>CAWUFW010008028.1:0-600000 GCA_963921515.1 Calotriton arnoldi
TGAACGGACATCCTGGGAGCTGAGAACTGCATTGTCATGACCAATTAGAGCAAGGGAAACGGCAAGAGTTGAAACATTTGAGGGTAGAGAGCCAGCAAACACAGTATAAATATCAGACAAAAATTGGGGTTTGGGTCAGAGAAGCTGGTTGGAGAAAAGCTGTTTGCAGAGATGCTGGGAGTTTGAAACCATGCCAGAATGCGCACTGATGACCCCTGTAGGTTCGAGATCGTTGCGGGACACTAGCCTGGGTGAGAGATGCGTCTAGGAGGTCAAGGTTAATAAGAAAGTTGGGGTTTTAGTGTTGGTTAGGAAGGTTTTTAGTGTAGGAAATCTTTAGAATTAAATGCATGTTTTTAACTATGGTTCACTGATCCTTCATTTTTGGAACCCTCTGTCAGTTACATGACCAAGGATTGATTTTTAACATTTTTAAGAATAATGAAATGAATGCAAACCTACATTTTCTCTTCATGACTTTTATTAAACAGTTTCTTGATTTATTTCCTGAATAAATGGCAATGCTCAGTGAGAATTAATAGTGAAAGAATAAATGATAATTTTCTTTATGCAAATTAATTATATAAAGTCTTTTAAATGATTTCAGGTGTTCGTGATTCTTTTAGAGTAAATTAATTATGCAAATCAATGTATTGTTGTAGTGAGGTTAAGCTGGTCTTGACAATCACCATCAACTTGCTCAACTAATTGGTCCATCGACCTAATTAGCGGGGTACATTGATGCATAGATTAGTTAGTAAAATTATGTGATGAAAACAAATGTTGGTGTTAAAATCTGTGCTTAAAGGTATCCCGTGATAGGAGAGAATTCATGCAACCCATTGTAGTTTTATTTGCAAGGGTCTGGGGGGTGTGTGTGACAGGGTGTGTGTACTTCGGTGTTATGGGCCCCACCGGAGTGACCAGGACCCTGGGTTGGTGATAATTTCTGGGTAAACGCTGCATCAGAATTCTTGGTAGCAGAGGATGGTTATTATTGACCAGTTTGGTGATTAGTAATGGTTATTTTGACTAGTTTAGTGTATATAAAACCTCTATATTCAAAGGTTTATGTCTAACACTTTATGTTGAGTTTGTGTTGCGTTTTATGTTGTTAATTGTTTTAAAGACTTCCGGGAAGTAGGAAGTTGGTTGCCCTGTATGCAGGCAGGGGGAAATGTGTGGCAAGTGAAGTCGCACAGTGCATTGTCCATGGCTGGGGAGCCTGCTTCCTAGACCAGAACACCGGGGGTGTTTGATCTAGGAAGCAGGCTCCCCAGCCATGGAGACTCGCATCGGATTCTAAGACAAATTCTGGTGTTGATCCAAAAATTGCCTTTCCGTTCCAAGCATCCAAGTTCTCTAGCCACCAGGTCAGTTCTAATCTTGCTTCCTGGTCCAGTGAAACGCGATCCCCATACCAGAGGCCTGATTGTAGGGCCCTCGCTTTTACTCTTTGAAGAGCTCGATAATTCAGGGGACCCGGAAAGATAGCTTGGATAGAGGAAGAAAGGAGACCGAGTAACCTGGCCAGTTCTCTTAGAGATAAATTCTGTTGATTCAGAACGTGTCTTATCTCTTTCTTGATTTTGGAAATTTTCTTTGATGGGAGTAGGAGAAGGCATTTCGTGGTATCTACGGTAAACCCCAAGAATTCTAGGGTTCTGGATGGGGATAATATCGACTTCTCTCTGTTGATGATGAAACCTAGTTTTTCTAGAAGGTCTATTACTGTATTCAGGTCTTGAATGATTTGAGAATGTTCCTGGGATAGAATGAGGATGTCGTCTAGGTATATGATCATACGAATGCCCTTTTCTCTTAGGGAAGAGGCGACTGATCTCATCACTTTGGTGAAACACCATGGTGCTGAGGAGAGGCCGAAAGGTAGGGCTTGGAATTGGAAAAGATGGTTTTTCCACATAAATTGAAGAAAGGGTTGATGAGCCTTGGCCATAGGGATGGTAAAGTAAGCGTCTATTAAGTCTAGTTTGACCAGCCAGTCTCCTTCTAATAGTAGATCCCTCAGAAGATGAATGCCCTCCATCTTGAAGTGCCTGTAAACAAGGTATTTGTTGAGTTCTCTCAAGTTTATGACGGGTCTCCAACCCTTGTCTTTTTTCTTTACTAGGAAGAGTGTGCTTATAAACTTTAACGTCTCGAGGGAAACTTCTGTGATTGCACCTTTCTGAAGCATGGAGGATATCTCCTCCTCTATTATCTTTTCCTGGTCTAAGGTGAGCGAGATGTCTCTGGGGAAAGAAGTTTGAAGAGGAATTTCTGTAAAATCTATCGTAAAGCCTTTCACCGTATTCAGAACCCATGGGTCTTGAGTAATCAGTTTCCAATTGTGAAAAAAGAATCTGAGTCTGCCTCCCACCTTTGGGGGGAAAGAAAGGGGAGAAAAAGGAATTTTTGTACTCACTTTGAGGGATGTTGTCGCTGGAGGGTCCTCGAGATCTGAAGGTTCTGGAGCGAGAGCCTCTTCCTCTTGATGGATAAAACTGGGGGGTATTTGAGGGTTGGTAACCCCTTCCGCCGTATCCTCTGGATCTAGGGTAGGGCCTGCGGTTGAAGCGGCCGGAAGAGAGGCCCCTTCTTCCGGCCCTTCCAAAAAGGTTATTGGTATTAAATACTCTCCTCATATTTTGGTGGGCTTTGTCCAAAGCTGTAAAGGTAGACACATATTTACTTAGAGTCTTAATAAGATCTTCCCCAAAGAGTAATCCTTTGGGGTTAAGGGAGGGCTCCTTGTCTGCCAAATCACTCAATTTAGGGCTGATTTTGGTTAGAACCACTCTTCTCCTCTCGGAATTGAGGGTGGCATTAGCGTTGCCCAGTAAAATTAAGGCTCTCTGACTGAGGCCTCTAATTAATTCAGTGTCCAAGGGTGTGCCGTTGATGTGGCTATCCTCAGCTGTATTGATAATTCTGGCCAGGGGGCCAAGAATATGAAGGACTCGGTCTTGACAACCCTTAAGGGACCTCTCCATCCCTTTTCTAGGGTCTCTACCGAGTTTAAACAGGTATTTAATTAGTTCGGGTCAAGGTTTGGGGTATGGCAGACTTTGTCTTCTATGAAGGGTCTGGAGCATTCGGCTCTTAGAAGATTACGAGTATCCCTCTCCAAAGGGTTCCTTATCCACTTTTTAATGAATTTGCCCACGTGTTCATGGGGAAACCACTCGGAGCTTCTTGGGTGTTTTATATTCAAGGGGGAAAACATTTCCTCGCCAAGGGGATCTATAATATGGTCTTTTGACGATGAAGGGAGCTCGTCCTCAAAAGGTTGGGAATAAAACTCCTGGTCATCCTCATCTAAATCTAGGACGTATTCGTCAGGGAGGTCAGAGGCATCATCATCTAGAAATTTGTCGTTTCCCAATTGGAGATCATTGTTTTGAGCACTTCGATATTTTGTGCCGCTAGGGACACCCAGATAGTTTGTGCCGCTGAGGACACCATTAAGGGTTGTGCCGCCAAGGACACCCAACGTATTTGAGGTGCGGTGACCTCCCATAAAAGTAGAGGTGCTGGGACCTCCCACAGTGCTCTTGGGGGTTGCATGATCAATATTCTTATTCTTTTTAAGTCTTTTCCCCCTTACTTCGATGAGATCGTCGGTAGATAGGATATGTTGGTCCTCGTTGGTATCAACCTCATCAGAGGGTAGTGATCTCTTTGATACCATAACTTTAGATAGGGTTTCCAACATACAAGATCTCATTTCTTGATGGATCATGCTTTTGAATGTCTCATTATCCATATTAGGGATGGGGGCGCTGGCCTCATCGGAATCAATATCAGACATAATGTAGGTGACCAGGAATATTAAGTAAGATGTCTTATTCCCTTATTTATTTAATTATTTGTATTAAAATGAAGTAAAATTATGTAAAATGCGCCTCTTAATTATGTAAAATGCGCCCTTAAATATTAATATCTCCTTTTTTTTTTTCATATTAAGTGGAAGGTAAAAGAAGGCAATGGAGAATGTTTGAGGGCAGCTGGTAGAAGATAGCCACAAGGATGCAAAGGTGTTTACATAAAAAACGAAGTGAAACACCAGGGGCACTAAATTTCGGATTTTAGAAATACTAAGTATTATAGAAGACGAACAGCGCAGCGAACGTACTTTCCAGTGCCAGCCGATCGGGTCGAGCAACTGTCAGAAGGCTCGAGCACCCGATCAGCTGGTTCTCGTTGTTAGAGGAGGGAGGGAGGAAAGGACCTCGGCAACGCGAGCACGCAACGAGCGTGTTGCGGAGGGTCTTTCCTCTAAAGCGGGGGTAAGGCCGCGTAGCGCTAGGAAGGCCAAAACAACAAAGGTGGCGAGAGGCAAAGCTAAATTAGCGGTGATAGCGGGAGAAGGAAGGCAACGCTACGGTAACGGTGAAAGCGGGGGAACATGAGAAAAATAATGCGCAAGTGAGAGCGCGAAAAAACGGAGCGACCAGATAGAGAGGCATGGGGGAGAGGAGCCGAAGGGAGGCAGACCTCTCCCCCAAGGAAGTATTCCTGAAAGTAAGAGAGGCTAATCTCCATAAATTGGAGATCGGTTGATGGGAGTAGGAAAAGGAGGGTGAGGGGAGGAGGGTAAGGTCCTCAAAGAGTGAAATGCAGTTTAAACGACTAAAAACATTATCTAAACAGAGGAGAGTAAGGTCCTTAATGAGTGAAATGCAGTTTAAACGACTAAAAACATCATCTAAACAGTATCATGAAGCAATAGCAAAGTAAATGTAATGAACTTATCTGCTTGGAGCCGCATTTAAAAGAGGCAGATTGTTATGGGCTCATGCCTTTTATTCACTGTTAATGTTCTATTCTGGAACCTTTTGCTTTATGATGTCTGCGGCTGCTTGGACTGCATTAAAAGAAATATGCATAATGTTAGCCTCCGTGTCTTTAATGAAATCCAGATTCTCTAGTCATGGTAATAGGAGAATCGCAATTTCAAAGTGGTAACATCGTCGTGTGTTATCTTTAGGGACATTTTCCGTGTGAGAGTGGTGAATGGATAGCGAAGGCCACCTGTGAAATTTCAGCCTTAAGAACAGGAGTCAATTGTGAGCTCTGAATACGCTTATCCCTGGGAAAGTAACAGGTCTCCCCTAAACTTGTAAGAAGGGTAAGGTAGAGGGAAGTGCTACTTTATCGGCGAAACGGGAAAATTCTGTGGTAGGGTAGAGGTAAGCGCCAGGGCCGGACTGGGAACAGAAACCGGCTCTGGCAAACTGCTCAGCCGGCCCCCCTGGGGTGAGGGGAGTGCAGCCGAGCAGTTTGCGAGGGCCGGTTTCGGCCGATTTTGTTACAGGGGCCGATATTGCCGACCCCCGGTAACAAAAACGGCCCCCCAGGGGCCCAAAACCGGCCCCCACCCTAGCGGCCTACCGGGGAAACGCCCGGTGCCCGCTATGGCCAGTCCGGCCCTGGTAAGCGCTGCCTACTGGAAATACAGAATTCTTGTGTAAATGGACAAAGCTATCTCTTTGGTTTAGCGAAACAGGCAATGGAGATGTTTTAAGTTATTACTAACAGATTTTAAATAAAGAAAAACGTAAGAAAAGTTTGCCGAAAACATTTTGTAAAGGAGGGGTCAGCAAGAGCAGGAGTAGTGGGAAAGGCTGACGTCAGAGAGAGACGCGCTGGGATTGGAGAATCACCAGAGTGACGTAGACGCTCCAGATTGGTGCGTTAGTGAGAGTCGCGCTGGGATAGGTGGATGCGGAAGTGACGTAGAGCTTTCTGATTTGCTTACGAGTGTGTTTCCACAGTGGTATTGGTTGGAAAGGAAACTGCGCAGAGGAAACTGATTGGTAGAGAGTTTGTGTTGCACCGACGTTTCTAGCTGAACGCGAAGACAAAAGTTAAGTGAAAAATGTATTATATTGGTAAAGAGAAGAAGAAAGTTTCGCTGTTTGGAAAGGTAAAAAGATTGTTTGTGAAAGACAAGCCTGCAGTAAAGCAGGAGTGGAGACTATTCCCTGCCCCGGGAACGCCTGTATCTCACATACTAATGAAGTATGGCTATCACACTTGCGTGTTTGTAGAGAATTGGGTGCGATATACGAAAGGTGATGGTGCGCTTGCATTTCCTCCAGAAGGTTCTTTTAACATAGAGGTTTTGCGGCATTTGAGAGAAACAATGGGGAAACTTGAGCCTAAACCTAGACCTATGCAATTTGAAGCATTAATGGATTGGGAAGATGAGGTGAATGAGAAAGAACGACACAGATCAGGAAGAGGTTATGATTTTGGTTTGGATAAATATCGGAATGAGAATATTGAGGGCAGAATATGTAGATGGCAACAGGTGGATGTACCAAATGATTTGTTTCCTGTCAGGAGTATGGGAGGATCTACAGGAGGTAAAAAGAAATAGGAAAAGAAGCATGTTCAGATTTCAGGCTGTAGGTACAGTGATACTAAAGATGAGTTGCTGGATGACCTTTTGGATAACAGACCACCTCCATATCAAGGGAGTTTGTGACAGTGGTGCCAAAGGCACCGCCAGCAGAAACTACAAAAGTTTTCCAAACTGTTCCAGTCCCCATAGGGAGTAGTGCAATAAATAGACAAGAACCTGTTCAAATTAATAGTACAGTAACGAAGCCAGAACTCCTTCCAATGAGCAGTACGATTATTTGGCAAGAAACACAAGTGATAAATAGGTCAAATCATGAAGAAGAAGAAAATGAGTTAGCAGTCAGGACACGAGAATTGTCTGAAAGATTGAAAGAACTACCTATGAATATGGAAGCTTTAACAGTCCAGATGAATGTAGATTCTGAAATTTCTGTTTGCAAAAGTGAGGTAGAGAAAGAACATTCACTGACCATACCGTTAAATGAGGCAAGACCAGATCCTAGAAGAGAGTTATTCTCTGAAAGTGTCAGGAATAAACAGCCTAGTGTGTCCCGATTGGATACACCGACAGATCTGACAAAAGCCTTACGCGGTTGGAACTCAGATACTGGCTGAAAAACCGACTGGATGGTTGCAGGGAACAAAACCTAGAGAAAGATTAAACGAAGTCTCTTTGGGTCTGACAAGTGAGGAGTTGGGAGAAAGGGAAAGAAGTGGCTATAGAAAAGATGCAGAACGTCAACAGATAGATATTGCAGAATTAAAGGTAGACATGGAGGAATTAAATTTTGGAACGGTAAGCATGAACAGATCAAAAACAGGAGTGGATATCTCCAAATATAGGGATTTGCAGAAACCATATAGATTAGATTTCACAGAAAAAGGCATAGAAAACTTAAACACTACTGGAAGAAGAGCTAAAATTAAAGAATTGCTGATATTGCAGAGAAAAAGGAGGGATGTTGAAAAATGGAGAAGCAGGTGGAGAAAGAAGAAAAAACAAATAGCTGATAAGGGATCATTAGCATTTCCTGCTGCTCACAAATGTGAAACTGACTACATTACCAGAGGGAATTGGTTTGCAGATGAATTGGCAAAATATTGCACAAAACAGGATTGTTCTTTGAATCAGGCACGGGCGAAGGAAGACACTTTTTCCCAATATCTCATGCTTACTAACACAGTAGAAACATGGAAAAAAGGGAGGCAATTGCAGGGTCAGGCAAGCGATGAGGAAAAGGAAACGTGGGTAAAAGAATGTTGCACACAAAAAGAGGAGGATGATGTTTGGGTCTACCAAGATGAAAGAGCTGTTATGCCCAATAGTATGTTTTACCCATTTTGCACGCATGTATCATGGACAGGCACACACAGATAGGGAAACTCATTTCGACAACAAAGTTATCAGTCTGATCTGTGAAATACTGAGCACTAAACAGAAACTGCATTGTGCCTATTGTCCAGAAGCTTCTGGAGTTGGTGAGCAGGTGAATGGCACAATGAAAGTCAAATTAGTAGAAATGTGTGATTCCACTGACTTGAAATGGCCGGATGCTTTGCCCCTAGTTATAATAACCATGAGAAGTACACCTGACAGAAGGACAGGTTTAAATCCCTACAAGATACCAATGGGACGAGCCATGAGACAAGCATATGTACCTGATCCACAAGAAAGGCCACTGAGAAATAGACTGCAGATTTCGGATACAAGTTCAAAATCAGGTGCTGAGCAACCAGAAGCTGTTAACAGAAGAGAAGCAGACTGTGAAACTGGTGAGACTAGATCAACAGACTCTGCGAGTGTACAGCAAGGTGTAAGACTCAACGATTTTTCATCTGACAACGATTTAGACAGTACTACAGAGCTAGGACAGGAACAAAGTCAAGAGCAGAGGCAAGAACAGGAAAAAGAGAGAACAGAAGACTCAGAAATCATACAGTTCAAGATAAGGGGAAGTGAAATACAAGCAGACACAGAGACCGAAAGAAAGGAAGAAGAAGGTTCGGAAATCCTGACAGTTATCTTGTCTGACATTAGAGAAGAAACGGATGATCAGGAAATTCTGAACAAGGACTGTGAACCTATGGATAAGGATGATTCACACATGTGGCCCAACGGAGTGAAGAGACCCAAGTATAAGATAGTGAGAAAAGGAACAAAAGCTCTTGAAGACCAGATCTCTGAAATAACAAACAAGTTAAAACAGGAGAAATTGGACAGGCCACCTGAGTGGACTTACGTAGTCTTACAAAAGATAGAAGAAGTAGATTTTAGAAAGGAAAGGGACAGTGACAACAACAGTGAGCAAGACAAAGAAAACGACTTGAGGCCACCCTAACAGTATACAGAAAACACTTCTGGGTTTTAGCACACAAGACGAAGACGATTTTTCATGAACCATTTCCAAGTAGTTAAAATAAAAGAAGGGGCAAAGGACAGAAAGTCATTCAAGTGTGGAGACACACTTTGTACATACGGTACATATTTGGTAGATTTTATTTATAGGATAACTTAGATACCATAGCAGATATGAACAGTCCTAAAAATAGATATAAAATGTTTGCTTTGGGTGTAAGATGTGTTTATGTTGTACCATTTTACTAAGGGTGCTGTTAACAATGTACAAATAGTTGCACAGGTAGATAGAACTGCACTTCGCAAGGATAAGTAAGTTTCAGATTTAGAACTAAAGATAACATTTTTGTCGAGAACAAGGGAAATGAGAAAGAAATTTGCTGAACTAACAAAATTATTGAAAAGAAGTGTCTGATCAAATTCAATTTAGTGGGATGAATGGGTGGTTTGGGATTTGGTGATGATGAAATCATCAAAGGGGGTAATTGATGGAGCGAAGTACAGAAGATTTTGTGTGTACCCCGTTCAGACCAATCACCCCCATAACAAAGTAATATATTAATTTTGATTGCTGTGTATTAACCAAACACACACATTACATGTGGGAAATGCTCTGCATTAACAGGTTTGATTAACATATTAATTAATGGTGTAAAACGCATGTTTTTATCTATTTTGCGCATTTAAGTAGTGTAATAGTGCATGTCTATGTTGTAGTGTACATTGTGCATTACATGCTGCTTTTGCTTCATTTTAATGGCTTGCAAGTGTGATGCTTTTCCGCTAGGTAACAGTTTTAGGGGATAAATATTAGTACTGGTGGGTGGGGGGACAGAAAACACTTATTTTCTGTGTATTCACATTTTCTTTGTGTGTTTATCGTAGTTTTGGCTGGTGGCCAGTTTCAAGATGGCTTCGTTTTTCCCGGTTCTGCGCAGTAGAGAATGCTTGCATCATCTGGCTGGAGGAACCTCGCGCATGCCTTGTGCTCCACTGAACTTTGCAACTCCAGCTGACTATGTTCGAGGCCATTTGGTGTGAATGCCGGTGAGTGGCTGAGAGCCAGAATGATAGCACGAGGACAGCTGAATGCCTGCCAAAGAGAACAGTCGAATGCCTGCCAAAGAATGACCACGTGGAAACAGCTGAATCCCTGAAAATGAACAGTTGAATCCCTGCCAATGAACATTTGAATGCCTGCTAATGAACTTTGGGACAGTTGAATTTGTATCTATCAGCTTGTCAAACATAAAGTTATTCACGGACATCCTGGGAGCGGAGAACTACATTGTCATGAACGGACATCCTGGGAGCTGAGAACTGCATTGTCATGAGCAATCAGAGCAAGGGAAACGGCAAGAGTTGAAACATTTGAGGGTAGAGAGCCAGCAAACACAGAATAAATATCAAACAAAAATTGGGGTTTGGGTCAGAGAAGCTGGTTGGAGAAAAGCTGTTTGCAGAGATGCTGTTTGCAGAGATGCTGTTTGCAGAGATGCTGGGAGTTTGAAACCATGCCAGAATGCGCACTGATGACCCCTGTAGGTTCGAGATCGTTGCGGGACACTAGCCTGGGTGAGAGATGCGTCTAGGAGGTCAAGGTTAATAAGAAAGTTGAGGTTTTAGTGTTGGTTAGGAAGGTTTTTAGTGTAGGAAATCTTTAGAATTAAATGCATGTTTTTAACTATGGTTCACTGATCCTTCATTTTTGGAACCCTCTGTCAGTTACATGACCAAGGATTGATTTTTAACATTTTTAAGAATAATGAAATGAATGCAAACCTACATTTTCTCTTCATGACTTTTATTAAACAGTTTCTTGATTTATTTCCTGAATAAATGGCAATGCTCAGTGAGAATTAATAGTGAAAGAATAAATGATAATTTTCTTTATGCAAATTAATTATATAAAGTCTTTTAAATGATTTCAGGTGTTCGTGATTCTTTTAGAGTAAATTAATTATGCAAATCAATGTATTGTTGTAGTGAGGTTAAGCTGGTCTTGACAATCACCATCAACTTGCTCAACTAATTGGTCCATCGACCTAATTAGCGGGGTACATTGATGCATAGATTAGTTAGTAAAATTATGTGATGAAAACAAATGTTGGTGTTAAAATCTGTGCTTAAAGGTATCCCGTGATAGGAGAGAATTCATGCAACCCATTGTAGTTTTATTTGCAAGGGTCTGGGGGGTGTGTGTGACAGGGTGTGTGTACTTCGGTGTTATGGGCCCCACCGGAGTGACCCGGACCCTGGGTTGGTGATAATTTCTGGGTAAACGCTGCATCACCACCACTGAGAGTCCCACAAATCTCGTGCAAACAGTGCAGTAGCTTTCTCTTGAAGAGGAATGTTCTTTTGGGGTCCCCTTGACTTCAGACACACTATGGGGTTACAGTTCATGGTACAGGTAGAGCACATGTGATTACCATGATCACTGAGGTAAAATCAAAAACCTACAGTGACTTGTCTTATCACCAGCATAGGGCACAACAACACACTCTCCAGAGCCATGCAAGGACATTTCAGTCCAAGCACAATAGACCTAAAAAACAGCTTATCACTGTTCTTGATTCTGAGGCCAAAATGTTTGGCAATATTTGTTGCAACATCTACATAATGCAACATAGCGTTAATTAGATTTTCTCTTGGATGCAAACAAAGTTATGTGCTTGACATGGAACCACTGGTAACATCATGGCCCTATCCTTGATCCCTGAAATTAATGTCACAAGCCAAAGTGTGTCAGCAACAATTTTTTAACTCTGTGTCCTATTTTGGCACTATTGAATTGAATGGGACATGGAAAAGTGTGCAAAGGGACCGTTTTTTAACTCCATAATTAAAATTCGCGTTTTCAGCTGAATGGGAAAAGAAGGAAAGTGTGCGCAGCAACAGTTTTTTAAATTCTAGAACTCTAAGACTGGTTTCTGGCACCAATAGGCTGGCATTGTGGTCTAACAGCAAAGAGCGCACAATATCAATTCCTTCCACATAACATACACTAAGGGGCATGGTTCACAATGATTCAGACCTGGCTGGGTTTCAGCAGCTTGAAGGAAAATGAGCATCTATTTTTTGGAATTGCAGACTTATTTGTGTGCTTGCTGTTGTCTTCACAGTCCCTACCCATTTTTTATGAAATATTGAGTGTACAGGTGCGACTATGTCACATGACCTACCTTTCACTCGTCCTAAGCTTGCCTGTACCCCTCATCGCCTGTTGCTCATCCCTGACCGGTCACCTCTTCTCATCTACAGTGTAGACCTGGCAATGCACTGAGACACCTAGTGTGCATGTGTGCGCCTTTGCTAACCTTGAGCTCATTCGGAATAGTGTAAGTGGACTGCCCCTCATGTCCTAGTCGAAATAATGGACGCATAGTAAGTCTGCTTCACCACATTGTCTCTTTCTTACTCAGAAATATTTCATTCCATAATGATAATGAAAGTGGAAATTGTCTGGGAGTAAATTCTAAAAGGGCAGTAGTATACATCCTCATATAAAATTAGAAAGCACAAGGGCCCATGTGATCTAAGAAAAGGTATTTGGCTCACTAGAGGGGTAAAATCAGAAGCATAGTATGGGGCGGGTTGATCTGTTCTTGTGCTGTCGTGTCAACACCCTATAAATCACTTCGTCTTTCACCCTTGCATGTGCAGGGTGGCAGTCTGACTTTGGTCTGAGCCATGACCACCTAGGGCTTGCCTACATTTGCTTGCCTTCCAGAGCACACGAAGGATATACAGTGTGAATCCCCACTCAAAATGTCTGTCCTCCTTCAGCCTAAAAGTCATAGTGAAGGTGCATCGCTACTGCTCATGCCATCAGCTACCATTCTTGCCCTGTTGACATCATTTTACTCACCTGACAGCAACTCTGTGTTTTGCATGTTGTCATATGGATTACTGGGCCTTCGATACTTAACTCCCATCTTTTTGGGGTACACTCAAATAGCACCCTGCTACCCCTTAGGCTGGTTCGCTGCTGTACAGGTGCCTACATTTTTTTGTCATAACTATAATTATTATTATTTGTGTGCCTATCTCCCATACTTCCTTCTCATCACACTGCTGACCTCTGTGGTCACTCACACACAACACAACACTAAAATGCTTCCCACATAGGGTCAAAATAAAAACAAAACTCTGCCAATCATGTCCTAACCTATGGTGTAGATTGCTACCAGTCTACAAATGTGCTTCAGCAACACACGAAGAGTTATGAAGCACTATAAAAGTTCTACAATACAATACAACCATAAAAAGTATATTGTAAATCATGTTAGAACATTGGAATGTTGAGCGCTACATTGAAAACAATGGAGTGCTCTGGGCTTGTAATGGCCGGTAGAAGCCTGGAGCTCCAACATTCCAATGTTTAACAAAGGCCTCATGGAGCCCGAGGGGATTTCAACCCTCTGCCCCAGCAGCGGCCGGTGCAGGAAAGCGCGGTGAGGCGGGGCGGAGCCGGGGCGGGAGGGGGGTAAGTCGACAGACGACGTAATAGGGAAAATAAAATAAATAAATCCTATTCCGTCGTCTGTTGACACCACGCCCCCCGCCCCGCCCCACTGCACTTACCTGCACCGGCCGCTGCTATTCTGCCTTCTAGGGGCAGATTGTTCTAATAGCCTTAGAGCAGGAGCGGCTCATGCAGGTAAGAGCGATGGGGAGGGGTGGGACGGGCAATTCGACAGACTTCGAGGGAAAATGAAATAAATAATTCATTTTCCCTCATCGTCGTCTGTCGAATCCCCCCACTCCCCCCCACCGCTCTTACCTGCATGAGCCGCTCCTACCTTAGAGCCCTCCATAGCGGGCTCTACCAGCCATTAAAGGCCCTCTCCCTGGAGAGCAAGCCTTTAATGGGCGGTAGAGCCCTCTACGGCGGGCTCTAAGGCTATATTAAAGTTCTGTGAATCTAGTAAAGGCATGCTGCTGCAGTATTCATCTGTGTGACCATGAAACTGTGTTGTGACTTACAATACCCTTGTAACCTACATGTAATGGTTTAGTAACCAATATAAATATTGTTTTCTCTGGGACACCTATGCATTGAGTGCCGGCCTTGTTAGATTGGAGAAATAAAAATCTTTGCATTACAGTGGTATAGGAGATGCATCCAATTTCAAGCTTTTGATGATTACCTCAGTGGCGTGACATTAGCCCCCGTAGTGCGGGGGGACCCCTGAGCTCCAGGGGGCTCCCTCCGGCACTGTGCATAGCAGCGGGCCCCTGGCCTTAGAGCTCCTGACCGGGTCCGGAGCGTGTGGGGCCTCCTCCATGTACTTTACAGGGGGAGGGGACGCCCTCAAGTTTTCTTACGCCTCTGGATGACCTGGTAGCACCTCTTTTTAGTAGTGAAGAAACATTAAGTAGGCACAGTATGAATGCACTGATGGATACATTTAAGAGAAATACATTATGAAAATAGTGCAGAGAGACATAATGGACAGAATATCAAGAGAACAGAAATTCTACCAAGCTGAAAGATGCATAATAGGAAGCCAGGTGTGGCACTGAAAGTGAGTGATGTATGTTCCAAAAGAATTTGTTCTTATTATGGGTCTAGTTCCTCCGAGAACCGATCAGGTACATATGGAGCATCAACTTGAAAGAGATGCTTGACTGAAACAGACAATGCATTCTCCTATAATGCTATATTAGCTGTTCTTTCGATCAGGAGCGGGTAGTAGATATGTACGTTTTGCAAAGGGAATAAAAAAGAGATAAAGGACCAGTTCATCAATTTGCCAGAATTCTGTCCCGGATGTGATGAAACTTGCAACAGCACTATTTCAAAGTCAGCTCCATAGGGGTGCCCTTCCCACCTTGCCAATGGGCATGTTGCCACCTACAACTGCAGCTCTGTTTAATTAGGTGCTGCAGTGCAAGCCGTCAACAAGAATGACTTGGCACAACATCTGCATACCTGCTCCCACTGCTAGAGACACTGCCATGTCAGAGTCAGATAGGAAGTGGGCACAGATCCTCTCAGAGGAGCGTGACCTTCAGGCACAGGGTGCACAGAAGATGCAGATACCTCTCCGGAGCCAGTGACCAGCCGAAACACTGGACCGAAGGAGAGAGGACACAAGACTGATGGACGACCTGGAGTGTAACTGTGAGAACTCCTAAAGCGGCCCCAACACTCTACCGGTGCTAAACTACACAACAATGAAAAATCCAATGATATAGATTGAAACACAGCCAAGGGAAATATTGGGCACTCTACAGAAGGTTCCCACACTGGCCGGTATTAAGGAGGAACGAAAGTATATTGAGATGTATATTTCCTTTAATAAACTTATTTTGAACTGTAAGGAGGAACGAAAGTAAAACAAAAGTAAAGAAAACTACAAAGTTAAGCAAAGTACCATAAATGCTATGGTTAGTAAAATGGGTGGTTACCTTACCTGGAGTTGACAACACCTAGCCATCTCCAAGAGGAGATTTACAACAAAACAGAAGAAAGGAGAGGAGTGATAAAAGTAAAGCTACAAATAAATATAAAATCAGTGCAAAAACCAAGTTCTTATTGCTGAGGAGACTATGCCTGTGTGAAGGGGAATATGCCTAATAAAGAAATGGGCAGTTGGGCCCTTATGTGCAGTCTGAGCTTGTGTTTGAGTTTTTTCTAGGGCAGTCTGTGGCAGTGCAGGGTTTTGCGCACGATACGGAAAACTTCGCCAACTGAACATTTTTACAACAGCTTAAAGCAAACGCCTAGGTTTTTAACGAGAGCTTTTATGAACCAGTTAGGGTAAACTGCATTCCTGTACTTTCTTTGCTTGCTATGGGCCCTGTATCCTGATTCATACAAACACCAAAGGTTTGAACAAAATGTCTGGGTCTCTAAGAGAACGTTTGACAAGGATGTATCAACCGCTCTTGCAAGAAGGGAAGAATTCCACAGTCTAAATGCAGCCTCAATGCACCCACAACTAGAATAAACAAAGGTGGCTAAGACGCTTCTACATAAAAATTATTATTCTTTCATTACCTTGCTTTCTCTTCCTTTCTGGCACTTGTAGAAGTTAAGTGTTCCTTGAGTTTCTCTCTTTCTCTCTGAAGTTGATCCTTTTAGAGACATCAAAACGAAATGAGACATTTTTAACTGCAGTATATTTCTCGTGTTGTGCATGCTGCATTTGAGTAAGAAAATAGATAAGAAAATAAATTGTAATCTGATATTGGTATGTATGAACATTAGAAAGTAAATATTCGCTGGCATATCTGAATATCTAAAGCAGCCCGACAACTTATTAATTTGAGGACACAGTCTTGAGAAACTTTTGAGAGTTGCTATTTCACACATGTAGAGGAGCTTATGCGTGCGCAATTGTACATACTGTCCAACTGAGCATGAGGGAATGCCTTCCCAAGGGTGTTGAATTTTTACTATCACCTTCACCTTTCCACCACAGGAAGACATTTCATTTTGCCCTTTGACAGGCTTAAATTTCCAAATTCTTTCATGGTGGAAATGTGTCAGAGAAGTTTGTGAATGTCTATTAAGGGGTATGTTTGTCAGGGTAAAAACGTTCAGGATATTCCTGCCTTGAAACACCCACTCCTGGGAGTAGATTCATTCACATAAAAATCTTTGTCTGAGTAAGTCCTTTTACGAGTGCGAAATTTACTTTGTGAATAGTAAAAATGTGTTTTACAAAACGCTGTTTGTGTAAGTAGCTGTAGCGGCTGCTACCGAACGGGGGGAGGTGGGGGGGTGGAGGGGATAACAATAAAAATAAAGGCAGTTACCTAAATACTGCCTCTCCTCCATCCTCTTCTCCACAGCAGGAAGCACACTGCCTCCCCGAATCCCCTAGCCAATTATGACGTTGCGTTACAGCAGCGGCGTTGTGATTGGTCTGAGCGCTGTGGTTAGGCGTTCAGAGAGGGACTGAGAGGCTGTGCATGTTCTCCACCCAGGCTGTACATTACAGCCTGAGGATAACATGCAAAGTGTACCGAGACGGCCGGCCAAACCGTCATGCACACTTAAGGTGCAGCCACCACTCCTCCTCCCTCGACGTCACGGGACCCGGCCCTAACCTAACCTGGCTTCAACTGCAAGCCAGGTTAGATGGAACGTTATTATCATTTTATTTTTTGAATTGAGCTTGCAGTTGAAGCGGTGGGGCGATGCTCCTCTGCCTTAGCGGAGGAGCCACCGCTTGTAAGTAGCCTATACCTCCTGCAGGCCTTTGGTGTGTTCGCCTTATATATTCATGTTAGCTAAATGGTGGGAATGACAGCGGAATAAGTGACACAAAAGAGGGAGAGTTTAGTTGAACAAAAATGATGCTTACTTGCAGGTCTAAAATTCTGCAGCGGGCTCGATCCAAGTCTTGTTGCAACCTGTCTCGGGATTTTTTGGAATGTGACTGTGACATTTCTTTTTGTCCAGCAGTGCTTTGCTTTTGTTTGAGAATGTCCTCCAGCCTGGCAACCTGCAACACATTACCAAATGGGCACAGAACTTAAGACATTCACCAGCTAGCCAGGAATACAAGAGCTGACAGGTGGGCTCTGTTTCAATAGCCAAGACATTGTTCAATGAGGAAAGTAATCACAGGAGCAGCTGTTAACACTGATGTTGTATAACATTAACTTGACAGTGCTCTCACTTGTAAAGGATAGCATGTTAGATCATATCCTGTCTGGAGTTATAAAATCCAAGTAAATGAATATCAAGGGCAATTTCTACCACACATGGCTCTTTTTTACGCATGTAATCCATACCTTGCTGCACAAAAAGGCATCAGCGAAATAATCTCTAGATTCTAATTCATAAAATCATGTTCTACCGACATTTACACCATAAGATGGAACGTAGGGCCTTATTTGTAGTTTGGTAGATGGGTTACTTCATCACAAAAAAGTCATGTATATCTTTGATAACCCCTACGTTGTACGTCATGCGCGTGCATGACATACAATGTAGGGGTTAACAAAGAATAAGGACGGCGAGAACGAGAAAGGAGAGCGGCCATGGCGAGGAGGAGGCAGCCACGGCAGTTAAGTGCTTTTATTTTACATTATAATTACTTTGGGAGGGGGGAGGGAGCAGAGTTCCACACAGTTTTTTTCTAACTGCGTGGAACTCCGCGTAGAGGCACTACGCCTGCTCCGCCCACCCTTACTCTTTACCTCTCTTGTCTTCCCCGGTCCGCCGAGGCTTTCCTGCCGTTTGCTGCGGAGGGAAGTCTTTATTTTTCCACACTTCCGGTGGCATGCTTCCGGCAGGGTTAACAGTCCAGTTTCCAGCATACTCTATTTAGGAGCATGCTGGAACGGACGTGCAGTGGGTAGACGTCGTTTAGGCATTCTGAACATACCGCTGTCCTATAGCTGATTTCGCAGTGAGCTTACTTTGCCATTTTTGCACCTATTCGTCGCTAGTACATTTTATGTTTTTAACTTTATATTGCCCAGCTTATTTTTATCTAATTTACTGCTGATTCCATTGTTTTAAAACTGTTTGACGGCTCTTTACCTCTCTTATCTTCCCCGGTCCGCTGCGGCTTTCCTGCCGTTTGTTGCGGAGGGAAGTCTTTATTTTCCACACTTCCGGTGGCACGCTTAAAGCAGGGCTAGCAGTCCAGTTTCCAGCATACTCTATTTAGGAGCATGCTGGAACGGACGCGCAGCGGGCGCACAGCAGGCGCGCCTAAGGCAAGCCCGTCTGTGCAAGCACGGGGCCCAGGGCCAGAGAGCCTGGTCCTCTTTCCGGAGAACACAAGATTTGACACCCTCCTGACCACCACACTTGTACAAAAATGTGTATCCCTGAAATATCGCCTTTAGAAGAAACGCAGTGTGTGCATTGTAAGGTAACAATTCCAATATTACCATCCAGGATAAAATATGACATCACTAAGCCCTCTGAGTCTCTTATGACCCCCATTGAGCTTCAGCTTGCCCTTATTAATGCAAGGTCACTTGTGAAACATAAATATGAAATAGCAGAATTTATTAAAGATGCTAAACTAGATGCACTCTTTGTAACAGAAACTTGGGGCGGGGATGCAACCGATCCCGATTTTATGATAGCAGTACCTCAAGGTTTTGAAATCTTTAGACAGGATAGACCGTTAAAAAGAGGCGGAGGACTTGTCTTAATCTACCGGAGTGAGCTAAGCACACATTGCTCAGAGATCCCAACCACGGATTGTGAGGCCTTTCTTTTTAAACTAACACTTTTTAAGTAAGAGACTTTTAAAGGTATATTAATCTATCGACCACCTGGTCCTTAAAATAAATTCTTGACTGGCTTTCACTCACTGCTAGAGCTAGGTCTCCAATCCAATTATTTCACCATACTTAGAGATGTTAATTTTCATTTAGAATCAGCGACAGATAAAGATACATTAAATCCTGCAGTACTAACATGTCAGCTGACACAGAGTCAACCTGACATGTATGGAACCTAACTCCTCAGCCTTAAGCTATACCGCATGGCTTGAATCCAATTTTGCAAAACTAGCTCCCACTATTTCTGTAAACAAACATAGAGGGATACCCTCGGCCCCTTGGTTTTCCGAGGCTTTAAGACTGGAAAAACAAGCATGCAGGAGGCAAGAGAGAAATTGGCGTAAACATTATGACGAATCCGAAAAACATTGTTATAAAGCTTTCATTGCAAACTATAAAAAGATGGTCATTAATGAAAAAAGCCATTATTACATCCAACAAATTGAAAAAGCTGGCAACTCCAGTAAAGAATTGTTTCACCCCTCGCCCACGTCGCCCGACAGCACAACCTCAACATCATCTCCTACGCCGACGACACCCAGCTGATCCTCTCCCTCACCAAAGACCCTCACACCGCCAAAGCCCACCTCCACGAAGGAATGAAGGCCGTCACCGAATGGATGAGGACCAGCCGCCTGAAGCTGAACTCGGACAAGACGGAGGTCGTCATCCTTGGTTCCAACCCTTCAGCCTGGGACGACTCCTGGTGGCCAACATCACTGGGAACAGCCCCGCCACCCACCGACCACGTACGCAACCTAGGGGTCATCCTCGACCCCACCCTCTCCATGACTAAGCAGGTCAACGCCGTTTCCTCATCCTGCTTCAACATCCTCCGAATGCTCCGCAGGATCTTCAAGTGGATCCCCACCGAAACAAGAAAAACAGTCACCCAGGCCCTCGTCACCAGCAGGCTGGACTACGGAAACGCCCTCTACGCAGGAACGACGGCTAAGCTCCTGAGACGGCTGCAACGCATCCAGAACGCCTCTGCACGTCTTATCCTCGACATCCCCCGACGCAGCCACATCACACCCCACCTGAGAGACCTGCACTGGCTCCCTGTCAACAAGAGGATAACCTTCAAGCTCCTCACCCACGCACACAAAGCACTCCACAACTCCGGACCAGCCTACCTCAACAGACGACTCAGCTTCTACACCCCCACCCGCCAGCTCCGCTCGACCAGCCTCGCCCTCGCCACAGTCCCCCGCATCCGGAAAACGACCGCCGGCGGCAGATCCTTCTCCCACCTCGCCGCCAAGACCTGGAACACCCTCCCCACCAACCTCCGACAGACCCAAGACCTACTGGCCTTCAGAAGACTCCTCAAGACCTGGCTCTTCGATCAGTAGCAGCACCACCCTCCTCTTCCCCCAGCGCCTTGAGACCCTCGCGGGTATGTAGTGCGCTTTATAAGTGACATGATTGATTGATTGAGGGTATAACAAAACTTACCTCAGCTACAAAAAACAATTCTTCTATCTACAACCAAGAATTTTGCAACATGCTTGCCCGGACGTTTAAAAGTAAGGTCCTATTACGTAAGGTATATCGACTAAGTTGTCCCAAGGCTACTGAACGCCTTTCTATTACCACTTGCGAAGACTGTTTTTCTGATGATTGATGAGGATCAGAAAACATGGGAAAATGTAAATCTGCAGAGCAAACCCCTTTATTTATACCCTCTACACTTGGAGCTAATGAGAGTGTCGGGATTACTAATGCAGTTTCAGGTTTCTTATCTTTCTCAACTGACCGGTCCACAAGGAAGCTCCCTTTACTATCCCCCTTGTCTGGTCTTTTATTCCGTCTCGGGGGCATCAGATGGCTCAAGCTAAAACAGTCCTGTGGACTCTGTAGTCCAACGCAATTAACCTGAGATTTAATGGAGGCAGGGGGTATTTGTGCACAGGGCACTTTCAAATAGGGATAGGAAATCCTGCCTGGAACTCCACGCAGGGAAATCCTTGCTACCGCACGCCTGTCCGAGGCAATCCCAGACGTTGCCCAAAGCAGCCCCACTCCGCCAGCGCACACCCTCTCACAGGCTCCTCCAAATCCACTGCTCCAGCTCGCCAGACTTACTCCGGAAGCCACCACAGAAATCCACCGCACCTCCACTCCAATCCTGCGGGGGCAGCAATGCGACACCACGCCAGTCAGCTGAACGCCGAGTCAGCAGGAAGCACACAGCAGAAGCTTCCCCGAACGCGGAGCTCCGAGCCCGGAGCAACGAAACAGCCAAACGCCCCAATCAAACGGACAACGGCACAGAACAGTCAACAACAGTAAAAAAAATACTTCCTCCACTAACAACGCCAAGAGTACGGTGAGTTTAAAACTCAGGAATTTTCAAGAGGTGCCGGGGGGTTGAGAGGAGTTCGCAGCTCGCGCCTAACCTGCCGCCGCCGCCATATAAAAAGGAGGAATATCTGGAAGATGCCTCAATAACTGGAAAGTCTGGCTTAAAAAAAGCAGGAAAAAAACCAACCAAAAATTTAAAAAAACTGCAAATTGTCTCATCTCAGTCTTCGCGACAATTAAAGGAAACTTCTACACTTAAAGTTACCCCCTCTTTAAGATCCTTTTTTAAAATACATGAGAAAACACAAGTATCTCTGGTTCCGTCTTTGAAGGAGCCCTGTCCGGACTTAAGTAAAGGTAGTGTAAGGGCTTTATCAACAGCACCGGAGGTCATAATGGATTCAGGGGATATAGTGCCGGGATCTGGGTTGGCCAATATTGCAACTTCTAATATGTTCGAGGTACTAGGTGAGGTCGGGCCCGGATCTTCTTCGAACGCTAGATCAACTTCCTCAGCAATAGTTGCAATATCATCTGTCCCCAATCAACCAAATTTGGCACAAATGTTAGATGCCCTTGCATTAGAGATTCGGAGTAAGTTCTCCATCTCCGAGATAAATCAAGCTAAGATACAAGAATCTTGTGAGTCGCTAGAAGCTAAAATGTCTGCAATTACTGAAAGAACTTGCGCGATGGAAGCATCAATAGAAATATTAAATAAACAAGTTGAGGCAAATTGTACTGAGATACAGGTCTTGAAAAAAAAAGGAGAAAAAGTCTTGCTTGACAAATTGGAGACGTTAGAAAATAATGCAAGACGGAATAATATTAAAATTCTAAATATTCCGGAGGGTGAAGAGGGGGACGACATCAAGACCTATATTATAAACTTATTAAAAGATTTCATTCCTGTGGTTGATGTTAAGGAATTGGAAATAGATATTCAGAGAATTCACAGAGACCCTTTTTCTAAGAACCCAAATAGGAAGAACCCGAGGCGAATCCTGGTTAATTTCAGAACATACACTTTAAAGGAGCGGATATTATCAGAAGCCTTAAAAGTTGGAACCTTTACGAAGGGGGATTGGACTTTTAGGATAAGGTCAGATCTCTCACGGATTACACAGGACAGACAATGGGAGCTGGGTAAATTTATCCCAATTTTAAGATCTCTGGGTGCCACTGTACAACTGAGATTTCCTGCCGTACTCAGGGTGATGTGGAAAAATAAAATGTTGAATTTTCGGGACCCTAAGGAGGTAGGGCTTTTTGTTGATCAAATTAAAACTCAGGAATAATTAGGAGCAAGAAGAAACACTGTATGAATAGTATAGGTGCCGGGTAGGAGGGAGACGGGTTTATAGGGGTTAAGGCACATCAAACCCCATGTGGTATAGGAGGGTTCCCGTGGGTGGGGGTGTGAAGTTTCACAAGAAGAATTTTATTTTAAGTTTTCACCGGGTGGGGAGCAAGTTGGGAAAAAAAAAAAGTCCTCATATGTTTAATATGGTTGGTTAAAGAAGTTGTTAATTGGTTAGGAATATCTGGTATCCTGAGTGCACTCTCGAGACCCAGGGTTAGAATAGGATGCTCTGATAAAAATGATGGAAACTAGAATTTGTACTTGGAATGTCAACGGCTTAAGGGTTTTACATAGACGCAGGAGGATATTCCAATACTTAAAACAGGCGGATTTTGATATTATGATTTTACAAGAGACTCACTTGACTTCTGAGGAATGGGAGCTGGCTGTCGTAAAACAAAGATGGATTGATAGCTCTCTACATACTATTCAATCTTTTTGTACTAAAGGAGTTGCTATAATTATTAAAAATCTGCAAAAGCTATTCTAGGTATTCCCAAGTTAGATAGTAAGGGGAGGTGGATCATAACCGATATAAAGATACAAAATAAGTGGGTGACTTTGGTGGGTTATTATGGCCCAAACATAGATGATGAGTCATTTCTTAAAACGATATATAATCATTTGCTAGATTCAAGTCTCCTCATTATTATGGGTGGTGATTTTAATGTCCTCCTGAATCCCGCCTCTGATAAGTCCAGAGGGGGAAGAGTAATGCCTACGAAAATGGGATCACTGATAAAAACTATTATGGGAGATTTAAATTTGGTAGATATCTGGAGAATTAAAAATAAGGATGTAACGGATTCTCAAAATTTTACATTTCATAATAAAAAGTATAAACACCATTCGAGAATAGATTATTTTCTGATAGATTCTAGGTTGATAGAATTGGTCAAGCTGGTTTCGCATATTCCAGAACATCTGTCAGATCATTCGGCGGTCCAGATAATCTTACAATTTCCCATAGAGATAGAAACTAATAGATGGACATTTGATAAAGTCATCCTTAAAGACGAGTCAGTGATTGGACAATTAAAGGTGGACACCTTGTTCTTTTTGAAGTAAATGATCACTCGGCCTCTGTAGAGGTTATATGGGATGCCTATAAGGCATATATTAGAGGCAGAGTTATTGGTTTTTCGGCAAAAATTAATAAGGAAAAAAAGAAAAAATCAAGCTACTAGAAGCAGAAATTCGTAGAGCTGAGCTTAATTCAATCCCCGGTCAAAGAAGTTTAGAGCAGAAGGGGGAAAGTCTAGAGTTACTTTCTAAACGACAAGACTTGGCTGATTATCTTGATAACATCACTAGGAGGCGTTGGGAAGTTAGTAGATTGGCTAATTATGAATTTGGAGAAGCCAGTGGGAAGATATTGGCATGGAAATCTCGAGTCGATCTAACTAGAAATTTGATCAAAGAAATATACAATCTCGAAACGGGAGAGCTATGTTCAGAAAGGGCCGGGGTTGAGAAGCAGTTTGAAGTATTTTTTAAAGATTTGTATTCTGAAGATCTAGAAGTTACTGACTCACAAATTAAAAATTACCTAGCTAAAGTCTCCCTGCATTCATTATCGGAAGATCAGACACAACAGCTTAATAAGAAGTTTTCACTATCTGAAATTAGAATTGCAATGGAAAACTTGAAAAAAGGTAGTGCAGCTGGTCCAGATGCTATCCCCAATGAGTTTTACTCCGCCCTTAGTGAGACACTTGCCCCGTGCTTAGAGAAATTATTCAATAGTATTTTTTTAACTAATTCTGCAATTCCCAGCTCATGGAATGAGGCTGCGGTATCTCTGATTTTAAAACCTAATAAAGACAAAAAAAAATGTGAGTCGTATAGACCCATTTCCCTGCTTAATTGCGACTATAAAATTTTTGCGCAAATAATAGCTGGAAGACTGAATAATATATTGAGGAAATTAATTCATTCGGATCAAAAGGGATTTATTAGAGGGCGTCAACTCCACGATCTAACCCATGAGCTGGTAGGAGCTATTGATATTGCTTCAGCAAATGGCTTACCACTTACCATCTTTGCATTTGACGCGGCCAAAGCCTTTGACCGTGTCAATTGGTTATGTTTACATCATATAGCTGAAGCATTTGGCTTAGGAGAGAATATTTTACAAACTATTAAGAACATATATAGAACTCCTATAGCCAGGATCATAGTTAATGGGAATCTAACCAAATCAATTACTTTAGAGCGGGGCACTAGGCAGGGTTGCCCCCTCTCCCCTCTCCTTTTTGATCTGTATTTAGAACCATTAGCTCAATTTATTAGGTCCAGTGATGTCTTCGCTCCTTTTGAATACAGGGGTTGGTCAAAGAAATTAGCCCTGTATGCAGACGATTTGATGATTTTTACAAAAGAATCGCCAGAGATTTTGCAAAAATTGGAACAGCTCCTAATAGAATTTGGGAAGATATCAGGGTATCAAATTAATCCCCAAAAACCGAGATTATGACATGGAATTGGCAATCTAGCTTGCATTTAGTTCGCCATCAAATAAGATATTTGGGTATTCAAATCACCCAGAACATTAATGATTTGGTACATGTCAATTTGGAGGTTAAAAGGAAAGAGATTGGAGCTTTGTTGAAATCTTGGAGTAATCTCCCATTGTCAATTTTGGGCCGCTCAATCTTGTTAAAATGTCAATTCTCCCTAAATTGACATTTATTTTTGATGCTATCCCCTTATTATTCAGCTCTACTTCTTTAAAAAAGCTGCAATCAGATATCAACAGCTTCCTTTGGGCGGACAAAGGGGTGAGGATTGCATGGAAGAAACTGAGATGTGAGAAAGCAGCCGGGGGAATAGCTAGCCCGGATTTTGGGGCTTACAGCTGGGCTTTTCTTTTTAAGAATATAAGATCTCTTCTTCTTGACTCGATTTATTTTTCGCCCTACCTTCTAACCATGTCCAATAGTATACCGCAGGGGGGCGACGGGTTGCTCTTTAAATTTGGCCATCCCAAATTCTTTAAAAAAATTAAACTGAAAGTGATACGATCAGCCTGTGATTTATGGTTTCAGATAAGGAAACGGTTTAAAATTTCATATTACTGTGCTACTGCCCCCATATGGAACTCTCCAGGAACACCACTATGTTTAAATGATGGATTATCTGCCCCTTTGTGGGAAAGTGGATTTCAGAAGTGGGGACAATTATTGCCGGATAAAAACCTTCTGTCATGGGATGAGCTCAATTCCCAAACAAATCAAAGGCTATCAAGATTTAAATTTTATCAGCTATCCCGTTGGGTTACTAATCAGGAAGGTAATGAAGTTAGTGATGAAGAATTGGAGAGTAGGTTTTTAGTACCGATTGGTCAGAGTAAAGAAGTGGCGAACTGGTACTGGATTTTGATTAAAGGAGATCCGCCACCTTTGCCTATGGAGGAGCCCTGGAGAAGAGAACTACCTCACAGCAACATTGCATCCTTATGGCAAGTATCTATAGCTACCTTGTGGAGAGTGATTAAAGCTGCATCATTAAGGAGAAATCATCTGTTCACACTCCACAGAGCCTATTGGACCCCGAAGAGGCTTTCTAAGATGGGAGGTGGAGAAAAGGCTTGTGTGAAATGTAACCTGAGAAGTGCAGATGATGTGCATATGTTTATGCAATGTCCTCGGATCCAGGGCTTCTGGGGCCAAGTTGGTAAGATTATCTCTGAAGTGATGGGCCAAGAAATTCAGGTAAGCTTGGTGCTAATTATTTTTGGCCTCTTACCTGAGAACAGTAGTATCATTAAATTGTCAAAACTTCAATCCTCTTTACTATTTGTTTTAATCTTACTGGCAAGAAGAGAGATCTGTCTGAATTGGATAGTACCTAATGCTCCAAATATGTTAAATTGGGTGTCTTCGGTTAAAAGAATTCGTAAGTTGGATATGGGCTGTGAAGTAAAGAGGAGAACTAGATTTTGGGGAGTTTGGGATAATTGGACTGATATTTCGGATGCCACAACTTCTTAATTTGTAGAATAAGTCCTATGATTATGAAGCAAGTGAGCTTTTGGGATAATGGTTTAGGTATAAACCATGGGCTGGATACTACCTTTGACATCCCTAAGTGTCGTGCGGCTGGTGTCTCTATAATCCTTGGAGGTGGAAGGAATAGGGGAGTGTCATACTGCCCCTCCAGTGGGTTTAGGAGAGTGCCTTGGTTCCGAGTTACGACTACTCACTTTATTTCTTTAATGAGGACAAAATAAAAAAATAAAAATTAAAAATTAAAAAAAAGTAAGGTCGACCAAATCTTTGACCTTTCGACAAATCTAAAGTTAATACAGACTTAAAAGACCAGGAAGTAACTAATGACATGTTGCTCACTGAATTCACTCCAATATCTCCAAATCAAGTAGCCACGCTTCTTTTAGCTGCCAAATCTGGCTCCCCTGAAGACCCCTGCCCCCTAAGATTTTACAGCTTGCAAATCAATACATTGCCCCCCATCTTTCATCAGTGTTAAATCAAATGTTTTTGCAAGGATCATTTCCCATTATTTGGAAACAAGCCTGTATACTTCCTCTTATTAAAAAGCCAAACCTTGACATTAGCGATCCTGTTAATTATCGTCCCATTTCAAGACTTCCGCTGCCAGCTAAAATTGTAGAAAAAATAATCAATGCAGAACTATCTAATTTTATTTCTGAGAATCAGCTTTTAGACCACAGTCAGTTTGGGTTTAAAGTGAATCATAGCACTGAGACCGCATTAATAAAAACTACTGAAGAAATACGAATTACATTAGACGGTGGAGGGTCAGCAGCTCTTATTTTACTGGACCTGTCCGCAGCATTTGACACGGTGGACCATGGTCTATTGATCCAGCGTCTGAACGCTATAGGAATTAAAGGTAAAGCTCTTACTTTGCTAACATCCTTTCTATCAGTGAGATCCCAAACCGTGAATCTGGGTCAGTTTAAATCCTCACCTTTTACTCTGCATTGTGGGGTCCCTCAGGGCTCTTCATTGAGCCCGACGCTTTTTAATATTTATGTCTCTGAACTTGCACCTTTAATAGAAAGTTTCAACCTGAATCCAACATCCTATGCTGACGACACCCAATTGGTGATCTCAGCTGTGGGTAATGACGTCAATTATTCTCTAAGATTACACAATTGAATGATCGCCCTGGGTAGCTGGATGAGTAAACACTGTTTAAAACTGAACTCAAGCAAAACAGAGGTTCTACTATTCGGTAACCTCTCTCCAACATGGTCTCCTGCCTGGTGGCCAGACAGACTAGGCCCACCCCCCATTCTAGTGATTAAAGCCAAAAATGTTGGCTTTATCATGGACGAGAAGCTCAGTTATGAGGCCCGGGTGTCTAAGGTAATGTCCTACTCTTTCTATACCATTAGAACTCTGAGGAAAATCCTCCCGTTTATTCCTAGAAACACCAGGAAGACTGTTGTTTCCTCGTTAATCATGTCTAAGCTGGATTATTGTAATGGCTTATACATGAATCTCCAGGTCAAATTACTTGGGAAGCTTCAGGCGGTACAGAATGCAGCCGCCAGATTGATCCTTGATGTTCCCAGATATCAGCTGATATCTGCAGGCATTCAGGATCTTCATTGGCTTCCGGTGCGACAGCAAATTAAATTTAAGGCGCTCTGTGTTGCTCATAAGGCCCTGCACAGAGAAGGACCAAGATTTCTATGGAAGGCTTTTAGCTGGTACACTCCGAGTAGAAATCTTTGATCGGCCAAGGCTAGATTGGTTACCACAGTAAGAGTTAGAAAAGCGAGTTGGGGAGAAGGAGTTTCATTAGCAGTACAGCCAGGCTGTGGAACTCTCTTCCGTTACATCTTAGGACTTTACCTACCCTTCTTGCATTTAGAAAGGAACTCAAGACTTGGCTGTTTAGAAATTAGCTATACCTCAGCATAGTATGTTCATGTTCCTGAAAGAGCCAAGACACCCACGGGTATACGCACGCTATACAAGTTTCTATAACATAACAAAGGAGGTAGGCAGGTCAGTATGCCGATTCCCAGGCGCAGATTTTTGTGAATCTGTAGAAACTGACACACCTACACAAAGGGCTTCCTTCCCAAAGCCATTTGCACATTAAGTTCAAGGTAGTGGCACAAGTGGCTTGATTTAAATGAGCAATCTTAATAAGGTAAATTTGCACTTGTAAATCAATTTACTCACATGCAACATTACCCAAGTATAGTACAGTACATGGGGGGGTATATTACATAGGGACACATCTACTCCCATGTGTAACATGTCAGTTTATGGGTTTCAAAATTGGTTCCACATCGCTTTGCACTCTGGAAAAGGGAAGGAGTAAACGCCCTTTCAGGGTCTGAAGGGCTGGGACGCCCCCAAAATATGTGGGGGTGAGAGAGAAGAGGTTTTATCAAGGGGAAACTTTCTTCATAACAAAAAAAGAGCTGTGCAAATTACTGAAAGTATTCTTGAAGCATAATTGTACATTATGTACAATTATGCAGGTGAAATGGCTGAACATGGAGGTAAGTAGGATTCACAAAAGTTATTCAAAAATACTACAGGAAAACTGCAATCAGAAGTACTCTTATAAATGTTTGTGAATTCCAGAACTTCGGAAATTTGCGTCAAAGAGGTGTTCCATGGATGTTGCTGTGGCCTCCATAGAGCAGACATCTTTTTTTTCCTCTTTCCATGTGTGCTGCGGAAAACGCCTCTAGTGATTGTTTTTGTGCAGGAAGGGAACTTCCTGCACAAAAACAATCATGCCAACAACACAGACATTCTTGCACCATGTTACAAGGGTTTCTGCATTGGCCCATGGGTACTAATTGTGCGCTGCGCTGGCTGAAAGGACAGAAATGCACCGTATCTTGTAAATACAGTGCATTCCTGCCCTTTCGGATTGACGTAGGGCAGCGCAGCAAAATTACTTGCGGCGCTGCCCTGCACCAATTCTTTGTAAATATGCCCCTCTGTCTTTCAAAACAAGTTGCCAATATGTCAGTAGGACGCTGGGTTATGGATTCTGTTTATATCAAGAATATGATATACACCAAACATACAGCTAAAAAAATCTTTCCAGACAGCTGTACATCAAGATTAACTCAGAATGGAGTTAGTAAGAAAATGTGCACAGTATCTACACGATAACTGTTAGAAATGGGGGTCTCTAGTTGTCAGAGGTAGGTACCTTTGTCCAAATAGGGACCCTTGCTTCTAGTCAGGGTAAGGGGGATACACACTTTAGATAACCCCTGCTCACCCCCTTGGTAGCTTGGCACAAGCAGACATGCTTATCCCAAGGGCAATGTGTAAAGTATTTGTACCCATACTCACAGTAACACAGTGAAAACACCACAAATAGACACCACACCAGTTTAGAAAACTAAAGTATCTTTATCTAAACTTAATAAGACCAAAACGACAAAATTCCAACATACAAGTATTAATAAAAATGACTTTAAAAAGGTTTTAGGCAACTGGGTCCATAGAAAACTATGGATGCGTGATTTCTCTCAAAGTACCTGTAGTTGCGACAAAATTCACAAGGCCAAACAGCCGCAGAGATGGGAAGCGTCAAAAACACAAAGAGATGCGTCAGTTCCTGAGACCATGGGGAGGCGATGCGACAGTTCTGCTGCACGCAGGAGAAGTGATGCGTCGTGTCCGGTCTGTAGGGGGAAGTGATGCGTTGATTCCAAGATGTTTCTGGTCCGCGGGTGATGCGTCGGGAAAACTTGCTGCACAGGTACGATGCGTGGAAATTCGGGATGCGGCGGCGCTGCATCGGTTTCTTCAGCCACTACCCCCTCGATGCATCGGTTCTTGCAGCGGTGACAGGCGCTGCATCGGTTTCGGCAGCGGCGTGGCGATGCATGGAGATTCTTCTCGCACTGTGGTGCTGCGTCGGAAAAACTGTCGCAAGAAGAGCGATGTGTCGCTTTTCTTGTAGTTGAGTTGCTTTTCCAGTTCCCAACAGCAGAAACAACCTCCAGAGGCCCAAGACAGTCACAGGCACTTCCTGGCAGGTCGGAACTCCCAGCAAGGAAGTTCAGGGGAGCTGGGGGTGAAGTCTTTGTGTCCCTGAGATTTCAAAACAGGAGACAAGCTCTACTCAAGCCCTTGGAGATCTTCTTCAAGCAGGGGACACACCACACAGCAAAGTCCTTCTCCTTTCCGTGGCAGAAACAGCTACTGCAGGCCAACCCCAGACACACAGCAAAGGGGCAGTACTTCTCCTCAGTTTCTCCAGCTCTTCTCCTTGGCAAAGGTTCCTCTTGATTCCAGAAGTAAGTTCAGGGGGTTTAGGTCTAATATTTATACCCCAAAAATGTCTTTGTTCTCTCTGTGCAAGGGTCTCTGAGCCCAGTCCAAACCAGTTCTGTCCTCTCTTGTGCAGCTGCCCAGCAGGAGGTGGAGACAGCATTGTGTAAGGCAGACAGGCCCCATTGAGGTGCAAGGGAAATCTCCTCCCACCACTCTAAATGCAGACCGGGCCCATTCAGCCCAGCCCTGACTCATTCAGGAAAGCCAGAACACACATCAATCCCCCCCCCCCCTCCCCGGTGGCTGTCTGAGAGAATGCACCTCCCCAGACCCTGTCACTCCAAAACCAGACAGTCAATACACAAACAGGCAGAGGCACACAGAATGGTTAAACAAGAAAATGCCTACTTTCTAAAAGTGGCTTTTTCAAACACACAATTTAAAAACCATCTTTACTAAAAGATGTGTTATTAAATTCTGAGTTCAGAGAGCCTAAACTTTATTTCTCCATCTTGTCTCAATGGGAAGTTATATTTATAAGATGATATAAATAAACTCCCATTCTATCCTATGGGGCAAGATAGCCTTTCAATAGTGAAAAACGATTTTGGCAGTATTTCACTATCAGGACATGTCACACACACCAGTACATGTCCTACTTTTCACATACACTGCACCTTGCCCAAGGGGGTACCTTAGGCCTACCATAGGGGTGCCTTACACGTAGAAAAAGGGAAGGTTAGGGCCTGGCAAGTGGGTGCACTTGCCCAGTCGACATGGCAGTTAACAACTGCACACAGACACTGCAGTGGCAGGTCTGAGTAACCTTTTCAGAGCTACTTATGTGGGTGGTACAATCAGTGCTGCAGGCCCACTAGTAGCATTTGATTTACAGGCCCTGGCACACTTCAGTGCACTTTACTAGGGACTTACCAGTAAATCAAATATGCCAATCAGGGAGAACCAATCATAAGAACAATTTACACAGAGAGCATATGCACTTTAGCACTGATTAGCAGGGGTAAAGTGCCCAGAGTCCTAAAGCCAACAACAACAGGTCAGGAAAAAATAGGAAGAAGAAGCAAAACGTTTGGGGATAACCCTGCAAAAAGGGCCATTTCCAACAATAACTATGCAGAATGGGCAAGTGTTATCATAGTACGCAATTGGTAATGATAAGAATTGATATACTTATGCATAAAATATTACAGATTTTCCATCAATCTTTTTTCATGAAGCTGAAAAGGGTTTTAGCTAACTGAGCCTCAAATGTTGAGATATCTGCAAATATATACACAAATATGGACCAAACTGCACCACTAAAAAATTAACAAATAAAAAATACCTGATGTGCCAGTCGTGCATTAGAGAAATGATATATATCTAATGATACGATTTTGGTGAATGGCAACACACACATACAAAAAGAGGTGAAGGAGCCCACATACATTTGAAAGGAAACATTCCACCAAACTTGAGCATTAACGTTTGTTCGACTGGCTCCAAAATGGCTGGGTTAACAGTATTTAAAACTCCACCAGGGCAGGAGCTACTTTGGTGAAAAAAAGGAGAGATTGCACACCCACCGACCATGCCATGGCGCTCTTGAAAGTTCAAGGTTTTTTTTCCAGAAAATAAAAGACTAATGGCTTTCATAGCAGTCTTGCTTAGAAGGGATGCCGTTGGGAATGGTAGGCTGGCCGGCCTAAAGCGTTCAGAGTTCTCCATGTCTGAGCCAGGGCCAGCTCTGCCATCATGATCACCGCCTTCCCCAAGGGGTGAGGTTTCCATATAACAGCTAGAGAAGTGGGAACACTCCCACACTGACACAGCGTGAGGCGTCTCAGGGAAACATTTCTGAGGTGGGAGGTCAACCATGCTATTTTAGACTCATAGAATTGTTTCACAAATGTGGATACTGAAGATGTAACCCCAAAGTGAGGATATAATTCTTGCACCCACATGTAAAATCTCTCTGATACGCTCTATTGTGTTCCCTTGCATGGGGCATTGTATGACTTTTGCAGTACAGTTTAAATGGCGCTGTTTCACAGAATGGACATTGCTGGAAAGGGTGGCGGGCCATCTATCTTAAATTAGCAAGTGTGTTTAATGCAATTTCTGGTGTAATATGGCCGCCAGAACGGCCTTCGCCATGGTGGACCTGTGGACCGTTCTGCTGTCGGGGGAAAATGTGAAAAAATGAAGATGAAAAGTGCAGGAAAACTCGAAAACATGCATTAAAAGCAGAACACCCTTTATACATCACAATAAGCAAACTTGTACCTCTAACAGCGAATCTTTAAGTTTCCCTTTGACCATTTCCTTCTCTTTTTCATGCTGCTGTATGTCATTCTCTGACTGCTTCTTAAATTCTTCTAGTTGCAATTGAATGTCCTTGATTAAAATAAGAATGCAAATCATTGGTTGATGAAAAGAGGCTAATCTTTACACAAGTTTGAAAATTGTGAACTTGTTGAATTACATAAACCATTTAATTAATGCACTGATCTTCCTAAAACCCTTGTGCAGTGTGGAGTGCACAGCCATTATGAAAAATAAAATGCCATATTTAATCATTTTGTAAAGAACTTCACAAAGCAAATATTCATAATTATAGTGCCAATAAAGTGGCCTTAAAAACTGAAAAGACTCCTCTGCCCTGATTTATAGCTGGATCTTACTAGAAAATCCTCCAAATTTGGAGGGAGATGCTAAATCTGGAGAATTCCCTTCACCATACTCTCATTTTTGGAGAAGGAAACTCACATAGTATAGTCATGTCTGGGTTTGCAGTTGTCACATTTAAATGAAACTAGGCCATATTGAAATGTAAGAAATATTCAGTTTCACTGGTGTTAACCTTTTATGCAACACCCAGAGCAAAATAATGTGTTACCGTTTGACTAATCACACGCCAGGATTAAGAGACACATTTATAATTCTCATGCTGCTGATGTATTTTTGAAATACGTGTAAAGTTAAGTATGCACAGTAACCCAACTATGCTGTGTTGTGGCCTTCTCCTTTTACAATCTCCTGTTCCCCAGTAAGAGCATAGACTTACAAAATAAATACCCCCTTTGCAGTCAAGGAAACGAAAGGTTAACACAGCTCTTCATTTAAAAGCAAGTTTGTAATAAGTAGTTGTTTGATAGGTGATGCTTGGTCCTTTAGCCTAAAGCAAGAAGTTCCAAAAGAGAAAGGCCTCTTTATAGTTTATTCTCCAGATCAGTACCTCAAAGCTCATCCGGGGGTGCTGCAGTTCCTCCCGCACCCCTAGATGCAGCGCAACTGATGCTGGGCAGAGACTTCCAAGTTTCCAAGCCTTCATTCTTTCTCCCACCCGTACAAATGTTGTATTGCCCTTCAATCCTCTTACCCTTGCATCCATCCTTTTATCCCTATGACCCTTGTCAGTTTCTCCCTTCTTTCATGTTTTCCTTCCTTTCAATCTTCCTGCACCTCTCTCTCTCTGTCTTTTTCTCTCATAATTTCTCCTTCTGGATCTCCTTTACTATGGTTGGCTTTACATCCCTCACCACTGTTATGGTTTTCTCTTTGTTTTGAAGAACTATTATCTGCAGAGCAGCAGACATCACAGGCTCATAAATAACTAATCAGTGTTCACAACCCCACTCATATCGAAATAATGAGTTGTGCAGATTTTTATCACACTCGGTAAATAGTGGGTGTGACAAAATCTGAATCCCGGGGATATATTGGAAGGTTTGACCTGCTGATATTTACCATAGGCAAAATGCCCAGAAAATGATGGGACAGGTTGATTTTGGTAAGGTAAGCACCGAACTCAGGATACTATGCCCCACTTTACCTGCAAAATCTATAAGTGATAATTATCGTACATGATAAATTCCAAACACCTAAGTGCCAGATTTTATTTTAGGTGTATTTAGAGGAAACTGGGCCAGTTTGTATGAGGGCCTAAGGCTTACTTGATTTTTGTTTAATAATTGAATTTGTATCTTTAACTTAAATTTGGTGAGGACAGTATTGTCCTGCTGGTCATTCGCCTAAGACCTCTCAAGCCTGTAAAAAGCCAGGTCTCTGTGGATACAGAAGGATTATTTGCTCAAGCCTTACCCACTGCATCTCTGCATAGTGGATGAAGTATCACATGAGCAGACCCTACGATTTCACAGACTGCTAGACTGTCTCTCCGCCATCAGGACTTTGCCTATTCTCACCAACCAAAAGCACTCTGAGGATACCACAAGGTGGCATGCAACACCTTACTGAAACACACAATAACATAAACAAGCATTTCGGACCTTATATGTATTTAGCTATGCAGCACATTAGCCTGGGTGCTGAAACATCTACTGTTCTTTAACATGGAGGGAAACTAAGCACCAAACTGCGTGACACGCCAGGTATGGGAACACATGGAGAAATATTGCCTTTCAGCAGGAAATGGTATAGTCCAAAGCTCTGTTTTTAATATAAAATCAGGGCCTTCGGTGGTCATATCACTGAAAATACAAGATTTGAAAAAAATATTATTGTCTACGGGTGCTTGTGGAAGACAATTTTTATGGACTGGAATCTAGAGAATGCTAAAGTGATTCTGGTATTTTACTGACCTCTGCTGGTGGTTTCTATCAAGACAGTTAAATAGAGGCAGTTGAACAGAAAAAGAAAAAAAGAAAGTCCCTCAGCAGAAAGCAATTCTGGTATTTTACTGACCTCTGCTGGTCGTTTTCTATCAAGACAGTTAAATAGAGGCAGTTGAACAGAAAAAAAGTCCCTAAGTGGAAGCAGACAGATCCTAGTGCTGATCTCCAGAGCCCACAAAGTACATACACATATAAGTATATACTAAAAGTATATACAAGAGGTCTCGAATGCTTGACCTAAAAACTACCACATGTTACAGATTTCTGTACTGGGTGGTGCAGGAACAAATATGGCCATGTACGATTGAACCATATCCAAGATAGCTTAATGCAGATTTACTTACCAACACTCAGGCTGGCTTTAGAAACTGCATTGGTCATCTAATCAGACCACCTGAACCCAAGCATTGGTTGTTATGGGATATGACTACAATAGTCGGTTTGGGGAAAGATTGGCCAGGCAGAGTAGTATTGGAGACATCTTTCATGGAAGTGATCGACGCTGCTTTCAGTATCCAAGACTAGTTTCAGAAGTAAGAGCTCTAGATTTATCAGATGGTTTTATGCACTAGAGAGGGTTGATGCTCAATATAACTAGAAAAGTAAAACTCAGAGTGGCAGAATACTAAGTAGACACCTAAATTGTGTGTTGGGGGTTTATTAAAGGATATGAGATTAAAACTAGTGACAAGACTGCAGTGTTGATCATTTCCTGATCTCGTATGAACGAGTGTCTGTGGCGACCATCCCCAGGTATGTTAGATGTACTATACAAGAGGCTGGTACGGAGGCGTGAGGTTGGAGTTCAGTCTTCTAGGAGACATCGATGCTCAAACATGTTTTAGGAGGAGGCTTAAGACATTTTATGTTCAGCAGGTTGGTCAGATGTGACCATTTTTGCAAAATGTTATTATAAACCAATTAAACAGGTTTTGGAGTTTGCTGTGCAACGGCTTTGTGCATGCACATAATCAGACCCTCCTTTTTGACATACAATTGTAATCTTCAGAGCTAAAAGCGTGAAGAAAATTGAGATTTTATTAGACACAGGGCTCAGATTAGATCCCCCTGAATAACCTTCCTTGTTGAGGACATTCAGATTGACATTTAGTTGGATAATTTTGTTTATACAAATGTTTTGTACTTCGCTGGTAGGTTTTGAAAACTATTCATCTTGGGTGTTCCAATGGATTGTTTTATTGCGAGTAAAGCTTGGAGGCTAACTCCCCAGTTCTTCATTCTTCAATGCAGGCGAGATGTCCGGATTTAAAATGACAAGTTACTTCAGATTGCAAGTTAAAGAAAGTCGTGACTTTAGAAGACCCGTTAAAGAGGGGGCACCTAGAGCTGCGGAATGTTCTAAAATGATCTTCAGTTTCTATGTACCTGGGCTGCTCCAAGGAGCAAGCATTAAAGGAAACTGCACATAATTAGAGCCTCCGTTCTGAACACAACTAGTATTTTTCTGTGTGCCTCAAGCCTGGGCTGTGGCAAACACCTGTTAGAAGAAAGGATTTTTCTCAGTTTAGGAGTAGTAAAGTTAGGTTTACTACTCCTAAACTGAGAAAATCCTAACTTTAAGACTTTCGGTATTCACAGAAGGCATTTAGGAGTCCTAAAGTTAGGAGTCCTAACTTTACTACTCCTAAACTGAGAAAAATCCTAACTTTAAGACTTTCGGTATTCACAGAAGGCATTTAGGAGTCCTAAAGTTAGGACTACTAACTTCTGTGAATACCGAAATGAGTAAGTTCATTCTGTGAATACCAAAATGAGTAAGTGTATTCTGTGAATACCATAAAGTACTAACTTTACGTTTTTGACGTAAGTTAGTTCTGTGAATCAGGCCCACTGAGAATTACATTTTCAGCCCACTGTGAGCCAGCCTCGAGCTGAGACTACTCTGCTCACTCCCATCAGAAGGGCACCTGGGAGCCTGCACGAGACCGGCATGGGAACGGCACTGCCAGAGAGCACGAGACTGGCAGCATATGGGCATTGACATGTGTGTCCCGGGCACTGCAATCATGGCAGGGGGCCCTCGTCATATGAAGGGCCCGCAGACGGGCCCGAACTCCACCCCCCTCGCTACAAGCAGAGCAGCAGACGTCACGAGTGATGGAATATGTAAGGTCATTAGCAGGGCATGGCCGGGAGTTGTTACTTCAGTTAACTGAAACAGGTAAATTTCAGAATGTTGGTGTTTGTTATTTCAACATCCAGCTATAACGTCACTAGCCTGTGGTTTTATCACTGTATTAGCAAGTTAAAACTAAGTTACTTCAGTCTATTAAAAATAATTTACCTAGAAAGTAAAGACCTGTTCAGTAATGAGATATATACACACACAGTGACCCTAAATATTTTTAGTGTAGTCCTTTTGCTACCTTCATCCAGGCCCGACCAAGACATAGTCTGATTTCTATGTCTATAGCCGCCCCCGGTTTTTCATTCTGAAAATCTAGTCACCCTAGTCTGGCACAAACTGACCTGTCGGGGTGGGGGCGAATCGGAGGGGGGAGCAGGGCTTGCAGATGGGCCATCTCCAATGTCAGTCACACAGCAGGGACCCTACACTTCAGCAGTCTCGTCATAGAGGGAGGGGAGTCTCCCCCATAGGCAGGTGCCTAACCTTCTTGGAGTGGATAATCAACGACCCCCATCTACACTAGTCCCGGAGTTGTGGCTACTTCAAACTGCACCTACACTTCACCTTCGGCACCTCTCACTGCCAAGAGAGACCCGCACACCATTGTTTAATATGGAACATATTTCACAGTTCCCTATGGAATGTGGGTTTTATCGTTGTAAGGATGAGCCCCCACCCTCTCCCATTCGGCCGGGCTTTACCACTGCCTGGGTCACCAGGAGGCACTAGAGAACCGAATTATCTCCATTATACAGTGTAGCACATTCTGGCAGCATTTTTTCGCTCTGAGCTAGAAAGGTAATTTGTTGGAATCTACACATCAATGCAGCAAATGCGGAATCAATTCCACTGGCCCCGCCCACCGTACAATGTTTTACCCACAGATCTATTTGTGAAAGGTAAACAAAAAGTAAACATAATTCCAGTCAAAGTGCGCCTCTGAAAATTTAAAATTCCTTTTTTAAATGCAGGTCACTTTAGAAATGTTCTTCACAGGAGGTAGCGGTCCCAAAATAAACAAAAATACAGAGCGGGAAACAGTTGCAATCTCCTGTCATTTACAAACCGGGTGGCCTGTTGGACAGAAGGCGCATTCGCTTCAGAAATAATGTGTTCATTATATCATCAGGCGGTAGGTGCTGTGCAGGAGAGGGGGGGGGGGTGCTGGACACTGCGCTGTCCCAGCCATTTCATTCTCCCAGCGCCTTGGGCAGACAAAGGAATCGGCCATAGATCACACATGGCGCTCTCCTGGACCTCAACCTGTGTCGGGAGGCGCGGGAGCAAGCCTTACCTACCCAAATATCCCCCTTCACCCACCTCGACAATAACATCGATTGCTCAAGCACCTAGAGGCGGGTTGTAATGAGGCGCTATCAATGGCATTTCACAATTTTTTAGGTCACACCCTTTAGTGAAGGCATCTCAGATTCGACCAGCCCCTTCGAGCTCGTATTATGCCCCTGCCTCGCCGCAGGTCCAGTCCTGTGACGTTTTTTTAACCAGTCATTATTTACAGTGCTGCGAGACGAGGTGGGGGTCGCAGCTCGCCAGCACTATATACAAACATAATAGTCTTACATTAAAGACCTAGACTGGAAATGCTATCCCGTTGACACCGAGAGAGGACTCAGCAGTTTTGGGTACACGAAGCATGAATTCCCAACGCGCAACGTCTTAAAGCAGAATCTAGAGTGGATTAGAAGGCAAGGAAGACCGCATTCAGCAAAAAAAATATATACATATATATGCCACCCGCTATTTATTCTCCTGAAAATGCCCATGGTGTCCTGTGCAGGAACGCCGCCTGAAACGGGCAGTAGTGTAAAAGAAAAGATTATTGCAAGGACACACTCTGAGAAAAATAAAAAAATATAAAGAAAGAGGCGATTTCCATGACTCCACAAAAAGAAAGAAAACAAGCATTTGCATTGCAATAGGACTCGCATTTACGCAAGAGCTATTGCATTGCATCACGGACAACGGGAGGGGGGAGGCACGGACAACGGGAGTGTGGGAGGGGGAGGGGTGAGAAGGCACGTACAAAAATAGTGCTGACAGTCTAAATAACACGTACCCTACAATGACGACATGCTATAATAAGGAGGGACTAACAAGCCTCATAATCAATCAGAAGGCAGCATTTATGAAGGACAAAGATAGTAGCCAATCAAAAATATGGGCGGAGAGTGGGGGGGGCAGCCTGTCTCCCATACTCTACTACCACAGTCTCGCAGAACGAGCAGCGCATGCGCGCTGCCGCTAAAGCTCGATCTAAAGATATAGTTTGTACACTGTCCACATGCTATCAAATGTGAGCAAACCTTATCCCCATTGAAATTTGCTTATCTCTACAGATTGGACTGTGGATCACTGTCTAACAGACCACTTTCTCCCAAAGGTTTACCACATTTCGGGGGGAAATGGGAGAGATGCCATGTGTCTTACTTTTTCATTTGATTTTATCAAACCACTGTCATGTTATGTTATGTTATATAATTTTATAACGCGCGCAGCTACTCCGAAGAGTGTTCCGGCGCGAACCAAGAGGAGTCGGCAAACTAACACTAGGCAAAAAGATAGGTTTTTAGATGTTTCTTAAAGGCCAAAGGGTCTTGGGTATTGCGAAGTGCAAAAGGAAGGGCATTCCATGCCTGAGCGGCTTTCACGGCAAGGGAGCAGCCGCCCAGCCTGACCATGGCCATGCAGGGCACGATGGGCAATAACAAGGGATTTAAACTTAACGCGGTCGGCCACGGGAAGCCAGTGAAGTGAGCGTAGATGGTATCGCACACTACTCCTATTGGGAATTTCAAGGAGAAGCCTAGCGGCCGCATTTTGGACAACCTGGAGTTTATTCAGTGAATATCCCGGGATGCCCACATACAGAGCATTGGCATAATCCAATCGAGAGAGAATCAGTGCACGGATGACCGTCTCTTTAGCAGGCCTAGGGAGAAGAGGAAGAAATCTCCTTAAAGTTTTAAGGAGACCAAAGCAGTTGCCAGTGAGCTTCTTAACCTGGGTAGAAAAGGATAGATTATGCTCGAACCACACTCCCAGGTTCTTAGCGGATTTCCCATTAGATGTCGGTAGGGGGAACCCTGGAGGCCAGATCGTGTCTCTGAAACTGGGGGGGAAATTACCATAGAGGAGAATCTCCGACTTGTCTTCGTTGCATTTGAGTTGAGCGGCAGCAAGCCACTTAAAAACAGAAGACAAGCTGTGCTGGACAGAGAATACAGAGTCCGCATCCTTTTCTCAGGTAGAAAGGAGCTGGGTGTCATCTGCGTAGGCAATCACCTTAGCCCCCAAGTCCTCGGCCAAATAGACCAGAGGAGTGACATAGATGTTAAAAAGAAGGGGGCTAAGGGAGGACCCCTGCGGGACCCCTGTGGCGACCGGCTGAGGGGCTGACGAGGCCGGCGGCAGCCAGACCTGTTGCACCCGCCCTTCCAAGAAGGACCTGAGCCAGCCCCAGGCAGAGCCCAAGACACCAATCTCAGTGAGCCGGGCAAGCAGCAGTGAGTGTGGAACCGTGTCGAACGCTGCCGACAGGTCGAGCATAACTAAAGCTGCTCTCCCGCCGGCATCCAGACACTCACGAATGGCCTCGGAGACCTCCACCAATGCTGACTCAGTGCTGTAGGAGGTTCGAAACCCTGGCTGGGCTGTCATCTATGCAAGGTCTATCTGATCGCACCTAAGACTCTAATACTTAGTGAGAGACTTGAGGAGAGTAAAAGCAGCCTTCTGGAAATTAATTAGAGCAGGAATTTAACTTTGCAAAGTGATAGTTGCCAGAGAAAAGATTAAAAACAACTCTCACGGTGACGCTATTCTACTGCACTAGAATTGGAAACCGTGACGCTGGATTTAAAAAGCATAACATGTGTAACTACTGTATAGCAAATGTTTTTAATGTTTCTTTGACACTATAGAAAACATCGAACAAAAGCGTCAAAGTATCAGTACGAAAGTAACATTAGATTTAATATTGAGCTCTGTTCATACAACCTGCCTTATTCTATCATTTACTGATCTTGGCAGGGAGCGAAGTGAGCTTTGATGGATGAATCTGGCGTGGCTTTTGCGCCTTCCATTTACCATCTCTACTATCCCACATGATTCGCAGAGGACAACTTCTGGGAGTTTTCTCCATCCATCACTAGAGAAGGTGCCACTGAGGGCACCAATCGCATAGCGCAGAGTAAATTGAATAAGAATACCATAGAATAAAGGTGTATAGCACAGTATCCTAGTAACATAATATCACTCCCACCTTCAGCAGTTTTCTTCTTTCAGCTTCCATGGATGCTTGCACTGATTTGATCTCTACTGTATGTTTTTTCACTAATTCTTCCAAGCCCTTCACCAGTTGTTCCTTCAGACGCATTTTCTCCTCATCTGACTGACGTTTGATTTTACATAGCTCTTCTTCATGGCGTATGTTCATTTCTTCCTTTTCTAGAGCATGTTCTTCCAAACACTGTAATACATTGAGATGCACTTATTTAAAACTGCAAGTGCGAAACTGTTCACTACAGACAAACCAGAGAGCAGGGAGGTTGAGATACACAGGCCACGTACAAGGGATGCTTCTCTGGCTTAACAACTTAAAATGCAGCTGGGAGATTAAGAGGAACAATAAAATGCATGGGGCGAGAGAAAACAAATCAAAAATGTATATTCTGTTACCCCTGTAAACATGATCACCTAGGCGTGATCTGGTGTACAGCCTTGACTTAGAAGGAACAAGGATGATTATAGGTAGTCCAGAGCTAGCCTGTTGAAATAGCAAATGTATTAAATCGTACAACCTATGAGGAGAGTTCCAACAATTCAAGCAAGTTTATAAAACAGGAAAATGAAACATTCTTTTGAAAGCCCTAACTCCCCCACCTTTTTTCTAAACCATTTAGCATGGGACATCTGCTGGAACGCAAGCCTTGTAACATCACAGTACTGCATATTTGGGCTTTGGCCTATACCTGGAGAAGTCTTTTGTCTGCCACCATGGTTCTGTTGAAGAAAGTAAGATTATTTGATTGAGATAACTCAATATAAATGTATTCACAAGACTCAAGTCAGGTTTCTCTACAGTTCCTTTGTTACAAAATCCGGATCCAAAAAAGCCATCTCGTTTTGAAAGTGAGTGCTTTGTACCATGCTGTGGATGCCTGACCCTTGCAACAGGACAAAGAGGACAGTTTTACTTAGGAAGCACAGCCAACTGCCTACCATTCGAGCACATTGGATGGTGCAGGTAAGACTGCAGGAAATATGCAGTCATTTAGAGTTAATACCCATAAGTGATGCTATCTTGGCAGATAGGCTTTCACAGTGTTTCTCGAGCACTCCTAACTTGCAATGAAAGGCAAAAGGGATACATGTTGTTCTATTTTTATTTCCAAGTTATTTACAGGTGTAATATGTAAATGCATAAAAAAAAACAATTAAGAGACACACATTCCTTAGAATTCAAATAATGAAAAAACTCTTAATGGGAAAAACAAATTAAAAGAAATTCACTTTGGTCAAAAATAATAGAAATAAACAGACATATATGAAAATATTAACTGCTAAATAGCAGTTTTTGAAAGAAATATTTATGGTAGACCCCAGACTAAATCCCGGCTAAGGAAAACAATTGAAGTTGCAAATAGACGTAAGGTATAGAGAGGGAGTAGGATGCGGAAAAGCTTAAGAAAAGGCATGACAGTACAGAAAGGGATCCACTCTAAAAAAAGAAAGAAAAAGCATGGGGGAGGAAAGTAAACTAATTTTAAAAATAGGAGAAAGGAAGGAGGTTGGGGGTGACCCACACATCCCCAAAAAACATAAAACAAGTAGTTGAGAGACTACGATAGAGGAGGAAATGGATGGATAAAAAAAATTGCAAGGGATGAAGAAAGCAGTGCTACTACTGGGGAATGGGGGTTGCAGTAACCTCCAAACCCTCCACGAAACAGCAGTTTAAGATGAACATGAAATATCACTCAGTGATAGGATGTAGAAACAAAAGGGGCGAATAAAAAAATTATCCATACAATCCTTGCTGAAAAGCCAACAGCGAAATCTCATTTTTAAGATGAATACAATTTACACCTTCAAAATCCTCTAAGATGACGTTCTATGAAGTGATTTCTATGCAAAGGGTAAATATCATTTATCTTAAAAACTTAGATTACACAGTTTAGATGGTTATCCAGTATTAGTATTCTATCACTTCGTTGTTCTATGAAATCACATATAAGCACTTACAGGACTACTAAGGCATAAACCTTGTCAAGATAATATTCAAGTTAGAAAGGGTACTAGACGGAGAGGATTACATTTATGTCCCTACAAAGGATCGTTGCCACAATTCAAAACCCAGTGGTTTTCACATATTCTCAAAATTATCCACATCTTCCTATGTGGCATTATGAGACCAAATCAAGTGAGATTTACTGTTGTAAGACAAGAGATAGTTGAAACCAACGCTAGGTTTGTGGCAGCAATTCATGAAGTGGTGACATGCGGGGAAACAACATCAAGTCAAGTCAAGTTTAATTTATTTGATTTAGTTCTCTACTGAGAACAAAAAATTTCATACAAAACGTTTGTTTTAACTATACACATAAAACATTCAATACAGATTTTAAAAAGTTTTTAAAAATTTAAACAGGATGTGACATACAAATTCGTCTGGGGGAGATTTAAAAAGCGAGATCAGACTCTGCACAGATGCGCTGTTATATCTAAATTGTATTGTTTTTAAGTAGCGCCTTCTAGCCTCAATCAGTATCGGGTTTGGGCATACCGACAATACGTGCTTCAGATCTTGCACACCACCATTGCAAAGATCACAAATACTGGTAGCGTTTTCTTTGTGAGTCCCTTTAAAAGTCAGTGAATTAGAAGGGAGTAGCCCTAGCCGCAATAAAATTATACACCGGTGACATGCGGGGAAACAACATAATATTTTGTTATTTGGCAAAGTACATGCTTTGCTGCAGGGAAAGTTTGGGGGAAAGGAGTTAACATAGGGACAAAGAGGACTGATGCCTTTCATGTTATTGTTCATTAGCAATTGTGTTGTGCCATTAGTGTACTGCAGTGCCTTTCTGTAGTCTGGCATATGACATTACGTATGGGTCACAAAGCTGCTATTGTTAGTTTGTTCCAAGTGATGGCCACACCTCGCCATACTTTGCATACCCTGGTTTCAGACTTTGTAACCAACCCTCCCGCTATTCAAGGCCATATTGTCTTTGCAAATATTTAGAATGTATGGACTTCTACAGAATATCACCTCTAAGAGAGGGGCTAATTTCCTCACCACATTCTGAAATTAACTGATTCCTGGAAGTGGTTTCATGTTTATCACTCACCTATCACCCTCAGAGTGGTAAACAGTCAGAAAGGGAGTTAGGTCCTATAACATATTTTGTAATGTCATTGAATGTGTTCTGCATAAGGTTAAGTTATGTGGCTGCCTTTAGTAGAGCTCACCTGCAGCAACTCTTTCCTTGTTGCTATTGAAACATCAAGCCTAAGATGATGCTAAATGATATGAGGAGTGAAAAAGGATATCCAGACCACATGATTACCTAAGAGTATAAAGAATATTAAACAGTCTATCTGTCCATGTTTCATTCTTCACCCTACCAACATGATAGTTGAAAGACTGCAATGTTCAGTTCATATTTAAATATATCTCCCATTTCACATATCACTTTTGAAGCAGGTGCGCAGAACTGCCAAATATTTAAGGGAGTAGCCTCCTAGCGATTCCACACTGGTAGATAATGAATAGGAGCAAATAAATTAGGCTGTGTTACCGCTGTACCAAGAGGCAGGATGGAAGGTGTTTCCTGTGGGAGGCATGTTGTTCGGAACACCCAATTCTATCACTGTTACTTACAGGAGAACTCACCACGCACAGCTAGGCAGTTTCATCTGCGGCTACAAGAACCAAGGTGGTCCTTGAGTCCTGCCCGTTCATTACACTGTTTTAGGACCTGTACTCCCAAGGATCTGCCTCCTTTTTAACATTTTTGAACTTTGGTCATTAGATGGTTTATCTTCGAATGACTGGAGATTCCGTAAGAAATCATACTCTGCCTGCTTCCATAAGTATTCTGGACCATTGTTCGAGGGAGCATTGTACTTGGTACAGTGTTACAACATAATACTGTGGAAAGAATATTGTGTAACACAAATGTTGTATCTGAAATATGGTGATGTCAAAAATATCGTGGGTCAGAATATTGCAGGTAAGATGATAATTTTTTCTTATTGTTGTTAAAAATATTTTTGTATGTTACGCTGCTTATTTCATTTTTAAGTTTATCTTGAGTAATGTTACTATTAATATATGGTATTAGTTTTTAAAATGTTTGCATTTTTTTGCATAATACTTTTAGGTGCAGGATGTTTGGTTTATAGGGGAATAGGGCAAGATACGTTTCTAATGTTTAAATTTGTGTTAACTTTTCTTTTTAATTTAAAAAAAAATTTTTATAAATTCTTTTTGTGAAATTATATTTTTATTTTTTATAGCATACAGAATTCAAATTAAAAACAATAATTTCAATATTATTAGATTTCTTTAACTTTCTAATATTTATATTTTGTATATAATGCAGTATATAATTTTATAAACATTTTTCCTTCGTAATTAAAATTATGATTTTTTGATGTTATATAACTGAATTTAATTAATTTTAATTTTACATCTGGGTCCCCCCTTGATGTAATTCCCGCAAAAATCTCCTCCCGATTAGCGCAACAGCTAGCCACACCCATTTGCACCATCCTTAACAGCTCTTTGAGAGCTGGCAGACTCCCCCAAGAATGGAAAGCAGCGCAAGTCGTCCCCATTCGTACAAACCCCAAAATCCCCGCTTCTGAGCTGTCAAACTATTGCCCCATTTCTCTGCTCCCCCTTCAGAGCAAACTCCTTGAAAAACATATAAACAGGCACTTGTCTGACTTTGTGGAAACCTCGTATTGCCTGGACGTCTCCCAGTCTGGCTTCCGGGCCAAGCACAGTACCGAGTCCGCCCTGATAGAGGTAACTGATAACATCAGAATGGCCCTGGATAAGGGTCAGGCAGCACTTTTAGTGCTGCTCGACCTATCTGCGGCGTTTGACACCATCTCACCCAAAATCCTTCTGGAGAGACTCCAGGACATCGGGGTTCAAGGGGTTGCTCTGAAATGGCTGACAGACTTTCTTACAGATAGAACCCAGACAGTCACTCTGGGTACTTTCAGATCCAAGACCACCAAAGTTACCATGGGAGTACCCCAGGGCTCCTGCTTGAGCCCTACCCTTTTTAACATTTATGTTACTCCCTTGGCAAAACTAATGAGGACCCTGGGGTTTAGTCCCATCTCTTACGCGGACGACACCCAGCTCCTACTCACCTTTGATAAGTCCAATCCTAACATACAACTCACCTTCTTGGAGGGCATGAAGACCATCGCTGCCTGGATGAGAGCTAACTTCCTGCAACTTAATGCCGAAAAGTCGGAGGTCATGCTGTTTGGAGATGCAACAATAAGCTGGTCTCCCAGCTGGTGGCCGGAGGAGCTGGGATCTGCTCCCACTCCAAAAGGAGTGGTCAAGAACCTGGGAATTCGGATCGACCAGAATCTTACACTTGAAGCACACGCCACTACCACCGCTGGCACTTGCTATCATACACTCAGCCTGCTTAGAAGAGTGTTCCCCATGTTACCATCCTCCATGAGAAAAACACTGATGCAAGCTCTAGTGTTAAGCCGCCTGGACTACTGCAATGCACTGTTAGTTTTGGCTAGCGAGGCTTCCTTAAACAAACTGCAGGTAGTCCAGAATACGGAAGCCCGACTGGTAGAAAATGCCCCCCCCAGAACGGCCTCTACACCACTTCTTAACAAACTTCATTGGCTCCCCGTGAGAAAGCGGGTGAAGTTTAAGATTTGCTGCACAGTCTTCAAAGCCCTAAATGGCCTGGGGCCTACCTACCTATCGGATAAACTGCTAAAATATATCCCTTCCCGGTCCCTTCGATCCGGTTCCAAGCTACTTCTTTGTACTCCAAGAATCAAAAAGGCTCGGTCGGGTGGCAAAGCATTTACTTACCTTGCCCCGACCCTCTGGAACGAACTCCCCCGCGAACTACGTGACTGCCAGAGCTTTCCCCTTTTTAGGAAACTGCTAAAAACCTATCTCTTCTAAGATCCACTTGTTTGACTGTAATCAGCTGCCCCAGCGCAGAGATACCCCTGATCGGGTGATTCGGGCGCTATATAAATTAATAAAATATCAAAAATATCAAATATAATGGTTTTAAAAGGAGTTTATGTAATTTGTGTATTCTTTATATTGGGAGTTTAAAAGTAGGTAATTTAATTTTCATTTTAAAAAAATCTCTATTTTTTATTATTGTTTTAATATAACGTTTTTAAAACAATTATAGTTACTAATTTCTAAGTTGTAGTAGATATTAGTTTTTTTAATTGGTAGTTTTCTCAATTTCCTTTTTTATGTTGTGAGGTTTAATTCTTTTTAACAGATTTCTGTAATTTACTCTTGTTAACGTAATGTCTTTTATAATTTTGTTGTAGTAGTTAATTTTGAAATCTAAAAAATATAGCTCTTTCCCTAACATTGTTATGTATGGAGTGAGGAAATAAATGTGCAACCCTAAAGTCCACCCTTTCCCTAAATGGTTAAGTTTGGAGCTGGAGAAGTAAATTTAAACCTCCTCAAAGTCCAACACTTTCTCCAATGTGATTAGGTTTGGAGTGAGAATAGTAAATTTGACCCACCCCTGAAAGTCCAACAATTTCTTGATTGTGGTGAAATTTGGAGTTGGAATGGTAAATATGATACCAGCTCTATATGAAGAGATCAAATCCCATAATTTCTTAATATTGCTTCCCACAAGGTTTTCTGTACCACTGGTATGTGTTGTGTTTCACAAAAGTCTTTGTCAATAAAATTATCAGAAGCTCCACAATCAATCAATGCATTCGTTTGCATAGGGCTATTGAGTGTAGTGATGAATAAGGATAGATGGAAATGTGACTTTTTAGCAGCAACACTTTTTGATTAGGCAAGCTGGCACAGGATTTGCTCTTCAGAGAGATCCTGTTTAGTTTCACTGCAGGAAAATAAATTTTCTGACAAAATGCTTGTTGTCGCCACAGTATAAACAAAGTTTCTCTTTTATTCGTCAAGATCTTTCTTCAACACTTAAAAGTCCTACCACAGAAATGAACCTGCATAGGCTCTTCATTGGTCTGTTCTTCATGTATTGGATTCACACGTTGTAGGGTAACCCATCGTTCGAAATAGGTTCTTTTTTCAACTCTTGGTGCCTTTAGCTGGGCTTCTGTCTAAAGGGTAAGGTCTATAAGTGCATCACAATCTGCGAGTCATTCAGTTACTAGTGATAGTTCGTATTTTAGCTTGTCTCTGAATCCATTGTAAAAAGTATCTGCCACCATCTCTTGGAGTCCAATTTGTTTCAACTCTCAATTGGAACTGGTTAATATACGAAACATGCTCTCTTGTTCCTTGTTTAAGATTTAAGCGTCCCAAATGCTGGGGGGTAGTTTTGCCAGTGAGATTCGGGGGTGGGTAGGTGTGAATCTCAAAGTTACCAACTAAAAAAGCAGTGAGCTGCAAGGTAGAGGGGTGAGATGGCCAAAGCTCTGGATGGATTGTTTCATAAGGAACAGGGTACGAACTGATTTGCATTAGGTGGACCTCTGTCTAGAGTGGGTTATTCAGTGAAAAACAATGGGTTGGAATGCTACCTAAACAATTGCCCCTAATCACACTATTTGCAAGCATTCATCCCATCACCTTTTCGGTGTTTGAATGCCAGTAGTATGCCTGGAAATGTGAGACCTGCACAGCTTTCCAAGCCTACTACTGCCAATCTTTATGAATTTCAAAAAGTAGTAATTTGCACCATTCAAGGAGTGCTTCTATGGGCGCAGATTTACAACTATTTAGTAAACCAGTCACCATATATATTTAAGTTTTTACTAAAAAAATGAACAACTTAAAAGTTCTAAGTGAAATAAGAACAATGAGAAAAACCAACACAGAAATAGCGATCTGGGGGGTATCACATACCAAATACCGTCCCCTCGAAAGCTACTTCCCAGCCCGCCCCACCTAGGCCTGATAGTTCTCCCTAGGAAAACATTGCTATGGTCACTTAAGGTCAAATACAACACAACAGCCTGAGTCCCTGCCCTAGGATAATTTTTAAAAATGTATTTTAACTTCACACACTCTTCTTTGTCTCTGCTACGAGATGCCTTGACAGTAGAGTTGTCAAATTGGTGCACGTAGGCAGGGCACCATTTGTCCAGCCTTCTCCTTTTACAAATCTTTTTATCAGGTGACTGATGGACCCATGTACTAAGCCCGAGTTGCAAATAGAGGTGTGCACGCCAATAAATTAATAGGGCGAGTCGAGCCAGAGCCAAGCCAAGAGTCGGGCTTGGCTCTAAGAGTCAGTGTACGAGTGAAGCCATGAAAAGGTTTGCCATGTATATCATCCAACAGACATGATGTAAAAATATGATACAGTCTCTTCAAAATTCAAAAAAAATTATTTCTTTAACAAACTGAAGTGTTTCACCTAAGTACATCACTTCATATCACTGAATAGACAGATATTTATCAAAAGTAATAGTTTTTAAACATGAACATAGAAACATTAATGCTTCTCCCCCTAACTAGAATGCCATTAGTGAACAGACAAGTCAGTAGTCATATAAACCCTAAACATGGGCTAGACTCCTATTATAGCTGGAACAACATTATAAACTATTAAATCAAACATAAGAGGTCCTTGAAGAGCTAACTTGCTGAACGCAAGTATTTAAAAGTGCTCTCATATGTGATTATAAAGAAAAAGGAGGTTCTGTGAAATAAAATATTTGCCTAGGATCACACAATTTGGACAAGCAGGGAAACCAGTATTGATTCCAAGTTATTTGGTTTCACATTTTGAAATTCAGCCACCAGATGGGTATCTCTCAGTGGCGTAACGAAACTTGAGGGGGCCCCCCTGCAAAGTACATGGAGGGGCCCCCCCATTCTCCGCGCCAGTCAAGAACTCTCAGGCCCGCGACCCTCCATACTGCAGGGGCTGCGGGGCTTTTGTTACGCCACTGTTACCAATACAGCCGTTATAAGTAACCTTGGATGGTGGAGTTAATAGTTGGGCACACTCTGCCAGCAGGTTATCATAGGTGGCGGTCTATCCACTAAAGGGTCCCTGCCATCAGTACGCCAGGGAAGTTTGCCCTATTTTAGGTGGGTTTCCTGATGCAGACTCCTGTCATGATATACAACATCGGGCCCACTCATCGTTCAGTTTTGCCAAAAGTGCATCCACTGCTCCTTCTCTTTCACACCTCCTTCCTCCCTCTTGCTTTCTATCTCTTCATTTCCATTATTTCTGAGCATCCTATCTTTTCTTCATTCTCATCCCAGCGTTTTTCTTTCTATTCTCTGTCACTTTTATCTCCAACTTTTCCTCTCCCATCCCTTCGAAATCATTCCACTATGCTTTTCCTATCTCATGTGAAGTATTTCTCTACCTTTCTCTGCTCTTTTTTTCTCTCTGCTTTGTATTTCCTTCCTCCATTTTCTCACCCTCTCCATTCCCTACCTCTCTTTTCTCATTTCCTCTTTTATACCTCACCCTCTCTTCCTTATCAGCTTTCCATCTGACCTTGTCCTTATAGCACCTCGTGATTTCTTTCCTGCATACTTTCTCGCTGTCTCCCTCGATTAGCGCTTCCAGTGCTTTCTTATCTATCACTATGCTCTTCATCAATCCTGTACAGACCTGGAGCCTGGATCTCTCATCTTGAGATCTTATTGCCTTTCTTCTTCCTCATACTCTCCCAGAACCCCTAGCCTCAAAAGTTGTATTTATTTACTCCAGAGTCTTCACTGGTGTCTCTAGAGAGGCCAAATGGTGCCAGTTCCCCAGTGCTATTTGTCCTGTCTCCCGTAGTGCCCACCACCACAGCTGCTCAATGTATTGGATGACGACACCGAAAACAAAGACACTGCACCTTGCCACACACTTTAAATTGTCCAACTACCTTTTGTAGCAAATCAGTGTTGTTTGATTAAAATGTTTGAATCTCTCTCTCTCTCTCCATCTACATACACACGCACACACACTCACACACATACAAAAAGGCCACTGATGGAGGAGAGGATTTTGCTGGAGTGAGGGACACATCCTTACCTCTGACCCACTACAAGCACTTTTTGTTTTGGACCATGTATAATAGCCTTGTTCAAACCCCTGCACTTCCCTTATCACACATACAGCATTCTTATTGTTTTCTGTACAGTGACATAGCAATGTTGTTGTGGACTCTTATGCAAACAAAAAAAAAGCCCCCAGCAGGTCAATACCTCATGTACAGAGACATCCACATTGACACAACTCCCAAAACCCCCCAGGCGTAATCCAACATAGGAAAAGGTAAAAAAGAGTATAATGCATGGGCCTAAAGAGGATGTACACTTTTCTTGTGGTCAGAGTACATTTATCAACATTTTCCATCAGCTGTGACATTAGTAAACCTAGTCTTGGAATCTCTGCCTGCTGCCTCTTAATTTTGCTAATTCATTGGTGTCCACACTCTGATAATAAATTGTAAAGACCAGGCAGGGCTAAGGTTTTTAACACATGCAACTGTATGTTACCATTCTTGGACAGCTGTATTTAAACCGTCCATTGATGTATTTCCTGGATGCTAACAACTCGCTCTTGCTTCTTTTTCAACTTCCACGCCACTACCTCACAAAGCCATTTACTGATAAGCACCACTATCGATCAAGGACAAAATCACCCTAAAAAATAAGCTGTGTTCCAACCCCACATTGTCTTCCCAATAACTCACTTTAAAATACTCCGCAGAGGGCTGATCCATTTAATGTTTGACAACAGCCCTTGAAACAGACTTCTTATAGAGCATCACAACCCATCCAACCTGCTACTGTTCAGAGAACAACTCAAGGATCTCCCGCCAACACCCAACTTACCAACATGTGATGCCGCTAATCAAGACTCACTAGTTTCCCCAACTCCTGACTTATTGATCATCAGCCAAAAACTAAGACCGACCTCTTACTCCAACCTACTGTCCTGCAGAAACAATATAAGGTGTCTTCCCCAAATTTCTCTAAATCGATAAAAACAAAGACAACCAGTCACAAACATAACCTTTTACACTGTGCAGCTTTCTCTTCCAGGGTGTCTGAGAGACTGACAGACAGACACACGTTCACTGTAGAGTGAATATCAGCACTTCTCTTGTCAATTGACAGAGACAAGGCATTTGATCGAGTGAACTGGCCTTTTTCTGTGGGAAATACTGGATAAGGCGGGTCTGGGTACACAAGTCAAAACATGGGAATTGTGCAACTATTCTAGCCCCGCAGCTCGGAAGCTGAGCTGGACTTTCACTTCATCCAAAAGAAATGGACTGACATCCTCCACAAAATGCACACCTCCTCATTCTGTGCCTCGGGAAAAGAAGCAATGCTTACGATTACACACTATTGGTACTACACCCCAGCCAAAAGGTGAAATGGAAACTCAACACTCCTAATGGTTGTTAATGCAACTTCGGCCACCCAGACACACTGACTCATCTCCACTGGCTCTGTCCCAAACTCAAGCGCTACTAGTAGGCCGTGCTGAAAGATATCAATGAAATGTTTGCAACAGATATACCCTGTCTTTCTAGCTATGTCCTACTGAGACTCCCCAATGCCGGCACACCCTCTACACTCTAACAAAGGGAAGGCAATGATAATGGCTTTGGCTTTGTGTGGGGCTAAACATGTCATCAAAGCCAAATGGGGCACAGGTACATTGTCGTCTCACTTTGGCTGCATAAACTGGGGGACCTTACAGGGATGGGAAAGCTTACTGCTTCCCGGCAGAACAAGTTGCTACACTTTGACAAAATGAGGGGCCCATGCATCCAATCTCTGGCACAGGACTTTTGGGAACTTACTAGTCCTCTTTACTTATGAGTACACCAGCTTACACGAGGGGGCACGCCTGATCAGCAAGACAAAGACTGACCGCAGTGGGTACGATGCACTAAAAGACCCAGCCTGCTGACACTGAATACGTTACTAAAGAACTAATTCTGGCGAGAGAGGCTATGCTCCCTGGGTGAAGACCCCTGATATTTTATCCCTCCCCTCCCACCTTTCCCGGTCCCCCCTGCTATCCTCCCTTGCTCGCCTCCTATCTCCTTCTTCTGTTCTCCCACGGTTCTACCTAATCGGCCTTTGGATTTAGGTAAGAGTATTTGTTCCTGGATAAATTCATAAAAAGATCTGAACCATAAAAGATCAATGGGTTTGCAAAATATTTAAATTTTGACATTGTTAATATAATATTCCATCAACACAAGTAAAATTCAAAGTGGTGCACGTCAATAAGAAGCAATATAAGGTGTCTTCCCCAAATTTGGGAAGTTTAATCCCTGACACAGAGTTGGATTTTAATTATGGAATATGCAGAAGTGGTCCATGAGCCTTCATGAATGAACCTCGATCCCGCCGAGCAGTCTGAGAAGGTAGCACTGTCGGGGGATACGGCAGTGGCTGATCAGACCAGTGTGAGCTATTTACACTTAACTAGAGAGCTTCAAACTCTGTGCTCACAATCCAGCACATCACACATGCACTGAACACTGACAACCAACTCATGTAAAGGGAATACTGTTCTCCTCTCCCTCTGGTGTTTCCTTTATCTAATTTTCTTCCTGTGTGTCTCCTTTACCCATTGTTTCAGTGGATTTCTCCTTCCGCATTATTTGTCTCTCTTTTGCAAAGTCTTAATACTTTTCAGAAGCCTTCTCCCTTTTCCCTTTGTCTTTCACTGGCTCTCTCTTTTACCTTTTCACTCTCTTTGTGGGTTTCCGGTCTCTTCCACCCATTTTCCTATTTGGGATCTTTTTACCCTACATTTATGGAGCTCTTTCTTTCTTTCTCTTTTTCAACATTTTTTATCACCTCTCTCTGGGCTTTTCCCTTTGTCTTTCACTGGCTCTCTCTTTTACCTTTTCACTCTCTTTGTGGGTTCTCGGTCTCTTCCACCCATTTTCCTATATGGGATCTTTTTACCCTACATTTATGGAACTCTTTCTTTCTTTCTCTTTTTCAACATTTTTTATCACCTCTCTCTGGGCTTGTTTCTTTCACCCTTTTTGTCTCGCTGGGTCCCATACTATTGCTCCCCGAGGCCCTACTTCATGCATATTCGCCCCATCTCTCGATCTATTTGAAGAGATTTCTTTCACTCTCTCCTAGATTGTCTATTATTACCTTGCTCTCTTTGATCATCCTCTCTTTATCTATCCCCTGACACCGGTCTACGCAACACAATCTATCATCTTTGGCTTCTTTAATTTTCTCTGCACAACATATTTTGATGATGTTCAACAGAAAGAGAACATATTGTTTTTCAGTGATCGTTACAAAACTAAAAATTCATATGCTCTCTCTCGTGGCTTAGCTGCCTTTCTCCCTCATTCTCAAGGGTGCCTCGTTTGCTCTTGTGGGTCTCTTTCACTCTTTATGTGGCTCCTTTTATACTTTCTCCTTGGGGCTTTCTTTCACCTTTTGATCTTATATTCTTTCATACGCCAGATTTTCTTTTCCTAAGTGCAAATTAATACATTTTCCATAGCTCTAATCCTGTTTTCTTACTCACATGCACACATTTGTGCTCTTTAAAGATTACTTTTTTCCTCTCTGTTTATATATTTACATCTCGGGGTGCTTTCAGGTTTCTCAGATTTGTGGTCTTATATTTGCTGTTACTCTCAAACACTGTAAACTTATTTCACTCTCCTTTGGTATGCGGAACTCTCTGATAACCCTCTTCACCTCAAGGCACCTCTTATAATAAAGTGTTTCTTTGTTCTGCATTTCTGCAGTCTCAAAGGCATTACTGTACAAATTTACCAACCTCAAAAAGATTAAACTAAAACTTGGCATAGTTGAGATTCAAATTCATCAACAACAGATCACAAAACATGTCTTCTCTTTTGATCTCACTGTATCTTCTCTCTCACTTTCTCCCTCTCTCAAAGTCTTCTTCTTCTCTTCTTAGTTCTCTCACCCTTCGTCTCTCTTTCTCTCTCTCTCTCTGCCTCACTTACTCTCATTCTTTCCATTTATCTCCTTCTCATTATCTTGCTCCTCCTCTGTTTTACTTTGTTTTTCTCCCTCTCTCGTTCTTCACCCCCTATGCTCTGCTTCTCCTGTCACCTAATTTTTTCTCTGGCTCATCACATTTGTTTCCCCTCATATTGTTACACTTCTCAATCACAGGTTTCCCTTCTCTCATTTTCTTGCTCTGACGGATGCGCTCTCAGCTCTAATTTCATCTTCCACTCTGTCCCTTATATTTCTCTCTGAGAGTTCAGACTTCTTTATGTGTAGATGTCTCACTTTGCACTTGAGAATGAAACTATAAAATAAGGTTAAAATCCCATACCGGAGTAATATGTTAAATAACTCCAAGGGCTGCATCACCTCATGGATAGGCAGCATTCTAATATAACACTGCATATAGGTTTTAACAACATAATGCCATCTGAAAAATACAAATTGCAGCATTTTACGTTCAAATATGCACTGGCCGGCGCTTTGTGTTCTTGGGTCCTCTGCAGTGTTTACCATGGAGCTCGGGTCAAGGAACCTTTCTCCAGCACAAGTGCTGTCCCTAAATGGACTGCTGTGAATCTAAGCACATTTATAACATTGTGTTAATGAGCTCTGGTATCCCCCAAAAAATGGAAAAAACTTTGCACCCCAGGAGAGACTGTATGTACAGACAACAAACTTTAGTTTAATGCCAAGTAAGTGTCTAAGTTTCGAGAACAAGAACAGAAGCACTCACCTTTGTTCACCCTGGAAAATCACTTTGTCTTCCTTAGATGTGTTTATTTCAACTTTCCGCTACTGGTTAATTTTCATAAGTTCTTCTAGCTTTTAGGGGAAAATATGCATATAGCAATTGAGCTTGGGAGTGGTGAGCAGGGCCGGCTTTAGGGCAGTGCAAGTGGTGCGGCCGCACTCGGTGCTGACCTGGAGAGGGGCACTGTACTCAGAAGGGGCGCTGTGCTTGGCAGCTTCTTACGATTTAAAACGCCTGCTGCAGAGTTCCTTGTGCATCTAGCTTCCAGGCAGCAATAATAATGTCAAGATAACTCTTGTGAATAATGTTCCTGCTAGAGAGAAAGAGATTGGAGTTTTGTCTAGTCAGTGGCAATTTTGACTCACCATAAAGTAGCACAGAGGGTTAATATGAATAGGTGACATTTCAACGCATGCTATTACATCGCATGCCGTTGCAACGCAAACTATTACTCTGACTTTCTGTTGGGGGGGCGCTGGAAGTTGGAATAGATTAATTTTCTATTCCAACTCCAGTGTGTGCAACAGTAGGGAAGGTGTTGGAGTTAAATCCAACCCCTTCTACCCACTGCTGCACACCTTTTGCGTTGCAACGACATGCGATGTAAAGGCATGCGTTGTAATAGTTTTGTTGTAAAGGCTGTCTCCCGTTAATATGCCTGCTGCAAAGAACAGATCTATATTTTATTAGGCTAGGTGAGTGGATTAGTAAAGCCAGCCTATAACAGTGCTTTAAAACAAATTAAATGTATGTGAGAGAGGGGCTATGGAAAGATGAGGGGCACTTTTGCCAGATGGTAGTGAGGGCATCCGAGGAGGAGGTCATTGGAGGAGGGGCACCAAAAAAGACTGTAGCACCGGGCATCACCAGAGCTAAAGCCGGCCCTGGTGGTGAGTGACGAACTGAAAGCATTGCATGTGCCGAAAGTGCTTACCCTGCCTTCTCGGCACCTCCTCTAAGGTGTCTTGATTATGAACTGCTCTGTCATTGGATGGCTGATGCTGTGCCACTCACTTATATAGCATCACAACTCCTGACAAGCAGCCAGAGCACCATCGCGATACAGCCTCTCAGAAATAATCTACAAATTAAACCACTGATCATCTCTGATGCCTATCTGCGGCCGGTCTGTTTTTTTCTACCTGCCCTTCCAGTTTCTTTCTCTCCAGCGAGTGGAAACAGAGAGGTTGGTACGGGGCAGATACGAGGAAAACACCTATCTGAGGAGCCAACCAGTAAAATAAATGCAGTCCACACAGGCAAGATGCCCCCTCCTCGCTCCTGAACCCCGGTGCCACTGCACTGGCTGCACAACTGATAGCTCTGCCCCTGATTTTGTACCTTCCAATGCGTCCCAGCAGAGTCCTGCAACTGGAACTGCAAACCTTCTCCTGCCCCAGTCAGCACTTTTTTTTCTTCGAAGTTTTATATAGCCCGAACTTAACCCGAAGGCATCAGGTATCAGAGCACTTTACATGAGCACCAGTTGCATTTACATAAGGACACATTCATTTTTGTTAGGCACTGGGAGATTAAGTGATTTGCCCAGAATCACAGGATGTTGAGCATCGTTGCCGAGACTCGAACCCGGTTCCCCAGATTTGAGGTTGACCGCTCTAGCCCTTAGGCCACATCCTCTCCCCATCCTCTCTTATTTATCTGTGGTTAATCATCGATTCTGTGTCGGGATGGCCTACCCTATCTTTGATATATGGTTGTCAGGCTGGGTTCCAATCGGTGGTGTATTATGTTTTTCCAGTAACTATTGTATTGTCCTCTTCGGAAGAATTCAACAGCATTCTCAAATTTACCGATCTTTCAAGCAGGCATTCGTCAGTTTTTACTTGCAGGAGAGTGTCTCAGGCGGTGTGTCCACCCCTTTCGGTATTTTGAATAGCGTTCGCCCATTTCTTTACATCCATGAGCACTACTTCTGTGGAGAGGGCTTCTGAAGCTTTCTACGCCATGGCCATTCTTCTTTTTGCTAGCATAAAGGCCACGTAAATGAATTTGCTTATGGTTTTTAATTTTTTCACCTTACATGGGGCAAATGTCACCATATGTCAACATGCAAGCAGGACGAAAATCACGATAATGTAAAGGATATTAACAGAGTACACATGCCTTTTGTCCCTTTGCTATCAGTTGTTTGGATGATGAATAAATGAAAAACACAAGACATTTCTTTGGCAAACCGCAGCGAAGGGTCTCTGTATTCCTTACAACCACTGTCCAGATTGATATACAAATCAATGTAGAACAGCAGCAAGTGTGAGATGCTGTGAGAGGAGGAGAAAAAGAATGGAGGATGGATGTACAAAGAAAAAACAGAGGAATGATAACCCAAGTTCGTGAAAGCTTTTGTACCATCTTGTGTTGTCAAACAGCTGCCTCCTCCCTGTGGGGAATGCTCTCTCTGAGGGCCCCCACCCCCATAATTGTTCCGGACCTGGCTCTGACTGAAGAGAAACAATGTAACTTGCTACTTTGTTTCTCTTCAGTCCTAGGTCAGCAGCGCAAGGAGCTCAGAGCAGGCTGCACACTGCAGCTGCTTTAGAGCAAGAGAGTGAGACACACAGCTCTCTACAGATGAGCTGAGAGGGGGCCCCCTTCACCTACTGAAGACTGGGGGCCCCCCGCACCGCGGGGGCTGCGGGGGTGTTTGTTACGCCCCTGGTATCTCTGTTTCTCTCTGTCTCTCGGTCAGGGGCGGCTGGTGGAATTTGAAAGTGGTGAGGCGTATGCAGAGCGAATCAACGCATGCGAGCGCAGCGAGCGAGCCCGACGGCAATAAGGGGGGTTCGGGGGGGTTCTCCCCCGTGAAGACATTTTAAAAAAATTGGCATCTTTTTGGTGCGATTTTCAGCACTATATCTGTGATAAATGGACTAAAAATTCAGTAGTTCTAGGCATTCATAAAAGAAAACTCAAACATTATTTCTGAGAATTTCTGGGTTGCCAAGCAAGTCTGACTTCTGAAGAGGGTTAGGGTACTAAGCTACTCCGGAACCCATGTGTTAGTCGCCAAATGTGCACAGACAAACTGCTGGAATGGATGTTTGCATGGCGTAACCCGGCTGTACCCTTCATTGCACACAGTCTCAAAAACAGCGACGGAGGCCTGCATTGGACACCATGCCTCTGTCGCGATGGGCCAGTGATGCATTAAAATGGACAAAGCTTGCAGTGACAGACATAGTGGCGCTGCCACTCCATCCAGAACCTGCATTGCAGTGATTCCCCACAGCCCTTCACCTTTCTAATGATCTGCAAGGAGTTATTTTTTATAATTGTACATCTGTTGGAAATATACCACATGCCAGTTGGAAAACGCCACCAGCAACTTCCTAAAGGTGTTCCCTTCAACATTACGAATGAACTTTTTTTAAATTTAAAGCTAAAATAAAGGGTCTATCGAGCATTGTACTCTGTAGCAGTAAGACACTGACTGACCTTTACATATTGTCAAGACTAACACAGATCTCAAGCAACCCTGTGTCAGGTGTGAGGAGTTCAGTCAGTCCCGGTGTTAAATGTAGTCCTGCATTCCTAAAGGGAATATCTAGACGACACGTACCAGAATGCAGAGCCAAAGCCAGAAAGTGTTACGTTATTTAGATCAGACAAGGAACAACGGGAGATCTCTTTGCGTGGATGCTAGTTACAAACGACGCCCTCCTGTCAATCGAAAGTGGTTGCTAGAGAGAGAGGGAGGCATGCAAAGTGCTCAGTTGACATAAACAATGTGCTACGTGGAAAATATAGTAGGTAACTTGAAAAATGCATAGTGCATCATGCTGCCCCCCTTAAATGCCTAGTGCATAACCAAACCCCTGCACATTGTACAGAGAAAGCATTGCCATATTGTAATCAGAAACAGGGTTTCAATAAAATCTTGAAAATAAAAAACCATGTCGCGCTAATCCTAAAATGAACACTGTTAAAACTACGTCATGCTGCATTTAAAATATGGCTTGCTGGAGTACATTTACTTCCTTCTCTAAAAGGGAGCACCACAAGTCAGAGTCCGTAACATCATAATTGCATTGACAATTCATTGTGTTAAGATGGCAATAATGCTCATTAACGCAGGGGATTTAGCCCAGATGAATCACCAAGAGACACTCTAGACATAATTGCTGATAACTAGAAACTGTGTGTACCAGAGTGAATATGGAACTGAAACAATATTTCGCCACCCCAGCAAAGACTACCCATACCATAATGCCTCAGTGCATTAGTCCGCACATTCCTGAATGGCCCCGTTAGTTTATAGGCATCTCAAGGTATGTGTGTAGACAGACATCAACGGCGTAGTCCGATAGAAAAACATTACGAAGACACATAAATATCCAGCAATGTGTAACCTGATACGGACGATGCATGCCTTCGCCAGGAAACTACCGGACTCAGACTCCATGTGTGTTTCTTTTTAACTGATCCCGTGAGTGTGGGGCCATCTCGTTTAATTCACGGAGTGTCCACTAAGAAAAGCAGCATGCAATACGAGCTAAGCCAAGTAAGCAGGGTCGGGGAGACCGATATTAGTCTATGACAACACCAGGGAACAGCTGGCCTCGGGGATAATGTTTCACGAGCTCAGCATCACTTTTCAGCAATTAGAAATACACCTCCAGACATTCCCGAGAGATTCAGGTGAGTCTTAAGATACAGACAATGAGGAGGGTGGGCGAGCACACGCAATTTTTAATGGGAATATGTACAATTGCACTATTTTTAGAACCCTGCAAATGATTTAAAGTAATGGCGCAAAAAAATCTTCATTCATTCATTCACACGTGCACCTTCACACACACACGAGTGACAAACACAATCACCCACTGAGAGAAAGCCGTACACAAGCACGTATATAGACATGATTAACACCCACATTAACACACAGACACAACGCAATGAGGCACGCACCACGAAACACACATACACCTTCCCGCACAATCAATAAAGGGGCAAACACACACGCACCCACTGAGATAACATAGAAACACGCAAACGGAACCTTCATACACACAAGCAACCTCCACACACGCACACAACTGACAAACGCAAGCACACAGACACATATAAAAGACACACAGAAACCCGCAAATATAGCCTTCACACCCTCAGACATACACACAACCTTCACACACAGACAGAGGACAAACACAAGCACAGAGTACGCAGAGGACGCAGAGTACGTACGCATGACACAAAGACGTGCACACAAAGATGCACCCTTCACCCATGGACCGACCAGCACAACCCCCTTGCTCCCAAACTAAGAGACACATACATACTCAAGCGCATGTATAGACGCATTTAGACAATCACGGTTGCCACCTTTGTTCAAGCCAGATCCTAATAAATGTGTATATTCACACAGATGGCAACAACACTCAACTTGATTTTGCCTTCCTCATTTCACTAGCATGTTTCAATAAAAATATGCAAGTGCGCTCATGTGACCTCTCCAAAATATTTTCGTCTAGCGCTTTGCGGTGTAAAAAAAAAAAAAGTATGACCATCATATCATTGAGCACTGACATTCGTCACAGCTTCCAAAGTTGGGAAAACCCGTTTCATTTAACTTTCGCCAGAAGAACTAAACATAACCCGGATCTTAACCTAAGAGTTGTCCCCTTTAACCAGATCAAAAGATATCAGTTGCAAAATGGTGGGCACGGAGGCAGTAGGTGAACGCCTCAATATATTCGTCACGGGCTATTTCCAGATGCATTTACCTTGGAATGGACCTTTTGAATGTGCAGGGATTCCGCTAAGGAAATGGCTGAGCTGAGGCCTTGTGTTTTATTGTCTCGGTGGTCGTCGTCTGACAGGACGTCACTCTGACAGGCTTTAGTTTAACTGCGCAATCACAGCTCCCACAGGAGCAATGAAGGCAGGGATTACACGTACACAAACACGCCTTTATTAATGCCCACTGTGCCGTGGGATTTAAAGCACTCCCGCACGTGCCTCGGCTAAAGTGCTGATCGATGGCCTTTGTTGATGTACAAGTGCTGTAAGGATTTGCTCTTGGAGACCGGTTTCTCGCCGTAGTCAGGCCGGACTTTTGAGATGAAAATGAAATGCGTGCAAGCTGAGCTTTGTTTGGCAAATTCGGTGTCTAACGGGCGGTCGTCTAATGTTTCACGAATAGTGCTTCAACTATTAGTGCATAAACATCTATACACTGTGCACGAAGAACACATTAATGCCTTCATTATGAGAATCATGGAACTTCTGAGTCAACTGCTAGCAAGAGTTACCGGATGAATAAGGATTGTGAGACTTGGAGTACAAGCGGAAAACAGTGCTCAAAACCTAATTTCCACTGTAATCTCCGTCCTACAAGACATTTCCGTGTGCTAATACCTGCAAGTGGAAATTAAGACACCCTGTACTATCTATCAAGAGGTATAATAAATAAATAATATTAATTCCAGATTTGTAAAGCGCGCCTTATCATCCCTAAGGGTATCCAGGCGCTGGGGGCCGTCAGGGAGATTTAGTGGGCTATTGCACAGAGCCACATGATGCTGAGCTGAGCTGCCACCGGGTATCAAACCGTGACCCCCACGTCCGGAGTCAGCCGCTGCACCACACCTCTCCCTTTCGTTCACACTCCTTCATCTCACTCACTGTCAGGTCTAGAGACATGGTAGCAAAGAAATACCAGGAAGACATCAGACTTGGAGAATACAGAAATGCAAAGAGAAGACATAGCTAAACAGGGGGCTTGTACTACACCAGCCACACGAGGGCAAAACTTAGCAAGTAGCCCTTCTGGGTAGATAGAGGTAGAGTTAGCATAAAGAACTACCATGTAGATAAGCAAATATCGGGACTTTAGGTCAGCCTAGAATGATTACTTTTACACTGTTACTGGTGTCCCAGTGATGATAACCCGGGCTTCCAGCTGCCTGGCCTGAGAGGATCATCGTGGGGCTGCTTATGCATTAAACGTAGGCACCCAGTACTAGTTTCCAGAGATCTTTTATTCTACAGCAGCAAATGTGTCTGGCAAAGCAGATGTTACGACTCCTTAGTTTGCACTTGAATTTACACCCGACATACCCATCCTTTCACCTTTGTTATTTGATCCCTTCTTGGTTCCCTCAATCTTCTCTTCTAGTTATTGTGGCCTTGTTCGTGTTTGCTGCTTGTATCTCCCTACTTCCTTCAGACTGCTGCAGCAGTGACATTCCGTTTTACTTCAGCTCTTGAGCAGGACTCTTTTTTTCTATCTTGCCCCCTTTTAGCCTTTGGGTCCTCTTCACAAGCTTTGAGCTCAATATACGGGCGGAACTGACTTGTAGGGGGATGGGGTAAGGAGGAGTTATTGGCTTCAACTTCTTCAACATTTGATATGCTTAACTTATTCTCACTCACTCGCTCGGACTCACATTTACACTCACTTTCAATTAATCTCAATCACACCCCCACACACGTTCAGTAACTCACTTTCATACACACATACAGGCGCGGGGGGTGCGTGACGCGCGGGGGTGGGGGCCGGGCCTTTAAATAAAATAAAAATAACCTTACCTGGTCCGCGCCGCCTCGGGTCCGTTGGAGCCTTCAAAAGCCACATCACTGCGCAGTGCTGGCAAGTGAGTGGCAACCCCTCTCAGCCAATCCTGGCGCTGGAGCAGCGCCAGGATTGACTTAGTTTGAGCGAGGTTTGAGCCTTTGCTCAACCCTCGCTCTCCTAATGGGCATGCGCCAGCCTGAGCAGGCACCAGTGCGCATGAGTGGGCACGGGCGAAAAATTCGCTGACCTTCCCCCACTCATGCGCACTTGTGCTGCTGCCTGCCCCTGACAATGCCTGTCAGTCAACATGACGCCGGAACGCCCACCCCTTCAGACTCTGAAGGGGGTGGGCGGTCCGACGTCATGCTGACTGACATGCATTGTCAGTTCTCCCTCTGAACTGAGTCAGTTTACTCAAGTTCAAAGATGCCGAGGGAGCTGCGGGCGCGGGCGGCTGGTGGGGCAACGCCCCAGCGCCCTAATGGACGCACCGCCCCTGCTCTCGGTCTCTTTCTCTATGCCCCGTTTACATCAAAGGTCACTGTTTTAGCTTTCATTCTTGGCTTACAACGAGAAAAAACAATAGAATAGCAGACCCAATCAGGGCCCCAGACCCAACTACCAAGCCAGGAATGCATTTATTTGGGGGTGTAACACCCCAAACATTCCTCCCTCACAAAGCTGCGCCCCTGCCAAAATGAGATCTTTAGAAATACGAATCTCAAGGTGGAGAAACACAAGGAAAAGAAAAGAACAAAACAACAGTGCAGGGAAACAGTCCTTCTGTTGGCCTGATTGGTTATAAACCTCTGCTTGACCTGCAAGTCCTGGTTCCCTCGTCTCAGCCTCAGCCACTTATGAACCAGTCTCCACTGCTCTGATTGTTTGTTCTTGCCAGTTCCTCTCCGAATTCTTCCATGTGTCATGACACACACGGCTGCATCATATTTTAGTTTCAAACCTTCCTATTGGCAACCAAAGATGCTGAGAATGCTGTCCTCTAAAAGGATGGTTGACCTTTAGTTTGCCCTACTGGACTGCAAAGGCAGCAAAACGTCTATCTCTGTTGGGGCACAATCTGCCTTCTTCAGCACCTTATGTATGTATGTATGTATGTATGTATGTATGTATGTATGTTTTATGCCCTGGGACATACAGCATGAACAAAACTATAAAACAATGATGCTCTGTTCATAGCTGGGTAGGGAGAGAGATGATTCTGGTTAATGTACAAGTGACGCTTCTATTCTAGTACGGCCCCATGTGGTTAATTGGAGCTTAGGGTTCTTTATTGATAGTGGATGTAGGCATTATCCATCATTGCACGAATTGTCATCTATTTAGGAAAAATATTACATAAGTTATGGAGAAGAGGAGTCAGAGACTTTATATCTGCTGTGACTGAGTTTCCAGATGGCCCAAAAAGCTGACCCCAAAAATTCATATCCGGGAAATCTCTGGCTCAAACTTGGTAGCTTGGCTCAAACAGCAAGACCTTCCTCGGAGGAATGCATGTGGTAATTGTGCATCAAGAAATCAAGACAACAATACAGTGTAATTTAAGTGCCCACCACTTTATATGCAAGTGTAATTTAAGTGCCCACCACTTTATATGCAACTTATATACATCAATGTGTTTAACTGTATTACCCTGTGTGCATTTTATTAATCAATTGCAGTAAATTGTAGTGAGTGGCTGTATATTCATTTTAAAGAAAGCCACGCATATATTTAGCTGTTATAAAAAAAGTATTCATCATTATTATTATTTTTTTTAAGTGGTAAAAATCGCAATACATTTATTATCACAACTTTTTTGATCCCGACTGTTGACCAGTCATACACATATTCTTGCAGGACTGACTGGTCAACATGTCAGCAGATCTGCCCCCATGCTTAAATGAACATTGACAGAGCAACCAACACTGCAACAAACTTCTAGCAGCACAACATGAAACTGGAAGTTTTGCAACGCCACACACATCCACAGATCAAGTTCTTATAGGACACAGTAAGACTGTGTGGCATTTGATAGGGGATCTTCAATTGAGGTGGTAAACTGCGGAGCTTGGAGCCATGTTAAGTAAATTGCAGTGCTGGTGTACTGTTTAGGGTCTTCCACATTACAATGTTCTGTAACTTGTTAGGGTAGACTGAGTAGACTGGACAATATAATAAAAAATTAGGAACAGAAAAAGTAAAAAGACCCCAGTGGAAGGAAGAGAGAGTTGTTTGGGTGGAGAAGAAACTGAGTGCAATCCTTGAATAGCCTTTAATAGTCCACACAATGCATATAAAATAAAAAGCTCAGCAGCCACTATGCTACAAGAAAATTGCAAAGAACCACCTAGTTTCTAAAGCAAAGCATACCAACTTGAAAAAAAGTTTGGAAACAGATTTGACACATACACTAGTCAGTTCAATGATTTAGTCAAGTTGGAGATTAGTGTTCTACTTAAATTGCTCAATCTCTGAAAGCCTCACGACTCCAAGAGGGAAAAACATGCACCCACTGAACAGACCAAAAGATATGAAGAAAGTGGTTTAGCAGCAGGAGAGCATCAGGACCTGATACAAGGCAGGTCTAGCACAAGGTGCCATGAATGTTTAATTCTTTTTGCTCACAGTCTATATGAAAGTCCACAGATCAATAACTAGAGAGTTTACAAATCCAACTTTAGCAATAATACTGCTAAAAGTATAGCTATTCAATGCTACATCGATGTTTCTAGATTTTAGGTACACAAATCTACTACAGTTTCATCTTAAGCGGACCACTGCCATTTTTGTAGCATTAACTGAATAAGTCCAAAAAAGAAAAAATGGAGGAGAGTTTGGAAAGGTCAACAAGAGAAATAAGAGTATCTTAAAATAATGTTAGAAAAATTATACATGGGATTTCTTTGTCCTATCTTCTGCTTTATGTTGGTGTTTTTGGAGGCAAATGATTAAATGTCCAAACCAGTCCCCGCTGGACGATCACTTAAACAAGGCCAAACGATTTACAGATTATCACCAATATCTAAAAAAATCCCTAAAGTGTAAAGAGAAAGTAAAAAAATATTCCAGACTGAGGAGTGGTGTAGCAGATACTCATCTGGGAAACTTCAATCGAAGGCTACACCATTGGTGGTGTGATGTCAGTTTAGCATCTTAAGCCCAACTAACCCTAACAATGCTAGGCTTCAGTTTAGAGCTGTATCCCAATATGATTCGAACCAATCTCTAATCAAGCAAACTCTGCAAGAGTAAACGTGCTTGGCATAATAAACTGACCCACATTTGTAATACTGAATATATGAACTAAGGGATTTCCACTGGTTCATATTCCAAAACTTTGTTTGCTGTTCTTCATGTGATTGCTTGGTTAGGTGACCAAGACATTCCTGCAGCTGGAGATGGCCAATAAGCTACTTTTAGCCTGTTTAGCTTTGGCCCAACTAAGTTGCTGCACAAAATATATACATATAAATAGAAAGAAAGTTACAAGATTTAACCTAAAGATCTGTTTAATTTGCAAGTGGGTTTGTGCAAAACGTACTCACCTTTCCTCACTGCAGAAAGATCTGCAATGGGAAAGTCGAAACAAGAAGTCCTATTGATCATGCACACCTCAAACAGTTCATAGGGTGAGGGAAAACATCACTGGAGTACCAACAGTTCATTCCAATACCAAGCAACACAGGCCAAAGGGATGCAAAGCTGCAAGACAAACAAAACGTCAGTCTGCGCATGTTCAGCAAATATCGAAATAGTTACTAGTCCTATAACCTTGCTGCCAGATCTGTACAAACACAGTCCATCTAGTTTTCTTTTAACAAGTTTCTAATTTTCTTTGCTATGATGAAGCTGTCGAGCAGTTGCTAAGTGAAATCAGAACTGAAGTAGAGACCAACAACTTGTGTGTAAGCCAAGAGTAAGAACCTTCCCAAAGAGATTTAGTTTTCCTCACATGTAATACAATATTGACTTATGAACCTGATGCGACAAGGAGAATCGTCTCATGAGTGGGTCAAGATGTATGGTTAGAATTGCTTGTGATTCTAGACAAGGACTATTGTAGCAATGATCACTTCAAACGCCTCCCAAAATCAGTCAAATGACCAATTGCACTTAGATGTCTGTCAAAACAATAGCAGAAAAATGTAGTTTAGAATGCCTGTCGACGGGGGGGCGAGGTCTAGCAGCGCATGGAATAGGACGTGCGCTCGGGGAGCTCCGTCCCACCGCCGCCTTTCATAGCAAATTAAGCCGCACCACAGCGCATTAGGGCTCCCCCACAGACTCACTAGGCATAGGAGAGGACACAGAACTGGCGGCACGAGTATCGTGTACTGCCGTCTTGTACAGCTGCCTCCGAGCTCGGCACCGTTCATGGCTGTGACTGCGGCCGCCATCTTGGGCCGCACGAAGATCCCCGATACCGAGGACAACATCAGCGATTCTATCTGGGCCGCTAACAGGCGGCCCGAAAAAGAAGAACACCGCGTCTGGGCCCCATCGCGACGGCACCACCGGCGGGAGAGCAGAGACTGAATTGCATCTCGGAAGACTGCCTGAAGACGTCCCGAAGTCTGCCATCTTAGGTGTGTAAGAGGCCGGGCGGAGTAACAACAGGGCCGCAATCCGGCAGCCTGTCGGCACAGCGGGCAGCGACCTGCGCAGCGAGTGAACCAGCGGAGTGATGCTGGGAGGCGGTGAGTGATCCTCGTCCCCTCCTCTCCGGCCCGGGGGTGCCGCTTCTAGATGTGCGGTCTTGGGGCCCGGAGGGGGCCGGCCCCCTTGCGGTTGGAGCCCGTTCAGCACCGGCTTTCTCGTGAGGAACAGAGGTGAGGTGGCTGCCACCAGCAACACCGGCGCTTCCCGGGGTGAGTCTGGGGCCTAAAGACTGAGTTTGCGGGCCACATTCTCGGCTCATCCTGAGTGGGGGAGGGGCCTGGCGGACTCCGAGACAGCTATCCAGAAAGGGGAGTCATCACATGAGAGCAAGCACCAGTCGAGGCGCAGCAGTAAGAGGCACAAGAGGCAAGGCTGCACAGCAAGCCTAAGAATTGTCTGAGTAAGGCACGGCAGCGGGTATACAGAGGCCCCTAAGCCGCAAGACATTAAGCCCGACTTGCAGGGTACTGGATCAGACAACTGCATAAGCACTCTGGTTAGTACCACGTCACTTGGGCCCCCGCAGAGGCGCTGTGTTTATCTCTCCCCCACCTGGAACTGAACTACCCAGGTAAAGTGGGCACAGGACTTAAAATATTATAGCTAGGATACTGCACGGGCGACTCCCTCCTTGCAAACACGACCAAAGGAGACAGATTCTGTGCTTAAAGGCCTATTAGGGACACGGACATAGTGCATAGCACTACGATCTTGGGCTCCTACTACTGTACACAAAAGCTCCCTTCTCCTGAACCGTAGTGCTACCAGGCCGCAAGGAAAGCAACACAGCCTGGCGAACCGTGCAATCACATAACGATTGTCGCGCCCAGCAGACTGGAACACTCTCTGGGAGAGGCGTCACCCGTGGACTATGACACGTACCAAGACAGGAAAGGATACTGCTGCAAACCTTGCTAAAGGCAACCCTGTGACATCCTTGTGGCAAAAAGCTAAAGTCTCCACCGCAGTCTCCATGGCGTCAACCCTGGTGGGGGCGTCCGAACCCCTCACCCAGGCCTTAATTTCCTTTAGGAAATTAAAACAGAAATTGGTTCCCTTAAAACAGAATTTAAGGCGTGCCTCAAAGAGATGAAGAAGGATATAACCAAGATAGGGGAGAGAGTCGATGATCTAGAGTGGACTGTAGATAATCGTACAGAAGACCAGGAGCAACTTTGGAAGCGACTGTCAACCCTCGAGGAACAACATATCGAACCTCAGATTAAGCAAGAAGATTTGGAAAATAGGAGTCGACGAAACAACTTACAAATTAGAGGCGTTCCTAAGGGAGCAGAGGGATCGGACATCATGACAATTGTGGCGGAGTTGCTGCAGGACATTAGGGGGGACGATGACGCCTCCCCGCCAGCGTTAGGTAGGGTCCATAGGGTGCCTGCTCCTCCAGGTCGTCCTGAACTGGTCCCAGACATCCTATCTAGAGTCCACTTCTTTACAGAAAAGGAAGCTATACTACAGGCCTCTCGGAACAAAACCAAATTGACATACAAGGGTTATGCCATGCAGCTTTTCCAGGATCTTGCCACCGTAACACTCAGGAGACGTATAGACTTTAAGCCAATCACTGATAAGCTTTGCGAGTTGGGCATCAGATATCAATGGGGTCACCCTTTTGCCCTGATCTTCACTTAGGAAAACAAACGACGGGTGCTGCGCTCACTTCAAGAAGCTAAACAACTTCTGCAACTCTCCGGACCATCTGGGGCCCCTGACTCGCCCACTCCCCTGCCAACGGACAGAGAGCTTGCGCGTCCTGAATGGGCCGAGGTCTTTAGACAGTGTCGGGAACCAGGGGAAGGGGTCGTTCCTCTGCTCAGGCCAAACAAGACATTATAAAACATCTCCGGTCCATGGACGAGGAGAAAGCATCTGCCTCCTCACAAGAAGCAACAGAATGACAATGCTGTCGAGCTGGGTCGAGCTGGAACTGGACAATTTTAGAATTTTCTCCAAAGAAACCTCCCTGCTTTTACTTTTCTATACATTGAAAAGTTGTCCCTCTTGCTCGGCATCGGCCTGGTGGCGGGATGGACGTACCCCCGAATAGAATTGTACCTCGTTCACTAGACCCGCCCTCCTAGACCCTATTCCAGAGAGAGTGACACCTCTGGAATGGCACGTGCATTGGCACCTTGCCCATTTTGGGACTGGAATAGACTTTGTTGGCCCAGTTGGCCCCCAATCGATGTTGTTTTTTTTTCTTTTTTTCTTTTCTTTAGTCTTCTTATTCTTTTTCTTCTGTCACATGGGAGGGAGTGGGGGTCGCTGTGTTTCGAGTGGACAGGCTCTTTCACTGAAGCTGCTGGGACAATGGGTCACTTTATCGTACATTCCCCTGAATACAGAAGGGACTTCTCTCGACAAACACCTTAGTAGACACCCTAGCAAGACAGAGTCCTGCTTTAGGATTACTTCACATCTATCCCAACAATGCATCATACAAGGCTGCATTACACACCGACAATGACCTCTGACCCCCATTTAAAGATCCTTTCTCTTAACGTGAAGGGTCTTAATGCCCCCACAAAATGTTGCCAAATTTGGCGTTATCTACTGCTCCAGGACCCAGATATAATATTCCTACAGGAGACGCATCTTCTTAAAGAAGACACCCACCGAATGGCCCACCCCAAATGCCCTACGCAAAGTTGGGCGTCTTCACTAACGAAAACGGCTGGAGTGGCAATATTGTGTAAAGCTGGGATTACCCGAGGTGAAGCGCGAGCGGAGAAGGGAGCAGAGGGCAGATACGTAAAGCTAGATGTCCAATTGGGGACACAAACACTCACCCTTTTCAACGCCTACGCACCGAACCAGGCTCAGGATCTCTTCCTCAGAAACCTATTGAAAGAACAGATACAGCACGTGGACCATCCACTTATTTTTGGGGGGGACTTAAATTTAGTCTGGAGCGCGGAACACGACCGTAGCACTAATTCATATCAGGGAACTGGTGCTATGTCTGTAGCACTAAAGCGTATGATCACTGACCTAGGTCTGATAGACACATGGCGATATCACTCTCCTGACTCACGTGACTATTCTTACTATTCACACGTGCACCGTTCTTATTCTCGAATAGATCACTTATTCATCTCCCAATCCCTGGTGGGAGATGTAATAGCTGTCTCTATGTCGGATATCTCAATTTTAGAGCACGCCCATGTGGAGCTGATGTTGCGCAAACACACCCATTCCGCGCGACACCCTCCCCGTTGGCACCTCCCTCCATATATAGTGAGCAACCCAGTAGTCCTAGCAGAAATCAAGACGGCAATATCAACATACTTTATGCCCAATGACCTGCCCGAAACACCCTACAGAATAGTGTGGGATGCTTTTAAAGCGACCATTAGGGGAGTAATCACATCCATCGCAATAGCGCGTAGCCGAGAGGCCCGACTGGTAGAAAACAAGCTGACTAGCGACATAAAATCCTTAGAGAAAGTAGACCAAGAGACACCTTCGCATTGCCACAAACGACGTCTGGCCATACTTCGGGGACAATTAAGAGCACTCAGAACAAACAAGGCAAAACGCGCATTGCTGACATTGAAACAAAAATAATATGACGGCGAGAATAAGTTGGGGGCAACCTTGGCGCGCCGATTAAGACAGAAGACTGCAAAGGCACACATTTTTAAAATCAAAGCCGCAAACAACACATGGGCCACAATGGAAAGGGATAAATTGGCAGCCTTCCAGCCTTACTTCTCTGATCTTTACACCCAAGAAACTCCTCAACTGATGCAGATACAGACAGTTTTAGACAATTGCCCATGGACCCCATTAGATAAACAACACTCACAACTTCTCGAAGATCCAATTACATTGGAAGAACTCAAGCGGGCTCTAAAAGGGTTACCGATAGGCAAAACGCCAGGCCCAGACGGACTGCCTGTCCACTTATACCGCATTTTTGTACCACAAATTCAAGACCAATTGCTGCGCCTCTTTAACTCATTCACAGAGACAACGGGCACGACAGCCACAATGAACATGGCGGAGCTAGCACTTATCCCTAAACCTGGCAAAGCCCATGCCCTATGTTCCTCCTACCGCCCCATCGCGCTCCTAAAAACAGATTTAAAAATATATACAAAAATACTCGTCAACCGTATAGAACCACACCTGCTGGGACTTATTGACCCGGATCAGGTGGGGTTTATTCGACATCGCCAGGGGGCAGACAACGTCAGACGAATAGCGCACCTGGTTGAAAAGGCACATCATTGGAACATTCCGGCCTTTCTGCTATCGCTAGATGCGGAGAAGGCCTTAAACCGGGTGGAATGGGGCTTCTTAAGAGCCGTCTTGCAGAAGATTGGATTGGGCCCCATTATGATCTCCAGGATAATGACTTCATACGTCTCCCCACAAGCTCAGGTCAGAGTTAACGGGCAGCTTACGAACCCGATACACATACGCAGGGGCACTAAACAGTGCTGCCCTCTCTCCCCCCTGCTCTTCGCCCTTGTGGTAGAACCACTAGCCATTGCAATAAGACATTCAGGCAACATTAGTGGAATCATCTTCGGGGGAATAGAGCATAAAATAGCCCTATTTGCAGATGACCTACTGCTTACCTTGTCAAAACCACGCACCTCACTACCGGCCCTTCTTAAGCTTTTACAATTGTTCGAAGTAGCCTCATGTCTTAAGATTAACCCCGCTAAGTCCTGGGCACTGAACCTCACAATCCACGCGGAAGAGCTCCCGGAGCTCCAATCTCTTACACCCTTTCAATGGACCACACACTCAATTTGATATCTTGAACTCAATCTAACCTCCATGGTGAGCACATGGACACAGGCCAACTGGCAGGACTACAGAAAAGCAATCCGTGAAGACTTACGTGCATGGAGGTCCTTGCCGATATCGTGGTTACGTCGGTTAAATGCGATCAAAATGACTGTGCTACCAAAAACGTTATATTTATTTCAAACACTGCCTACACCAATACCGCAATCTCACATTTTATGTCTACAATGGGATCTAACGAGCTTTATATAGGGAGGGCAAGCGACCACGCGTCTCAAATAAACTCCTCATGCTACCTCGAGATAAACGGGGATTAGCCTGCCCTAATATTCTAGAATATTACTGGGCGGCACATTTACGTTACATTTCTGAATGGACAACCCGTGAGATCGAGAAGCACTGGTTCCATATGGACAGGGCTGTCGCTTGCAGACCCATATGGGATTTGGCATGGCTGCCGTGAGGCTCTAGACCGTGCAGCTCTTACATAGCTACTCCTACAAAAACAGTGTTAGAAATCTGGGATAAAATTGCAATCTCTAGGAGCTTAACTTCCTTCCCGTCCCCCAAAACCCCCCAGGCACGTAACCCGAGCTTCCCACCAGCATTACAACCACACTCCTTCTCGGCATGGTCTGACGGGGACTGTCGAGTAATCCGAGACCTTTTCGAGGGCGATCAATTTTAATCTTTTGATCAATGTAAAAAGGAATTCCGCATCCCCGAATGCGCCCGATTGCAGTATCTTCAAATACGACACTGGTTACATGCACACGCTTCCATGCAAGAGGACGAACATCCTAGTGTGTGTCAGACAGCTCGCACGGATAGCCCAATATCTACTCATTAGCATATTTATTACAGCGGCCCCTAACCTCCCCTCCCCTCTTACATTTGGGGATTTTCTTTTTCTTTCTTTGTTATCTCCGATATCTTTTAGCTCGATTATAGAGTATAATTGGAAGGATAATGTTAAATAGCATGTTATTACTTTGTATCAGGCACAAGAAATTGGACAGTGTAAGTTGACTTAGAGGAAGAGACTGCTGTAACTGTCTGACACTAATGCTACACGAGATTGTTCTTTTTTTGTTTAAATGTTGATAATTTATTTTATCTTCAATAAAAAGATTTGAAATAAAAAAAGAATGCCTGTCGACAGGACAGAGCTTCATTTAAGCGTCTTTTCCACAGCGTCCCCCCTTCCCCCACAAACATTGCCGAGTGTGTGAGCTTATTATCGTTTAAAGTGTGGAATTCAATGTGAGTAGTTCAATTCAATTATCTGAGCAAAAATGCCCACTACCCCTCAGTTTGTTAATACAGTACCACTTACAGCACTTAAAGCATCAGGGTTCAGAAGTTAAAGTCCTCACACAAAAAGGCACGCTGACCTATTATACTGAGTTATGAGACATCTCTACTGGCACCACAATAAAGGGCACTTGCTTTAGCCCCTAAAAAACAGTAGGCCAAAAGTTTCTCCTTGATTGGGTTTTTATATGCCAAAACCAATGAGTCTTAAAAGGATTGAGCTGTATATTATTTGGCTATTGGTAGGCCACGTGCAAAGTTTCATACCTGCAGATCACACATACTTGTGACTAGCACTGTAGCAGAAAATGTCGCAGCATAAAACTAGTGAAAAATGGGACAGAAATTCACTAAAAGTCTAAAATGTTTTTCTTCACAAGGCGTGGGGGTAAGGTTGGTGCTAAGAAGGAAAGATCAATACAGTACACAAAAGTCCATCTTCACTACAGATGACATTTTACAAAGAATCAAACCCATCTTGAAAGCTTCATTCTGCAATCATTCGTGGTAACTGTATTCATGTTGAATCTGCTTTGAATCTAATGTGGGCCTAACCTGTAACTAGGCCTTAGTGCACATGTTACGTTTTATAAAATGTTTTGCAAGTGTCTTGTTTTCTCTCCTCTGCAGGTGCCTTATCAATGTCCTCGTTCAGTTAGAATAGACTTATTGTTCAGCTTGTTGGACTGGGGGTACCGATCTTTTTTCCAATGAAAAAAGGCATTTCGAACAGCCAATAGCTCTCACGATCGAAGATTGCGTAATTTTGCTCAACCTCACATACACCAAGAGAACAGAATGTGACTGGATGTAATGCCTGTGTGTCAGAATCAATTCAAGTTCAAGGCAATATGGCACCAATTGCAGTGGATGAAAGATTAGATACAGGCCATTTTAACACTGCTTGGACCTTTTCCATGTCCAGAGTAATGCCATTGCTGGTAACGTTTGGTGTAAAGTTTGGCATACAGATGATTCTATTGTAATCCATATATAGGGTTTCTTTTACATGTTTGTGGTATTCAACTAAGGTTTTTTTTTTTTAAAGTAGCATATCATCCAAACAATTACCTAAATATCCAGAAAATCTCTAGATATAGCATTTATTGGGTTTTGAAATGTGGCAGGAGCATTACAGAGGCCAAATTGCATGTTAATGGCAGTTTTCCATTAGATGCCTTCTCATAAGCAGGCAATATTGTATGCTTCCCTATAATCTAATTAAGTAAGACATAAACGAAAGGTAAAGGATAACTACTTTTAATTGTAATAGCATATAGGTAATGCTAGTGCACAGAACGGTTAAGTTCACCATCAGGTTTAGAGACAAAAAAACACTAGAGCTCCCACAGGTACAACTGATTATCTACTGAAGCCATTGGCTAGGTTGTCTTGGATGTTCTTCTTTATTTCTGAGTCTTCTGGGACTGCTAAGGTGTACATTCTTCCATGGGGAATCTCGGCCCTAGGATCCAGATTAATAGCACAATCAAATACTTGATGTGGAGGCCCTTCATGTGGTGATTTTTCATCAGAAACATCTGCAAAGGTATGACAGGGGAGAGGCAATTCTGAAGTAACATTCTTTTGAGGTTGAGTAATGGAGGACAAGGTTTGCGTAACCCTTGCTTGAGCTGACAGGAAGCATTTCTCCTCGAAAAATAATGACATAAAAAAATAACATTTTCCTTCCAGTCAATAAAGGGATACCGACTACGAAACTATGTGCTGCCTAGGTTTAGTGCAAATGCAGCTCATCTATGACATCAAAGTTGATTTCCTCAGGATGCCCACATGATAGGACCATAATCAAATTTGTAGTTATATGTGTATCACCACCAAAGAAGAGGTTTGCCGCAACAACAAATATTGGCTTGGTTTGTGACATCCTAATGAGTTTGAGAGCATTTTGCATTGCAAGGCCATTATCAATAAAAATAATGAAGGCTGTAGTTTATACAGGTCAATTTGATACTGAAAGGAGGATAGCAATGAAAAAACGAGCATTTGCAATGCAATAGGTCTCGCATTTACGAGAGTTTGAGCTATTGGCATTGTAAATGACAATGTCTTTTATTTATGTGTCGTTTTTAAAACAGATAAATAAAAGGTATTGTCATTTACAATGCCAATAGCTTAAACTCTTGCAAATGCGAGACCTAATACATTGCAAATGCTTTGCAGACAGGACAAAGCTATTTGAGAAAATAGTGCTCGGAGGATGTAATTAAAGCCTACCGAGTAACAACACACGTAACAGAGGGTGTCGCCATGGGAGGTTACAAAATGAGACAAGGTGGTACTAAGAGGGACTACTAAGCCTTTTGACCAATGAACAGCCACAGTTTACAGTGGACCATGGCACAAACCAATGAAAAATATGGGCGGTGAGTGGGCGAAGGTTCAAGTCCCTACCTGTGTACAGCATGCCTCGCAGATCAGCGCATGCGCTGCCCAGGCTCGACCTAATGAGCTACGTTTTCAGCAAGAGTAGATAACTGACAAGCGCTCAAACCTTGCTTGCTGTTCAAGGTTGAATTCTGGTGTTTTCTGAAAACTGGGCGCATTGCCTCACAAATAGACCATGTGCTCTTCAATATAGACACAGATTATCTTTCTGACATCTATCCTTTTTTTAATTGGTTAATCATTTTTTCACACTACCAAGTTACCTAGGCTCTTCGGTCTTGTCATTTGAAGTTATGTGTCATTTACCAGCCTGGACATTAAATGAGAATGACGCCACTCATGGCATCTTTCTTTACGTCTTGTAAACTAATCCGGTGTTGTTCAATTTGTAGTACTAACTTTATAAAAGATCTATTGATGGTAGAACGATTAACCACTAAGGAAAGGGCATACCTAATATTTACTCACAAGCCTTGATAACACCAAATTGGGCAAGAAACATATTATAATCTTGTAACAAACTGGGGCAATTTCTGAGCTTGTAGAGACACGCTGTATAAGTGTTTTGGAAGGTACGGAACACGACATGGGTTTATGCTTGCTGCAGGCAATGTTTGTTTTAAAATCAGGTAAATCAACAGTAAATATCGTCCCAAAAGACCATAAAACATGCCACAAACAGGCAAATAACCGGCCCATACTGACCTTTCCGACCAGCCCCTTGGGCACTGCCAGATTGCCCTAAGGCCATTCCGACATGCGACACAGGAGGAAACCACAATATTGGGTAAACAAATATAGAGATTGCATCACAAGTATTGACAACTTTACCCTGGCATAAAATTATTACACTAATGCCACCTTGACAAACCATATCTTTGACAACGGGCACTCACTTTGACATGCTTTTACTCTGACAGAGCTGATTTGCTGTTGTTAGTGCAGGTATAGCCGCATCAAAGCCATGGTAGGGCCAAGTGAAGTCCCTGCTGAAATTAAATGTCAAAGGAATGGGGCAAAGTAAGGGTATATTGAAGTAAAATTGACACTTAGAATGGGTACCGGTGGAACATCAGATAAACACCTGCGGAGTAGGAAGCACAGTGCATAATGGTTTGCTTTAGTGAGATCTTCTGATGGTTTTAATCTGATGAATAAAGTAAAAGATATTGAAGAATGTTCAAAGTAAAAGCGCATTATAGTAAATAGATAAATTGCACTGGGAAATATAATTAATTGCAAAAATTATAATTCAGAATCACTTCCTCTCCCTCTATGCATACATCTTGTTATTATCCTCACTCGCCCAATGGTACCTGTTCGAGCATGAGGGAGTCATCAGCGCCCCTTTTCCCTTGGTTATGTTTAGTGGAAGCGTTCTGCAGCTGAGATATCTGGTTCTTCAGATCAACCACTTCGCTGACAGCTTCATTCTGTGAGTTTAACACCGTTTTCACCTGTTCTGTAAGAGTTAAGACAGTGGAGACTGATGTTAGCGCCATCGGCGTTTTGAATTACTCAATGTGATCTATGTTTAGCTCCCTACCTGTTTTACTTTGTATCTCATGTTCTTGCATCATGAGTCGCTCCTTTGCCACAGTCAGCTCTTCCTCCGTTTTCTTCAAGGCACCATTTGTCTCCAGGACCTCATGCCGCGTCTCCCTCAGCTGTGTTTCCAGTTCCTGTTAAGAAGCCAGACTTGATCATTTTTGCCTTTTGATTTACTTTTGTTAAAACCTTTTTTAAAAGATCACACGTTTTACAAGAATGTTAGGTGGAAATTAACAGGCTCACAATTCTTTTGTACTGTTAAATGTAAAACCGTTCACGTAATTTTGAACAACTTTGGCTTGCTGTTTTTTTAAAGTTACAAACCGTAATCCACGTGGAGATCAGGTATACTCACAGGGGCTTATTTACAAGCCACAATATATAGAAGACCTGATTGCACTTAAATCACCCACCAAGGTCCGAAGATCCCGAGAGCAGAATAATTGTATCTCTGCTCAGATGTTGGCTTCCCAAGAATTGTTTCTCTTGGTAGCCAATTTTATATCACTTTTCACATCACCACGTTTTGCACTGCAACCATCACCCTTTATATTTCTTATGCTTCGCATCAAACGCATTTTAGGAGATCCGATCAATAGATCAATAAAACATCCCTGAGCTCCTCAATCAATCAATCAATCAGGCGTTTGTTAAGCACGACTACTCACCCGTAAGGGTCTCAAGGCGCTGGGGGCTGTTGGCAGGTTCCAGTCCATCAAGGGGGGGAGGGGGTCTGTCGAAGAGCCAGCTTTTGAGGTTTTTTGCGAAGATGGGGAGCGATGTTGTCTGTCTGAGGTGGAGCGGAAGGGCATTCCAGGCTCTGGCCGCGAGGAAGGAGAAGGAGCGGCCTCCCGATCTGGTCTTTCTGGTGCGGGGGACCACGGCGTAGGAGAGCTGGGCTGATCATAGGGTCCTCTGGGGTGCGTGGAATTTGAGTCGGATGTTCAGGTATGCTGGCCCTGTGTCGTGGAGGGCCTTGTGAGCGTGGGTGAGCATCTTGAAGGTGACTCTAGCTTCGATGGGGAGCCAGTGGAGTGTGCGCAGGTGCTGGGAGATGTGGCAGTGTTTTGGCAGGTCGAGGACCAGTCTTGCGGCGGCGTTCTGGATGTTCTGTAGCTTGCAGGTGAGGTTTTTGTTTATTCTGGCATAGAGTGCGTTGCCGTAGTCGAGTCTGCTGGTGACCAGGACGTGAGTGACGGTCTTTCTGTGTTCGAGGGAGATCCATTTGAAGGTCTTACGTAGGAGGCGGAGGGTGTGGAAGCAGGAGGATGAGACGGAGTTGATCTGGCAGTCCATTTTGAGCTCGGAGTCCAGGATGATTCCCAGGTTGCGTGCGTGGTCCGTGGGGGTTGGCGGGCTTCCGAGGGCGGGGGGCCACCAGGTGTCGTTCCAGGCGTCGGGGTTTGGGCCCATTATGAGTACTTCTGTTTTGTTGGTGTTTAGTTGTAGGCAGCTGTTTTTCATCCATTTGGCGATGGCTTCCATGCCTTCTCGAAAGTTGTGTCTGGCGGTATTGGGTTCGTTGGATAGGGAGAGGATGAGTTGGGTGTTGTCTACGTATGACACAATGTTGAGTCTGTAGGTTCTGACGATGGGGGCGAGCGGAGCCATGTAGACGTTGAAGAGCGTAGGGCTGAGGGAGGACCCCTGGGGGACTCTGCAGGTGGTTGGTGTAGGGTCCAAGAGGAAAGGGGGGAGTCTGACCCGCTGCGTTCTGCCAGAGAGGAAGGAGCGGATCCAGTCGAGGGCCTTGTCTTGGATCCCTGCATCGTGGAGTCTGCGTATTAGGGTGCGGTGAGAGACTGTGTCGAACGCCGCAGAGGTCGAGGAGGATGAGGGCTGCTGTTTCTCCTTTGTCCAGTAGGGTGCGGATGTCGTCTGTTGCGGCGAGGAGGGCGGTTTCCGTACTGTGGTTTTTTCTGAAGGCGGATTGGGAGGAGTCGAGGATGTTGTGCTCTTCGATGAATGTGTCGAGTTGGCTGTTGATGGCTTTCTCAATGACTTTCGCTGGGAACATGAGCAGGGAGATGGGTCTGTAGTTTTTGAGGTCGGTGGGGTCCGCCGAGGGTTTCTTCAGGAGGGGGTTGACCTCGGAGTGTTTCCAGTCATCGGGGAACGAGGCGGTTGTCAGGGAGCGGTTGATGGTGTGGCAGAGCATGGGTGCGATGGTGTCGGCGGCTCTGTTGAAAATGTGGTGGGGGCAGGGGTCCGTGGGGGCCCCGGAGTGGATTGACTTCATCGTCTTCAGTGTGTCTTCGGTGGTGAGGGCTATTCAGTTGTCGATCGCTGGCTTCAGGGTGTCGGGGGTGGTTGGTGAGGGTTCAGTGTGTTGGTTGTCTTCGTCGAAGTTGTCGTAATTGCTCTTGATTTTGTGGTGGAAAAAGGTGCTGAGTTTGTCGCAGAGGTCTTGTGAGGGAGGGATGTCGGTGGACTCGCTGGTGGGTTGGGTGAACTCCTTGATGATGTTGAAGAGTTCTTTGCTGTTGTGTGCGTGAGTGGAGATTCTGTCTTCAATCGCTTTTTTCTCGTTTTTCTGATGAGTTGGTGGTGGGCGTTGGTGGCGGCTCTGAAGTTGTTGTGGGCTTCTGTGGATTTGGTGTTCCTCCAGGCCTTTTCGAGGCGGCGGCAAGTGCGTCTGGACTCGAAGTTCGGTGGTAAACCATCTGGCTTTCTTGGCATGGGTGTTGTTGTTTTTCTTGAGGGGGCTATGGTGTTGGCGCTGTCGGAGATCCATCTGTGCAAGGTTCGGGCTGCGGTGTTGGGGTCGTCGTTTTCCGCGATGGTTGGGGTGGAGTTGCTGAGTGATAAGGTTAGCTGGTCGTCGGTGATTCTGGTCCAGTTTCTTCGTGGGAGCAGGTGCTGGTGTCTGTGGATGGTGGGTGTTCTGAAGGTGGACGCATCGATGGTCAGTCCATGGGAGTTCGGTGGTGTGGCTGAAGGTGATGGAGTTTCCTGTTGTGAAGAGGGGGTCGAGGGTGTGTCCTGCTGAGTGCGTGGGTTCGGTCACGATCTGGCGGAGTCCAATGTTGTGGAGGTTGTCCAGGAGGGATGTGGTGCTGGGGTCCAGTTGGTTGTCGAGGTGGAAGTTGAGGTCTCCCAGTAGGGTGTAGTTGGTGGACGCGATGGCATGCGGGGAGATGATGTCCGTGATGGAGTTGGCGAACAGTCCGTGGTGTCCAGGGGGTCGGTAGATGAGGGTTACTCGGAGGGTGGTGGTAGGGCTGGCCAGTATCTTGAAGTGAAGGTGTTCCATCAGGTCTGTGGGCTCGTTGGGGAGTGTGCTCAGGCGGAGGGTGGATTTGTGGACGATGGCGATTCCTCCTCCCGGGCGGGTGGGGCGGTCCTTCCTGGAGATCTTGTATCCTTGGGGAATGGCGATGGCGATGTCCGGTCCCAAGGTGGTGTTGGTCCATGTTTCGGTGAAGAACGCTACGTCCGGGGTGGTGCTGTCGAGGAGGTCCAAGATTTCGGTGGCGTGTTTGTGGAGGGATCGGATGTTGAGGAGGATGCGTTGCAGGGTCTTCGGTTCGGTTGTGGTCTTGCGGGTGGGTTGCGCCGGGTCCGTGGTCTTGGCGGTGCTGCAGGTGTGCCGGCAGCGGTGACAGCTGAAGGGTCCGTGGGTGTCGGCTGGTGATGCTTGCTTGCAGTTGTTGTTGCGTCCAGGGTTGAGAGCGTGGAGTGCCGCTGGGTCATAGCGTTGGCGTTGCGGAGGTCCAGGGTTCCTGGCGCTGGTTGCGGTCGGGTCGCGGACGGGCGCGGACGGGCTTGCCTTTGGCGCGCCCGCTGCGCGGGCCGCCATTAAGTAGGGGTCGGGGAGGGCTGGACAGCTGGAAGGCAGGAGCGGGGAGGGGAGCTGTATTGGGCCGGTCGCGTTGGTCGTTCTGGGGGGGAGGGGCCGCGGGGGCAGCAGCGGCAGGGAAAAACGGGCAGAAAAAGGCAAAAAGAGAGGAAAGAGTGGAAATAAGGCAGTGAAAAGTGCAAGAAAAGTGGAGGAAAGACACAGAAGGAGAGTAAAAGGGGGAGATTGAAATCAGTGAAAAACGAGTGAAAAACGGAGAGAAAGAGCTGAGCGAGAGAAAGGAGACAGAGGTCCACTGGACCACCAGGGATGAGGAGCAGGTAAAACCTGCGGGTGGAGGAGGGCCAAGAACATCAACACTCGAGAGTGCAGGGGCTCGGGGGAAGGCCTCACTTGATGGTGGAGCTGTGAGGGAGGGAGAGCAATTTCACTGACAATGAGTCAGTGGTCTTGATCGCCTGTCCCCGCAGTGGACGCCATTAAGTAGGGGTCGGGGAGGGCTGGACAGCTGGGAGGCAGGAGCGGGGAAGGGAGCTGGATTGGGCCGGTCACGTTGGTCGTGCTGGGGGGGGAGGGGCCGCGGCGGCAGCAGCGACAGGGAAAAACGGGCAGAAAAAGGCAAAAAGAGAGGAAAGAGTGGAAATAAGGCAGTGAAAAGTGCAAGAAAAGTGGAGGAAAGACACAGAAGGAGAGTGAGAGGGGGAGATTAAATCAGTGAAAAAACGAGTGAAAACGGAGGAAAGACACAGAGGGAGAGTGAAAGGGGGAGATTAAATCAGTGAAAAATGAGTGAAAATGGAGGAAAGAGCGGAGCGAGAGAAAGGAGACAGAGGTCCACTGGACCACCAGGGATGAGGCGCAGGTAAAACCTGCGGGTGGAGGAGGGCCTCGAACACCAACCCTAGAGAGTGCAGGGGCTCGGGGGAAGGCCTCACTTGATGGTGGAGCTGCGAGGGAGGGAGAGCAATTTCACTGACAATGAGTCAGTGGTCCTCCCTCACAGTGAGGGGGTTGTAGCCCTTGGTTGCACTAGGGATTGCAACCAAGAGGAGATCCCAGATGATGAAGCATGCCACCTCGGTGGGTGATGGGATTCCGTCCTCTTAATAGGACTTCCTCCATTTTCTAGTAGGAGCCGTATGCTTGTACTGTTTGTGCTCTAGAGCCCTTTTTTGAGCTCGTCAGACCCGCGGATTACTCGTTTGATATAGGCTTCCCAAGAATGCCAATTACATCCGGATCCGGGTGTACAAGTCTCACTGTTTGTCAAACTACCAAAATGTGAGCGGTCTTGTTAAAGTAATCAAGAAAAAATGTGTGAAAGGTCAGAAAGTACCTCACGTAAGCATCACCAAGGGAGCTGCTGGTTGGTACTCACCAGTTTGCTCACGTTTTCATTATTGGTAACTTCCGTGACCGTGAAAAAAGAAAGTAACTTGTGTCAAGATAATGCTCAAGAGGTGAAGAAAGAAACAGAAATGATATGTGAGAGAATGCACAAACAAGTGCTAGTGTCATTCTATGCCCACTGGACCCCGTAGTGAAAAAAGAGCACACAGTGCTTGGTCCCTGCTCCGTGGGAGGAACAATAGAGAAAAAGGAGGGACAAAGAGGCAGGACTGACCACTAGCAAGGATTTTTAAAGGACACTGAAACAAACAAATGAAAAGCAGGGAGAATGGCTTTAAGACCAGGAGAAGTATACACTAAAGTATATACAAGAGGGCTCGAATGCGCGACCTAACCAAAGGCATTTTAGCTTAAAGTAAAGGATGCGCCATCCTCAGACTGCTTAGGAGTGGCCTGTCATGTAAAACCTGAACCACATGATTAATGACCCAGGTGACACATTTCTGGCAATCTGGCTGCCTTTGACTGAGCACAAGACTAATGAATTCACAGAAATGACATGCCTAAGGTAATTTAAGTTTAACATTAAATAAATGATATTGTGCACAACTCAGAGGAACATCCCACACAAAAGAAAGGTGTAGCTTTTGTGCTTCTGGCTTGATTGTACATTTTTTGTAACTATCTGAAAAAAAAAAAATGTTTGAACATCAAAAAAATAAAATTACTGGTAACCAAGATTTGCTTTGTAAACAGTGAAATTCTACAGCAACACATGAAAGACTGAATTTCTAACTATCTATCCATACATGCACATATGGAACTTTATGCAATACAATTTTATATCTCTTATTCACTTCTTAATACATGTAAACCCTTTATATGTAGTTTTGTATCTATATATGTATTACTTTACTCCTACTGTAGAAAGAACGAAAAAGAAAAGCCTTCGACTATATGTCTCATTCTATACCTCTCTCAAAATAGCCTCTACCTCTATTATCTGGCTCATCCCAAACCTCATTCTACTACTATGATCTCCCTAAGATCCTATCCTGACTCTTCCCTCCTATCCCTCCTTGACTTACCCCAAAAGTCATTTTACTACTATGTTCTCCAACATAACACTTACTAGACTCTTCCCTCTTGTAGCCCTCCTTTGACTCATCCCAAAAATCATTCTACCACTATGATCTCCCTAATAACCCTTTCTAGACTCTTCCCCCCTCTATCCCTCCTTTGACTCAGCCTAAACCACAGCTGACTAAAAGGAGCTCCCAAATAACACTATCTAGACTCTTCCCTCCTCCATTCGTCTTTTATCCTATTCAATCAAATTAACAGACTCACAAATAACACCTTATATTTCCCTATACTAATCTACCACTAATCCTTTGGGTTCCAGAGTAGCATGCTACTCGCCGAAAAGCGCTTCAACTCCTCGTCAGGGGTAGTATGTGCTATATAATACAATTACATTTTATTGCTTTAACTACCTGAATATTTTATAATCAAGTTAAACAAAATAGTATTATCAATAGCTTTTACCTGTATCCTGTCTTTCATTTTATGAGAGTGCTTTTTTAATTCACAAATCTTCTGGATTTTTGCTTCAACATCAAGTTCCAGCTTCTTTACTTGCTGCTGCAGAGCTGCTTCTTGAGCCTGAAAACCTTTCCTTTGCTCTAGTTCCCTTTGTTGCCACTGTTTAAGTGTCTCTGTTACGGACTGTTGCAGAACCTTTTTCAAGGCTTCTTTCTCTTTTTCACAGTTGGCCTGTAATTTCATAGTTTTCTGCACACATTCTTCACTTATTTTTTGGTTCTCTGTCTTAAGGCTTTTCATTTTACTAAGCAAGGACTGCATCTCCAGGCTATGCTGTTCGTTTAATTTCTCTTTTCTGTCCAAGCTCTCTTTTCTATAGGCTGTGCATTCTTTCCTGAGGTTGTCTGCTTCTTGGTTCGTAAGCTGGAGTTGTTTTTCAAACTCAGTCTTCAAATCTAGCATTTCCTTAGAAAGGCAAATTATTTTTTCAGCATGTTCTATCTCAGTTCTTTGATCCCGCTCTTCTACTTCCTTCTTGTACAAGGCCAAATCAGCGATGGCTTCTTCCCTCAACTTCTTGTGTAGCTCCATGGCCTCTTCTAGCGCCTGGAGGCGTTGCCTGAGATCCAATTCTTCTTGTTCTTTCATTTTATATTGATTAATCTTTTCCTTTGTCTCAGTGACAATGTGCTCAATCTCGTCCTTGTGAGAATCTTTAATGGCATGGATACTGGCCTCAAGTTCATCGTTCTTCATATTTAGTGAGTAAATTACCTGTCAAATAAACAAACTTGTACTGTTATATCCTCTGTAATTAGTTATTACCACTTAATTAAATCAGTTTTAAACACAGTTTCCCATCACTTAGAAAAAACAATTTGTTGCAGATATGTATTATGCATTGTATGTCAATATTCTATGTATCATAGGCATAGGGACCAACATCCTGTTTTTTGCTAAAACGATTCTATTCTCATAGGAATATACTCTACTTATCACATGCATTATTATTACATATGTATCTATGTACTAATTTAGCTGACAGACCTGTTGCACTGAGGCCACTACACAGCTTTAATCACAGAAAAAACATAAGAAAGACTGCCATACAGTCCCATTAAACAGAATTCCACCATTGCACCTTGGGTGCTGAGCCTACGATTCGAAGAAAATTGCCACCATTTTGTTTTGGGAGGCTGGTGTTGTCAGTGCCTAGTCGGCCACAGTACCGCATGCAATTATGCGACTAAGGAGTTGCCCACCCGCCTAATGGAGCGAGGAGGTTTCAGCATGAGCAGGCTATATGGGGAAGCCATACAGGAACAAGGCTTATTTTGAAAGCTGAGAGGCTGTCAACCAAAGCATTCCATAGTGCTGTGTCATACACTCTTGCAGTTTGTCGTTCCTTAGTGTTTTTCATTTTCAATATGGGAAGTTTGCTAACCCGGGAGCTGTTTGGTCTTAGGGTTCACTCTAGGATGTAGTAATGTGATAATCTCATTTTTGGTAAACCTTAATACACTATGTTTCATTAAACTTGTTGTGACAGTACTAGCGCTCTAAATCTAATGTTGGCCCAAATCATAAAGTATCCTATGCAGTTCACCCAATTTAAGACAACTGTTGTTTCTTTAAACCTGTACCCCTGGAAAAAGGTATTTATCTTTTATATTTCATTTTCTGTTGTCCTTGTGATGCTCAGATAATGTTAAATCAATAATTTAAATGTCTACCTGAAGTAGTATGGTTTTATCTTTTGCATGACTATCTGCTCTTATAACACACGTATGTTTTACTCTGGTTATGGTGACTATTGCATTGTAAAGCTTTACTGTACACTAAAATGCTTCATTTATAGGCTGGCGGCTAAACCAACTAGGGATAGGGAAAAGAAATGTGTTGTTATTTTGCATTGTCATTGCATAGAAAAAAATATGAACACGTTTCTCTCTTTCTAGTGGATTTAACTGCAGATTCCTCACCTTTAGAAAATCACCAGGCGCCAGAGTGGATCTTGAAGATTTAAAACAGCATTGCTCCAGCATGCCAGTAGGAGGCTCCATGTGGCTCTGCGTTGACTCCGTACTGCCCCTGAAGTGATGAACAGTTCCGCATATAAGCGCCAACCCTGCGCGCCGACGTCAGTTTCTTTCTTAACTGTCTGTGCCTATCAACGTGGAACCCAACAATAATCATAAGTACCAGTGTGCAGATTCCTAAATTGGAACGTTTTATGTTGATTTAGGAGGGAAAAGAGACCATACCACAGAACAGGTAGGTTGGAGGACAGGGAGGAATCTGCAGTTAGATAGATTATCCACCAGAAAGAGTGTTATTGAAGGTAAGTAACTTGTCCTTCCGATGGAAACTTCTTACCACGGAATCCTCTCCTTTAGAATGGATGCCAAAGCAGTACCTCCCCACACGTTTTGAGTCTGTGGAATGACTAAGACCAATAAGTCTTGCAGGACCAAATGGCTAAAATTCCCACACCATCAGGCCTGGCTGTCAAGGCAGAAGTGCTTTGTGAACATGTGCACTGATGCCCATGTCACGGCCTGACAGACATCTAGAGCAGACACTCCAAGTGCAAATGCAGTGGTAGCAGCCGTGCCTCTGGAGAATGGTCCTGGAGGCTGCTTCCTGGCCAGTACATAGCAGACCTTAATGCAGAAGACTATGCACTGCTTTGCCTTTCTTTGCCCCAGAAAATCCCACAAAAATTGATTTTTCCACCTGATGGTCTTTGGTGCGATCGATGTAAAAGCTCAGGCTCTTTTAGGGTCCAGCTGATGGAATCTCTCCTCTTTTGAGGGGGTGAGGCAGGCAAAGAGCATTGGGAGGGTCATGGATTGCCCAAGGTAACAAAGCAGCACAACCTTTGGCAAAAAGGCGACCCTGGTCATCAAAACCAGTTTATCTGGGAAAAATGTGGTATAACACGGCTATACCAAGAAAACTTGGAGGTCACTCACGCAACGAGCTGAAGGTATAATGACAAGGAATACAGTCTTCAGAGTCAGGAGAGGTAGTGAACAGCTGTGATTCAACTCAAAGGAAGTGTACATGAGGAACGTGAGGAACAAATTGAGATCCCATTATAGCATTACAAAGGGTTTGGGGGAAACATGTGTTAAACCTTGCAAAAACCTCAGCAGAACAGATGATTTAAGCTAGGACGGCTGGTCCGACAAGCACATAAAGGCAGAAAGAACAGACAAATATACTTTAATGGTGCACACGGTAAGTTCGTTCTGGGCTAGAGACAAAACAAACAACAAGACATCCGTCAGTTTAGCCAGTTTAGAAAGGCATATAGGAGTCCCATGCTCCGCTCTAAACGAAATGCATCTCTTAGAGAGAGCCTTCCTGGAGGCTCCAGTGCACAAACGTTTTCACACTGCACTTCCTTGACAATGGCGAAAAGATCTAGCCAGGCGCTGGAAGGCGTCTTGTGCCACCACTATTCGTGATATGCAAGGTGCCGGCAGCTGAGTTTTTCTGCCGTAGTGTTGAAAGATCCCACCACGTGGTTCATGACTAGCAAAATGCCCTGATGCTCCACCCAGCCCCAGAGATGATGAGCCTCTTGGCACAGGTCCCAAGACGCCACAAAACCCTGCTTGTTGCAATACCACATGGAGGTGGTGATGTTGTCATAGAGAACCTGAACTAGCCTCCCTTTTATGGACGGTAGGAAGCCTTTCAGTGCCAAGTGAATGGCCCGCAACTCCAACATGGTGATGTGGAGTTGGTTATCTGCCAGTGACAAGAGTACTCTAATCTACACCAGATGACCTCACCAGCCCAGCAGTGACACATCTGTCATCAATGTCTGTTCTGAGTGTGGCAGGGAGAGGGGTCTGCCGCCGATCCAACTGCAGTCAAGCAGCTGCCACTGCAGATCTACTGCAGTCTCCTCCAAAACCTGGATAAAATCCAACAGGATCCCCTTGTCCTGGGCCCATTGGGACTTCAGGTTTCTCTGCAGAGTCTGCATGTGTGCCACCAGGCGTAGTCAATGAGCAGGAAGTAGGAGGCCAACAGGCAAAGAAGACTCAGAGCTCTAACTGATACCCAGGACTGCGGTTCAAATACTGGGATATATATATAGCCCGAATGTCTTGAACTCACTGTGTTGGTGAGAAGACCTGAAATTGCACTGTATCCAGACCGGCTCCATTAAAATTGGCATGTTGATAGTGAACCCCAATGATGTACAGAGGCTTGCCATAGTCTGGAGGTGGTTTACAACTGACAATGGCAAGCCTGCCTCCAACAGCCAGTCGTTGAGGTAGGGGAAAACTGGCATTTCCCACCTCCGAAGGTGTGCTGCAACAACTCCATCACTTTATATAACTACTGAAGGGCGCTGGTGAGGCCGAAGGTGAGCACAGCAAACTGGAAATATTCCTGGCCTACCCTGAAATGCAAGTAGCATCTGTGGATCTGCAGTATGGGTACATGAAAATGGGTATCCTACAGGTCCAACACCACTGTCTTGTCAACTGGATACAGGACAGACAGAACCTGGGCAAATGGGAGCATGATAAAATTGTCCTTCCACAGGAATGTGTTCAGAGGACAGAGATCTAAATTAGGACGAAGGTCTCCATCCTTCTTTGGCACTAGGATTTAGCGGGAGTAACAGCTAGTGCCTATTTCTGATGACTGAACCGTTTCTATAGCTCTTTTGGCCAAAATAGCATGCACTTCTTGCAGCAAGCTGGATAGTTGCTCCTCTGAAAGCAGCTCTGATGTGGGCGGGTTTATCCCCAGACTTTTTGCTTTGTGGCCTTCTGTTTCTGACCTGTTTTTGTTGCCTTTATGACTCTGGGCACTTTACCACTGCTGATCGATGCTAAAGTGCATATGCTCTCCCTGTAAATTGTATGTATGGATTGGTGTTTCCATAATTAGTTGATTTGATTTACTAGTCAGTCCCTAGTACCGTGCACTGGGTGTGCCCAGGGCCTTTAAATCAAATGCGGCTAGTGGGCCTGCAGCACTGATTGTGCCACCCATATAAGCAGCCTGTAAATGTAACTCAAGGATGAAGAACAGAAGAAGTATGGAGGGATAAATTATTCATTTATTTCCGTCTAAGGCACCATCAATTACCCTGACGATCTCAATAGTTTATATTGCTACACATACTAATGATTCAATTAGATACACATACCATTGGGCAGGTCTCCGGCACATCACTAGATATTACAAACATTAATCACAAACATACAAATAATAATACATATATAAATTTCACAAAACAACATACAAATGTACATATACACAATATCTACAGTACCCTAACGATTACACGTACTCGTGTGCACTCATAAATCTGAGTGTTACACCAAGAGATAGTCCTCTTCGCCCATGAGGTGGCACACCTCTCTATCATTTAATTATGTGCGCATATAACATTTTAACCATGCTCAAACTGATTTGAGTGCGTGACGCATCCAAGGTACTTTGTGTGAAAAGTGTTGCATCTTCAATTTGCTTTGAACTGAACTATTTCTACCATTTGAAAGTCCTATTTTTATTACTATAGTGTGGATTTCTGTCCTTTTGGTCTTGTTTGGTTTAGATAAAGATGACTTATTTTTCTAAACTGGTGTGGTTTCCATTTGTAGTGTTTTCACTGTATTGCTGTATGTGTTCACAAATGCTTTACACACTGCCTCTGAGATAAGCCTGTCTGCTCGTGCCAAGCTACCAAGGGAGTGAGCAGGGGTTATTTTAGAAGTATATCCCCCTTACCCTGACTAGGAAGAAGGATCCCTACTTGGACAAAGGTGCAAATCATTGCCAACTAGAGACCCCCATTTCTAACATTGGTGGTCAGCGGTAAGGATCTGGACTTGCATTTGTGTCTTACATACAGTGTATGGTATACACTACTAGAAGAGTGCAGACCATTATGCAACCACATACTATTTTTCCCTGTTTCCCTTTGGAATTCGGTTGTTGGAACTCTGGTTAGTTGTTGCACCTGTTGGGCCTGGTCAAAATGGAAGTCAACTTTTGGCACCTGCACATCTACAAGATGAGTGAACTAAAAGTATTTTGCAAGGAAAGGGGGCTACCTGTGAAGAGGAGATCCACAAGGCAGGATCTTTAGGCAGCCCTACATAGCTATGAGGTGCTTTGCTGGGAAGCAACACTAGCAGATAACTCTGAGGAGAAATCTGAAGGGGGAGTATCCCCAACCAGAATACCAAGAGGGCAGTGGTCCTGAGGAGGAAACATTTTGGGAAATATTGGCTCATGAAGAGAGGAATCGGATTTGTGCTCGTGACCGGAGGCTGAGGCAGCTAGACCGGGAGTGCGAGGAGATAGAGTGAGCCTTAGCTAAAAAAGAAATGTGTGTAGCCCAGGAAGTGAACTTTGGCTGAGCTGGAGGTGGAGTCCAGCTCAGATGGTGGCAGCAAAAAGGTGTTATCTAGTGCTGAGGAAGAAGAACACACACCCAGAGATGTGGCGCCTGACTTTGAGGAGGGGGTTGACATACACCAGGGTGTTCAGGTTTATGAGGTAGCTCCAGAGGTGCGCAGTGTTCCCAAAGTGGATTGGGGAACTGGCACAGGGGATCATATTCCTAGTGGTGGAAGGGACACTCTACTGACTCGAGATGAGAGGTGCAAGGAGAGGGGTTCCACCATGGTAGAAGTCCTGGTCTGCGAGTGTGGAGACCACCCAGAAGAGTGTGGGTTGAGTGACAGAGGCAGTCAGACACTGTCTTGCCAATCTCAGAAGAGTAATGCGGGGTACTTGTTCGAGGCACTGGATGGTGAGGCAAAGGGTAGCTTGGTTAACACCTGTGTGGGGCTGTGTGATTTAATTGGTGGAGAGCATATTTTGAGTCCCTGTTTTCCAGACTATGCCAACACCTGGTGGAGCGTGAGTTCTCTGACCCCAGGGAGCTCACACTGGAGGCAGACCTTTTGGTAGATTCCAGAGGGTCTGAAGAAGCAGCTGGGGGTGATCCTGAAGGAGGTGGCTCAGGTTTTCCCCAACCAAGTAAGGTAGGGGAGGGTCGTGATGGCCCAGATAGGTCCCAGAGTAGTGGGAGGGGTGCAGGGTCCCATGTCCTGTCTCAGAGGAGGAGTGGGAGTGGGCTGTGTCCCGAGGTGCCCGAAACCCAGTCTCAAGGCCTGGTTGGTTCATGAGGGAACACCAGGAGGGGGGCCTAGTCTGTACCGGGAGGCCATTTCCTGAGGGGGATCCCAAGGTGTCATTTGAGCTGCTGAGGACTGCTGTAACTAGCATTCCACCATCCCTGATGTCTGGCAGTACCTCTCCATTTGGGGGGTGCATGAGTCCAGAGAGAGTGGGTTAGTGTGGGATGCAGTCCCCAGTGGAAGGACCAGTGGGTCAGGGGTTGCCAGCTCTGACGTCAGAGCCCCCCAGGACTGACCCTGGTGAGGCCACTTCTGGCCTGGGGGGTCTTCATGGTCTGTCAGGTGGACAGGAGGCGGGAAACCTATGCCAGGCAGACTCTTACACACCTCCAGAGGAGTGTGTTTCCCTTGGGGGTGTTGGTGTACTCCCCCAGATGTCCTGGGTTGCCAGGCACAGGTCCAGCCTAAGGGTACAGACCCTGGATTGGAGGGCCAGGTTCAGGGTGTCCCCCCTGACCTGGAGGAAGGGGCGACTGCTAACAGTACCCCTACCGGGTTGTCTTCTGGGGGCACCGCTCTAGGTGGGAGGGTACAGGGCCCCAGTAAGGGGGTCGGGGAGAGGGCAGCCTCACTCCTGACCTCTGCCCAGTCTAAGGGTACAGACCCTAGGCTGGGATCCCAGTTGCAGGATAGAACTGGTAGGCGAATTGTGCAGGACACCTGCCACAGTTGCCCTGGCAATTCTGGAAGGGGGTACCGCTCCAGGTGTGAGTGTGCAGAGCCCGGAGGAGGAGGACCAGGTGTGAGAAAGCCCACCCCAGTCTCCTGTCCAGTCGCCAGGTACAGGCCCAGGGCTGGTGGGCCAGTGTCAGGATGCCATCCCTAACCTGACAGGAGGGAGAGTGGACAAAGGGTGCCAGGCACCTGGGGCTACTGCCCCCCACTCTCTGACGCCACAGAGGTTCAAGATCCCTGAGAGGCATAAGGCCTGGGTCTCATTACTGACAACTGTCAGTAGCCACTGTGGCTTGCTGTCCTGGTGGACAGAGTGGCCCATGGGGGGGGGGACAGGAGTCACACTCCGGGGGTGGACTGGGCCACACTATTGTGTTGGCCATGTGGGTACTGTCTGCTTGTTGGGACACACCTGTGAGCAAGCTAAGGTTAGGTGCTGCACAGAAGGTGTCCACAGGTGAGGAGAAGGGTTCCCCATGGGTTAGCTTAGTGGGCCCTGAGAGTATGGACAGAGGGATCCAACTGGGTTCAGAAAGGCGTAGAACCAGAACGTGCCCACGCTGTTGTGGGCCAGGTCTACGTTCTGTTGCCTCAACCAGGGAAGCTCATCAAGGGATTGATTAGTCTACCCTGGCTTTAGGCTGGAAGGGGGTTGTGTTAGACCTGGCTTTTTCAGCGGGTTTATTCCCAGACTTTTTGCTTTGTGGCCTTCTGTTTCTGACCTGTTTTTGTTAGTTTTATGACTCGGGGCACTTTACCACTGCTGATCAGTGCTAAAGTGCATATGCTCTCCCTGTAAATTGTATGTATGGATTGGTGTTTCCATAATTAGCTGATTTCATTTACTAGTCAGTCCCTAGTACAGTGCACTGTGTGTGCCAAATGCCTGTAAATCAAATGCTGCAGCACTGATTGTACCACCCACATAAGCAGCCTGTAAATGTAACTCAGGCCTGCCATTGCAGAGCCTGTGTGCTATCTAGTACTGCTATGTCGACTTGGCAAGTGCACCCACTTGCCAGGCCTTAACCTTCCCTTTTCTTACATGTTAGTCACCCCTAAGGTAGGCCCAAGGTACCCCTGTGGGCAGGGTGCAGTGTATGTGAAAGGTATGACATGCCCTGATGTGTGTGCCATGTCCTGATAGTGAAATACTGCCAATTTCGTTTTTCACTATTGTAAGGCTGTCTGTTCCCATAGGATAGAATGGGGAGTTTGCTAATAACATCTTATAAGCCTAACTACCCCTGGGAACAAGGTAGGAAAATAAAGTTTAGTATGCCTGAACTCAGAATGTTAAAATGCATCTTTTAGTGAGGGTGATTTTTACATTCTGTGTTTGCAAATACCACTTTTAGAAAGTAGGTATTTTCTTGCTTAGCCTTCCAGTGTGCCTCTGCTAGGATGTGTATTGGACTGTCTGGCTTTGGAGTGACAGGGGCTGGGGATGTGCAGTGGCTCCAGAGAGTCTGGATGAGTTAGCGCTAGGCTGAATAGGCCTGGCCTGCATTTGGAGTGGTGGGAGGAGTAGCACCTGCACCTGAATAGGGCTGTGCCTGCCTTCCACAATGATGGCTCCGCCCCCCTGTGGTGTGTCTGGAGCCAGGGCTCACACTGACAATGGGGGTTGTTGAGCACTTGCACAGTGCCCCCAGAACTGGTTTGGACTGGGCTCAGGGCCCTGGGCAAGGAGAGAACAAAGATATTTACTGTATAAAAAGAAGGGCCCAGACCCCAGACTTTTAGATCACTGCTGAACTAAGGAACCTGCCAGGAAGAAGGACCGGGAAAGCTGGAGGAGGAGTACTGCCCCTGTGCTGTGTGCTGTTGGGGTTGGCCTGCAGTGGTTGCTTCTGTCTTGGGTAGGGAAAGGACTGGACTGTGCTTTCATCATCCTGCTGTTAGAGTTTTCTCCAAGGGCTTGAAGTAGAGCTTGCCTCCTGTTGGAAGTCTCAGGGATAGAAAAGACTTCAAAGATCACTTCTGGGAATCAAGAGGAACCTATGGCAAGGAGAAGAGCCAAAGAAGAAGCTAAGGAGGAATACTGCCTCTGTGCTGTTTACTGTCTGGGGTTGGCCTTGCTGCCAAGGAACGGAGAAGGGACTTTGCTGTTTTCTGTGTCCCCTGCTTGAGGAAGATCTCCAAGGGCTTGAAACTGAGCTTGCCTCCTATTCTGAAGTCTCAGGGACACAAAGACTTCACCACCAGCCCCCCTGAACTTCCTTGCTGGGAGTTCTGACCTGCTAAGAGGTGCCTGCTGTTGCTTTGGACCTCTGGAGGCTGTTTGCCGCTGGGAAAGGTAACGCAACTTCGAGAAGCGTGACGCATCCGCACCTGTTTCCGACGCATCGCCGAAGAAATCGTCGCAGCGCCTGCCCGCAGCTCAAGAAATCGCTGCATGCCGCATCGAGGGCACCGATCTCTGAAGTCCGGGATCACCGTACCGATTCCGACGCAAGGCCTGCTGTGCGGCTGCAAGAACCCACTCATTGTCACGGATCGTCGCATCGCATCGAGGCGCCAAGTCTGTCGCATTGTTGGGGGACGCAGTAAGAAACCGGCGCATCACCTCCCCACGCAGTAAGAAACCGACACATCACCTCCTCTCCGGTAAGGAACCGACGCATCACCTCCCCTGCGCAGCAGTAAGGAACCAACGCATCACCTCGCAAGGAGTAAGGAACCAACGCATCACCTTCCCTGAGTGTAAGGAACCGACCCCTTCACCTTCCCTGAGACCCTTTTTGTTTGAGTGCATGACGCATCCAAGGTACTTTGTGTGAAATGTGTTGCATCTGCAATTTGCTTTGAACGGAACTATTTCTACCATTTGAAAGTCATATTTGTATTACTGTATTGTGGATTTTTTTCGTTTTGGTCTTGTTTGGTTTAGATAAAGATTACTTATTTTTCTTAACTGGTGTGGTGTCCATTTGTAGTGTTTTCACTGTATTACTGTATGTGTGCAGAAATGATTTACACACTGCCTCTGAGATAAGCCTGTCTGCTCGTGCCAAGCTACCAAGGGGGTGAGCAGGGGTTATTTTAGAAGTGTATCCCCCTTACCCTGACTAGGAAGAAGGGTCCCTACTTGGACAAAGGTGCAAACCATTGTCGACTAGAGACCCCCATTTCTAACAACTAGCATTATCTGTGTTTATGTAGTTTGGATGGGGATTTCCGTGCCCCACAGAGATTGGCTTGGCAAACCCTGCAGTCAAAATATCAAGTTTTAATTTTAATAATTAATATATTAATCTTATGTGTATTGTTGGTATAATTGTTATTCATTTCTGTAGGAAGCTGGATACTTGTTGCAGCCCCCCTCCCACTTTATGCCTGGTATTTGATGCACCTTTACTGAAGTGTACTGGCTTCCTGCATGTCATCCTGAAAAATGCGATAGCATAATAGGAGCTTTCCACCAAGGCTCTGGGCTCTTCTTCATGGGTCTTGATAAGGAGAGCATTTTCTGTAGACATTTCTGTTCCTTATGTCTAAGGACTTCTCAGTCTTCTGTCACTGTGCCGGCAAAACCTGAAAGGAGAAATTTACTCTTGAAAATTGGTAATATATTTTTCTTCTAGTTCACTTCTTTTTTTCCTAAAAACTGTTTAAGGACTACGTATCCTAGGAAGAACCCACTGTTGGGTAACGTTGGGAGCTACCACTACAGCCAGAGATTAATAATCTTCCAACGCCCTGATTTTGCTAAGCAGGTTTCCTGGTTTGTGCAGCCCGAAGACAGTAGTTCACCTCCAGCAACATAGCATTGGTCGTTTGTCAGCCTGGTTGTGTAGTATGATCAAATAATGTTTTACTAGCACAACATCATCTCCACTCTTATGCCTCACCGGTCTGGTGAGCCAACCGGCAGCAGGGTGTTTGGACAAAATATTGAGTTAAAAATATCAGAAAACAGAAATATCGCAAAACAATATCGTGAGCCAAAATTATCTTGGTATAGAATACTGTTGTCAAGAATACCTTTTCTTTATAAATAATATTGTTTCCAAGAATATCGTTGTTTTAATATCATTTTCAGTAATATAGTAATACAATGGTTAAAAATATAACGTTTTAATAATTAATATATTAATCTTATATGTATTGTTGGTATAATTGTTATTCATTTTTGTAGGAAGCTGGGTACTTGTTGCAGCACCCCCTCCTCCCCCACTTTTTGCCTGTACCTTTGCATGAAGTGTGCTGGGTTCCTGCTAACCATGTCCCCAGTACCAGTGTTCTTTCTCTAAAAATGTACAATTGTTTACCCAATTGACAAAACCTTCAGCACCCTCTGTAAGTCACCTAGTAAATGGTACCCATGGTACCTAGGGCCTAAGGTACTAAAGATGGTTCCTTAGAGCACCAGCACAAATTGTGCCACCCTAAGGGACCCCACACCAAGCACATGCAAGACTGCCACTGCAGGCTCCGTGTCTTAGTGCAGACAAAACTGAAAACATGACAGGTCACACATTCTTGTCTATCTTGTTCCCTGCCACTGCATGTAATATTTCTAAAACTCCCCTACCAGAGCCTAACAGCCTTAAGGCAGGGTGCTGAATATTACATGTGAGGGCATACCTCCATGAGCAGATATGTCCCTGTGCTGGTCAGCCCGATTTCTGCCAGTACAAGTGACCAGGGTAGCCATTTTAAAACATGTCCAGGACACCGGTGAAAACGAGTTCCACAGCTACATGATGGCTTCACTGATAATAGGGATGTTTGGTATCAAACATCTCGCAGTGGTAAACCCACACTGATGCCAGTGTGGGATTTACCAACTCATGCACCCAGAGGGCACCTTAGAGGTGCCCCCTGAAAACCTCCCAGCCTCTTGTGTCCTTGCTGACTGGTTTTAGTCATCCTGCCACCCGAGACGCTATTCTGACCTCCTCAGGCAGGGGTCTCCAAACCTTTTAGTATGAGGGCCTCATCGTATATTTTACAAATATTCGCAGGCTAAAAAAATGGCACATTTAACAGTTTTGACTTTTTTCATTTTTCCCCTTTTTTTCTCCATCTGTCTTTACTATTATCTATTTTTCTTTCTTTCATTCTTTTCCATTCTCCATTCTCCATTCCTTCCTTCTTTCCATCATTTTTTCCTTCTGCCCATTCTTTTCATTTGTGCTTCTTTCTATCACTAGCTGTCTGTCTGTCTTTATATTCCTGTTTAATTTTCTTTTCTATTTTCCATCTTTACTCCTTCTTCCCATTCTTCTTGTCGTTCTCTCATTCTCTTTTGTCCCTTCATTTCTTCTTACCATCCTCCTGTCTTCCTTCGCCCCTTTTTTCATCCTTCTTTTTATTATCCTTCCATTCATTAATATTCCTTTCTCTTCTTTCCTTCCAACACCCTTTCATCCGTTTTTGATTTTCTCTTTCCATTATTTAATTCTATTTTTCTGCTTTCCTTATTTCTCTTTTCTATTTTTATTCCTTCCTTCTTTTCTTCTTGCTACCCTTCTTTCCAAACGTAATTTTTAATTTCCATCCTTCTCCCTCACTTTTACCCCTTCCATCCATACTTCTTTCCTTCCTTGTATTCTTTTTTTTGTACCTATGTTTTATTCTGCTTCCTTTTAACTTTCCTTTGTTCGTTCCTTATTAGCATTTCTCTGTCCTTCCTTTGTGCTGGCTCACTGCATTTGGCCACTTTAAAAACTTCTTTCTGTCACCAAAAAGCTTTGGACCTAGTTTCTAGATGCAACTTCGGAGCAATTTTGGGCCTACTAAAGCTTTCCAAAGCAGCCGGACCCAATACAAGATAGGGCAGAGCACTATAATGTCAGCAGTAGTTTAAAAGGGAATTACCAACCTACCGTTCGGCTTCTGGAAATTGATTGATCCTCCGCTCCCGCAAATTCAACAAACATGGCGCTCGCACCTCTGAGGCCTCTATATTGAATATAGAATTAGGGACAAACAAAAAGTGTATTATTCTAGGTAGATTTCAATTTTTCTATCTTTGTCCTGTTCTGACATCTTGTGGCTAAAACTGGTAAAGCAGCCAGCTATTTCCGCTGTTCTTGAAGTTAGGAATAACGCTTATAGTAATCAATCAGTATAAAGCCGTAGAGACCAGCGGTGTATTACAGTCTGTGGGCCAGATAAAATCTTGCAGCGGGCCGTAGTTGGCCCGCGGGGTGTAGTTTGGAGACCCCTGACCTAGGGTGAGAGCATTTGCTCTCAGAAGATCCAGAACAAAAGCCTGTCTGGGAAGAGGGTGAAACACCCCCTCCCACAGGATGACCTGCTGATTAGCCTCCATGGGCCGACGAGCTTCAAAGAAGCTGCCACCTTTGGAATGCGAATTTGGCTTCCCTCACAGGAGAGGAAGCCAATCCCCCTGTCCGGAGCCCCCTTGGCACCCGGACATGCGGGAAAATGAGGAGATCCGTCCTGCAAGTCAATGTACTGTACCTGTTTGCAGAACTTGTTCTTCCTTCCACAGGATAACATTACAGAACTCAGAAATTGTCCACTTTTTAAAGTGAAAAGAATATATATTTAAAAACGTACTTACCTGAACGATTTGTCTCTGATGCCTAAACATATAAAAAGGTACTTTGTATTTTTATAAGTTGGTGCGGATCTCCTTCTGGAGTCGTGTGTGTCATTTATTAATCCTTGTGTGTATTTGTAAATGACTTGCACTACTTTTTTTGTTACGCCTAAGGCTGTTTGACCACACTACCCCTAATAGAGCACTTTGGGATTGCATAGCAAGCCCCTGTCTACTCATAGGGGAACCCCTGGGCTCGATACGCCGTATATCAACTTTTTGATATATCACATAAAGAGCCAGCTTCCCTTAATTTTTTTTTAAATAAAATATATTTTGCAATTTTGTTTATTGTAATTAGTAATTTAGAGTGTCGTAGCGGGTTGTTAAGTTTGTAAGGGGTTAGGTTGGGATGTTATTTAAATGAGAAATATATATATTTTCATATTAATTTGTTTTGTATTTTAATTAATTTTGAATTGATCATTTATTATGTACATTTTTTAAGTGTTATATTGTATTTTGAAATTAAAATTTTATTTTAATTTAATTTTTATTATTAGTAATAGTAAGTTATATTTTAGTAGTGGTTGTTGTGTTTGTAGTGGAATGGGATGGTAAGTTAAATAATAAACAAATTATTAGCAATTTGTTTTTAAATGTTAATTCATTATTTGATTGTTAATTATATAAATAGTTTAATACTAATTTATTTAAATTATTCTTCAGCTGTGGGTAGTTGGGTTTGTAGGGTTTGTATGTGTACAATAAACATGTATTTTTTAATACTGAGTTTGTTTTAGGTGAGTTGGTTGGGAAGAAAATAAATATATAATAAGTTATAATAATTGATATTTATATGTAAAGCTTCAGCCTGTGCTCAGAGAAGAAAACCGGCGAGCAGAAGACCGGCAGGTTTTTCTTTTTAAAATTCTTTCAGCCCCCTCACGCTGCCCCTGCGCTTTTCTCCCACACTGCTTCACCATATTTCCCTTACACCAGCCGCTACTGTGTTTAAAATTTGTTACTAAATAGGACAATTCATATATGTAATGCTTTTGAAGTCGAACACTTTCCCTACTGTTGCTTAGACCGGAATGGGAATAGTAAATCTAATCCCTCCATATTCCACAACTTTTTCTATAGTTGCTTAGACTGGAGTAGGAATAGTAAATTTAACCCTCCGAAGTCCAACACTTTCCCTACTGTTGCTTGGAATTCTGAGGGGTTAGATTTACTATTACCACTCCAGTCTAACACTTTCCTTACTGTTGCTTAGACTGAAGTGGGAATATTAAATGTATCCCCTCCAAAGTCCAACACTTTCCCTACTGTTCTTTAGATTGGAGTGAGAATATTGAATGTAATCCCTCCAAAGTCCAAGCCTTTCTCTACTGTTGCTTGGACTGGAGTGAGAGCAGTATTTCTCAACCCTCCGAAATTCAACACGTTCCCTACTGTTGCCGAGACAGGAGAGGGAATAGTAAATGTAACCCCTTCGAAGTCCACCACTTTCCCAACTGATGCTTAAACTGCAGTGGGAATATTATATCAAATCATTCTGGAGTCCAATAGTTTTTCTAATATTGGAAAAATATTGGAAAAATAGAATTTACATTATTATTTCTTTATTTTGTTATATTTATTATTGTTTGTTTTTATATTTTTAATGTTTATATTATTTTTAGCAAATGTGTTTTTTGGTGTTCTAATCTTTTACTATTTTGTATTATGTATGCATATATGTATGTGTGTGTGTATATATATATATGTATATATATGTGTGTGTGTGTGTATTAGTAGATGTTTTTATAGTTCTATATTGAAAATATTTATAAAAAATTAATCTAAAGTAAAATAAATATGTATCATTATTCATGTCACATTATATATATATATATATATATATATATATATATGTGTGTGTGTGTGTGCGTTTATTTAAATATATATTAACATTATATTAATTTTCTGTAGCAAAATATTTAACAACTACTACTTTAAACGATATATATATATATATATATATATACATATATATTTAAACTATATTTTTGTATGTTTTTGACGATATTAATGTCCACAATAATTTTGCCATTTCCATTGTAAGTGTAGGAACACAATATTGTGCTAAACAATATTCTTAACACAATATTTTTGTCAACGATATAGCTTACCACAATATTGTGTCACTGATTTGGCAGCAGAGTATAAATTTGTTTCAGTTTTGAAGCCATAGGTCCTAATTATGACTTTGGTGGTCCTCCGCCGGCACCATCACAGCTGCGTCGGCAGGAGGACCACCAAGACTGTGGTCAGACCGCCCGCCAGATTACAGTTGTAATTCAGGGCGGGCGGGCGTGGGGAGCAGCAGTGGTCCTGCATGCTAGACTCATAGGAGAGCCTAACATGCAGACCGCCGCCATGAGAGTGCCGACTGCACATTCCTGCACGGCATGGCATGCACCTTGTCGTGCATGCCACTTCGTGCAGGAAAGGTGTTGTAATTCCAGGGGAGCACAGCATGTGCCCCCCTGCACGCACCACCAGGCCCAGAGGCAGCAGGGGCCCTGTCAGGGCCCCCTTAGTTGCCTCTATGCCACCCTTTTCATGGCGGACGCACCTCAATGAAAAGTGGAAAGGCAAATTGGAATATGCTCGGCGGTGATGCTGTGGCACCGTCAGCATATTCCTGCCTCTGACCGCTGCGCCACCGCCGCTGGGGCCTGAATCCCCGGCGGATGCAGTGGTCATGTGGCGGTCCGACTGTCATACTTTTACTACTGCGGGCGGGCGCGCAGTGTTGCGGTGGTCGGACCACCACTGCGAGTACGGCAGTCCTGTGGACCACCGTTCTCATAATGAGGCCCATACTATTTTTCATCAGGCTTGCACCATACCCAACTTCAAACCTACTTTTCCTGTGATACTTCTGCAGCAGATTGGCAGCGCCCGTGCTATCCTGTACACGCAGAAACTGTAGCAACGTGGCCGTTCATTCAGAGTACATTTCCAGATTGGACTGTGTGGGTAGGAACTCAGAGACTGCGCTTTGCCTGAATGGCTCCAGTTTCACTAATTTACAGACATATGCATAATTTAGAACACGTAATGCTTGTGCATTATTTATTGTATGTACAGTTTACCATATCCATTGTTTACCCAATCTGCTTTTCTTTCCCACTGTAGTTATAATATATGGATATTGTTTGTGCACTAAGGGGAGTGATGTTCATCACAGGTATTATTAGGTACAATATTTTGCTACTTTATTGTACAGGATGTTATGTACTGTGTCTCTGCTTGGTACTGTGATCTCGTCTGATCATATCTTGCAGATCTCCTCATTGAGCTTCTTCGCACTATCCCTGATACCTTCCCTTAACACATGTAAAGAAGCAGGATTCCCAGTTGGGTGGTACAGAAGATGTACCTTAGATTTTGACCTCCATGCAACTGCCTGTTAAGAAAGCTTAAATGCTGACAACAACAATACTCATTCCAAATTTCAAGTATCATGAACAGAAACCCAACACATCCCGTTCTCTACCACCTTTGTTTAACTACAACAGAAAACACAATAATGATCAATTCCCAAAGGAAACTTATAGTAACTATCCTATTTTGAAGAAACATGTAGACACTCCATTGGCAAACAGAATTTCACCAGGTTACCCTCATCCATAGTCGTTGAGGTGCACAGGATGAAAGCATGTGCACATGGACGTTCAAACTGCAATCCAGACTGTTCTAACTTGCCACGTCCTCTGATCTCAATCTAACCATACACATACACATTGTTAGCCGCTCCCTTCAGCGCAATAAAACAACTAGCTCTTGAGCCTTGCTCCAAACTTTTCAATCATCCAGTTCAACTAATTCATCAAATTTTTCTGATCACTTTTCTTGGAACATCAAAACTGCTGTCATATCTGTGCACCACACCAGCCTTCTTTACCTGCACTGTGCCATCCACGTCCAACTTCACTCCTTTCCTCAGTGTACCCCTATACCAGTTTTGCACTGCGTTCTTTCACAGCTCAATTGCCAAATTTTTCTTCATTCATCATGTTCTTGTGCTTGATCGACTATTTATTCAACTTAGTTCTGGCAGCTTTTCCTCTTAAAAGCCTCAAGGGCTTTTAAGAGGAAGAGTTGGTATAGATTGCCCATAACATTTCTCTTACGCCACTCTCTTTCACTTTTCCCCATTCACCAAGGCTAATTGTATATGATCTTTAATCACATGACTGAAATGCTCTACCAGACCATTACTCCTATGGGGATAAACCTATATTCTCCACCGTCTCAAGAGAAATCAACATAAACCCATTGTCCCTCAATAACTCATCAGGGATGCACTCACGATTAAAAATACCAGACACAAATTCAATTACTCTACAAGACGTGACCTCACTGACAAACCTCAACTCAGGCCATTTGGTGAAATAATTAATTATGACAATGGTAAACTTTGTCCATTCACTCAGAAACCCACATCCAATGATAATTTACTCCACAACCACACTGGCATCTGCATGGGTTTAACAGGAAATGGATGGGTAACCTGTGACTTGTCACTGCCTACACAAGAAATGCAACCCTCACGTGGCGTTCCACCCTGTTCCTCATCCCCAGCCACTAAATATACTCAAGTAACTTGTTTTTCATCGCACTAACACCTACATGTCCCTCATGTGCAAATCCAGCAACCTCTTACTCATTCCAGATATTACAACTAGCAGCCTATGTCTATGTGCAATTCCACCTTCCACTATTTTGTGATCTACCAAGCCTTGTTATAGCAAGCACCATCTTCAACACTCAACTTCTTCTGATTTGGCCACCAATCTTCAATCTACTTCATGAACTTTGACAAAACGTAATGATCTTCTATGCCTTTTAACTACTCTTCCTTTTCCAAAGTCATATTCAAAACCACACACATTTAGTTTAAACCCCCCTATGTATCATGTGCCATCGCCTCACCAATAGCAGCTTCCATTCCCTCTCCTTCCATCATGTTTATAGGCTTCATTGTAACAAAGCAGTAGTTAAGTTTCTCCAGGTACATATCCCATTTTGTAATAGAACTTCTGAACCTGTATTGCCATTTTGCAATCCCAACCTTAATGCCAATGCCGCTAGCTCCGTGACAGAGTGAGTGACTTTAGTAAGGCCCTTGAATCAATTGCCACTACTTCCTCACGCACTTCACGATCCTAGAGTATCACCCTACATTTCTGGCATCTGTCACCAAAATCCATTTGTCCCATCTAGCAAACATTTTTAGGGGCGTGGATTCAGCAACCTTCTGTTTCACACAATTGAAAGGAGATTTACATTTATCCAACCAAGAGAAACACTCATTCTTTTTCTTCAAGAGCCTCAGTGGTGCTGTCTTTTCCACAAAATGAGGTACAAACTTTGCAAAGAACTTAGCAAGACCAAGGAATAGCCTTACTTGTTCCTTATTTAGCAGTCCCTCATTGCTATTGTTAAGCTCTCATTCATTTGATGACCTTGCTAGAAATGTGATCCCCAAATAATCAACTTCTTCTTGAGCAATTTTGCATTTCTCGCTCTTTAGCGTGAAGCCTTGAGTCCTCAAAATGTTCAAAACACTTGCAAGTGTTCTGCTGTGCTCAAGTAGCCCTGAATACAAACACATCATCATGAAAATATGCAACTCCCTCAACATGTTTCAATAGAATATACATGGCACTCTGAAAGATGCTGATGCTAACCCAAACTGCATTCTTTTAAATTTGGAACCCCCTTCATGAGCAATAAGATATATCAAATGTCAGCATTATTTGTGCAGTTCTATCTGGTGACCCAATAGCAGTATCTCCGAGATATTTGGCAAGGGATGACAATCCACCCATATATCGTAATTCCAGCACCACCAGTGCCAATCACGCAGAGCTTCCAATCTTTTTAATTACCACCTCCTTGCGCAACCTAGTCTAACCTTATGTGCACAAGTTTCGGACAATTTTTTTAACTGATATTGTGGCAAAGCCTACCCAACGTATTGTTGAATACGTCTGGATAGCTCTCCACTCGTGCATTATCAACATTGCACAAACTTTAGACTCTACTCACAAACTAGAATTGCCCTGGATGGTTGTGATCAAGAACACTTTTCAATCCCCTTTGTTCACCCTACCCCACAAGCAAGAACCATGGCCACATACTCCACCCCACAGGTTACAGTGTTCTTGAAGCTGAGTTCAGCTTCAAATTTGCCAATCACCTCAATGGTTTTCAAACATCTTGATTTTAGATTTCCGTTAGAACTTGAAACTTTGCCTGTTCTTCCACCCCAATCAAGGTATAAGGAGACCAAAAATCAGCCATAATCCTTACATCCACTCCATTAATTCCAATTGAGCAACAGAGAGCATTATTAACCCTACCTTGAATAGCCAACACACTGGTTATCGTGAATTGTCTCCTCCACGCTCACTATAAGACACTGTATTATTATTTTGGATGGAGGTTGACTACCATCTTTAAGGAATAATCACAACCCCTGTCAGGATGAACCATTAAAGTCACTGAATTAACCTAAGCTCAACCCAATGGTGGCTATGGTAACATAGCAGACAGGCTTAACTTAAGGCAATGTGTATTTATGCAGTGCCAAAACAGTACTAAAGTCAAAAAGTAACACAATAAAAAATCCCAAACCAGATTAGAAAAATAGAGTAAACTTCGCTAAATAAAATGAAATCAAATTTTTTAAAATCCAATAAGAGGAACCGGAGATATATACTTTTGAAATTTTCAAGTAAGAATAGCACCAAAAAGCACAAACTGCCCAGGACAGCCAATGGTCACAGGAGACTGAGACGTATGCCCACTTTGAGACTGGCTGCGATAGAGCGCAGGGCAGATATAGCAACCAAGTTTGCGATGATCAAAGATTGTACTTTCTGACTTCAGTCCTTTAAGTCCCAATCCACCACAAGATTATACTGATCAGCTGGGCAGTTGTAGCTTGTTGTATCCCTGTAGCTTGAGCAGGAGGTCAGCCTCATTACCCCCTTGGAGTCCACTTCTTTGTCCCTGGTACAAGAGGGACATCAGGCCCAGTCCTCAAAGTCTCCATCAGCAGGTTCAGTCCTTTTCTGATCTACCACAGGTTCAGCAGTGTTCTGAAATGGGTGCCAGGAGATGCCACGTTTTTTTATGTCTGGCACAAGTTAGTGGGTGAAAATTACTCCACGGCAAGCCCTAACCAATGTATTAAAAGTTCCCAGGGCCTACCCTACAAACTTTGAGCATTTTCAAGATAGCGGATGTCTTTGGCCACATTGAACGTGGGCTCTGAGGGTGGGGGGTGTATGTGGGGAGTGTACTGTAGTGATCCTCGTGTCTTCCTACGTCCAACCCTAAAATTTACTTTGGGACAGTCACTGTACCCCAAATAAACCCAGAGACAGAAGTCTGGTAGAACAAAGTAGGGTTTTCCAGCAACCAGACAATGGATTCACAAAAATGTTCTTGTCCCTTGGGGGTGCCCAAAGTTTGATGTGTAAAACCCCAGCAGACTTGTCAAGTAGTATTTGATATTCAAGCAGGATTAGCTGTGCGCTTTACAAATGCTGGTATTTGAATCTGTAATTTTAAAAGGGAGGCTCACAGCCACACACTGCATATTCTGTCAGGTTAAGAGGGATCATCTATGCCCATTCAAGTCAGCCTATTGTTTGATCCTGGAAGGCATTTCACACCCATTCACACATATTCCAATGCTAATTATTTCTGGCAGAAGTAGGAAAGCAGATGCAAATGGGCCTCCAGAGACTTTAGGCAGGGAAAAGTTAACTTTCTAAAACTTTCCTTACTATTTATCAAAACTCCTTGAATTTGATTTTTAATAACCATTAAAAACAGTTGTTTCATTATTTTTCTAGCTGTTTACTAACCAAAATTACCATTATTAAATGTAATAATGTAACCCAGTGTTTTTGTGGAACAGCCAGCTTTGCTAAAGTGAAAATTGCTTTTGGGGCTTTTTCACTGCCAGGACATGTTTATCATTAAATTCATACATGCCTACTTTTACATACCCAAGCAGCCTGCCTTATGGGCAATATGACCTAAACAGGGTTGAGTTATAAATATTTAAAAGGAAGGTTTTGAACTGACAAAAGGGGTTATTTTGAGAGGTCAACTTTGCAGGTAAAACTGCAACAGCCAAGGCTACAAATGGTAGGCCTGCAGTCATGTTTGTGCTGCACAATGGGTGCTGCAGTCTACTAGTGACATTTAATTTACATGTCTTGGGTACACTTTGTACCATAGACCAGGGAATTATAGGTAAGTTAAATATGCCAATTAGAAGTAAGCCAATTTCACCATGTTGAAAGGGGGAGCACAAGCACTTTACCCCTGGTTAGCAGGGGTTCAGTGCAGAGAGTTATACAGCCAGCACAAATATAGGGTCCAGCAAAAGGTGAAAAATCTAGAGTGAACCTGCAGAAAAGACGCATTTCCTACACTGACAATAACCACAACAAGTCCCACATTGCTGCCTTCCATACCACTCTTGCACACACACCTTGAAACACACTTGAAACAGACCCTGTCCAAGCTGGACAGCTCTTAGCATTCCCTGGTTGATTTTTGCTTCCACGCCTAAAACACTAGAAACCCTTATTATACACTGACTACTTTTTCTCACTCGTCAGTTCCTCAGCTCTTTGTATTTACCGCTTGCCGTTCATATAGATACATTCATACTACCCACATCAACTCTCTAACTCTTACTGGAAAAACACACCTCTTTAATGTACATGGCTGCTTGCTCTATGCTTTGAGCAGTTTTTACTACCTTTCAAGACCTGGGTCTTCTGTTGACAATAATTTTTCTTGTACTTTTTTGCTGTTAGTGTTTCCAATTAACTGATCTCTAATCAACTCGTCAGTAAATTCTCTGTAATTGCAGGTATTCCCCAGACTTCTTAGTGAGCTACATACTCATCCACAGGTTTGGCAGGTAAATGTGCAGTCTGAAGGAACTTATGCCTCTCCATAACTACATTCATTTTAGGATTAAACCTTGTATCCAGCAATATGACACACACATATTTGTCCATCGCCGACCCTCATAGTTACCACTTCCTTGGATGAGTGCTTTAATATGTTCCTACCTTCAAGTGGCAAGATTATGTTTTAACAAAATAATTTTTTCCTTGATACAAGATCATCACCTTCTATGACATCAAAGTACTCCTACAACTCCTCTTTTCATTGATGTCAGTTTAGGGCACGTTCACCTAGCATAGCCAAGAAATGTACTAGTGGTAGCACACTCTGCATGTTGCTGTCACTGTAATTCTAAGTTTTCTATAATCAGAAAATTCTCAAGAGATAATAGCTTTTCAAAATGTGTGACTAAACAGAGAAGGATTTAACAACAAGGTGAACCTCAAATCAGCATGAGAATTTTTAGTTGTTGCTTTTCCCTCACACTCAGTCAAGCAGCACCCATAAGCACCCATAAATATGTACAGTGTTTATCGCACAGGGGCTGCACAACACTTTTTCCACTGTTATTGACATTATAGTATCAACCTTATGCAGTGTGTTAGGGTTACATCGGAGGCACTATAGCGGATGTCATTACTTTGCAGTTGGTACAGGGGGAGTCAATACATCGCAGGTAAGGTTTCCCAGGTTAACATAGCAGTACTTTACATCAGAGTTATTTTAAAGTGTCCTAGGGCGAGATGTACGAAACTTCAAGTTTGCATATCCTAAATAGCGAATCCTATGAAATCTCTATATAGGAAATGCAAAATGTACCGTACAAAAATAGAGATTTCCTAATAGCGATTCCTAAAAAAGTAGGAATTGCAATTAGGAAATTGCTTTTTAGAAAATGCCAAACCATTTGTTCCTATGGGCCTAAAGGCCCATAGATACAAATGGTTTTGCATTTCCAAATTTGCGATTTCCTGGTAGGAAATCGCAAATTTGGAAATGCAAAACGGAGGGTGCCTATGGACCTAAGGCCCACCTTGCTGCACCCCCCAAAAAAGTGTTGCACATGTAAAGCGCACAAATGCCCTAGGGGCAAGTGTGCGCTTTATAGCACTTTTAAAAAAAAAAGCATTTTGGGGTGCATTTTTTTAAATTGCACATGGTTACCATCGACTAGGAGTCAATGGTAATAGCATTTCTTAAATGCCCATTTTGCATTTAGGAAATGCTTTGTACATGTACTTAGGAAATCGCAAATAGGAAATCCCGATTTGCGAGTTTTCGATTTGGCCTGTTAAGAAATGCAATTTCCTTTCGTACATCTAGCCCCACTTCTTTAAAAGGTATATATGCATATGTATGTGTGTGTGTATGTGTATATATATATATTCTCTGAAAAAACCATAGGTTTTAGGGATAGTTATAGTTAGTTGGACATTTCACTCGTACAAAACCATAGAAATTCCCCCGTTATAGTTAGTTCAGCTAACTATAACTCGCGCCCCGCAATGCACTGCTGATGACGTCACATATTACATCACTCATGACATGGTCAGTGACATCACTGATGACATCACTGATGACATCTCAAATGACATCACTGATGACATCTCGAATGACATCACTGATGACATCATCCAGTGACTGTGTGTTTCTGTAAAGTTTAAATATGTTTAATATATATAGGGAAAGGCGTATTGAAGAATGAGTGGGTGTATAAGTGTCTGAATAGATGATTTAGTACGTGCGTGACTGACTCTACAAGTGAGTGATTAAACGTATCTTACTGAATGCATGGGTTAGTGACTAAACTGTGTGAATGTCTGTATCCGTCTGTTTGTTGGTGTGTAAGTGGATGCATGGATTTGTGAATAGCTACATGAGTGTCTATATGGGTTATTGATTGGTTCTCTGAGTATCTGTATGGCTGCCTGAGTGTTTGTGTGGGTGGGGTGTGTGTGACTCTGTACATAGATGTGTGAGTGGGTGATTCACTGGGTGCATGATTTCAAGAGTGCATCTGTGATGGACTGCTTGGGTGGGTGAGTGTGTGTATGGGTGTGTTAGTGAGTGAATGTATATCTCAGTGGTACATGTGCGAGTAACTACATATGTAAAAGGCAGTATATATGTGTGTTAGAGTATTTAAATGGCTATAAGTGAGAGTGTGTGATTGTGAGAGTGGGTGTATGGATGCGTTTGTGCTTGTATCAGTTATTGTATAAGAGCGTAAGAATGTGCTAGTATTTGTATGAGTAAGTGAGCTGGTGTGTGTATAACTGTATAGGTGAGTAAATGGGTGTGTGATTAATTTTTTGCATGACTGACTAGGTGTGTGAGTACCTCTATGGATGAGTTGCGGTGTGTGAGTGTTTATATAGGTGTATGAGTGCATATGATAGTCCTGTACTGAGTGACTGTAAGTATGAGTGACTGTACGTGTAAGTGAGTAGATGTGTGTGTGTGTAGACCTAAGAATCAGTGAGTGGGTATGTAGTTATTGGTATTGGAGTGTGTATGGTTTTGAGAATGGCAGTCTATAATTTAGAGTGGGTGTATCAAAAGTTATATTAGGGTGTGAGAAGATGCATGAAATTATCACATGGATGATGTCATCAGAGATGTCACCAGTGATGTCATTTGAGATGTCATCAGTGATGTCATCAGTGATGTCACTGACCATGTCATGAGTGATGTAATATGTGACGTCATCAGCAGTGCATTGCGGGGCGCGAGTTATAGTTAGCTGAACTAACTATAACGGGGAATTTCTATGGTTTTGTACGAGTGAAATGTCCAACTAACTATAACTATCCCTAAAACCTTTGGTTTTTCAGTGAATTTCAAAGGTTTTTTAAATGCTAATTTCTAACTATAACGTGTCTGAAACCTATGGTTTTTTCAGTGAATTTCAAAGGTTTTTTAAATGCTAATTTCTAACTATTACGTGCCTGAAACCTATGATTTTTAAGTGAATTTCAAAGGTTTTTAAAAGCTAGTTTCTAACTATGCCTACAGAGGTAGGACATGTGAAGAAAGAAGAAAAAACGCACAGAAAGAAGCAACAGAAGTCCACAAAGACGAAGAAAAGTGCAGGAAGAAGCAAAAGATGTGCAGAAAGAACCAACAGAGGAGCAGAAAGAGGCCTTGTTGCAAAATCATCCTGTGCCCACAACTTTTTCAGACGGGTACTGGTGGTAACTGACTCTGACTAACCAGAGTCAGTGCTATGCTAAAAGACACTTAGAATACAGTGAAAACACCTACATACACTAGGGAACACTATGCGTTGGGGTACCCCTGTGATTAGCATGACCTCCTCTGTAAGTCCCTAGTACATAATAGGGCAGGGGGATTAAAACTACCTCTTAAAACGCGCTACAGGGCACGTTTGCACAGTGGTGAAGGGAGGAGGGCCTGAGGTGACATGTGTGCAAACGCGCCCTGTGGCGCGTTTTAAGTTGCGGGATTAAGTCCCTTGAATCCTGAGGGTCCCTGGGGCCCAACTAGCCCCCAGGTACCTACAGTTAGGACCACAGAGCTGAGTTGCAGAGAGGCGTTCCGAGGCCACGCACCTTTTTCACCTCTCTGCAACGCAACTCTGTTGTGCTTACTGAAGGTACCTGGTGGGCTAGTTGGCCCCCAGGGTCCCTCAGGATTCAAGGGGAATTATTTCCCCAACTTAAAACGCACCACAGGGCGTGTTTGCGCACATGTCACCTGAGGCCCCGTCCCCTCCCTTCACCACTGTGCAAACGCGCCCCGTGGCGCGTTTTAAGTTGGAGGATTAGGTCACCTTGAATCCTGAGGTTCCCTGGGGCCCAACTAGCCCACCAGTAAGCACCACAGGCCTGCGTTGCAACGCCTGTAACAAATTGTGCAGTTGTGTTTAGGTAGTGAAGGGGGTCGTGCTGGGGGTAGTGTTTTAGGGTTTAGGGTAGTGCAGTGGTGTTTGTGTAGTGTAGGGGGTCATGCTGGGGGTAGATTTAGGGTTTAGGGTAGTGCAGTGGTGTTTGGATAGTGTAGGGAGTCGGGCTGGGGGAGTGTTTTAGGGTTTAGGGTAGTGCAGTGGTGTTTGGGTAGTGTAGGGGTTGTGCTGGGGTTAGTGTTTTAGGGTTTAGGGTAGTGCAGTGGTGTTTGGGTAGTGTAGGGGTCGTGGTTTAGGGTTTAGGATAGTGCAGTGGTGTTGGGGTACTGCTGGGGGTAGTGTTTTAGGGTTTAGGGTAGTGCAATGGTGTTTGGGTAGTGTAGGGGGTACTGCTGGGGGTAGTGTTTTAGGGTTTAGGGCAGTGCAGTGGTGTTTGGGTAGTGTAGGGGGTACTGCTGGGGGTATTGTTTTAGGGTTTAGGGTAGTGTAGTGGTGTTTGGGTAGTGTAGGGGTTCGTGCTGGGGGTAGATTTTAGGGTTTAGGGTAGTGCAGTAGTGTTTGTGTAGTGTAGGGGGTAGTGTTTTAGGGTTTAGGGTAGTGCAGTGGTGTTTGTGTAGTGTAGGGGGTCGTGCTGGGGGTAGTGTTTTAGGGTAGTGCAGTGGTGTTTGTGTAGTGTAGGAGGTCGTGTTTTAGGGTTTAGGGTAGTGCAGTGGTGTTCGGGCAGTGTAGGGGGTCATGCTGGGGATGGTGTTTCAGGGTTTAGGTCAGTGCAGTGGTGTTCGGGCAGTGTAGGGGGTCTTGCTGGGGATGGTGTTTCAGGGTTTAGGGCAGTGGTGTTTGGGTAGTGTAGGGGGTCGTGCAGGGGGTGGTGTTTCAGGGTTTAGAGCAGTGCAGTGGTGTTTGGGCAATATAGGGGGTCATGCTGGGGGTGGTGTTTCAGGGTTTAGGGCAGTGCAGTGGTGTTCGGGCAGTGTAGGGGGTCATGCACGGGGTGGTGTTTCAGGGTTTAGGGCAGTGCAGTGGTGTTCGGGCAGTGTAGGGGGTCGTGCTGGGGCTCGTGTTTCAGGGTTTAGGGCAGTGCAGTGGCGTTCGGGCAGTGTAGGGGGTCTTGATGGGGGTGGTGTTTCAGGGTTTAGGGCAGTGGTGTTCGGGCAGTGTAGGGGGTCTTGCTGGGGGTGATGTTTCAGGGTTTAGGGCAATGCAGTGGTGTTCGGGCAGTGTAGGGTGTCTTGCTGGGGGTAATTTTTCAGGGTTTAGGGCAGTGCAGTGGTGTTCATGCAGTGTAGGGGGTCGTGCTGGGGATGGTGTTTCATGGTTTAGGGCAGTGCAGTAGTGTTCAGGCAGTGTAGGGGGTCGTGCTGGGGCTGGTATTTCAGGGTTTAGGGCAGTGCAGTGGTGCTCGGGCAGTGTAGGGGGTCATGCTGGGGGTGGTGTTTCTGGGTTTAGGGTAGTGCAGTGGTGTTCGGGCAGTGTAGGGGGTCGTGCTGGTGTTTCAGGGTTTAGGGCAGTGCAGTGGTGTTCGGGCAGTGTAGGGGGTCGTGCTGGGGCTGGTGTTTCAGTGTTTTGGGCAGAGCAGTGGTGTTCGGGCAGTGTAGGGGGTCGTGCTGGGGGTGGTGTTTCAGGGTTTAGGGCAGTGCAGTGGTGTTCGGGCAGTATAGGGGGTCGTGCTGGGGGTGGTGTTTCAGGGTTTAGGGCAGTGGTGTTCGGGCAGTGTAGGGGGTCTTGCTGGGGGTGATGTTTCAGGGTTTAGGGCAGTGCAGTGGTGTTCGGGCAGTGTAGGGTGTCTTGCTGGGGGCAGTGTTTCAGGGTTTAGGCCAGAGCAATGGTGTTCAGGCAGTGTAGGGGGTTGTGCTGGAGGTGGTGTTTCAGGGTTTAGGGCAGTGCAGTGGTGTTCGGGCAGTGTAGGGGGTCTTGCTGGGGGTGGTGTTTCAGGGTTTAGGCCAGAGCAATGGTGTTCGGGCAGTGTAGGGGGTTGTGCTGGGGTTGGTGTTTCAGGGTTTAGGGCAGTGGTGTTCGGGCAGTGTAGGGGGTCTTGCTGGGGGTGATGTTTCAGGATTTAGGGCAGTGCAGTGGTGTTCGGGCAGTGTAGGGTGTCTTGCTGGGGGTAGTGTTTCAAGGTTTAGGGCAGTGCAGTGGTGTTTGGGCAGTGTAGGGGGTCGTTCTGGGGTGGTGTTTCAGGGTTTAGAGCAGTGCAGTGGTGTTCGGGCAGTGTAGGGGGTCGTGAAGGGGGTGGTGTTTCAGGGTTTAGGGCAGTGCAGTGGTGTTCGGGCAGTGTAGGGGGTTGTGCTGGGGGTGGTGTTTCAGGGTTTAGGGCAGTGCAGTGGTGTTCGAACAGTGTAGGGGGTCGTGCAGGGGCTGGTGTTTCAAGGTTTAGGGCAGTGCAGTGGTGTTCGGGCAGTGTAGGGGGTTGTGCTGGGGGTAGTGTTTTAGGGTTTAGGGTAGTGCATTGGTGCTTGTGTAGAGTAGGGGGTCGTGCTGGGGGAAGTGTTTTAGGGCTTAGGGTAGTGCAGTGGTGTTTGTGTAGTGTAGGGGTCATGTTTTAGGGTAGTGCAGTGGTGTTTGGGTAGTGTAGGGGGTCGTGCTGGGGGTATTGTTTTAGGATTTAGGTTAGTGCAGTGGTGTTTGTGTAGTGTAGGGGGTCGTGCTGGGGGTTGTGTTTTAGGGTTTAGGGTAGTGCAGTGGTGCTTGTGTAGTGTAGGGGGTCGTGCTGGGGGTCGTGTTTTAGGGTTTAGGGTAGTGCAGTGGTGTTTGTGTAGTGTAGTGGGTCATGTTTTAGGGTAGTGCAGTGGTGTTTGGGTAGTGTAGGGGGTCGTGCTGGGGGTAGTGTTTTAGGATTTAGGTTAGTGCAGTGGTGTTTGGGTAGTGTAGGGGGTCATGCTGGGGGTAGTGTTTTAGGGTTTAGGGTAGTGCAGTGGTGTTTGTGTAGTGTAGGGGGTCATGCTGTGGGTAGTGTTTTAGGGTTTAGGATAGTGTAGTGTAGGGGGTCGTGCTGGGGGTAGTGTTTTAGGGTTTAGGGTAGTGCAGTGGTGTTTTTGTAGTGTAGGGGTCATGTTTTAAAATGCAACGCTCTAATACCTGACCAGTATGCACTACATAAAACTGCAAAAAAACTAAAAATAAAAAGTGTTTTGCACACTTTTGTCATTGGGCTATATGTGGGCTACATCTGGTAATATTTGTGCTACATTTGGGCTCTTTTTTCTCTGGTGGCCATCTTGGAAGACTTCTTTGTTATGAAGTTTCCTAATTTCCTCATTTACTGCAGTCTCCTCAGTAGGAAATGCTTTCAGTTTTTTACTTTGATTCCATCAAGAAGGCATTCAGATGTGTCTCACATTTGCCATAAATTCAGAATGTTAGCACTCTAGTTGCTCATTAGATCACTGTAGTAAAGCTACTGCTCACTAGGGAGTTAACTGGAAGTCTGCTGCTGGTATTGAAAGTGAGTGTTTCAGTCTGCATGTCAGAATGTTCTAATGAAATAGAAGAGGATTTGAGATCTCACTTAAAACATGCCCTCATTTTTCTTTCTGCAGCACTAACCATAATTTCTATTTCAAAAAGAACCCCCTCATTTTGTTCCTTTTTAAATTAAATGTTTTAAGTATTAACGGTTTATTCCAATCAAGATGGCTTCAGGTGTGCCATACTTTTGTCATAAGTAAGGCTGTTAGCGCTCTAGTTGTTCTTTAGAACACTCTGGGAAGCTGCAGTAGAACACAAAGGCATCAACTGGCAGGATGCTCCTGTTGAAATATAACAGGAAGATATTTGAGATCTCACTTGAAACATGTCCTAATTTTTCTTTCTATAGCACTAATCATAATTTCTATGACAAAATGAACCCCATCATTGTGTTCCTTTTTAAATTAAATGTTTTAAGTGTTACCAGTTTATTCCAATCAAGATGGCTTCAGGTGTGCCATACTTTTGTCATAAGTAAGGCTGTTAGCACTCTAGTTGTTCTTTAGAACACTCTGGGAAGCTGCAGTAGAACACAAAGGAATCAACTGACAGTCTCTGCCCTTGTTGGATGTACATGTTTTACTGAGAATGTCAGACTTCATTCTCACATGACTGAGAAAGATAATGTGAATTTACAGAAAATATGCTCTCATTTTAGCTTCTGGAGCACCTTCCAAAACTCTATGGGACAAGCATGTGAAAATAGTTTTCTCTCAAACATGATTCATGATATCCCAGCAGAAGGTTTTCACAGGGTAAAATCACCTTAGAACACACCACAATTCCTGAAATTAGTATGGTACCATCAACAAATGAATTCTAATGTAACTAAAGTCTGTTATCACCCTTTATAGTTCTCCTTTTGGTAACCCTCAAAATCTTTGATTCACTACAATGCATTTCAATGGGGTACTATCATTTATATTGGTCCCAAGATGGCTGCCAGCAATTCCAGGATGAAGTGCTGACAGCCAATCAGATCTCACGATGACATGTGTGGTTAGGCTCCGCCCAGATATATATGTGATTTTACTTTTGATTTTCTCAGCAACTACTGAACGGATTTACACCATTTAACAAAAGGGTTCTTTCTGAACCAAGAACTACCTCTTTGCCAAATTTGGTGTAATTCCGTTCAGCAGTTCGGGCTGTAGCCGTGTCTAAAGTTTCCTATGGAAAAATGAATGGGGAAAACACGTTTTGGGACCCCCTTTTTCTCGGCCCCCGCTTGACGAATCACCCCGAAACTTTCAGGGTAGGAGCGGACCGGAGCGGGCCATAAAGTTTGAAAATTTTGCGAAGATTCGTCAACCGACGCAAGAGTTATTTCAAATAGAATGTCGCGGATTTCCTATGGAAAATAGGTCCTAACTATAACTATCTACTGGCGACCGCCAGTAGATAATAGATATCGACATACAAGCATACATACATGTTTGTGTGTGTGTGTATATATATATATATACAGACACATACATACATATATTATGTTTGTAAACATATATATATATATATATTTACATATATATGTATATATATATGTGATCAAGCTCGCTGTGTCGAGTGAAACGCGTCATGGCAGGCATTATGCCTGTGTATCTCTATGGATTTATTTGGAAATAAACTGCACTGTTTCTCCACGACATCGAGTCCTAAATAACTTTCTTCCGAGTTTGGCTGAGGTCCGTGCCTGTTGGTTCTGCCGGGGATAGGCAGACAGGATCCTGGTGTGTGAATATATATATATATATACATAAATAAATATACACATAAAATATATATATATATATATATATATATATATATATATGTATGTATGTATGTGTCTATATATATATATAGGCGCTCCTGAGGGAGGCCCGTCTCCACTCTTCAAAATTGCAAGGATCTCTGAGCAGGGCTCTGCTCACAGCAGTGGAGAGGAGGGAGAGCCATTGGCCTCAATGGAGGACTGCTGAAAGGTGAACTAAAAGTAAATGACATGCTGCTATTTGAAGAACTTTTTTATCAGGCTGATTGTTTTGCACAAAAACAACTATATTTTTATACTCTTTGTACAGACTGTGACATTTATTTTTTATTCACGTTTATCATGACGGCCAGTTTGTGAAAAGCAATACGAGGAGTATTTCCTTCATGTTGATGGAGGGATCAAGTTCAGTGGCGGCTGGTGGATTTTCAAAGTGGTAGGGCGAAAAGTTTTGTACCCGAGTAGAAAGAGCGAGCGAGCGCGCCCGAAGTGCAAAAGGACGGTGCGGGGGGGTTTTCCCCCCGCACGAAAATTTTGAAACATAATAGATTGAAATGGTGGCTTTTACGCCACATATTTTTGAAAAAAAGGGATCCAAATATAGCATTTTAAAGCACAAGTGTGAGGAAACATAGTGTTAGTGACATAAAATATTTGCATAAGATAACGCAATTTACACTGGGAAGCAGTGATTTATCCAAGTTTTCTTGTTTCACTTTGCATAAATCAGCCAGTAAATGGGCATCTCTTTGTCTTTCCTAATGTTAAGGCTTTGTTCTTACCTTTAAGTGCATGTTTCTGCAGTTTTTATACATAGCATGAAGCCGACCTGAAGGCAGAGCACTTTACATGAGCACCGTTTACATCACATAAGATCACACTCACACACATTGTTTGTAGGTATGGGGAGATTAAGTGATTTGCCCAGAATCACAGTATTTTGAGCCGACGCCCAGACTCAAACCTAGTTCCCTAGACAGCAGCTCTGACCATAAAGCCAGATCCTGGGCGGAGGTAGGCAGACAGGCAGAAGCCACATGAAAGCAGCAGGTGTTTTTATACCTATAATACGCTTGCACACACGGTGCCCCCCCAAATCAGCACCCGGTGCCCTGGCACAGGTCGCAGTTGGTTGCGTGCATGTCTACTCTCTACCTGTGACATTTTTGTGCTGTTCCTTAATTGACCGGCTTGAGGCACCTTCCATCTCTCTGCAGTGTGTCTGTTAACTGCCTGCTCCGAAGCCGCTTGTGCTCGTGCCAGTGATATGCTACGATGTGCTTATTGTATCTGCCAGCTGCAGGGTTGCTCAGTGCCTGTTACCTGCCTGCTCAGCGGACTGTCTTTCTGTTCAGTGCCTGTAGCTGCCTGTTCTGTGTGATCCTTCTGCCTGTGTTGTGCCGGTTATCTGCCTGCTCTATTCCTTTCCTGTCTGCCATCTCCCTCCAGCGCTCTGGTTCCCTGCTCTGTGTTTGACGGCAGGTATCCTCTTGCCAGCCCCCCACCAGCAAGGTCTGAGAGAAAGTTGTGAACAGAGGAGCCAGGGAGTGTCTGGTGGCAGTCGAGATGTGGACGATGTTAATGTGGAAAGTGTAGAGGTTCGGGGTGTTAGAGAAGTGGGCAATTTAGAAAGTTTGGGCATGGGAAACGTTGTCCTAATAACATAGGTCTTTTATAAGGCTTGCCATTGCACTTTCACATTGCTATCAATAAAATGCATTTGTATTAGTCAACTTAGAATACTCATTTTATCTTAGGAAGGATGAAAGGCTGAGCCAGCCTGCTTTAGGAGCTGGCTTTAAGGGGGTGGGGGCGAGCCTGTTACCTTGAAGTTCCACACGGACTCAGCAACAAGTGCCTAATTCACAGTGCACTGACTGGGAAACGTGGAGAATTCTTTCCCCTGTTCACATTCCTTTCTTTCTGCCCTTTCTCTCGGCCCTTGATCCCTCGGGTCTCTCCTCACCTGAACTGGTATTGCGCCCCATTTCACTTCTCAGGCATTGTTCCTCGCCCCGGAAATCAACTCTGAGGCCCTTCCGAATCCTCTCACTTTTCGGCATCTGTCCTCCCTAGAGCCGGCCATGCTTGCCTCACTGGTTAATTTGGGGCCCTTTTGATTCTGGCGTGTTGACGTCTCTAGAGTCTAGATTATTATTTCCAAACCATCAACAAGGCAGGTGCGGGCATCATCGAAACAGTGGGTACAGCTAGGGAAGCAACACAGGAACGCAATTGATTTTTAATAACGTAGTAGTAACTCACCAACCTTGTGATTTGGACTGCAGACAGTGACGCGTGGAACGTGCCTAAGACTGGAACTGGAAACTGCTGGATTTCAACTCCTCCCCAAGGCCCCAGCCCACCAATCATTTTACAAATAAACAACTGTTGCTGCCTGGGTCTCAGCCGGACTGCTCTGCCCCCAGCCATTGAAATTAATGGAGGGCTTCCGACTCCTTCCTGGACCATGCGATTAACGACCAAACTCAAACACAATTCATGCAGTGATACACAGGCCGCGCCCATCAGTTTGTCGTCACTGCCCTGCTTTCTTGCACTAGGTCAAAGAAATCTTCGCCCGGCCTGGAGGCATGCGCAGAGCTAATGTACATTCTCCCCACCCCCTCAAAGAAAAACCCAGATTTACACATGGTTGTTCACCGAGCAGCCAGCACAATTTATTACTAGTTGCTCGTGTTCCACCTCACATTTTGTTTAACCCCGCAGGGTGGCAGGGCGACGCCCATCTCGCTCCTGTACACCAGCCGCCCCTGATCAAGTTGCATTTATTAAAACAGTCAGTGCGTGACTCCAGATTGAAAAAGACAGTAATTGTTGAAACGCGTCTCTAGAAATGTATGCAGCTTTCAATAAAGTTTTAATGGCCCACCCCTCTGGAGTGCAAGGACTCTTTGTACCGGAAGGAGGAAGTTGTAAATTATTATATATATATATATATTATATATATATATATTTAAATGTTACCTACTTGCGGTTGCCAATAGGTAGTTATAGTTAAGACCTAGTTTCCATAGGAAGAGGTCATATTCAGGTGCCTATATCTTTGGTGCCGCTTGATGAATCTCCATGAATATGCCCCCCAAAATTTGCCGGGTACTTGAGATGGAGTATGGAAGGTTTCGGGTTGATCTGTCAAATGCGGGCTGAGAAAAAAGGGTGGTCCCAAAACGCGTTTTCCCTCATGTCAATTCCCATAGGACCTTTGGACAAGCCTACAGCTCGAACCGCTGGACGGAATTACACCAATTTTGGCAGGAAGCTAGATCTTGGTACGCAGATCGTGCTTTTCGTGATTTGGTGTAAATCTGTTCAGTAGTTTGAGAGATATTAGGTGGAAAATACATTTTCATATCTGGGGATGCGGATAATTTGCGGATCTACCCGCTAATTATCCGCAAATCTGGAGGTGAAAGGAAGGCTCTGATTTGCTGACTGCAGCTTGGAAGAAAAGTTGCAGCCGCCATTTTGTTTCCTTGCATCGGCTCGTGCGGTGAAAATACACTGTAAAACAGAAAGAAGGGGGCATGATACAGTATCCTGACTTCAGAGGAAGCATAGATGGATCCCTGACGGACCCTTATGACACTAAAATTGCACGGGGGTTTAACGCTACAATGTACTATCAGCGGATCCTCTGCGAATTTTGTTCCCAGCAGAAAGAAAAAAAGCCATCGAAATTCACTGATAAAAACAAAGGTTCCAGGGTCATTATAGTTACTAGTGGTAAGGTGCTTGTGCCCTCTCTTTTAAGCATGGTAAAATTGGTACACACCTGATTGGTCCATTCAATTTACTTATAAGTCCCTAGTAAATGGTACTAAAGAAACCCAGGGCCTGTAAATGAAATGCTACTAGTAGTCTATGGCACTCAGGGTGCGAGAAGGTGCCTTCCAAGCAAGGAATCACTTCACACAGTAGTATGATGGTAGAAGAAGCTTTATTCTTACGTTAGAAGACCTCATCCATCCAACCTCTGCTCACCCTCTCCAGTCCAACTGTCACCTCTTCTATGACCTCATCACATTCTACACATTCTAAGATCAGGCTCATCCTTAATACAGGGCAGGCATGAGCCATAACATATTGCACACCTCCCCTTTTACGATAAACTAGCTTCCATTTAACAAGTAAACAAAATATAGATAAGTACATAAAATAAATGTAGCAAACAAAATATACAGAAGTGCATAAAATAAATGTAGCTCTCAACAATACCTTCATGCTGTTTGCAAACATATGCACAAAGAGTACCTCAGATAAATGCAGTCCCGCCAATATCATAACACAGTTATTTTTGCAATTCCTTCACATAGTCGTTTAGGTAGTCAGGAGTTTTCTTCTCTCTATGAGATCTTTTATTCAGTACCCCACAAGGAAAGTTGCTTTCTTTGTCTGAATCTTTACTCACGACTTTATCCTCTCTAGTCAATGGAATAGGAACTTTTGGATTCCCAACAAAAACACTACTTCCCTTTATAAGGAACAACTCTATTCAAGTTCCAAATGAGGGAATCATCTGTCTTTACAGCATTGGTGAAACGTTTAGAAACTTTTATTGGCTTAGAAAATCTCACATTTCTTTCTTTGCCACATGTTCTCTTAATCATAACCCAGTCACCAAACTTCACTACAATTTTCTTGACATTTCATTCTGTCAAAGTTTTGTTTACGTGCTTTCACTTTATCTTCTTCTATTAATCTCCAATCATCAACCCTAAAACCCAAAGTGGGGAGTGAATCTGTATGCTTCAACCCATTTGTTGAGTTCATCTCTCCACTTTAAGCCATTGTCCTTGGCCATGTGTATGGTCTCCCAAAGAACCCTGTTGAAATGCTCTACCATTCAGTTGGTTTCAGGAAGGTATAACAAACATTTTTTATGTTTTATACCACAATTACGCAAAAATCGCACGGCAACGTGTTATGTCCTTCTGTGTTACATATTGCAAGCCAATCACACAACACACACACTATTGAATGCCCACCCACAGGCACCACTAATCACCACTAGCACAACACCCCCAAACACCACAACAACAAATATTTTTTTAAGTGTCAATACAGGTGTGTTCAATTTATCTTGATGAGTAGGAAATTGAACACTACTGCATGACACCTAAGAAAAATATTGCATGTAATAGCAATTCAGAAATGCACAAGGCTACGGAATTGTCAACACACAATACATAGTAGGACAATTATACAAGTAGTGTACCTTCCAACTCGGCGACAACGGAGTCATGTGGTGGTGTTGTGGTGGAGTCGGAACAGCAAATGAGGGACCTGGACGAGGGGGTACGAGACGGAAGCGGAAAGCAGGAAAAAAGGTAAGTATTTACCTCATGTCCTCGGATTCCGCCAACTCAAAGTAGGAGGGATTCCTGCCACAGTTGCCTAGGCAGAAAGGCACATCAATCAGCTAAGAGGGACTCTTGGCTGGAGTCTCACCCCCAGCCGCTTCTGCCTATGGCGTCGTCGATGCGGATAAAGATTCCTGGTTGAGTCGTAGGGACTGTGGCGGTCTTTCTTCCATAAACCTGCCAACATCTAAATACAGCAAACGGATCACCAAGTTGGCGGGGGGAAAACGGAAGAAAAAGCAACAGAGGGACCCGATCTGCCAACATCTAAATCAGGCCCTAAGCCTCTCTTTGGTTTTGGACATACCCTAATGACCACCGGAGGCTAAGGAGATCAACTCATCCCTGAGAGAATGAGGGGGGACTAATCTGGTGCCCCAATACAGAAGACCCTGACTTTCTGACAATTCATCCTTGACTTTCCAGAAATTATTTTACTCCCTTTGCTTTTCACACCTGGCAGTAAGGGACCTGTTCTGGAAGTGAAATTCAAATTTCTCCCCCTGGTCCCAGTATTCGACCCGCGCTCCATCGCAGTCAGCCTTATCTTTTGACTTTGTCCCAGTCTAGCGCAACCAGATAACCGCAGTTAGCAATTTATGCTTTTTGGCACTACTTTTTTACCTTAAAATTTAAAAATTGTTCTACTGACTGGAGTTTTGCCATTTTGTTGTCAATTTATATATTAAAATGTTGTCTATTGTTTCTAAAATGGTTGTGGATTTTTCTTGTTACGTGTTTACTTTTTTACTGTTTGAGTAGTGCATACATACTTTACACAATGCCTCTAAGTTAAGCCATACTGCTTTGTGACAAGCTATCAGAGAGTTAAGCACAGGCTGTTTAGTGACTTTTGTGGTTCACCTTGACAAGGATTGTTATTATTATAAGAGGTAGGTTCTCACCCCCCTCAACTAATGCTCAAATTTCTTACACAACCTTTCCAACTTTTGAAGCACATTCTGTTTGCCTTACTGCAAACTATCCTACAGCGCACGATTCCAAGGCAAATCCAACAGAATCTTTCTGCCCCTGAAGAGAGCTTGTGTACTTGTCAGTGCTGTGTTTAGAGAAATTAGCAGTCTCTTCCTCTACAACTACACAAACTTGGTTTTGAGACCAGCTCCCCTTCCCACTGGGCTTGTTCCAAGCTGGCTACAGAAGGCCTGCGGAACAAAAAGCTTATTTTCCCTTTGATCTCCCTTTACACTTAACTATGAATGGGCAAGCCTTATCTTGATTCCTTTCAAGTTAAAGATGTTCCTAGGGTCACCCCAGCTGTTCTTACTGAGCTGATATCTGTTACATACTTCACACCCAGGCCTTCCTGGGAATACACCTAAGCCATTGTTCCAGCTCTGCATGCAGTTTTCACTTTCACCCCTCATTAAAGGAAAGCACTGGCAGGGCCATCTGCTAGCAGGTTAATGCTAATTAGACTACTGGGGGCTAAGGCAGATAAAGTGTAACTTTTTAAAAGTAGCTTATCCTAGATATGTAATAAAGATCTAATTTCACCATTGAACTGGATTTTTAATAAACATAAAAAATAGTCTCTGAATTATTTCGGTAGCTTGTCTCAAACTGGAGATAGCAGGGATATGATTTTTATTCTGAACTCTAATTTTCCTCATAGGAAAGCTACAGCCATACATAGTGAAAATATCGTTTGAGGGCTAGGCACTGTAGGCACATGTCAATGTTAAATCCATACATATACCACTTTTAAATACTGGGAACTGTACCTTTTGGGCTACAAGGCCTTCAGACTGGTGACTTCTTTAACATTAAAACGTAGGGTTCTTTTCTGTTAAAAAGTTTTCTTTTGGCAGGTTCACCTGCAAGTTTAAAAACTGCAGGAGTCAGGCTACAAAGGTGGGCCTGAAGCCATGTTTCCTTTGTCAACCTAGTGGATGGTGTAACATGTGCTGCAGGTGACTTAACTTTACCATGCCAATGGTGTATTTCCTGCACGATATAGCATGGCCTTACTGGGAAGTTAAATCTGTCAATTAGGAATTAGCCAATGTTACCATGTTTTAGAGGTCAGAGTAAATACACTGATACCACGACAACAGTGTCCCATTGTGTAGAGTTCAAAACCAGCAGCATCAGTCCAAACAAATCGGGGTGACCATGCAATAAGACACACTTTTTCACACTGGCAACTAAATATTTATGGTCTCCAATTGTTACTTTGCCCCCTTTACTTGGTGTGACATCAACTTCCCTAACATTACTTCAAGAACATATTTACTTTGTCTGCATCTGCTGAGTTACGCAATCACTTTGCCCAAAGCATCAGAAAAATGACTTTTAAGGTAAGTATATGTTAGCATTAAAGTTAAACAATAACTATAACCAAAATATATTTAAATCATTTAAATGTACATTTGCCTAATGTAGGGTTAGGACAGGGTTAGTATTGCAGAATTAATGTACAGTAATGCAATTAAAAATAATTAGGGGTTCAGGTTTAGGTTAGAGTAGTTTTAAAACAATGTTAGCTATAAGTATTTATATTATTAACTTAATTATACTTAATTTAAAATAAATCAATAAAATTTTGAGGCATGGGACTATGGCTACTCTCAAGATAATTGAGCACAATAAAAATTAAATTAAAAGGTAATATATTTTTAAACAATTGTTACTTTACTCCCTTTACTTGGTCTGATGTCAACTTCCCTGCGATTACTTCACCAACACATTTACTTTGTCTTCTTCTGCTGAGTTACACAATCACTTTGCCCAAAGCATCATTAAAAAATGACTTTTCAGTTATGTATATGTTAGCAATAAAGTTAAACAAAAACTATAACTGAAATATGTTTAAATAATTAATGTTAATATACCTTTGCCTGATTTAGGGTTAGGGTAATGTTAGTATTACAGAATTAATGAACAGTAATGTAATTAAAATTAACTACGAGTTCAGGTTTAGGTTAGTCGTTTTTTAAAAATGTTAGTTATAAGTATTAATATTATTAGCTTAATTATGTTAAATTTAAAAAAATTCTGTACAGTTTAGAGGCATGGGACTAAGGTTACTCTCAAAATAATTTAGCCCAATAAAAATTAAATTAAAAGTTAATGTACTTTTTAAATATAAATGTAGGACAACATTACAGTTAGCATAAGATTTATAATCATTTTCATTTAATTTGAAGTTAGGGAAATAAGTTATGTGATACAATAGGTTAATTTGTTACCCATTGGAAGGCTGAAAGGGTGACACTAGTCTAAACTTTCAGATTTGGGGTTGAAATGACAAGCAAATTGTTTTAGATGTTTGGGCATTCACATGGTTACAACCCCCAGTAATCTACTAGAACTAAAAGTGTGTAGGGATCTCAAGAAAGTAAAGGGTTTGATTCAGTTCTGGGCATCCCTTCCACTGTAAAGGATGTGCGGTATAGCCCTAATTAAAATACTGCCTAGATGTCTGTAAGTCTTCCAAGGCTACTTCAGGAATGTTGCCAAAGGGGTTTTGAAGGAATGGAAGAGTCTGATGGTTTCCTTCTTATGGAACAATAAGAGAACAAGGGTTACATTAGAGACCCTAAAACTAACCTATGATCTAGAGACCTAAAATCTGGCCCTCCAGCAGCACAACCTAGTATTATAGAAGGATGAAAATCCCAACTGTCACAAACAGCTGCTGAGTGGATGCGAGGGTCTGTTAAATCTGTTCATGACAAAACCAGATTGTATTGTATTGTAATTGCATTTATATAGCGCTTACTACCCCTGACGAGGCGTCGAAGCGCTTTTTCGGCGAGTAGCACGCTACTCCGGGACCCATAGAGGATTAGTGTTGAATTAGTATAGTGAAACATGCAAGTACATTTTAAGTGATGGATAGGTTAGGCAGTTATTTGGATTTGGAATGATAGCAGAAGGATAGAGGAGGAAAAAAAGGTTTGTATTTATATAGCGCTGGTTACCCCTGATGGGGTGTTGAAGCATGCTACTCTGGAAGCCCATCAAGGATTAGTGGTGAATTAATATGGTGAAAATATGAAAGTAGATGGAGGAGTGGGACTCACCCACTTAGGTAGATATGTGTTTCTGGGTTATGTGCAGGTTCCTTAAGTCCACTCCATTAAATGGTGTGATGCTGCTGAGGGTCTACTCGGGGCTAGGGTGCCGAAACCAGACATAGAGGGAGCAGGATGGATTCTGAGTGGGTGCAATACATAGGAGACTTACACTGGGACACCCATTTGTTAACATTTGAGGAAGCAACAGAAATCTTTGTGGTCCAGATGGGACAATTTCTATTCTATGCAAGGATGACACAGAAGCTAGAATTTCCAGGCAGTTCTCCCTGAATTGGAGTTACTTACAGACTTGATAGTCTTGACAGAAGGGAGCACACCGTTTTCTACAATAGATGCCAGGGGCGGCTGGTGTACAGGGGCGAGATGGGCGTCGCCCTGCCACCCTGCGGGGGTAAACAAAATGTGAGGTGGAACACGAGCAACTAGTAATAAATTGTGCTGGCTGCTCGGTGAACAACCATGTGTAAATCTGGGTTTTTCTTTGAGGGGGTGGGGAGAATGTACATTAGCTCTGCGCATGCCTCCAGGCCGGGCGAAGATTTCTTTGACCTAGTGCAAAAAAGCAGGGCAGTGACGACAAACTGATGGGCGCGGCCTGTGTATCACTGCAGGAATCGTGTTTGAGTTTGGGCGTTAATCGCATGGTCCAGGGAGGAGTCGGAAGCCCTCCATTCATTTCAATGGCTGGTGGCAGGGCAGTCCGGCTGAGACCTAGGCAGCAACAGTTGTTTATTTGTAAAATGATTGGTGGGCTGGGGCCTGGGGGAGGAGTTGAAATCCAGCAGTTTCCAGTTCCAGTCTTAGGCATGTTCCACGCGTCACTGTCTGCAGTCCAAATCACAAGGAGCCCGGCGCGAGAACGTTCCGTTGGTGAGTTACTACTACGTTATTAAAAATCAATTGCGTTCCTGTGTTGCTTCCCTAGCTGTACCCACTGTTTCGATTCTGCCCTCACCTGCCTTGTTGATGGTTTGGAAATAATAATCTAGACTCTAGAGACGTCGACACACCAGAATCAAAAGGGCCCCAAATTAACCAGTGAGGCAAACATGGCCGGCTCTAGGGAGGACAGATGCCGAAGTGTGAGAGGATTCGGAAGGGCCTCAGAGTTGATTTCCGGGAGTGAGGAACAATGCCTGAGAAGTGAAATGGGGTGCGATCCCAGTTCAGGTGAGGAGAGGGCCAAGAGAAAGGGCAGAAAGAAAGGAATGTGAACAGGGGAAAGAATTCTCCACGTTTCCCAGTCAGTGCACTGTGAATTAGGCACTTGTTGCTGAGTCCGTGTGGAACTTCAAGGTAACAGGCTCCCCCCACCCCCTTAAAGCCAGCTCCTAAAGCAGGCTGGCTCAGCCTTTCATCCTTCCTAAGACAAAAATGAGTATTCTGAGTTGACTAATAAGAATGCATTTTATTGATAGCAATGTGAAAGTGCAATGGCAAGCCCTATAAAAGACCTATGTTATTAGGACAACGTTTCCCACGCCCAAACTTTCTAAATGGCCCACTTCTCTAACACCCCGAACCTCTACACTTTCCACATTAACATCGTCCACATCTCGACTGCCACCAGACACTCCCTGGCTCCTCCGTTCACAACTTTCTCTCAGACCTCGCTGGTGGGGGGCTGGCAAGAGGATACCTGCCGGCAAACTCAGAGCAGGGAACCAGAGCGCTGGAGGGAGATGGCAGACAGGAAAGGAATAGAGCAGGCAGATAACCGGCACAACACAGGCAGAAGGATCACACAGAACAGGCAGCTACAGGCACTGAACAGAAAGATGGTCCGCTGAGCAGGCAGGTAACAGGCACTGAGCAACCCTGCAGCTGGCAGATACAACAAGCACATTGTAGTATATCGCTGGCACGACCACAAGCGGCTTCGGAGCAGGCAGTTAACAGACACACTGCAGAGAGATGGAAGGTGCCTGAAGCCGGTCAATTAAGGAACAGCACAAAAATGTCACAGGTAGAGAGTAGACATGCACGCAACCAACTGCGACCGGTGCCAGGGCACCGGGTGCTGATTTCGGGGGGCACCGTGTGTGCAAGTGTATTATAGGTATAAAAACACCTGCTGCTTTCATGTGGCTTCTGCCTGTCTGTCTTCCTCCGCCCAGGAACTGGCTTTATGGTCAGAGCTGCTGTCTAGGGAACTAGGTTTAAGTCTCGGCGTCGGCTCAAAATACTGTGATTCTGGGCAAATCACTTAATCTCCCCATACCTACAAACAATGTGTGTGAGTGTGATCTTATGTGATGTAAACGGTGCTCATGTAAAGTGCTCTGCCTTCAGGTCGGCTTCATGCTATGTATAAAAACTGCAGAAACATGCACTTTAAGGTAAGAACAAAGCCTTAACATTAGGAAAGACAAAGAGATGCCCATTTACTGGCTGATTTATGCAAAGTGAAACAAGAAAACTTGGATAAATCACTGCTTCCCAGTGTAAAATGCGTTATCTTATGCAAATATTTTATGTCACTAACACTATGTTTTCTCACACTTGTGCTTTAAAATGCTATATTTGGATCTCTTTTTTTCAAAATTATGTGGCGTAAAAGCCACCATTTCAATCTATTATGTTTCAAAATTTTCTTGCGGGCGGAGAACCCCCCCACACCCTCCTTTTGCACTTCGGGCTCGCTTGCTACACTCGCTCGCTCTTTCTACTCGGGTACAAAACCTTTCGCCCCACCACTTTGAAAATCCACCAGCCACCACTAAACTTGATCCCTCCATCAACACTTTGGAAATCCACCAGCCGCCACTGATAGATGCTGCAATTAGCAGTGTAAGACCTGGAGGATAACTGAAAGTCAAGGAGATATTGAATGCAGATCTTCAACAACACATAACCAAATCCACCTGAAAACGGACACTGCTCACATGACTGAATACTCTAGTAAGGCAAGACTTAGGAACACCCAATGGAAGTATATAGAGCATCATGAAAAATCTATCCAGATTGACCTGACTCTTGCCCCAGGTGGGATGTGGCTGGAGAAGACCTGCTCCATATGGGATGAGACTGTAGGATAGCGACAAACCTCTGGACCAGGGTAATAAATGTGGTGGAGCAGAGGCTTAAAAAGCAAAATATTAGGCACAAATTTGTAGCCCTATGCCTAATATTGCATAAAGACATATTATGATACCTTGGCTGTGTTAGACTTGACTGCCTTAGGGTGGTCTTCCCCCCAACTTTTTGCGTACCTCCTCCATTTTTCTGACTGCGGTTTTGCTGGCTTTCGGACTTTGTGCACTACACCTCTGCTAACATTTGCTAAAGTGCTTGTGCTCTCTCCCCTAAACATGGTAACATTGGCTCATCCCCAATTGGCATATTTAATTTACTTATAAGCCCCTAGTAAAGTGCACTACATGTGCCCAGGGCCTGTAAAGTAAATGCTAATAGTGGGCCTGCAGCACTTATTGTGCCACCCACTTAAGTAGCCCTCTACCCATGTCTCAGGCCAGCCATTGCAGAGCCTGTGTGTGCAGTTTACACTGCTATTTCGACATGGCAAAATAAACCTTTTATTCCATAAACAAACTGATGTGCGATGACCGCCCCAGATTCCGAGACGCACAGCCTGTAACATCAGGTAAATTGAATATGAGTTGAAATTAAACCAAGTGATCTATAGTAATCAAAGTTTATTCCAGTTTCATCAGTGGTTACATAGTTGATACGGAGGCAGCATGCTTCCAATTTTCACGTGCATAAGAAATGCCCATCCAGGATTTTTTTCCAGCATGTCAGAATGCACGTTTTCATTCTGAGTATCCATAATAATGTACTGTTATGTGCTCGGGTTAGGCCCATGTAGCAACGCTGCACATTTTATTACATTGTCCCCTTTCTACACAATAACATTTTACTGTGACCTTTTGCACATATTTGCGTGCTTGACAATGCTGGATACGTTTCTCTGAAACTGCTTTGCTTACACATCTGGCTTTGTGCAACATTATCATGATGCCTCAAACACTGAGTACAAGGCCCTTGCGCGCGTTGTGCAAATGTCGTTCTTTCTTCATCCACGGGGCGACAGGGCTATCTGCATACCCATAACAACATTAATCTGCATATACATCACAAGGATGCTTTTTATTGTAAATAAAGAAGCATTTTTAGGGTTTAGCAGAGTAGACACTTCAGCTGACGTCGAGGGGTACCTGCATGCTGAGGCTTCGGCAAGCAATTGCCTAACATCTCCGTGAGGGGTGTCCAGATCGTGACCAAGATGGGGTCCTACATTCTTTTCCGCCAGCTAGTGGGGTTGGATCATCCTGTGGGGGGATTATTGGCTATACACCTACCTACACCCTAGACACAGAAAGAGTATGGATTGCATAGTAGGAGTACGTCTTATATGCCTGCACATAGAAACTGTTTTAGCACCATGGTGGAACTATAGCTGCTATTCACTATTTTGGTACTTGTAATCACTTTCATATGCTTCTGTCTACTGATTATCGCAGCACATGTATTTTATACAAGAATAACGTTGGTTCAATAAATATATTAAAAACCTCCCATTGTGCATTCTCTGTATATTTCTCTGAGAACAAGAGAGCACGAGTGACTGAGTGAAAGGGTTCTAGATCTGTTACCACGATCCCTGAGGGGAGAATGATTGTCATGTTTAGTCATTGCCAGAAACCATTTGCTCCTCGTTTGGGTTAGGGGGACTTATGGTGGCACTGTGAGCTAGCTGGTCTCTAGGCCAACATATACTACAGGGGTGCGTGGAATCAGTCTAGGCACCTCACCCAAAGTTTATGTTGTTCACAAACGAGTAGGTCCTATGGATTAGTGGAAACTACACGACAGTACACCCAATGCATTTCGGGCAAAGAGCCCTTCATCAGGGGGAACTATTAATGTAGAAGGAAGCCCATCAGTAAACCTACATGCATTGACAACATAGTCAAGACAAAAAAACTTAAACAATGTATAATAAACATTTAATTAAGATTTGATCACCAAACCATGCTGTAAACAATATCACCTTTAGATAAGTACAAGGGGAGGGAGCACGCTGCCTCTCTTCCCATCACATTTCTCCCCATGGCATTCTGTAAATGCAGTATGCTCACTTTCAAAGTTGCTGTAGTTTTTCACCAAAGTTGGTGCAGGAAGTGCTGTTATCTCTAGACACGTGTTTCTGGGTTTAGCCCTTCATCAGTAGAGAGCAGAAGTAGTAGAGAGCAGAGAAAAGTCATCTGGGGTTGCTGAAATGCTGCCCAAGTCTTCACAGGTCACAGTACTACTCCACAAGCACACAGGTGGATCCCAGATGAGCTTGTTAGCTCGCTGGCTCATGGGAGCTTTTTAAACACAAAGGGGGAGCTACCACACTGCCTCTCATCCCAGCACAGTTCACCCCATGGCATTCTGGTAAATGCCATATGCTTACTTCAAAGTTGCTGTTATTTTTCACCAAAGTAGGTGGAGGTAGTGCTTTTATCTCTAGATACTTGTTTCTTGATTTAGCCTTCATCAGTAGAGAGCAGAAATAGTAGAGAGCAATGAAAAGTCATCTGGGGTTGCTGAAATGCTGCCCAGGTCTTCACAGGTCACAGTACCACTTCACAGGCACACAGGGCCATCCTAGATGAGCTCGCCAGCATGTCGGAATGCACGTTTTCATCCTGAGTAGCCGTAATAATGTACACCCAATGCATTTCGGGCAAAGAGCCCTTCATCAGGGGTAACTATTAATGTAGAAAAAAGCCCATCAGTAAAACTACATGCAGTGACAACATCGCAGGATGGGAGGGAGGAGCTGGACGCAGCCACACTTACACCTGATTAGGCTGTGTCCTGTCCCTAAACAAAGGGCTGCATACCCAGTGTAGTGATCCTTTGAGATAGTTGCATTTTTTACTTTAGCCATTTGGTGCCTGCTGCCTGTCTCTGATACACATCTGGGGAGGGTGACAGCTGGGCTTTGTGTATTCCCCATAGACAGCCACAAACAATAGGAGCTTAGGTGTGACTTGATGGGACATCCTCGCAGGATGGGAGGGAGGAGCTGGACCCTGCCTCACTGAATAGGCTGTGCTCTGTCCCCACACAAAGGGCTGCATACCTCCTGTATTTAGCCAGGGCAGCAAGGGAGGATCTTTGTGCACTTCAAACACCAGTCTTTAAAGTCTGTGAAGACTCTGCCAGGAAGAAGGACTGCTATGCTGCTGAAGGACTGCCCCTCTGCTGGACTGTTGCTTTGTTGGACTCCTGCCTTGCTGTGCTGCCCTGCTGCCTGCTGTTCCCCTGCCTGGGTGAAAAGGACTGGACCTGCATCACTTGAACCCAGAGGGACTCCAAGGACTAGCTGATTGGCCTCTTGGTCTGAAGTCTCAGGGACATAAAAAAAATTCCATCTTACCTGCTTCTGCACCTGGACTCTGCCATCTGTGAGACTGCCCTGTCAAGTGGTGCCACCCCAGTCCTGGAGCCTTGGAAGTAAGCGTAAGGTGCTTACTACAGCAAAACCCACGCATCCTCTATCAAACCGCATCGCCACCGTTGCGTGGATCAGAACTGGCGCATCGGCCCTGTTTCGTGGATCGGAGCAACAGGGTTGTGTAACCAGAACCAGCGCATTGCCTCTACTACGTGGATTGGCTCCAACGCGTCACCTTCAGAACCACCACTGCACAAGGTCTCCGCATCTCCGTCGACGGCATCTTTGAGGATGCCAAATCGCTGCATCGCTGCATCGCAGCACTTCGCTCATTGGAGCCAAAGCATCGACGCTGCGCTAGGATCAGGGCCGGCGCATTGCCACCACTTCGTGGATCGACACTGATGCATCGCTTCGGGTGCACCCGCATCTTCGACGTTGACGCAGACTGGATGAAGGCACATTTGTTCAGTGGGCCTCACTGGGACCCAGTATTCGGCACACGCTCCAATGCGCACGGCCTGAACGTTTGACTTTGTCACAGTCCGGCGCAACGAGATATCCCAAGTAAGCGGTTATTACTTCTAAGATCTATTTTACGGTTTATTCTTTAAAAATTCATATCTCAAGTTCTACTTATTGGGTTTTTGTCGTTTCGGTCTTGTTTTATATATTACATTAAGTTCGATTTTTCTAACCTGGTGTGGAATCTTTTTGTGTGGTGTTTTCACTATTTTACTGTTTGAAGATTTGCACAAATACTTTACACATTACCTCTAAGTTAAGCCTGACTGCTCTGTGCCAAGCTACCAGAGGGTGAGCACAGGTTAATTTAGGGTTTGCCTGCTTTTTACCCTGACTAGGATTGTGGTTGCTGCCTGACTTGTTCTCATACCTTAGTCAACGACCAAACCAATTTCTAACAGGCTGCATACAAATGGTCCTCTAGTTGAGTCTCCACATGAAATTTGTAAATTTGCAAAATAGCATTGACTTCCCCCCTACACAGCCCTCAGAATCCCTCTTAGACCAGGAGATACGGTCATTCAGCCATAGATACAACAATAGTGTGTAGCCTTTCCTACTTTAATGCTGTGGACCACTATTTTGGGGGGTTCGGGGTGAAGTACTCGGTCTGTGCCAGGGCGTTCTGAAGTTTTATAATATTGGTACTGCTCAGATTTAAGCTACACTTGATATTGTCCATATATCCGGGCCATCCAGGCAGTACCAATAAATTCCAATAAAATATGTTTTCAAATCATTTTGCAAAATAGTTTTTGAATCTCCAAGATTGCACCACCATTATCTCTGCCTCGTTCGAACTTGGTATTGAGCTCACTGTATTTTTTGAGGATAAGATTAAAAAAATACACTCCACTTTGTCTACACCTTTGTCTGCCTTATCTGTCAGGTCAGCTTCAGATGCATTAATTAGGTCTATGAGCAAGCTGATTCTGTCATCCTACTTGATCTGTGGTGTTTGATAGGTCTCTCACCCGATCCTACTACAACCCCTCTCGGAGGTTGGTATCGGTGGGACGGCCTGGGGGTGGCTTAAATCCTTCCTTAAAGAGAGAGAACAAGAAATATGGATTGCCCCTGTCAATCATCGGCCAGGAAACTGACCATGGGGTACCGCAGGGATCATCATTGAGCCTTACTTTATTTAACATTTATCTGGCTCCCCAGACCAAACTAATAGAATCCTTTGGTCTTAGGACTGTCTCCAATACAAATGATATTCAGCTTCTTCAAACAACCGATCCCTCTTCCCCTTTTCCAGCAGAGGCGTTTAAAACCTGCCTCAATGCCACACTGCACTGGCTGAGAGAGAACCATCTGTTATGCAATGCAGATACAACCAAAATTCTTTTTTTTGGCCATTTGATGGAAGAATGGCCCCGTAGCTGTTGGCCACAGGACCTTCCTCCCCTTCGGAGCATGCTTCGTCAGTGAGGAACCTAGGGGTAATAAATAGATGATAAGTTGTTGTTTACTCAACAAATCACTCCTGTCGCTGCCTCCTGTTTCTCCCTTTTGAGACACCTGAGAAAAGTCTTGGATCTCTTGCTCCTGAAGACATGTACAAAAGTGGTTCACACATTGATCACCTCAAGGCTGGACTATGCCAACAGTCTTTATCTTGGTCTTCTGAATAAATTGATTAACATACTCCAAGTGGTGCAAAATGCGGCTGCTCACCTGAACTTGGATAGTCCATTGAGATCACATATTTCACACCATCTGCAGAAGCTGAACTGGCTCCCACTGAAAAAGAGGATCTCTTTTCATCCTGGTAGGGTGACTCGTAAGGTCTCCTTACTTTTAGTCTGAACGCCAGGACACTCTTCGGAGTGGCTGTGCGCTCTACAAATCCCCATAATTCATTCATGTAACTGAATAGGCACTGGCGGAAGAAAGAAGGAAGTTATTGGTGCGTATAGGTGAAAGGAGAGGTGAGGACCTTCAAACTTGGGGTCAGATGCTTCAAACCTTTAGTGAACTGCCAGGCATAATAGAGGAGTTAAAGAGTGAAGAGATGGAAAGCGGAGGGAGTTGGTGAGTCTGAGCTAAACAGGATAATATCAGAGGGAGTGAGGCACAGCGAACTATGTTATAGCAATGCATATGCATAATCCAGAAATACAGAGATATTTTGCTACAATTATCTGTTTACGTTACTGAATTTGAGAATACAATAAAACTATTTTCAAAAATATTTAAATCATCCATTTGAGCTTCAAATACAAAAGAAATAAAATGCTAACTAAACTATAACAATGCAATATTTTAATTAAAAATGATGCAAATTATTTACATTTAAATTATTAGTATTAGCTTTCAAAATACAATTAAAAAAACTATTTACTCAAACAGAGTTTAAACAGGGCTATAATTACTTAATTTCTTTTATATGAACAATTTATATTAATTTAATTTAAATAATGGTTTAGTTGGGGTTAGGGTTAGTTTTTGACACAATTAATTAATATATCATTTAAGTCAGCTTAGGGTAAGGATTAATGATTTTATTTGTAATTAAATCAAGTTAAAAATAAGATTAGGGAAATAGTAAAATTTAGGGTGAAGGATGAAGTGAAGATAGTAGGGTGAAGTAAAGAGGACAAAGTAAAGGTCATTTCAGTGCTATGGACAGGTGGGCAAAGTAAAGGCAGGACAATTATAATTGAAACCCAAATCATACATTCTATTTCTTGTATCTTAATGACTATTTTCTCACATAGTATGCCATTTGGTATGTAAGGGGATTTCAGCTCAACACTGCAACATCCGCAGTGTGTTTATTCAGCCTGGAATTTGGATTTACGGAGGCCTATCATCAGTTTTCCCCACCAGATTCAGTAGTATTGTGTTCTCGACCATAGCTGTAGACCTTCGACCATCCTTTTTCTGCTGGATGAAAATTGCAGCATGTGTACGTGGGCTCGTCTCCTAAGACATGATTACACCAGTAAAGATATACTATGTGTCTAGAACAAGACACATTTTGGCTGAAGACCTCCTATCCACTTTCTCAAAAACTATACCACACTATAAAAGGCTGATGAAAACAGGGACATGTACCCCTCAAGATACTACTTATCAGAAGCCAGTTACTGTAGTTTGAATCACATGAGCGGGAAATACTTGATGCACTCTTAACCGCTGAGGAAGTAACCGAGGCAATTAAATCTCTGCTAGAAAGGAGGGCACGGGGTTTAGATGGCCTCACACCTGAATTCTATAAAGAATACACTTTGATTCTAGTGCCAAGCCGCTTAAAGATATACAGAGAGATCCGTGAGGCGAGTACACACCCCTCGACTCTTCGTGAGGCAATCATTATACTTCTACTCAAATGGGTGAACCCCTGGATGAATGTTCATCCTATCACCTTTTGTCACTACTCAATCTGGATACCAAAATCCTAGCCAAAATTATTGCCAAAAGGCTCCACCCCCTATATGCAGGGTATAGTTTTGCCAGAACAATCTGGATATATACCCAGGTGATCCACATCAGATAACTTACACACCTTCTTTGCACTGTTACAGCAGGTGGACATAGACCTCCCCATAGTGGCCGTCCTGCTGGACACCCAGAAAGCATTTGATTCTCTTTCATGAGCGTTCATGTTTGTGACGCTCTCCTGGATGGTAAGGGGGAAACGCCTTCTGGGGTGGGCCCAACTACTTTATAAGATACAGTGGTACTTCACCGTGGGACTCCAGCTAGTAGCCAACATAGCTAGGACTAACACCCATCCCCACCAACCACGCCATGAACCTCTGGATCATCATTGACAACAAACTCAACATGGCTGCCCAAGTCAACACCGTCACTGTCTCATGCTTCCATACCCTAAATAAGCTGAGGAAGATTTCAAATGGTTCCCAATTTGCACCCGGAAAACTGTCACACATGCCCTCATTACAAGCAAGCTCGACTATGGGCAAACCCTGTATGCCAGGCTCAACAAAAAACTAATCAGAAGGCTACAGACCATTCGGAACTCAGCAGCCAGAATCACTGTCAACCTCCCATGCTGGACTTACATCACACCACATCTGAAGGAGCTCCACTGGCTCCCCATACACAAACAAGCACTATTCAAACTCCTCGCCCTCACTTTAAAGGCATTACATTACACTGGCCCAGCATACCTCAACAATCACATCTGCTTTAACAAACCTTCCAAACACCTCTGCTTGTCCAGACTCCTACTTGCACATGCCCCAGGCATATGGAAAACCAGATGCAGTGGTCGAGCCTTGTCCTACATCGCTCCTAAATCTGTAAACCACCAACATCTGGGATGGTACAACGTAGGGAGGAGCTACCTCACTTCCTTATACACAAATAATAATAATACTCTACATCACACACCCCACAGAGAACCTTAATCTTGTTCTCAGAGTAATCAATACATTTGGACAGTTCTCTAGGCTTCAAATAAAATGGGGCAAGTCCTGCTAACAGCTACAACTGCCCATTCAATGATAGATATCCCAGTCCTATGGTGTGATGTTCCAACATGTTACTTGGGAATACTAATACACCGTGACCCTGCATTGGTTATACAAGGCAACTATTGACAAACACCAAGCCAGGCGCTGAGCACCCCTTCCACTCTGACTAACAGGATGGATAGCAGTTCTAAAAATGATCTTTCTCCCTAGGCTGCTCTAGCTATTTGTTAACATTCCCCAGCCACTTACCAAAGCTTTCTTCAGCACTATCTGGTCCATTTTCATAAGTTTCACCTGGGCCAACAAACAATTGCAAGTAAGCAGGCCACACTGACACACTCTCCAAATGTGGGCCACACCAACCACTCTCCCTACCCCAAAGGTGGTATGGCTGCCCCTAATTTAGAAAACTATTACCTAGTGGTTCAAGTCAAGCACCTTGTTCACTGGATACATGAAGGGTTTCACCACCCCTCTCGCACCATTGAGCAAGATATGACAGGTACCACCTTGCTGATCACTTTTCCAGCTGGTAACGTCAACCACACAAATCCACACTTCGACATTACTACATGCATATCCTATGCCTGCCACTCCCTAGCACACCTTTGAGGATTAAGGGAACTCTTCTCCCCCTGGTTTCCAATACGTAACAAACCCATTTTACCATTATACAACGAGCCGAAAGTACAACAACAATTGGCGTCCCTTGGTATCAACACACTTAGAGACTTAGTTACCGACTGTGAATTCTTGACGCTTAAATCCTTCAAGCAAAAGGGCGGGCCACTCGTAGTGATGTTTTTTTGTTCTGGTGTATAAAAAAGGGACTGCAAATTAATTTCCCCTAATTCCCGAGCAATCCACCCACTTTCGCAGTCTTGTTGCTGGTGTTCGCTTCCCCATCACCCTGAGACCTCATTAACCAACTGTACAATGAGACTTTTGAGTCGTCTAAGGGACGTGAAGCAACTTCTAGAGAGGAATGGGATGTGAACATCGATCTTAATGGCACCATATGGAAATACTGGTGCAAGCAATTTCAAGGAATATCGATTGATAGCAGACATAACTTAACTCATTTCAAGTACTTACAAATAACACACTACAGTCACACACGACTACACGCCAGAGGCCTTATGACAGATTTGAGCTACCTTAGATGTTGCTCACCGGTGGCTAACTATTATCATGTGGCATGGGCCTGTCCACCTATTCTGGGAATTAATTTTCAAAATCCTCTCAGAAATGATTTCTGTTTTTCTCCCACCTTACCAAATCCAGGCCTTCCTGGACTACGTCAAGGACATCCCTAAACAGACTAGACAGCTCACAGCAGTGGCCCTTCTTGCAAAGCACAGGATTGCTATAATGCAAGGAAGGAGTCCCCTTTGTAAAAACAAGGATTGGGTCTAGCACCTTGTTTACTGTAATAACAACATGGACATCTACGCATCCACACTTCCTCGCATCTCACGTCTCAAAGACATTTGGCTTCCACTCCAATCTTATCTGCTAGCTCAAGATGTCCCTTTGTTGAAGACGTCAAATATAAAAGCTGTTATCGTTCGGCATGTCGATGCTGATTATGCTTTTTCTGTGCACACTGTTATCAGCTATGTTGTTGAAGCTCTTACTAACTAATCAACCATGTATTTATGCATAAATTCAGAATTTCATGGTCTGAAACAAATCATGTAAAATACAAAAGGAAAGTTTGTGTTTGTAAAACAATGTTAATATAAAGTTAAAAAAAGAAAATTGCAGTATTTTACGCTTCAGCCCACTTTAGTAGTACTAAACCAGGGGGGGGGGGGTGCTTAGAGACCTCCACACCATTGTGATCTCCATTTTATGAAAAGCAGGAGTGCTAACTCACAAAACATGCATTTAAGCTTCCTTTTCTTCGATCTCGTGTTCTCCATATGGGAAGAGCGACTCACCAACAAGCAAATTACTTTATGTGTAGATACTCACAGGGTGGTCCAAGCTTTGAATTTGGGGCAGTGCATTGCCCAATAGTGGTCCACTTGCTAAGGCATTTGGGGCCAGATGTACGACCATAGCATTTTGCGACTCGCTAATTGCGACAAATTGCGAGTCGCAATTTGTGAGTTGCAAAATGCTATGTACAAGTGTTTGAGACACTGTTAGCGATTCCCAATGGGGTCGCAAATTGCATGCCTCATGAATATTAATGAGGCTGTCGCAATTTTCGACCCCTTTGGGAATGGCTAGCACTCCCAGGGATGGTGGCCTGCTGGGGTCAGCAGACCTCCATGTCTGAGACTGCTTTTAAATAAGGCAGTTTTTTTTTTTAAATGCAGCCCGTTTTCCTTAAAGTAAAACGGGATGCATTTAAAAAATAAAAATGTAACTTTTCATTTTCATTTTTTGAGGGCAGGCAGTGGTCCCTGGGACCACTGCCTGCCCTTAAAAAATGTTTGCGCATGCATTCTCAAAGGGGAAGGGGTCCCCCGGGGACCCCTTCCCATTTGCGAGTGCTTTACCACCTTCTGAGAAGGGTTGTAAACTGTGAGTGTTTTGCGACCGCAATTACGGTCGCAAAACATTCTTACATGGCTTTTGGAGTTGCTATTAGGAAGGGAACGCCCCTTCCTAATAGCGAGTTGCTAAACCCTATTTTGCGAGTCGCAAATTGTTTGCGACTCGCAAAATAGGGTTAGTATATGGCCCACTGGATTTTTGCATGCGCAAACAGGTCTAAAACCCATTTGCGCATGCAAAAATCCATTGTACATCTGGCCCTTGGTGGGCTGCCAGCTCAGGGCTAATATTGCAGTCAGGGCCAAGCATATTCCTGGTGTGGAAAATGCAGCGGTTTGATGCAGTGTCTCATTTTCAGTAGCAGAGATTCAGGGAGCGGGCCCCGTACGTGGATTTCGTTGGGACGGCAGTACTGCGAGAACTCTGGAACCTGGTAAGACTGGATCTGAGCATTCTGGTGGACAGTGCTCTAGCTACCAAGACAGCTACCAAATACCGTACATTCTGGGAGACTTTTCAAGCCATAACCGGCACCCGAGGGTTTGGCGCAGTGTCCAGTAGGGACATGGATGAATTTATACAGTGGGCCTTTTCCAAAAACAAAATGAAATCTTAGGCACAAAATCACATTAGTGCAGTTTCTTACTATGCAGATTTAGCAGGTAACAGCAACCCTGCCTGTACTTTCTACTATATGGCAGCCATGAAGGGATGGGGTTGCTTACAACCAAGACAACAAGACAAGAAACGGCCCATATGTTTCAGCATCTTGCAAAAACTGTTTAAAGAGATCCAGAGCATCTTCACACACAGACATGAGCTACTAATCTTTTGGGCCCTTGTCTTCTACTGAGAATACAGGGTCAGCGAACTGGTGGCCCCTGCCAAATTCAACCCAGGGTCAGAATGCTTGAAAATGGGGGACTTGCACATGGAGGACAGCTCCATGACCATATACTTGGGTAGATCAAAAACAGACCAAGAGGGCAGAGGCAAGCACACATGCTTGCGCTGCTTAGTAGACAGTGAATGCTGCCCTGTTTGCTGCATGTGTGATTACTTAAAAAGCGGAGTCCAGGCCAATCAACTGCTTTTCTGACATGAGGATTGCTCATTCCTCGGCCACTTTCAATTTAACGCAGTCCTTAGAATGGGCATTAGAGCAGCAGTCCTCCCACTGAAAGAATTTGTGCCACACTCTTTTCACATAGGCGTCACAAGAACGGCTGTGGCCAGCGGCTTGAATGCAGAGCGCATCAAACAGATAGGCAGGTGGGCATCAGGGGCCTTTCGGGGCTACATCCGGCCCAACTTAAACGAAGTTTTTATCATGACAGGTCCCTCCAGTCAGGCGCGTATTGTATGGATACTGGGCCATTCGTTTGTCACCAGGGCACAGCAGTGGGTGTTAAGGCGAAAGGATTATGAAGGCATGTGGCTGCGCAACACTACGGTCTCCCCATTGGGCAAGACGGGGATGCGATGGGATCACCTGCTGCCTACCGTTCAACAAGCAGTGAAGCGAGAAGAAGCTTGACGCAATAGTACTGCAACTGGGGGGAACGACTTAGCTGACCTGGGGCATAGGAATTTAATCGAGGCCATGATTGCTGGACTGACAGCGGTAGCCCTACTCGTTAGACCAGAGGAGCTGGTATGGTCTGAGATCATACTGCGATTCGTATGGAGGGGGCATTGGATAACGTAGCAGTAGAAAGGTCAGGAAAGAAATTGAACATTACCATGTCCAAGGTGTGCAAAGCTAATAGGTGGGGTTTTGTGAGGCATGGAATCATCAACCTCAAAACCTAGGGATACTACGAACCGGACTGGGTACATTTGATGGGCGTAGGCATGGGCCTGTTCTTCCTCAACATATGGGGGCATTTGAACTGCTAGGCTTCAACTAGGAGAGCATGGTGGGGCGGGGGGGGAGCTGCCTGAAGTCAAAAAACCACAGGCAGCGTGGCGGAGTCACCACAGAGCGAGCGAAATAGCCAAAGGAGGAGCCGCTTAAGTCCGTGCCCTTGGGATACCTTACGGCAGGGGCACGGGGAGCAGGCTATTGGTCACCAAGGGGTCAGCAGAGGGTGGACATGGCACTTGCAGCCCGGGTAGGCACAAGTGCCGCCCACATCACTTGGCAGCAAGGTGTAGCCTAGAGGTCGCAGAATGTGTTAGACCCTTGCTGAAATGGGGCATTCGCTCAGGGTGCTGTCACAGGGAGCTGTCATGGACTTAATTGACTGAACTGGATCTACAGACAATTTGGCAATAATTATGTTTTATGTTTGGGTAAAATTTTGAACTGCATTGTTTTATCATGTTATGTGAATAAAACTGCTGCCGTTTTTGCAACATCAAAGACTCATGTGTTACCAAAAGGGAAGGTTGGGTGCATGCTAAAGGCCGGGGAGCTCCCGTGGCACTCGCCCGGCTGAGAGGAGTTTAGGACATCTGGGAGCAAAGATGCAGTGATGTGTAGGTGATAGTTTAGTGTCCCTAGACTGCAGTGCGCTCAATGTGAGTTCCTAAGATGTATTTAGGTGTGGAATTTTAGTGTTACAAATAGGTAGTGCAATGTGGCAAGCGGGTTAGTGTCCACGGGATGACTAGCATTGTGGTGGACTAATATCCCAAAGGTGTTGTGAAGTGTAGTGTTCAAAATATGCAGTTCTGTTGGGTGTGCTAATGACTCCATGGTTCAGTGTGACCCAGAGGCAATGCTATATGATGGGTTCTCCCCTTGAGTGCAGTGCCTTGTGATGTGTTAGTGCTGATAGGAAGTAGAGAGTTTGATGGATTAGTTTCAGGTTAGTGGGGCAGGGAGAGAGAATTCAGATCACAAGCCACATCCAAAATTGATACTGCATTTTGTGCTGAGAATGACACCCTGCCACCCAAGCCAGCGTTAGTAAACACAAGAGGTGCATCCGAAAATCCCCAACAGGAATTCAAATGTGAAGCCATCCTCATCGTCTTTCATAAAATCAGCTGTGTAACTCACTAATGAACTTCATATTAAAAATTAATATTAATTGCTTTTCTCTGCATATAATTATAATTTATATTATTTATTTTCGCAATACTGACTGCTATTTTGTTTGCACGCTAATCATATTTTTTAGAAGAATAAATTACAAATTAAAAGCAGTGGCGAGTGGTCCCCTTCACAGAAACTTTAAGACAGGGCAGAAAAACCTAACGGCGCGAAGGCGAGACTTAGATCAGAGACCCAGAAATGACTTCATTTAATTGCTTCTAATTACGCACGTAGCACAGACTGCCTCTAGCTAAGCCAGCAGGGCGCTGTCCATCAATCACTATTAAAAGACATGGTCGCATCACGAATCCGATCTTGAGAGCAGAAGGGAGCCGTGTGCCCGTCGTTAAAAGAAACTGTGTTGCCTGTGTACGGTAGCTCAAAGATGCATCTGTTGTACTGTCGATAAGTGTTCTTTTTCCTTATGAGTAAGCATATTTCGTAGTAAAACCCTACTACTCAAAGAAATTGCTTTGTAATCCAGGGTAATTCTCATCCAAGATAGCATAACGCATCTACTTGAAAAAAAGGTTTGTGAAACCCGGCGGCCCACTTCAACAAGCATTTACAATGCAATAGGTCTCGCAATGACATTATTTTGAGCTATTGGCATTGTAAATGACGTTTGTTTTTGTTTTTTCCCTTCATGAAACATTAAGCAAATGCTGTAATGCAAAATGGCAATAGCTAACTTTTTTGTAACTGCGAAATCTATTGCATTGCATTTGTACTAGTGTGAGTTATTGGTATTGTAAATGGTACTGGCTTTTATTAATGTGATATTTGTTTTACAACATAAATATAATGCCTTTAAAATGTTAAAACCCACCCATTTTGGAATAAGGACTCTGAGTGGATATTACATATACCCATGCATTGTGTAATAAGTACTTTGAGTGGATATTACATATACTCACCCATTCTGTAACAAGGACTCTGGATATTAGATTTCTGTTACTGTAGATATTGGTGTGAGATCACCATTACTGCAGATATTGCTGTGAGATCACTATCACTGCAGATATAGGTATGAGATCACTATTACTGCACATATAGGTGTGAGATCACTATTACTGCAGATATAGGTGTGAGATCACCATTACTTCAGATAGGTGTGAGATTACTATGACTGCAGTTACAGGTGTGAGATCACCATCACTGCAGATATAGGTGTGATATCACTATCACTGCAGATAAAACTTAAAAACAAGATACACTCTGGGTATCAATTGTTGCTTCTAACATGGACACCAAGATCATACGAAGATGAGAGGGTTGCAGTGCATTAGCGTTTCAGTTGCTGTCAGAGGTAGTAGGGCACCTCAAAGTGGTCTCTTGATCACATACATTTCTCCGGTGTGAGGCACTTTTCCTGAGCATTTTTGCACTAGTGACAGTACATTTTGCATTAGTCTTAAACTGATATGTGCTCTTATTGTCAACTGGAAAATATGTTGTGTACACTGCCAGCAATCAGCACACTGTGCAACTCGTGCAGGTACACATTCAGACACAGTCACACCCTTCATAAACTGTGCACAGCCTGCATCCACACAATCTGTGCCAGGCTCTGTAAGCAGCCTGCAAAATGTCAGCGAGGCAGCCAGTACCAACAGCATGCGAGACACGCTGCACGCCGTGTGCACACAGCAACCTGCATATTTACACTCTGCACCGCATGATAAAACTACATGAGACAGACAGAACCTGCACGGTGTGATCACAGACGGCAACATGTAGAAAACGAGACACCCTCCGTGAGCTGTGACGGTCAGCGAATCTGTGCTACAGACACCAGACAGTAACCAGAACAGTCTGTTGCAGTCAAGAGCGTGCACAGCCAGTACCCAGAGCAGAATGTCATACACACAGCACCCTGACAAAGTGTATATTGTAAAACAGCCCGCCCTCGCCACTCAACATAGGAATCAGAAAGTCGTAGCCAGCAGGACTGCACAGCAATGCATGGCCGGGTGCACCCACCACGGATGGTGCCCAGAACGACCCACAATGCATGCACGTGCCACGAGTGCAGGTCCGGGTTGGTAAAATACCGCTCCTCGCGCACGGCAGCAAAGACAACAGAAACTTACCTGGCAGTGGAAGAAGGGGAGAGGGGTCAGAGGCTCCGGCTGCCCCCCACGATTGCATAAACTTTCCTGCCATGCATGCTCCCAGAGCCCCTGGGGTCGAGCGGGCAGAGAGGGGCTCCTCGAGGTGGGGGCGACGCCTCGGTCCTCCCCTCCAGGGCTCGCCGCCCTGCTCTGCAGAGCCAGCACGCAGGGCTTCCTTCCCTCCAGCCTGGGCTACAGGACGAGAGAAATAGTTTCCACTGCAAACAAAAAGACAGCACATGACCAGGGAGCGAGCGAGAGGGAGGGAGGGGGAAGGAGGGAGAGAGACAGCGTGGGCTGGGCGTCAGCAGAGGCTGCGAAGAGAGCGCAGAGGCTCAGCAAGGAGGTCGGAGTGGATACAACGTGGAGGCAGAGGATAGGAGGGAGTGAGGAGGGAGCAGGAATGAACTGCGGAATGAGGCAGAGAGAGAGAGTGACAAGGGGACTCGGGGTGAGGCCAGAGGCACAGCGTAAAGGGCTGCAAAGTGTGGGCTCGACTCAGTAACATTTATTTGCAGTGAGTGGGCAGTCAGAGTGAAACAACAGTGAGTACGAAGAGCAGGGCTGACGAGGGTCAGACGCCGACAGGGTGGAGTGGTTGGGACTTGCGGTAAGAGGAAAGGTGTCGAACGGGTGCCCAAAGGTGAGGCTGTTAATTAAATGAATCAAAAAACGACAGTGTGAAGTTAACGGGGTGGGGTCACAATGTTAAGGAAACTTGGAGGAGGTGAAATAGGGGGGTAAAAGGGGTCACAGCTGAAGGAGCAGGAAGGAGGAGACATACGAGTCAGGGAGAGGTGCTCAAATCTTATTGGGGGGAGTAGGAGGGGTTGTTTATATTTGCATCGCGCTTTCACTTTAAGTGAAAGCGCGATGCAAAAATAAACACGCGGCTGAGTGAAACAGATGTGTTCACACTTACACGCCCCCTTGAGATAAGAAATTCCTTCACGACAGCCGTGAAGCTAACGACCCAGTCCGGATGGGCCGTCCAAAAGGGAGACAGGGCGGTAACCAAGAAGCATCCTTTTCAATGGGAAGCCAGCGTTTCGCGACCCAATGAAAATGATGGGCGGGGCTTCAAGTCCCCTTCTGAAATCTCCTCTCCCACAATATGTCTCGCAGAGCGAGCAGGGCATGCACGCTGCAAGGCTAGGCGAGACCTAAAAACTATTGTATGGCTCCCTTCTGTGCACTAGAATTTCCCAAGAAGGTGCATGGCTGACTATTGCGCCCAGGCCCAGAAAAGGCTTGTGATAAAGCACCCAATGCCAATGTAGTAAAATCATTTAAAAAAAAAAAAAAACTGTACAGCACTTAAAAACAATACAATGCCTCGCTAACGAAAGAGTACAGCACACAACAATGGTTCACTGTAGTGTTATTTGTGAGAAGTTAAACAATTGTATGGATGCAAAAACTCTCCACAATTGGTACATTATTTTCAACGTTTTTTCCATTCTTTGTAGAATGCTTTCCATGACCTACACAAAACAGAAGATAATTGTATACACCAATCCTAGGAAAACGATTCTGCTCCAAATAATGTATTAAACAAAATTCAGAATAAAAACAACAATGGTGACCTGAAGTAATGTGCTCGATATTGTGCACAGGTGCCCAAGTGAGTAACAAGTGAAATGTCCATCAGAACAAAGAAAACATTGAAAGACTCTTGACTTCTCTGATGATTTTTAAAATGGTTGCAAAATTCAAATCTATATAGCATCTGTGATTGATGACGTTTCAGCCTCATGTCAGTCGGAGGTCATCATAAGGACAAGGAGAATGGGAGGTAGAGCATAATAGTCTAAGTTAATAATGGAAAACAAACAAAAGAAAATAATAATTATTAAAAAAATTAAATTAGGGGTTGCTTAGGCTCCTGGTGAGTAGGAGGGGAATGTGTGGGACTCAGAGCTGGAGGAGAGCCAACTGTGAGAAAGAATAAATCGGAGGACAAGTTAGGAACAAAGGAAGGATGGGAGTAGAGGAGAACGAATACAAAACTTGTTCCTTACTTCTGGCGTTAGAGGTAAGAGCTCCTGGAAAGTAGGCGATGGGACGAACTTCTGTAAAAAATAGGGTGAAATGGCTTATCAGTAAAATGAAATGAAGGTGAGGAAGGAACGGGGGAGGGCAAGACAGGGGGAAATGTCAAGTAGTTTGACTTACCTCTGGACAGAATAAATGAGTGGATGGAGGAGGAAACCGCCCCACTAACAAAAGAAGACAGATGGCTGCCACCGGAAAGAATCAGAGGAAAAGTACATAAAGACCAATTCTTACTCAAAGAGCTGCTTAAAAGCAAACTATGTAGAATCTTTAGGTAAAATAATGTTAGTATTCTAGACCATAGGTGCTGCAGCAGAAAGGTCTGCCTAATATTTTAGGTCATTTTCACCAACTGAATATACACATGGATGATAGGTGCTCTTCAGGCCACCAGAACAAAACAGTCTATCAGCCAGATATTAGGGCTTGGGAAGAATGGGAGTCTTCCAGTGCAAAGAAAATTGGGATCTAAAAGACAAGAATAGGAGCAACGTGATCTGCTATGTTGTCCTAGCAGAGCTGCTGCTGAAAAGGCCTATTTAGGGGCAAGAAAATACATTTCTTGGAAGTCCTTTAATCATTCTGAGTCTTAACAATACCAGCAAACCTCAGTTCTGAAATATTTTTTATTCACCAGTCGCCGGGAAAATGTACTGCCTAGGTGAGTTTCATAAGAGACTTGCTGCTACAACACGACTTTTTGAAACTTGCAAACAATTTCTAAAAGTGTCCAGTTCACGTTATATAGCTACTTTGATCGACTCATCTCTTTTAGTTTTTAAACTATGTCTGTTTTATTTGTGTTTGGATTATTTCTTTATACTAAAGTCTGTTTTGCAACTCTTGTCTCTTTCCATTTTTAATATTTGTTTGTAAATTCTTTGCTTATCTAACATTGTGTCCGAATGGGAGGCAACCGCACCACAAAAACGTTTTCTGTGAGTGTTGCTTACTTTAGAGATGTGACTTACATTGATACACCTACTCAAGCAATATCGTTTGTGAATCTTAGTTCCGACTTAATGCTGAATTATATTAAAAATCCTCCACTTCTTGAAAGAAGAGCTAAATCCAGCAGAGAATTTTCCTTTAAATTGAAAGGCATTTCCACTACCATCATATCTAAATCAGGACCTCTTTCTCAACTTAAATTATTCTGAGCTGACTCTCACTCCATTAATAAGGCTATGATGAATGTTCCATCAACGCCCAGTGGTCCCAAATGGATACGGTGATACTGCTATGTATCCATCACTATTTAAACATGGCCCAACCAAGAAGGTATTAAAACTCTTCAGCTTGGTGTCCAAGTAGTCTGCAGTCTCATCAACAATGGCATCAGTCTAGTGGCCATGTGCAGTTCCCTTTGAGTTTGGATTCGGTGTTACCAAATCAGGATTCCAGAAATACGTTGCACGCAGGGGCGTAGCTTAGTCAGTGAGATTCGGGGGGAGGTGAATCATAAATTTCCCAACTAAAAAACAGTATGCCGAAGGGTAGAGGGACGACCAAGGTTTGGGATACATTGTTCCTATCAGGAACAGGTTCAATACCGATTTGCAAGAGGTGTACCCTTGTCTAAGGGCCTGATTTAGATCTTGGCCATCATTTTCCTGACGGTTTCACCGTCTGCCTACTTGGCGGTCTGCCTGCTCTATTTAGATGTTGGTGGGTCTTCTGACCATAGTCCGTCCGAGTGCCGCCGTCTCCGCCAGAATTTTCCTTCCACGTCGACAGCGCCATAGGCAAAAGCGGCTGTTGGAGGGAGTCCAGTCAAGATTAACGCTGGGCCACTCACGATGTGCCTTTCTGTAGAGGAAACTGTGGACCTGATTTTGGTCTTGCCAGATCTAGTCCCACCTTCACTTTTCCAACGGTGAAACCGTCCTACTACTTGGCAGCCCGTTCGCTCTATTTAGATGTTGGTGGGTCTATGGATGATAGTCCGTCTGAGTGCCACCGTCTCCCTGCCAGAATTTTCCTCCCACGTCGACGGCGTCATAGGCAAAAGCGGCTGTCGGAGGAAGCCCAGCCAAGATTACCGCCAGGCCAATGTAGATGTGCCTTTCTGTCCAGGAAACTGTGGTGGGGACACCTCCAACCTTGAGTTACCAGAATCAAAGGAAATGAGGCAGAAACCTACCATTTTTCTGTTTTCCGTTTCCGTCTTGTACCCCATTGTCCAGGTCCTTCCTTTGCTGCTACTACTTGACCACGGCGCTAATCAACTCCATTGTCGCCGGGATCTAAGGTAAGCTTCTTTTTCACTTGTATTACTATGAATCGTGGGTTACCATTTGCTTTGGCCATGTGTATTTTAACAATGCAATCTGTTTCGTATGTGTAATACAGTGGTGTTCATTTTGCACCTTATCATGGTAAAATGAACACACCTGTATTGACAGTTAAAAAAATATTTGTTTGTTGTGGTGGTTGGGGGTGTTGTGCTGTGGTGCCTGTGGTTGTACATTCAATAGTGTGTGTATGTTGTTTGTGTGCTATGCTATATGTATTTTATGTGGTATAACACAACATATATGCGTACTGACAAATTAATAAGTAGTACTTACCAGTCTCCACTACACCAGGGACTCACTCCAACAGGAATACGTTGCTAGGACAACGCCAGCACAAGAGGGAAATCTAAATAGACACGGCACAAACCTGTCAGCCTGACGGTGACAGAGTACTGTTAGCCAGCAGAGGAGTCTGCCACGCCGCCGGAGGTGCACCGCTTATGCGACGGTAAACAGTCTGTTGATGCGGGCGGCGGTTCAACCAGCCCACATCTAAATACAGCGGGCGGGACTCCGTCAGCCCGACGGAGTACTTGTAACTGCCGCCACAGAGGGATGACGGGAGTCCTGCCAAGATCTAAATCAGGCCTTAACTTCTCGATTGTAAAAAAAATAACAAGTTAAAATCTTTTAGTCAAACGTGTATGATGAGAAAAACCAACATAGGCATAGGAGACCATACTCAGGGCCCACAGACACAACTCTCAAGCCAAGAATGCACTTATTTGGAGGGGGTGTATTACACCCCTGGTTGTACACATCTGCCCTGTTCGCCATGCATCACGTTTTTAACTTTATTCACCTCTCTGAATATTGTTATACAGGAGATGTATATACTGCTTCCTGGTTCTGTTATATTCTGAATTTTCTAGATGATGCTGAGGTACAGAACGTCCAGTTATTTACCTGTGTAGGCATCCAAATGCTCACAATTAACTTAAAATGTCCAATTGTACTTCGGTCATATAGAACCTGAATTTCCGTAAGTTGCCTTTTTTATTACACGTCCACAAATACGACATGTAATGCTTGTTGGACCTGGCACCATTGGCGTGGGTCTAACTTCCATTTTTTTACCTTTACCTCCTGTGTTTTGCTGTGTGTTGGACTCCATTTTTGCTGGTCTAGATGCTTGGGCACTTTGCCACTGCTGTTCAGTGCCAAAGTGCAAGTGCTGCCTTTGTAAATTATTGTTATGGATTAGTGATTCCATGATTGGCTCATTTGATTTACTTGTCAGACCCTAGTACAATGCACCATGTGTGCCCAGGGCCTGTAAATCAAATACTGCTGGTGGGCTTGCAGCACTGATTGTGCCACCCACAGAAGCAGCCTGTACAATGTGACTCAGGCCTGCCATTGCAGAGCCTGTGTGCAGTCTGGAACTGCCATGTCGACTTGGCAAGTGCACACACTTGCCAGTCCCTAAACCTTCCCTTTTCTACATGTTAGTCACCCCTAAGGTAGGCCAAAGGTACCCCTGTGGGCAGGGTGCATTGTATGTGAAAGGTAGGACATGCCCTGATGTGTGTGGCATGTTCTGATAGTAAAATACTGCCAATTTCGTTTTTCACTATTGCAAGGCTGTCTGTTCCCATAGGCCAGAATGGGGGGTTTGTTTATAACATCATATAAACCTAACTGACCCTGGGAACAAGATAGGAAAATAAAGTTTAGTATGCCTGAACTCAGAATGTTAAAATACATCTTTTAGTGAGGGTGATTTTTACATTCTGTGTTTGAAAATACCACTTTTAGAAAGTAGGTATTTTCTTGCCTAACCATCCAGTGTGCCTCTGCTAGGTTTGTGTATTGCATGTCTGGCTTTTGGATGACAGGGGCTGGAGAAGGGCAATGGCTCCAGAAGTCTGATGAGTCAGGGTTGGGCTGAATAGACCTGGGCTGCATTTAGAGTAGGGGAGGAGATTTCCTTTCACCTGAATGGGCCTGGTCTGCCTTCCACAATGCTGTCTCCACCTCCTGCCAGGAAGCTGCACCAGTGAGGACAGAACTGGTTTTGGCTGGGTACAGACACTCTCTGCCTTCAGAGAACAAAGAATTTGGTGGTATAAATATTGGGGCCCAGATCCCAGACTGGTAGATCACTTCTGGGAAATCAAGAGGAATCTTTGCCAAGGAGAAGAGCCGGAGAAGCTGAGGAGGAATACTGCCCCTGTGCTGTTTGCTGTCTGGGGTTGGCCTGCAGTGGCTGCTTGCTGCCAAGGAAAGGAGAAAAGGACTTTCCTGCTTGCTTTGTCCCCTGCTTGAAGAAGAAGATCTCCAAGGGCTTGAACTGAGCTTGCCCCCTGTACTAGAGGTCTCAGGAACAGCAAAGAACTCACCATGTCTGTGTGCACCTTCTCTGATCGTCGCCGCAGAAGAAAAAGGTAACCGACTCTGTCAGGATTCCGTGTCCTGAGAGCACCGCTGAGAGCAACGCCTCGCTTCGCAATGCAACCCTGGTCTCACCGACTCCGTCAACGAGCTGCTGTGGGTACCGCACTCAGGAACGCTTCGTTACACGCTGCAAGGAAGTCACCGACTCCGTTGCTGCCCGGCCGGAACATCGACTGGCTCCGTCGCCACACCGTGACTTGCCAGCACCGCAGCGAGCACCGTCTCACCCTTCAACGCAAGCCCCGGTCTCCGTCAATGAGCCGCTGCTTGCACCGCATCGTGAGGACACCGCCCGCCGCACCGCTCCGCTTCACAACGCGACTGCGACGTTTGCCCCTACCGACTCGCACCCACATGTTGGTCGCAACAAGAAAGGTACTGTGTCCGAGTCTTGCGACGCTTTAGCTGGCCCGTATCGACGCTGTTGGCTGGAATTGTTAGACTCTGTCGTATTCAGTATTGCGGTAGGCCCAGGAGGAGCTACCGAGTCGGAAGAACTGTGTTTTATTGATTTTCCTGCAATTTAAAGGTTATCTTGCACAATTACTATTTTTCAAGAGTAGTGTATGATGGATTTTTGTCGTTTGGGCTTGTTTTGGTTTAGATAAAGATTGGCTATTTTTCTAAACTGGTGTGGTGTCCATTTGTAGTGTTTTCACTGTGTTACTGTATGTGTTCACAAATGCTTTACACACTGCCTCTGAGATAAGCCTTTCTGCTCGTGCCAAGCTACCAAGGGGGTGAGCAGGGGTTATTTTAGAAGTGTATTCCCGTTACCCTGACTAGAAGCAAGGGTCCCTATTTGGACAAAGGTACCTACCTCTGTCAACTAGAGAACCCCATTTCTAACCTTGGTGGTCAGCGGTGAGGATCCTGGACTTGCATTTGTGGTTTACATACAGTGATTGGTGTACACTACTAGTGAGTGCAGACCATTACGCAACCACGTACATTTTTTTAGAGTTTTTTCCTTGGAATTTTTTGCATCTTGAGAACTGCCAATTTTCACCATGAGTAAACCAGCACCCATTGCATCTTTGGATATTGAATTTGAAGAGGAGAGGGTTGATACCTACACTGTGCTACAAATTAAAGCCATCTGCAAAAATTTAAAATCTCCGTGAGAGGCCTCACCAGAAAGGAGGAGTTCCAAAAGGCACTGAGGGCCTGGTTGGAAGCAAGGAATGCCGGTGGGCAGACCGAGGAGCCTATGGTGGAGGGGGAGCATTTAGAAGGGCAGCAGGATGGGCTAGTGGGCCTAACTGGAGGGGGAGTGCCCCAAGGGAAGGCAGCAGTGTATCTTCAAGGGGTCTGTCTCCAGAAGAGTTGGAGGACAGGGAGAAAAGCAGAGTGCATGAAATGGAGCTCGCTAAACTCAGCTGGGGAGCCATGGTGACTTAGAGAATAAGAGGTTGGAGTTGGAGAGCAAGAAATTGGCCATGGAGGAAAAGAAGATGCTTTTAGAGCATGAGAGAGTGTTGAGGGAGCTAGAGCTCACTCCCTCTGGTGGCAGCACACCATCAGTGCCTGGGGAAGGAAAAGTATACATTCCCAAAGATATGATCAAAGATTTCATGAAGCATGAGGACATTGGGCAGTGGTTTAAGGCCTAAGAGATAGCCATGAAGTCCCACCGGGTCCCTGAGAGAGATTGGGGAGCGGGGTTGTGGGGTTGTGGGGCCGCTTCATAGGTGAAGGGAAGGAAACCTTACTAGCTTTGCCCACTGAGGATCAGATGTCCTATGCCCCCATGAAGGAAGCCTTGATAGCCAGGTATGGGTTGACCCCAGAGCTTTATAGGCAGAAATTTAGGAACTGCAAGAAGCTGGAGTCAAGTACTTGGGTGGAGTATGTATCTTACTTTTGCAGAGCACTGGATGGATGGGTGAAGGGTAGCAAGGTAACTGACTTGCATGGGCTCTATGATTTGGTTGCATGGGAGCACTTGTCCAGTAGTTGTTTTCCAGAGCTACGCCAGCACCTGATTGATAGTAAGCTGACTGACCCCAGGAAGCTTGCTGTGGAGGCGGACCGCTGGGTCAGTACCAGGCTCCACAAAGGTCTTGTGGGAGCCTCCGCCAAGGGTGGGCAGGGTACCCAGCAGAAGAGTGGGGGGGACAAAGGTAAACAAAAGGAGTTCCAAAAAGGGCCCCAAAGTAATCCCCAAGGGAACCAAGGTAAGGGTTCCCAGCCTCTCACTGAAAAGAAACCATGGGTCCCGCCAGGTAAACCTGTGCAGAAGGGTCCCAAGACCTGTTTTAGTTGTGGTCAGGTAGGCTACTTCCGGGGGGATCCTAAGTGTCCCAAAACGGTTACCACCGCACCCACTAGTGCACTGCCCCGGGAACTGGCTAGTGTAGCCTTGGGGTGCCCAAGGTGGGTGGAGTCCTGCAGAGATGTCCCTGGGCTCTTTAGGAGACAGTGAGATGGTCCCAAGGACTCATCTGCCTGATAACACTAAGAAGTACAGGCAGTGGGTGACCATCAATGGCCATAGTGTGGAGGCTCTGAGAGACATTGGAGCCAGTGTGACAGCTGTCAGTTGTCGGATGGTGTCTGAAGAGCAGGTGGTCCCCAACACATTCTATCCAGTAGTTGCCACTGACAATTCAGAGTGCCTCTGCAAAGTGGCACAGGTTCCCTTTGAGTGGGGGGTGGGGTCTCAGGTACCTTGAGAGTAGATGTGAGGCCAGTCATGCCTGTTGACTGTCTGCTAGGCAATGATTTGGAGAGCTCCCCGTGGGCGAAGGTGGAGCGTAGGTCTCATTTGGAGATGTTGGGTCTGCCTGAGTGGGCATGTGTGACCACTCGGTCAATGGCAGCCGGTAAGGGCATTCAAGAGGACCTGGAGCCTGAAAGAGTGGCCCAGGTGCCTGCCAGGAAGAGAAGAGGCAGGGGGTGTGGGAAACCGGCCCCCGAAGTTCCCACGGTCCAGGAGGAGGTAGACCCTGAGGGGGATGCCCTGGAGCCTACAGGGGAACAAGTGGCTGAACTGGGGGACCTGCCTGAGCTGACCCATTGGCAGCAAGAAGGAGGGCCCACCAGGGAGGAGTTCTGCCAGGAGCAGCAGACGTGCCCTTCTCTCATTGGTTTGCGGCAGCAGGCTGCAAACCAGGCAGCAGGTGATCAGTCCAGATCACATTGGATATACTGGGAGAATGGTCTCCTGTATAGCGAGCCTAAGGTTGCTGAGCCTGGGTCAGCCCGTGTGCTGGTGGTACCCCAGCGCTTCAGAGCCTTCCTACTGGGTCTGGCTCATGAAGTGCCTTTGGCAGGGCATTTGGGGCAAGACAAGACCTTTGAAAGGCTTGTCACCCACTTTTACTGGCCCCAAATGTGCAAGCATTCTGATGCTCCCTGTAGGTCTTGTCAGACTTGCCAGGCAAGTGGTAAGAGTGGGAGGAAGTGTAAGGCTCCTCTCCAAACTTTCCCTGTGGTCAGCACCCCCTTTGAGAGGGTGGGCATTGACATTGTGGGGCCTCTGGATCCTAAGACAGCCATGTGCAACAGGTTTATCCTGGTCTTGGTGGACCATGCCACCCGGTACCCGGAAGTCATCCCTCTCCGGACTGTGACGGCCCCCGTGGTGGGTCATGCGTTGATGGGGATTTTCTCCCGTGTGGGGTTCCCCAGAGAGGTGGTGTCCGACCGTGGTACCAACTTCATATCGAAGTATATGAAGTCCCTGTGGCAGGAGTGCGGTGTAACTTATAAGTTCACCACTCCTTGCCACCCCAAGGTAATGGGCTGGTTGAGAGATTCAACCGGACCCTGAAAGGCATGATTATGGGTCTTGGTGAACCCATGAGGTGTAAGTGGGACGTCCGCTTACCATGCCTGCTGTTTGCTTACAGAGAGGTGCCCCAGAAGTCCTTAGGGTTCAGTCCCTTTGAGCTGCTGTACAGCCATCCTGTAAGAGGACCTCTGAGTCTGGTGAAAGAAGGCTTGGAGAACGCTCCCAGTAAACCTCCCCAGGATGTATATAGCTACATGCTGGCCTTCAGAAACCAGACTAAGCGCTTCAGGCAACTCGCTCAGGCGAACCTGGAAGCCAGCCAGGAGGAAATGAAATGCTGGTATGATCAGAATGCCACTCTGATCGAGTTTCAGCCTGGACAGAAAGGGTGGGTCATGGCCCCAGTGGAGCCTTGTGCGCTCCAGGATAAGTGGACCGGACCATTTGAGGTGGTGGAGCGCAAGAGCAACGTCACCTACTTGGTAGACTTGCAGTCTCCTAGGAACCCTTTGCGGGTTCTGCATGTGAACTCCCTGAAGCCCCACTTGGAGAGGTCCGAAGTGGGCATGCTCCTAGCAACAGATGCTGGGATGGAAGAGGAGACTGAGCCTCTTCCTGACCTCCTGTCTGCAAGGGAGCAAGATGGGTCAGTGGACGGTGTGAACGTCTCTACCGCCCTGACCCCTGAGCAGCAGAGTGACTGTCGCCAACTGTTGGGACAGTTTTCTGACCTGTTCTCCCTGACACCCTGTGTCACTCAGTGGTGAGTCCATGATGTGGACACCTGGGACAGTCCTCCAGTAAAACATAAGATTTACAGAGTGACTGACAGGGTCAGAGTTTGCATCAAGGAGGAGGTCTTCAAGATGTTAGCGCTAGGGGTGATTGAGCCCTCAGACAGCCCTTGGGCCAGCCCAGTGGTCTTGGTCCCGAAGGCTGCCGCACCCGGTGCCACGCCAGAACTCCGGTTCTGTGTGGACTACCGAGGGCTCAATTCAGTCACTAGGACTGACGCACACCCCATCCCCAGAGCTGATGAGCTCATCGATCAGTTGGGGGCTGCCCGGTACCTCAGTACGTTTGACTTAACGTCTGGGTACTGGCAGATCGCCTTGACTGATGGGGTAAGAGAGAGGTCAGCATTCTCCACTCCAGATGGGCACTACCAATTCCGGGTGATGCCCTTTGGGATGAAGAATGCCCGTGCCACCTTTCAGAGGTTGGTCAACCAGGTGTTGGTTGGGCTGGAGGATTTCAGTGCCGCCTACTTGGACGACATTGCAGTGTTCAGTGCCACTTGGGAGGAACATCTGCACCAACTCTGGGAAGTGTTGAAGGCGCTGCGGAGGGCAGGCCTCACGATCAAGGCAAGCAAGTGCCAGATCGGGCAGATTTCAGTGGTGTACTTGGGACACCAGGTGGGGAGCGGCCAGGTGGCGCCCCTACAGCCCAGGATTGATACCATTCTGGCTTGGGAACCCTCAAAGACTCAGACAGAGGTGAGAGCCTTTTTAGGACTCACCGGGTATTACAGGAGATTTGTCAAGGGGTATGGCACCATTTTTGCCCCCTTGACAGAGCTGACTTCCAGGAAGCAGCCTAGGAAAGTGAACTGGACTGACGCCTGCCAGAAGGCTTTTGATGCCCTGAAATCTGCCATGTGCACAGCGCCCGTGCTTAAGGTACCCAACTTCTCAAGAGAATTCATTGTGTAGACAGATGCTTCAGAGCATGGTGTGGGGGCTGTGCTCTCACAGCTAAATGAGGAGAGGACCTAGACCAACCTGTAGCCTTCATTAGTAGAAGGTTACTTCCACGGGAACAGAGGTGGAGTGCGATTGAGCGTGAGGCATTTGCTGTGGTGTGGGCGCTGAAGAAGCTGAGACCATACTTGTTTGGGACTCACTTCGGGGTTCAGACAGACCACAGGCCCCTCAGATGGTTGATGCAAATGAGGGGTGAGAATCCAAAGCTGTTGAGGTGGTCCATTTCCCTACAGGGGATGGACTTTAGAGTGGAACACCGCCCTGGTACAGAACACGCCAATGCTGATGGTCTGTCCAGATTTTTCCACCTTGGTGAAGAGAACTCCCAAGAGGGTGGGTAGTTCTCCCCACATTTCAACTGGAGAGGACACGTGTTAGACCTGGCACCATTGGCGTGGGACTCCCTTCCATTTTTTGCCTTTACCTCCTGTGTTTTGCTGTGTGTTGGACTCCATTTTTGCTGGTCTAGATGCTTGGGCACTTTGCCACGGCTGTTCAGTGCCAAAGTGCAAGTGCTCCCTTTGTGAATTATTGTTATGGATTAGTGATTCCATGATTGGCTCATTTGATTTACTTGTCAGACCCTAGTACAGTGCACCACGTGTGTCCAGGGCCTGTAAATCAAATACTGCTGGTGGGCTTGCAGCACTGATTGTGCCACCCACAGAAGCAGCCTGTACAATGAGACTCAGGCCTGCCATTGCAGAGCCTGTGTGCAGTCTGGGACTGCCATGTCGACTTGGCAAGTGCACACACTTGCCAGTCCATAAACCTTCCCTTTTCTACATGTTAGTCACCCCTAAGGTAGGCCCAAGGTACCCCTGTGGGCAGGGTGCATTCTATGTGAAAGGTAGGACATGCCCTGATGTGTGTGGCATGTCCTGATAGTGAAATACTGCCAATTTCGTTTTTTTCACTAGTGCAAGGCTGTCTGTTCCCATAGGCCAGAATGGGGGGGTTGTTTATAACATCTTATAAACATAACTGACCCTGGGAACAAGATAGGAAAATAAAGTTTAGTATGCCTGAACTCAGAATGTTAAAATACATCTTTTAGTGAGGGTGATTTTTACATTCTGTGTTTGAAAAAACCACTTTTAGAAAGTAGGTATTTTGTTGCCTAACCATCCAGTGTGCCTCTGCTAGGTTTGTGTATTGCATGTCTGGCTTTTGGATGACAGGGGCTGGAGAAGGGCAGTGGCTCCAGAAGTCTGATGAGTCAGGGCTGGGCTGAATAGACCTGGGCTGCATTTAGAGTAGGGGGAGGAGATTTCCTTTTCACCTGAATGGGCCTGGTCTGCTTTCAACAATGCTGTCTCCACCTCCTACCAGGAAGTTGCACCAGCGAGGACAGAACTGGTTTTGGCTGGGTACAGAAACTCTCTGCCTTCAGAGAACAAAGAATTTTGGGGTAGAAATATTGGGGCCCAGACTGGTAGATCACTTCTGGGAAATCAAGAGGAATCTTTGCCAAGGAGAAGAGCCGGAGAAGCTGAGGAGGAATACTGCCCCTGTGCTGTTTGCTGTCTGGGATTGGCCTGCAGTAGCTGCTTGCTGCCAAGGAAAGGAGAAAAGGACTTTGCTGCTTGCTTTATCCCCTTCTTGAAGAAGAAGATCTCCAAAGGCTTGAACTGAGCTTGCCCCCCTGTTCTAGAGGTCTCGGGAACAGCAAAGACCTCACCGTGTCTGTGTGCACCGTCTATGATCGTCGCCGCAGAAGAAAAGGGTAACCGACTCTGTCATCGAGTCCGTCGCAGGATTCCCTGTCCTGAGAGCACCGCCGAGAGCAACGCCTCGCTTCACCGACTCCGTCAACGAGCCGCTGCTTGCACTGCGTCCTGTGGGCACCGCACTCCGCAACGCTTCGTTACATGCTGCAAGGACGTCACCGACTCCGTCGCTGCCCGGCCGGAACATCGACCGATTCCGTCGCCGCACCGTGACTTGCCAGCAGCGCATCAAGCACCGTCTCACCCTTCAACGCAAGCCCCGATCTCACCGACTCCATCAACGAGCCGCTGCTTGCACCGCATCGTGAGGACACCGCCCGCTGCACCGCTCCGCTTCACAACGCGACCGCGACGTTTGCCCCGACCAACTCGCACCGACGTGTTGGTCGCAATAAGAAAGGTACTGTGTCCGAGTCTTGCGACGCTTTAGCTGGCCAATATCGACGCGGTCGGCTGGAATTGTTAGACTCTGTCGTATTCAGTATCGCGGTAGCCCCAGGAGGAGCTACCGAGTCGGAAGAACTGTGTTTAATTGATTTTCCTCCAATTTAAAGGTTATTTTGCACAATTACTATTTTTCAAGAGTAGTGTATGTTGGATTTTTGTCGTTTGGTCTTGTTTTGGTTTAGATAAAGATTGGCTATTTTTCTAAACTGGTGTGGTGTCCATTTGTAGTGTTTTCACTGTGTTACTATATGTGTTCACAAATGCTTTACACACTGCCTCTGAGATAAGCCTTTCTGCTCGTGCCAAGCTACCAAGGGGGTGAGCAGGGGTTATTTTAGAAGTGTATCCCCCTTACCCTGACTAGAAGCAAGGGTCCCTATTTGGACAAAGGTACCTACCTCTGCCAACTAGAGACCCCCATTTCTAACAATACTCAAACAAAATTTTGCAGCACGAGGAAGAGTATCTTTTATTTTCACAGCTGTTTTCTGTAATGCATCTTGAAACGTGAGAAATAGTAGAACAAAATCGAGATATCACCTACCAGATTACAACATAATAGCCCCAACTACAAGTGGACTGCATTGGGGTGAGGTATTTACCTCACATGGTAAATTCCATTACTGTGATGTATTATAAGTGCAGTGCGAAAGGTCCTTGTGGAAAGTCTCGTTTGCACAGGGATCAGAATTACGAGTTGTGTGATAATGGTATTTACCATGTGTGGTAAATACCTTACCCTATTACGCTTATCTTGTAATTGGGGCCTGTGTGAGGTAAATACCTTCTGTTCCAAGTTTTTCACTTCTAAATGGGACAAAAACAGCGAATTCTATATTTAAAGCACCATATTCTGCAGCGTTTGCCTTTTTTTTATCTTATAAAGTTTAAGCATGTTTGACCAGATAATTAATAGCTCGGGATTCCCCTCACTCTTCAAACCCTAGTTTGCAAATGCATCTAAATTTAATACCAACCTTTAAACATGGCCTTAACGCCAGAGCGCTGAGATTTTAAGGGGATAAAGGAAATAGTTTGCAGAACAGATACAACACAGGGCTATCAAGCAACACCGACTGAAATGATAAAACACGTGGTGAATAAACAGAACAGAGCTTCTGTTCAGAAAGCATCTAGTCGTCTGAAACAGTCCTTGTTTGTGGCCTTTCGTTCTTTAAAGTATCAGTCGACTGAGCTACATTTATTGGTCGCTTTGTTTTATGCAAACACAGCCAAAAATGATCTTGGCTCATAGAAAACAGTGTTGTGTTCTGTCAACTGCTCTTGTTATGGCAGGGACAACTGTGTGTGATACACACAAAAATGTTAGAAAAGCAATTTTCTCTAACATTCAGCGTTTCTCAGAAACTATTGTTTCACTGTAATTATGTAGATATGTGTGGAGAAGTCCCACATGGCATCATGGTTAAAAGAACGCATCTAACGAGACTGCTTGTCTAGACAAAAGTCAAAATTAAAGAAGACTATAAAACTGGCCCGCATACCTAGGAGGGAGCCTGAGAGCAGAGGCCAACAGACTGGTGATTAGTTTCCTTGGCTGCAGTAACGTGATCACCTGCTGTCGCCATCGTGTCTCCACAGCTGTGTATGCCAGCTCTGCTTGGACGCCTGGGGCAGATTTAGTGCACCATACACTTCGGCGTGAATAACTGGGCGCCAAGATCATGGCTGGTCTGTTGCAAGAAATATGACGTGGGATTTGGGCTGAGTGTTTTCACACTGTCAAAAATAGGGGATGAGAGATGCATCCATCATTGTGAAAGCCTCCCAGCTAGGATGCAAACATCTATGGCTCTTTACACGCTTTAAGCAGAAGAGTGACTTATTGTGCTATGCGAAAAAATACATTTTTTACCCAGATGCTGAACGGTGGCTTAAAATACAGACAGATTAAGTTCATCTCCATTCAGACCACAGTGAGCCTATTCGGGCAGTAAAATGATGCCGAAACATGGGAACAATTAGTTTTTTCACATAAATGAATAAATGAGCGAATGTAATCGACTTTTTTCTACTGATATTGCTAGGCTATTAGTTGTTACATTAGAGGCGCGATTAGCTCAGGTATAAATTCTATACACATGGAAAGCGGATGGGATGGGATGGATAGCGGAGTGCAGGAACGGAGGGAAGATACGCATGAAACTAGGAATACCAAATCAGGGAAAAGACACAACTGTGAGCTGGGAAACGGTGGAAGTGTAAGGAGAGCTTAGAAACAACAGCCAGCACACAATGGGTGCCTGGAGCAGCCGCAACAAAGGCACAAAGAGGTGTGAGGTTTCTGGATCTGGCAGTCATCAGCCAATGGAAGGAGTAATCAGGGCAAGATAAAAGGGCAGGCCTCACCTAAAGGGTTCTTCACCTCTGCCAAACAGTCTAAAGGCTCAGCGCTCTCTCCTACCATCTACCGAATGGCAGTATTCAGGAAGACCAATCAGTAGCTCCTTGCTATAAAAAGGCCTAATTTAATTTATAAAGGAGCCCTCTCTCCACACCCCTCAGTTCATTGTCTAGATATCCTCATTTCAGTTTCAAGAATGTCAGCAATACACTTCCACTGTCTGGGAAAACAATCTCACCTTCATCTTGTGCAAAGGTCAGGGCTGGGATATGCAAAATGGATGATACAGGCCTCAACTACTCTAGCTCACTCATACAAACCATGCATGTACGACGCTCACTAAATACACAAACATGCACAGAATACACTTGGGACTTCACTGCTAGGGTTTGGGAAACAGCATAGAAGGGGAACTTTACATGAGTGGTCCGTAGGCCCATGCTCCAGTGACACATATAAAAAGGTCTCGACACAACTATGGATTCCCAAAACATAACACACTGCCGCCGCCGCCACCACTTTATGTGCTAAGCTTGCAATAGGGACAGTAGTCTCCTGCCACTCAATGAGGGAACACTTGGTGTGCTGCTCCAGGTCACAAGACAAGTATTGCACCTAGTCATGTTAAGGGAGAGGCCTAGACCTCTGGGCGCATGCTAGAGTAGCATAATGGCATGGCTAAAAAACTGAAATCAGGAAAACGACACACCGTCATAGTCTTAGGGTTTTATTGAGCGCACATATCACCCGGAGGGGTCTCAATGCGCTGTAGCAAATGCTGGTGAAGGTGAATATAGAACGGCTGAAAAGAGGAGGGTGGGCCGTCAGAATAGCCAGGTTTTAAGCTTTTTTCTGAAATGTCTACGATCTGAAATTGTGCGGAGCTGCAATGGGAGTTCGTTCCAAAAGCAGAGGGGGCTAGATGGGAAAATGATCGGCCACTGTGCCTGGCGATACGCACCCTGAGTGGATTGAGAAGATGTTTAGTTCCAGACCTAAGATTCCTGTGGGGGAGATACCAGTTTAGTTTTTTGGCCAGGTAACTCGGCCCATTTCCATACAAGGTCTTGTGTACCAGACAGTTCATCTTAAAACGGATCCGTTTCCTAATTGGAAGCCAGTGGAGAGCTTTCAGACTGGGCGCCGACGGGGACCGAGGTGGAAGGTTTAGTACCAGCCTGGCAGCTGGGTTCTGCAGAACTTAAGTCTGGTGACCAGCTCTTCGTTAATTGAGGCCATCAGAGCATTTCCATAGTCAAGGCGACTGATGATTGAGCCTTGGACAAGCAGTTTTCTTGATTCTAATGGAATCCACCGACGGGCACTCAGGGTAGAGTAACACAACTGTACATCAAGCATAGACATTTCTATCTCAGTAGACACCTCTCCCAGATCAAACTACCTATAACTTACTCCACCAATAGAGAAGAGTGGTCATTGGGTCAGCAAAACCAGGGGGAAGTCCATCTGTACTCCCATGATTCATTCCGGCTTTGTGCTCAAACTGAAATCTAGGCCTTTGAACAAGGTAGACAATCTCAGCAATTTGGGAGTTTCACCTCTTATTGCCATCAGTCATTTGAGTGGTTTGTGGTCTGTTTGTACCACAAAATTAACACCCAACAGATACAGTTGGAATCTTCTCAAAGCCCAAACTATGGCAGAGCATTCCTTCTCAATGGCTATCCGGGTCTACCCTTTGGGAAGCAACATATGACTAATAAAGGTCACCGGACGCTCTCTACCCGTGTCATTGAGTTGAGCCAGTACTGCTCCAACTCCCTTAGCTGAGGCATTCAGCTGTACAATGAAGGGTTGTGGTCAGAGGCCTTCAGTACAGGTGCATTGCATAGTTCTCTGTTCGGTCCTCAAAAGCTTTATGACATAACCTTCTTGGGTTGCGTCTTAGATATCAAAGCTGCCAAAGGGGCAACTATGGTCCCATAGTTTGCCACAAAGTTAGTATAATAACGAGTAAGGTTAATCTTTCTGTTACCCACCGAACAGCCAAGGTATACTACAGATGATTACCCCACCTTGTAGTTACCTTGATGGTCAGTTTCGCCCCCTGTATCCTGACCTACTATCTAGGTGTTTCAGGAGGTACTCCCATGAATTGCAAAACACAGTAATATAGCATACAGAACTATTCTAACCATGATAAAACATGGTTCATCAGGTGATGGAAAGTGGCATGAGCATTCTTCAACCCAAAAGGCATTATTCTAAACTGGAATAACCCCTCCTGCATGAAAAATGCTGTCTTTACCAAGCACTATGCACCAAGACAATTTGCCAGTAATCACTAGTCAAATCAAAGGTGCTTAAGTATTTTGCCGCAACCTGCCAGTCCACAATTCATCAGCTCTGGGGATCAGGTGTGCATCTGTCTTAGTGATGTAGGATCCCGTACTCTCATAAAAACACAAGTCTGTAGAGGATTGCTTGGGCACCAACCCCACGGGGCTAGTCCACGCATTATGGGATCGCTCAATGATCCCCAGCATCTTGGCCACTTCCGCATTCATGCATTCATGGACTCAGTCAGGTATTCTATAAGACTTGCATTTCAATGGCAGACTATCTCCTGTGTCTGCATCATCAACACAGACAGGAGTCAACTCGGGGTCAGCCAGAAGAGAAGGCAAAATCATCCAACTACCTCTCATTTACACTCCATCGAGTGAACAGGTGCCAACTCAGGAGCAAGCAGTACCCTTTCCACATAGTCATCCTTCATGTTGCTATGCAGCAAGTCAGGAAGAGGCCCACTCTCTTCATTAGCTTCCTCTACCATAGAGGTGATGTTTACTTTGTAATCTCTCCAGAGGTAAGGCTTAAACTGGTTCACGTGGAACACCCTCTAGGGTTCTCTTGTGGCACCTGTGGCCACACAGTAGCTCATATCAGAAACCTATTGCACTACTTGTATTGCCCACATCACATATCCTTCTAAGCTCTGGACAAATGGGCTTCAGCACTAACAACTCCTGACCATCCTGGTATCAAGCCAGTGTCATTTTCTGGCCATACAACTCCTCCATCCGATCCTGGCTTTCCTGAAGGTTTCTCTTTGACTGGCTTGTGTATTGCACCATCAACTTCCTGAGGCCAATCACATAGTCCATCACATCCTTCTGAAGTGACTCGAACTTCCTTACCACCCTTCTCTGATGAAGGTGATAGGGCCATGTAGTCGGTTCACAAGAGGAAGTTTGAAATCCCTAATAACTACACCCTTCTGTGGACAGTACCTGGCACTGAACAAGTGACATGGCAGGGAAGATCCCTCTTCCTCCTGAATTTCTTGAGCATCAGTCCCATCATCCTCTTATGGGTCTTACGGAACTTTCCCACAAGCCTGTTTGTTTGTGGGTGATAAGCCATGGGGAAGTAGTAGGTCACATCAACTTTCTCCCACATTTCTCTAATGTATGAGGAGATAAAGTTTGTTCTGTGGTCGGAAATTATAATCTTTTGAAACCCAACCCTAAAAAAACATTCCTAGACGATATCTAGGCACCACCTTTGCAGTTGTGGTCCTCGGGGGTACCACCTCTGGATACTTGGTGTCATTATCCACCACAAACAAGATCATACTTGTCTGGTGCAGAGGGAGATCAAATGGAACAACAATGTCTATTCTCATCCGCTCAAATGGAACATCTACAATTGGCAAAGGCACTAAAGGTGGCTTGGTCTTACCTCCAAACTTACCACTTACCTGGCAAATGAGAGAGTTTTTGCATAATCTCTCAGTGACCCTGCACTTCACTGACCAGTACAATAGATGGTCCAACCTATCCTGGGTGTAATGCCCACGTGTTCTTCATGGGCCAGTGACAACAGGACATTCCTATGCACTAGCACCTGGCTCAGATTTTTCGGGATCTGTGTAAAGTAGTTCACCTTCACAGCCAACATTATGGCTGCAGACCACTTCCTTGTTCCTGGACTTCCTTCTGAAGTCCAACATGCATAGCGCACTCAACTTGAGCCTTGTGGAATTCCTTCTGGGTAGTTCCTCCAGCAGCTAATAAACCCTGCAGTTCTGGTAGTGACCCAGACTCCAACAACGCCTGGTCTAATTCTGGTGTCTCATCCTCCTCTTCGTCTGGAACAGGGACGATGGACATCATGGCCAGTGCCTTCTCAGAGTCTGTCCTGATTCATTTACTACCTTGCCCAGGTCCAGGAAAATATGGGATTGTCCCAGTCTCTTCCTGAGACTGAGGTGCAGACTGTGCTCTGGTCTAAGTAGCTGACATGGTCCAAGCCATGTAAGGTTCTGGTCTTGGTACTAAACCAGGGAATACTTCAAAGGTGGTAGAATGCACACCATATTTCTCAAAATTTGTAGCAAGTTCAAAATGTTAAATTGTTGCAGCATGAAACCCTGTTTTACGTGAGTTCCATCCATGCGCACAAATTATGTGGAAGTGATAATGGAGCCTCGTCAGGTGCCAGCACAGAGTGCATGGCCAAAAGAGAATTTCACTAACAAATTAATTTCACAAGTTTCTTTTTCATTTTAATCTGTTTTATTGCTTCCAGATCTCGATTCATAATCACTTTATGTCCATACATGATTCAAATATTGTAATCCATATTCAACGAATGCCTATCCAGGCCTCTCTGAACAACACCTGGGGATTCACCCCTCCTTATAGTGTGACGTTAATTTAGTTGTTGGACCCAATGCATTTCGGGCAGCATATGCCCTTCCTCAGGGGTAACTCCAAAATCGGAGTGCCCTCAAACCGCCATTCTCTAACAAACTAAAATTTACCTTTATGCACGCCAAACATTGCCGATCACCGAAGTGAATGTGCTGATTTTTAATCAACCATAATTCTGTAAACTCCTGTATCTCTCAGGCCTCCTCAAGTTGCACTATGATCATAAGCTGGTTAAGGGCATGAAATTCCTTAGCTGGCATCCTTTTTAACCACTCATTCTAAAAACACTATACATTGTGAATGCATATTTCATTTGGAACACCATCGCTCTCTTACTTTCTTTAAACGTCTGAGTTGGCTTCAGCCTGAACCATCCGAACTGAGCTTTCTTCATTCCCTCATAGTTCATCTGCTCAGCCACATACATTCTCCCAATGACTGCTGTACTTCTAAGAGCAAGCCATTCAATTATGAGACTGCCTTAGGCACATCATTCATAGCCTTCACTCTACAACTTATCTCAAAGTTCACAAACCATTCCCTGCCTTTCAATTCCCTGCTCCTCTTGTGCCCTTTTTCTCTCCTCGTGGGCCCATTCTTCCTGTCTCACACTCCTCCTTTCCTCTTGTTACTGGTCAGCTAATCTCAGCTTCCCCTTCTCAAACTCCCTGGTCATCCCTTCTTAAGCTTTAGCTTTCAGGAGAGGTAACTGCAAGTTCAGGGTCTCAGCTACACTTAACCCATCTCAGGGAATACCTACTGAAGTCGGTGATAATAGTACCCTAGAAATCGGTGGCAGTGATTCCCTTGCGGAAACACTGGAAAGCAAATTTGGAATATAAACACAGAGGATCTGTTTCAGGTAAACTTACACGGAAGTATACGTTTTGATTGTTTGCTATTCACAAAGCAATTTGCGAGTGCGGACCTATCAATCAATCAATCAGGGGTTTGTTAAAGCGCGACTACTCACCCGTAAGGGTCTCAAGGCGCTGGGGGGGGGGGTGCAGGTTCCATCCATCAAGGAGGGGGTCTGTCGAAAAGCCAGGTTTTGAGGTTTCTTGCGAAGATGGGGAGCGATGTTGTCTGTCTGAGGTGGAGCGGAAGGGCGTTCCATGCTTTGGCCGCGAGGAAGGAGAAGGAGCGGCCTCCCGATCTGGTCTTTCTGGTGCGGGGGACCACGGCGTAGGAGAGCTGGGCTGATCGTAGGGTCCTTTGGGGTGCGTGGAATTTGAGTCGGCTGTTCAGGTATGCTGGTCCGGTGCCGTGGAGGGCCTTGTGTGCGTGGGTGAGCATCTTGAAGTTGATTCTCGCCTCGACAGGGAGCCAGTGGAGTGTGCGCAGGTGCTGGGAGATGTGGCAGTGTTTTGGCAGGTTGAGGACCAGTCTTGCGGCGGCGTTCTGGATGTCCTATCTTTTATGTGTGGAGACTTTGCACTAGTAAAGATACACCTCGTAAATCCTTTTGTGATTAGCAAACAATCGTAAACATACACTAAAGTGTAAGTTTACCTTTTTGAATCAGGCCCAGAGAGTGCCTGAGGAAAATCTATTGTAAGGGGCAAAGAGTGCCTACCTGTGTTCCTATTGTAATATCTTTTCTTGAATCTACCACAGTTTCTCATCCCCCACCACGAGTTTCTCTAACTGGACTTTTAACAAACTCACAAGGGCATGTCCTTATTCCTGGGAGCACTCCAGGGTCTATACAAATGCAGATCCCTCAACTGATCTAGGGACAGGCGTACTCAAACTAATTTACCCCAACTAACCTTGCATCTGCCATAGTAATGTGCAGGTCCTAATATGAGCAAGCTGGGCTTACAGCTTTGTTGGTGGAATTGACTTTTTAAGGGTCTCACACTGCTTGCCGCCATCTCTCACAAGACAAAGGGGCTACTGGGCAGCAACCACTACAATTGTGGCCATTTGCCTTTCATGTCACAGGGTCCATCCTACTATGACTCTGAAAACAGGGGCAAGTACATACCCTTCCGCACTTGTCTCCCAGTGATAGTGATGGTGAGCAGTCACAGGCTTCTCAGGGAGGATGTGTGGGGGAACTCCAGCACAGAGCGCCCCAATCACAAAACAACACAGTAAATTAATGTCCAACCCAATGCTTATCCTTTCAGGATGGAGAAGTACTTTAATGTGCACTAGAATGGAATACTACACACTATAATAACAAGATACAATTTAGAGTACTTGGCACTATCAAGGAGTGCTGCACCTCTATCGGGCATAAACTGCACCCTTCTCCCTTAAGCCAGGCTATGTTCTCCCCGGGGTCTAGGACTCCCTTCTATGGGGTATAAGGATTTAGAGTGATTATGGTTCAGGTGCAGTTATATCGCCCCAGAAATAAGTGCCTCCGTTTTTAGTTCTCAATTTTCCAGATGGAGTGGATCAGTCCACGCAGGATCAACACAGTCATCCAGCTATGTAGAGGGCTCCTAATCTCTCTCTCTGTAGGCTGTGTTCAAGCTGGCAACATCGTCTTTGAGTCCAGGTTCATCTGCTGGGCCTGCACTCGTGCAGTGTGCCCCGGCAGAAGTGCAGGCGGTAGTCCTGGGTCGTCACGGTCCCGATCGAGCCACCTGTGAGTGTTGGAGCAGTTGGGGACTTCAGCAAAGGCATTAGTATACAAGGTCCCTTTTATTCAATGATTGTCTGTCTTATGCCTTACCTTAGTGTATGTGTATGCAATATATGCTTCAATTCTTTCTGCCCATCCCATAATGCAGAATGCATATATGTTTGGCATCTGATTGTGGTCTTGAATTGTTATTTTGTTAAAGAGAAACAGATGGTACTGCATAATTTTCAATACAACAGCTTCCAGTGTAAACACGATTTGTAATAAAATGTTTTAAAACTTGTAGTGTTAAGTGAGTAGGTAGTTTATTTTATTTAAATTGTACTGCACAAATATTACGTCGCTATAAATGCTATGTTACATAGACAAGTGTATATTTTGGGTTTATTTTCTGTTTATTTAAAATGAATGAGGAAGTGTTCGATAATGCAAATGGTTATGGTTCAAGCGAAACCAGATGCACAGTAAATGAGAATCCGTTGCAAGAGTTTGATTAATGAGATCAAACTCAAACCTCACTTGAGATTGTACAGAGGACGACGCTAGCTGAAAAAGTAATCTAAAAATATGTTATTGTGCTAAGATAAACCATTTATTTAGTTTGCCAGAAAATGTCTCGCTGCCATAATCTAGGGTGGGCATGAAACTGACTTTCTTCAATCATATCATGCAGTGGCTTCCAGAAAGATTCATTCAAGATATCGGTTTATTGATAGCAAAACTTAAGGAATTTAATTTTAGTTTTCATGAGACATGATGGAATTTATATCCTTCTTTTTCTTCAAATCAAACTCCTTGGTAATGGTATGTGGGGGCCTTTGCTATAGTTTGCTAACCCAAAAGCAAAGAACATAACTTTTTAGCTTCATTCTAAAAATGACATTTGCTTTTACAACGTTAACCACCAATGACTTTTGTTTACAATATTTTCCAAACGGAACATCACATATTGAAGGCCTACACCTGCTGCTCTAACAATATGGTGTCATATGCCGATTGCAGAATTTGTGTATGCTGACCCCCACGTTTCGCCGGACAAGATCTACCGCTTTCCAAGGCTTGCCCTAGACCCACACATAAACATTTAAACGTGTCCAGCACATATTCTTGTTTACATCCTGTGGTAGTTCTGATCCCTTCAGACAATGCAGAATTATTAACAGAACCGAAGTCACACCCAAGTATCTTGACACAAAAGGTGAATGGCCCTCAATTATAACAAGGGAATATCCCAAATACTTAATTTGTGCCACAATCGTGCCCTGCAATCCAGTCAAAGGCAGTTTTAAAATCTACAACACGAGAATAGCAAATATATGACATATTTTTAGTTCACTATCGACAGACAATATGTGAATGTTGCTGCCACATGGTATGCATGGGACTACAAAAAAGCTCGAAGACTGCAAAAGCTACAAAAGCAGGCAGTCAAATCTTGCCTCATCGTTCAAGGCCGTGAATATGCAGGACCTGCCTCGTAAGCTCTCTAGTGGCCCTCAGCGCCCCTGAGCATCAGCTTTAAAACATTTTATCATCCACAGACGTCAAAGACTAGGAAGCAGATCACTGGAGATTCTTGGTCCCAGGTTCTAGAAGACCTCACCTTCAAAGCAGAAGCCAATCACCTCCGCTTTAAGAAGCTCCTGAAATCTGAGCTTTTTTAACTTTCTTGTAGTTTGAGAATTTTGAATCAAAGGTAGTGAATGAAGACCACAGCGGGCCCGATTACGAGTTTGACGTTGTGGGAGCGGGCCGCCACGCCACCGCCCCACTCCCACACTGCCAAACAGGGCCTCCGCCCACCCGCCAGATTACGCGTATTATCGTGGTGGGCGGGCGGGAGGCGTGGCGGATTCGGGGCGGTGCAGCTTAAAGGCTCATATGTGAGCCTTAAACTGCACCGCCGCAGGACCGCCAGTGCATGTTCCTGCACGGCATGGAATGTGCAGTCCATGCCTTGCAGGAATGGGGCACATGCACATAGGGGGCACAACATGTGCCCCCCTGCATGCACCCCCATGCAAAGGGCCAAGAGGGGGCCCGGTGGGGCCCCCTTTTCTTTTCTCATCACCAGCAGTTTCATGGAGTGAGAACCTCCATGAGACCATTGGCGGTGAGGAAAGTCGTAAATGCTTGGCAGTGCCGCAGGGCACTACCAAGCATATTGCGGCCCTCAGACTGCTGCGCCACATCCAGGGATCTTTGATCCCTGGCGGTTGCGGCGGTGCCATGGCGGTTGGACCGCCAAAGTTGTAATCCGGCAGTCGGACCGCCAGTGCAGCGGTGGCAGGACCGCCACCGTTGCACCACTGTGAATTTGGTGGTCCTCGGACCGCCAAACTCATAATTCGGCCCTGAATATTTACGAATGCTTTCCTCTCCTTAAAGCACTAAAGGGCATATTTACAAGTCCCTATCGCCACCACAGCGTCACTTTTTTGGACACTGTGGTGGTGACAGGGGCTTCACCTTATTTACAAGGCAGCGTTAAGCCACTTAACGTGGCTTAACGCTGCCTTGTGGGCGTCCCACCGCAACACCCATTGATTTTGACGCTGCCCCCTATTTACAAGGGCAGTGTAAATAGGAGGCAGCGCTAGAATTTAGACCAGGGAAAAGCTGGTCTTACCCTGGCGAAATGAAGAGAAATGTTTATTTTCTCCTTGTTTTTGCTGTTTCCATGTGTGCTGCGATGTGCAGCACACATGGAAACAGCAAAACACCATTGATTATGTGCAGGAAGGTGTCCCCTCCTGCACAAAAACAATCATTTTAAAAAAATGCCATTTTGCAACTTCTATGTGTGTTGCATTAAGCAGCACACATAGAAGTTACAAAACACCATTTAAAGATTGTTTATGTGCAGGAAGGGACATCTTCCTGCACATAAACAATCTTCCCCTGCAACGCAGACACCCTTGCTCTATGGTGCAAGGGTGCCTGCGTTGGAGCTAGGCAGCTAAATTTAGCACCAGCCCAGGGGGAAACGTAGGGCTGCACTATATTGTTGTAAATATGGTGCAGCTCTGCGTTTCAGAAGTGGCGGTGCACGACGTTAAGCCAAGGAGGCTAACGCTGCGTTCTGTCACTTCCATTGTAAATATACCCCTAAATATTTTCTCATTTTTCTTTCAATCAACTCTGGCTCCTATATTCTAGAGCTATTCAGTAGTCAGATGGTGACACGCAGAGCTTACATAAACCCAAATAAACAATCATTGTAACTCGCCAGATAGATTACTTAGGTTTTATAAGAGCAAACATTAGAACACAAAACTAAAACACGTAAAAAGGGTAAAAAAGCGCAAGAGTAAAATAAATTCTATTCCCACATACTATAAAATACAATATTATTAGTCAGCTCAATCACAAAGTAACCCCACGAGTATTGTTCACACAGTAATTTATAATCAAAAGCAGTCAGGTGATTGTGGGATGGGGGAACTCCTTCCTGCATTTGTCCTCTGGTAGGTGCTTTTGGTACAGGTTTATTGTTTTGGTATTTGCTCAGGCGATGCATTTGATTTGGAAGGTATTCATATTAGGTGAGCAAGTGAGTGAGCCACTGTTGTTAGCAGTTATCATTCTAGTGACGTAACTCCAGTGACTGACATCAGCAATGCATTTCAATCCTTATGATGTCACTAAATGAAGGCTGAGCTACGTGTGACTGTTTTGAATGTGCGAAGCGGGTAAGATCTGGGCAGGAAAGTAGTAGTGTGTTCCAGGGTTCAACTTCTGTCAGTGTACTCTGAGGAAGAGTCTCTTGTTTAAAATAGTTACCCATGGCATTTCGTATTCTTAACATGGGATGCGCCACATGCTCCTGAACTCATGGCCAAATTAGTAGAGCCTGGTAAAGGGAGACCTATGGTCCCCCTCCTGTTCCCAACAACATGCTGGTGACCTGAGGACACATGCAATGATCACAGGTACCACTAAACTCCAAGATGGCAGCAATCTTGTGATGGATGTCTAGTAGTTGTAGTGTCTTCCCCAGCCCAGAAGCATGCACAGGAGCTGTAGTTATAACATCTTTATTCCTCAGCATACACTCACACACTGCGCATTACATCATACTTTCTCATAAACCCCACCCTAACACCTCCCCGCATATTACATATTTCCTCTTGAGAGTCCGCCCAGAACCACAAGGGTCCCAGTGCGCATAACATCTATTTGCTACTTCTCTTCCTCTGCTAAATAAAAGTGGCAGACACCAATAAAATCATATTTACTTGATTAGTCGATGAGGTGCTCGCACTTGTCTGCCGGCTCGGGTGATCCAAGGTGATCGAGGGTCACTCTGATCGGACAGCGATGACATAGGCTCAGGCGCTTGAGCCAGACCTGCTGACTGGGTCGTCTCACACATGGTTTCAGGACTCAACAAGTGTTGCAGTAGATGTTTAAAATTTGATGCATCCCGAGTGATGGCTTGTCCAGGACGATGTGCTGTCACCATATGTCCTTTGATCATCACAACCTGTAAAGGATCAGGGGCAAAAGAGTGTCTGATTTATCTATTTGTCTCTGCTTCACCAGTACCCAGTCTCCTTTGTAAAAGAATGTATCCTGGGCATGGCGACGCTGATCTGCATACGTTTTCATTCTCCTTTTCCGAGTCACGTAGGTGCCCCGAACCTAGTCAGTATTCACTGGTCAATCCGGGGTCCATTGACGTAGTTTTGTTCTGATGGTTCTTCCAAATATCAAAATGGCTGAACTCTCACCAGTTGTGGAGTGAGGAGTTGATCAATAGACTCGGAGGTCCTGGCACATGGCTTGATTCAGATTGATTTCCTCCTTGGACACTCATTGAATGACTCTCTTGAGGGTGCCCATGAATCGTTGAACTACACTAGTGGCTTGGGGTCAGAGGGGATGTGCTCTTTTGGTGTTTAACATTGAGTCGCACAAGCAATTCTTTGAACTCTTTGCTGTTATAGGGCAGGCCATTATCAGACAAGAGAATTTCAGGTACACTCCATGTCATCAAGCCGTTCTATGACTTTGTCATGGGTTGTCGAAGATAGACTTCCACCAAAAGAAAACGTGAATATTCGTCTATGACTACCATGAGATGGTGTCCATCCCTAAATGCACCAAAAAACTAAACAGCAACACTCTGCCAAGCATGGGCAGGAAGGTCAGACATTGTCACTGGGTGCTGTGTCACCTTAGGGGACAAACCACTCCAAATGTGACACGCCTTCAGCTCCCTCTCGACTCGCTCATCTAGCCGAGGGAACCACACTTGATCTCTTAAGGCTCTTTTGATGGCTACGATACCACAGTGTCCTTTATGGGCCAGCTCCATGACCCTCTGTTTTAGGCTTCCAGGTATGACGATTCTCTAGCCTCACAGTATGACGCCCTTTTGGGTGACTGCTAACTCACCCTGTCCATTTTTTTACTTTTTGAATTCAACATCATCGACAAGGGGCCGGATGTTTCTCCTCCATGACTGAGTGGCAATAAGTTCTTTGATTATGGTCATGTCTTTATCTGCAGCAGCAATAATTTGTTCCAGAGACAGAGCCGCTGGTGTGCTGGATCTGACAATAAAATAGAGACATATCCCAGCTGTCTTTGAGACAGCAGCACTTGTGAAAAGTAATCTGGCAGGTTTTTATCTTTCCCTGGTTCGTGCACGATCTCATAGTCGTACTCTTGCAGTATTAACCCCCACCTTTCGATGTGAGGGCGCATCTTAGTCTTTGGATTTCCAAAAATTGTAAGCACCATCTGGTAGTCAATGATAACAGTGAATCGTTTTTCGTAGAGGAATACAGGAAAATGTTCACAGCCCCACACCACAGCTAGACTCTCCTTCTCTGGCTGACAGTAGGCACGTTCTGTTTGAGACAGGCTTCGATTTGCATAGGCCACGATGTGTCTCTGAGCATTCGGATGGCCTTTGTGTTGAGCAAGGAATGCCCCTAGCCCTACCGGGCTTGCATCAACCATTATTTCAGTATGTAACTTGGGGTCAGAGTAGGGCATTGCATTTTCCATCGCATATTTAATGTCTTTGAAACTTTGGTCGCACTCAGTAGACCAATGAAACGGTACATTTCACTTAGTCAGGTCTCTCAGTGGGGCACTCACTGTAGCAAAGTTGCAATGTATCTTGAGCAATAACTGGCCATGCCTAAGAAGGATCATAGCATGGCAACATCCTTGGGTAGGCAAGTGGATGACAGCGCTTGCACCTTGTTTGGGTCTGGAGTCATTCCCCATTAGAGAATATGTGCCCAAAAAACTTGAGTTTGGTTTTGTGAAAGTCACACTTTGCGGCGTTCAAAGTGAGACCTGCTTCGGTGAGTAACTGTCCCACCTGGGTAACGACTTTGTCGTGTTCTTTCTGTGTTCTCCCAAAACCAGTATGTCATCACTGTAATTGAAAGCATGTGTAACCAGTTGGAATACTCGGCGAATAACATCCTGAAATATCTTAGCAGCATACTCCAAAACCCAGTCTCTGATATAGGAACAAACCAACCTGAGTCGAAAAGGTTGTAATGTACCTGCAGTTTTCTTATCAACTCGAGTTGATGGTATCCTTTATTCAGATTGAGACAGGAAAACACTTTGGCTACGTTCAATTGCATGATCATGCGGACCAGGGTGTCTCTCCCTCTTGATGGCTTTGTTTGCTTGGCACATATCAACGCAAATGCGCACCACTCCGCTGCTGTCTTTCTTTGGTACTACTACTATGGGAGAAACCCAGGGCGTGGAGCCTGTGCAGTGTTCAATATGCATCCAACTCTTTCTCTACAGCTTCTTGTAGATGACAAGCAATTCTATGGTGCCGCTGGGTCACAGGGCAAATGTCTTCATTGATCTGAAGCTGTACTTTCATTTTCTTTAGTTTTCCAAGGCCATGGAACAGAAACAAGAATTGGCTTGTGATCTCAGATTGAGCACAGATGTTGTAGTTGAGGGATAGCAACCCCATGTCAGCAGAGGTGGCAAAACTGAGCAAACAGGCCCTCTACGAACTCCCTTGTAGAACATGAATGGTGGCTTACACCAATGTCTTTTTGTGTCCCATTGTCGCTGTGAATGATCTTTGACTCTGCAATGGCTCAGAAGTGGCCCAGGTATATACTTTCATGCCTGATGGAGTGAGGTGAGGCACAGTGGATAGGCTGTTGAACTTTTCCACGGGCATGATACTAATCAACACACCACTGTCTATGAAGAAAGTTATTAGATGATCGTTCACTTTCAATATGACTTTGGGACAGTGTCCGAAAGAAGTTTGTCGCTTTGTTTGGTGAACTCTCTTTGAGCTATGATCTTCTTTACAGGCAGCTAACCCCACTTGTGCACGCCATTCTTTGGTAGACATCATCAGCACACACCCATCATCTTTGCTCGAGCTCAATAGTGACGGCGAAGAACCTTTGTACGGTGACCCCAACAGTAATTGATCTTGCTTAGTTTCTACTTGCCGTAGCTGATGTTGCTTTTTGATTTTAGGGGCGTGGTGAAAATGCTTTTGGAACGGTCTCGTATCCATCTTGTCTTGCTGTCGTGACGCAATCTATTTTTCTCTAGTTCGGCACACAGTTATGAAATGGTTCTATTTCTCACAACCTTTGCAGATGTGTCCTATGGCTGGACATTTACTTTCATGGGGAAACAAAAACCCACATCGGAAGCATAGTTTTGTTTTCCTTGAAGACGTCAACTTTTGTGTTTATTATGCTTCAGATTGCTTTTCACAGTCAATGCCGATTCACAGCAGCGGTTTCTGCGTTAGGGCGTTGCCTCACTCATATTTCGCCCTCCTCCCTGGCCCCCAATAACATGTGACTATACGGTTCAAATTAATTTAATCAGCCCGCAGCCACGAGTCAGCCTTCCGCCGGGCGGCAGCTTTGAAGGGGGTCGGGCTTAAATTTGATTGACACTGGGCTGGACATGCATACATGCTGGTGGATGGCAACGAGCGCACTGCACCAATGCCACAAATTGTGCATGTCGGGCTGGCCGGCTGCCTTTCTCCGGCCAGCCCAACATGCGCACTGCAGGCTTCTCTCTATTGCACATTAGTGAGTGGGGGTTGCTCAAAATCACAGACCCCCAGTCACTTAATGAGCTGAGAGTTTGCCCGCCCAGCCAATACTGGTGCTGCTCTCAACAAGGGAGCAGCGCCTGGATTGGCTGAGACATGCAGTTGCAGTCTCCTACCTCTCAGGGTGACCTCATGCTGTAGCAAAGGGCGGCTGGTGTCTTTGGTTATGGAGTGGAGTCAACTGCCTCTGGAAAATAAAATACTCGGGTGTACCCACACCTCCAACTGGGGTACTACGGCCAGAGTGTTTGATCGTGATCTGCAGGAACTGCTGCGAAACTGCTGAGTCTGCAGCGTCAGGAGGCAGGAACGAGGGAGAGGAGCCAGAAGAAGGAAAGGAGCCGGGCAGGATACAACCTGCCCGAGAAACGCACCTGACGGGGGAGGTGAATCCAATAGAAAAGAGGGCAGCAGGTGAGGACGACTGCGTTAATGGGTCTGAAAAAAGTGTTGTAGGGGGGTCGCACGGGCAGTGTGTGTGGCTGGTACAAGGCCTCACAACACGGTATGGAAAGGAGAACAAATTGGTCATGTAACCAAACTGCCCTAAGGACGAACCCGGCCCGACTTGAGCTACGTTCCTATAAAAAGGTATTTTCATTATTTTGCACTTTGATGGGCATCTGATAAGGCTGTTGCTGCTGCATTCAATTTTTCACCCATACAGGCCCTCTTACATCATAGTGCAATATCCTAACCCTTTGAATATTCGAACCTTCCTTCCTGTCCTAAATGAGCCACACCGGGAAGATGGCTGAATGAGTTATATGGGCTCCCGGCATCTGCTGCGATCGACAGTTCTAATCCCGACAATGTCATCTCAGCCTCACATTCTTCCAAGGAGTTCCACTAAAGGGGACTATAGTAATTGCTTCATTGTATTCATGGTTTGAAAAGAGAAAATGGGTGGCAGTGAGCACTAAATAAAAACACTTGCAGTTATGTTTGTCACGCGCTAATGGGCAGAAAATGCGAAATGTTCTCTTGTGATTCTGGGATCCTTTACTTACAAAAAAAGATTAATTGCATACCCAAACTGGACTAAATCTCAACAGAGGGCCGCTTTAAATTTTTGATGCTAAAGCGAGACGTGTCCACGTTATAGTTATTTAGAAAATAGCCCTCCGGAAGTTAATAAAATTGTGTGTTTATGTGGCCTGGCAGAACGGGGTGCAGGGCTGCAGCTGGGTCTGCACTTACAACAAATGGCTGTGGAACTTGTCTCTTTAATTCCCCCTCTGCCGTTTCCTCTCTCCGCCTTCTCCTTTCCCGGAAGTCCCTCCATGTGTTTTGTGTTCTAAGGTGCCCAGCCCCTTTATTTTTTGAGGTAGTGTCGTATTTAGTATACGCTCAAGTGTTTTTGATTCTGGGGTACCCCTGTACTAAATTAATGAGTGACTTTCCACGGGCTGTCTAAATTAAACTCCACTTTGTGCGGTCCGCAAGTGATCCTGAGCCTTTCTAGAAAGGTACACAGGGATTGTTTCTTGAAACAGAGTTGCCTTCATTCCTTGTTCCTTTCTCCCCTTCTCTTTTCTGCCTTTCTTTTGTCACCCGCTTTTCCTTCCTTGTTTCACGCTTATTCAATTTGCCAAGTACGTAGGTTTCATTTTCTTTGCAATGTAGCATTTCTCGATCTTTAAACATGTTCAGGTACTTTGCCATCTCACTGACCCCTGCCCAAAGCACTATCAAGGTATCTTCTTTCTCGTTGTGTTATTTATTAGCTCCTGCTCGGTCTTGTGACTTACGAGTCCCAGATGAAAGTTAAGAATATGTAAAAGATCAATGGGAACTAGCTAAGAGGTAGAAGCTCCATGTTTATGTCTTGGGGAAAAAAAAACATTCGTTTTGTAGGAAGACCCTCACCCACCAACCTAGTTGGTGGCATGCTTCATCATCGGGTCCCACCCAAGGCCCCGAGTGCGCCTTGGCTGTGCTTCAACGCCTGATTACAGCGGACCTGGTTGTGCGCAGTGAGTATGCAGTGACAGTGGAAAGTGTGTGGGTTAAAAACTGTCCGAAGGGTCCCTGGTATGTGAAAATTTAATGGTTGGGCCCTTGACAGTGTTAAAACAAGGTGGATATTAGTGGAGATAGACTATGTCTCCAATATCCAGTGCGGTCTACATGTTTCAGACAGGAATTTATAATATGCCGGCTTTCGTCAGGACCTATGTGAAAGATAAATACGTGATGGTCTAAAACCAATATGCATTGAAGACCAAAGATGTGTCGCACACGCTAAGGTGCGTTATCTGGAAGAGGAGGTATTCCTCTAATGACTAAGTGACTGTTTGGAAGGAAAGTAGGGCAGACAAAAGACATACAAACATAAACATTTAGGCAGTGCTGGCTTCAATTTGCACAGTAATTCATATGACTGAGTAAACGTCGTGCCCGTACACTATTTGGTAAATAAGCGAAAGTGAAACCGGAACGTGAAGAGAAACCCCCCCGTTGGCACCCCACTTACTTCGTCAAGGCCCTCATCCATACCTACTGCGGCCTGCATCGGGATTCCGTCGATGTGAGCCGGTGGTCGGGAGAGCCTTTAAATACCTTGTGTTTGTCTCAGGTGCTCGGCATCAGCGCGGGTGTGTCACGTCGACCAGCTGGTGCTGAGAGTAGCGTCTGGAGCCGGCGGAAGTGTTGGCGGACTGAATTTGGTGCGCGTGTCTCGCGCTGTAATTGTCAAATGAATAAAGTTACAATTGTGTGTAAGGAGTGGTTTTTTGGACTAGTAGGGATTTAAAATGTAGCCCATAGTTGCGAAAAAGTTCAGCGATGAGTATCGCTCCCTAAAGCATGTAAAAGACATAGAAAAAAGACTCGTCCTATATCGTTGGTATCTCTACTGATTGTCTGTGACAAGCGGGTGGTTGAGAGGTAAAGAGCATGCATATGTGGCCTTTACCATCATCCTTTATCTGTACTGACTGGCAAAATAACGAGAGCTCGTGTTTATGCCCGGGGAAATCAAGGCTGCGTGGGTTAATGCGTGCATGCCCAGGAGTGGTTTTGGACAGTTACCTAGTGCCTAGGTGTTGGCTGGCGGGGATTGAGTGAACCAGTGTGTTCGCAGGTCTGGGTGTGCCTGCTGTTTTAATGATGGACGGAGGCCTTGAACAGGGGCCCATGATAGTGTATTGACTAAGTCAAGGACTGTACCTTCAGGTAACGGTTTCTTCAGGGGTAAGAGTTGCGTGGTCAGTCAAGTAACTGGACTGGTATTCAGAAGGTCACAATGGCCCATTAAGCCCAGTTTGGTTGTGCTGTAGTGGGTCCAAGTTCGCTAAGCAGATGTGCAGCATCTCAGATGGAGCATCATGGGAGTGTCAACGATTACTAAAGCTGTTCCAAGGAATGTTGTCGTTGAGCCCCCCTATATGCGTGGAAAGGCTGTACATCCACCGTTGTTCCTTCTGGAGTAAGGTCTTTTCATCAGTCTGATTGTTACACTCATTCTGTTCGATTACGGTCCACCTCATATCGTTGGGGGTGTGTCCACTTTGAATAAAGTGGTCTGTCAATTTGGTAGTATTTCTTTTGCACCTTATGTTGCTGCGATGTTCCCCTATTCTTGTCTTGATCTTACAGCCTGTCATTCCGATGTAGCGGAGTTGACAGGGACATTCAATGACGTAGATCACGTTTGAGGAGTTGCAATTGGTATGCTTCCTCTGATGACAAATCTTGCCTACCTCGAGGTCCAATGTTTTTGTAGCTCTAGTGAGGTGGCAAACACAGCAGTTGCCACATGGGTAGTGGCCGACCACGTTGGGTAGGCCCCATGCATTGAGGACTGTGCTAGTTGTGGGGGCCTGTTGTTTTCTTGGGCGAGTAAATACAAGACGGTCTTTAAGACTGCCTGCCCGTTTGTATGAGAAGAGGGGTAAGTCCCATTTTAGTGCACCCGTATTCAGGATCCGCCAGTTCTTGCGGATGATCTTGGCCACGTGATTGGAGGCTGGGTTATATGTCGTGACAAATGTGAGAGGGATGGTGGTAGTCTCACATGAGTTGTCTTCCAACAGCGATTCTCTGTGCTGGTTCCGCGCTCGTTTCCTGGTGGTCCGGATGATTCTGTCCGGATATCCTCTTTCTCTCAGTTTGTTGGCCAGGTCCGCGGATTGACTCTGGTAGTCCTGTGTTAGACTACAGTTTCTCCTAATCCTGAGGAACTGGCCGTATGGGAGGTTTTCCCTAAGGGGTCGGGGGTGGAAGCTCTCAAACTGGAGTAGGGAGTTCCTAGAGGTTGGTTTGTAGTATGTTGTTGTTTGTAGTAATCCCTCTTTGGCTTTTATGTTAAGGTCCAGGAAAGCTAGGCAGTTGGCACTCGCCGTGCTGGTAAAGCGTTAAGTATGGATCCAGGTCGTTGAGCCACATCAGGAAGGTAGCTAGGGAGTCTTGGGTCCCTGTCCAGATCATTAGGATGTCATCTATGTAGCGACGCCAGAATTTGATGTTACTGTTGTAGGGGTTGTCCGTGGGCAGGATGTGTAGCTTCTCGAAGTAATAAACGTACAGTCCCACCACACTTGGGGCAAAAGTGCTGCCCATAGATGTTGCGTTAGTTTGTAGGTAGAACTCTCCCTCAAACTCGAAGTAGTTGTCCTTAAGGGCCAAAGTGGCACATTGTATGATGAATTCTCTAGGAGTGGTGTATTCCCATGTGGTGTCCGCTAGCATCTGTTGGAGAACTCGTAGTGTCTCGTCCTGAGGTAAGCTGGTATAGAGACTTTCGATGTCTAATCCCACCAGCAGTTGTGTAGTGGGGTCAAAACTCATGTCTTTAATCAGATTGAGTAGGTGCTTGGTGTCCAAGGGATTGAGAAAAAAGTCACAGAAGCGTGATAATGGCTCCAGGAGAGAGTTGATCCCTGACACGATGGGGCGTCCCGGTGGTGGTCTGGTTTCTTTATGGATTTTAGGCACCGTGTAAAAATATGGTGTGCGTACTCTTTTTGTGCACAAGAAATCAGCTTCCTGTTTGGTAATGTAGTTGTTGGCTTCTGCTGTTTCCACCAGGGACACAATGGTGTCCCTGAGTGCTTCGGTAGGGTCTTCTCTGAGACGTCTGTAGTTCCTTTCGTCCCTGAGGAGGCGGCGGCGGCATTTCGTTGGTGTAATCCGTCTTGTTCTGTATTACTATTCCTCCTCCTTTGTGTGCAGGTTTAATGACAATGTTGGGGTTGCTTTGTAAGTTTCGTACAGCTTCCCTGTCCTTAGCGGTGAAGTTGTTGTAAATCCTGGGTTGTTGCATGGCCTCAATTTAAGTTAAGAATAGCCATTAAGAGTTAACTTCTGTTTAAACTCCTAAACTGTGTACTTCTCTTCACTGTCTTGTAAATTCCAATCCTGCTGGTGTGATAGCTCACATGGTTAATGTGCCTGCTGTAGCTATCTAATGGTTGCCTCCAGATCACACATTTTATTCCCGACAGGCCAGAGCCCAGAAAGCCCAGTATGGCTTGTGGCAGGATTTGTTATGCTTAACTCTGCCACAGCAGAGATTTTGGTTAACCTCCTAGCACTGGAAGGGACACGCTTTTGCAAGGGAATGTTTTTAGTTGATTTGAAGTCCAGTTTGGACTTGGCATTGATTGAATAAAACAAAGGCAGGTGTCACTGAGTTCTAAAGGCTGACCTCTTGCCCTTCCTCTGTTAGGGAAAGATCATACATGAGTGTTACTTGCTGGGTACCCCTCTTAAAGGTTCACTTAAACCAGTGGCTAGTTGAATACTCACATACACGGAGAGGTGGACGAAGGAGAGAGATAACAATTTACAGAAAAAGGGGGTAAGAGATAGAGAGAAGGTGCACAAATTAAGGGGAAGAGAAAGGCAGATAGAGCGAGAACACAAGAGCAGTATTTATCTGCAATATCAGGGCTCAGGTTAGAGACCACATGTGCAGCACAGAAGACAGTTTTCAGTTTCTCACACGGTCCCTGTCACATATGGGTGTCCGACGCCCACCCCTGCTCCGCAGGCCGGGTCCTAACAAGTGTCAGGTAGACAGGAGTCAGTGGTCATGGGCGACAAAGGCAGCAGGCAGGTAGGAACTCAGGGCGCTATGGGTATGGTGGTAGCTGAAGTTTTTTTTTTGTTTCTGTTTGGAACCAGGAACCTAGTTAAATATCCTGTTTGAAGTTTGCTACCTTCGCTTAACTTGTGCTATGTAAAGACACATCTTTTATGAAGGCAACTGGTGCAAGTGTTGCGCAAGCATTCTAGAGATACAATAGAGTTGTTAAGCAAAGGATGTCGATTTTTTTCTGCAAAAAAACACAATTTCTGAACTCTGAAAAAGGCCGTCAATGTGAGGTGTGCACTGCAACCTGTTTCTGGCAATCATGCGCTGCATTATGAATTGTAAAAAAATCTTCATCCCAGTTAAGTGGAAGGCCATTGTAAAAAATGTATATAGTTTCTGCCACGTGTAGGGCCTCAGAGCCCTCGAGTTCCTTCCAGGTTGTCTCTTATGACGGGCTAGGAGCAAGGAAGTCATCAGGCAGTACCGGTGGCTTGGAGATGTATTTTCTACCTGCAGAGAGAGGAGAGCAAGCAGCCCTAAAGTGACAGGAGGGAATTTGTTTGTATGTGTAAAGGGCATGTGTACACTACAGTATGCATTCTCTTGCCAGGTATGTAGGACAGCAGGGCTTAAGGAACGAGAGACTGAGGGAGAGCGGGGGTTGGAGGTACAGAAGAGAGGGGATGAGGAAGAGCAGAAACTCGGAGGTGAAGGAGAGAGAGGCTGAGGGAGAGCAGAATCTTGAAGGTGGAGAAGGGAGAGACTGAGAAAGAGAGGAGCCTTGGAGTTGGAGTGAGAGACTGGTAGAGGCCAAAGGACAGCTGAAACTTGGAGGTGGAGGAGAGAGAGCAGAGGCTTGGAAGTGGAGGAGAGAGAGGCTGAGAGAGAGCCTAGGCTTTGTGATGGATGAGAGAAAGGTTAGGAAGAGCAGAAGCTCAGAGGTGCTTTATTAACCTTCTTGCTTCAAATTTGCTTGAAAATGCCCCCCGCCACCCCTAATGCCAGTAGAGCTCGCTCGCTACGCTCGCTCGTCACAGGCCACTCATCCCCAACTTTTACGCCTCGCCACTTTTAAATGTCACCAGCCGCCACTGCCAATTCACTGTGTGGTGTTCAGCAGCTTGTCGGTCTGCTCGTGCGTCCACTGTCATAGCCCTCAGCATTTTATCTAAACTGTGTGTTTCTTTCAGCATGCACCTTCTAAACGAATCTGAAAGGCAGACTCTGAGGCGCATGGCTTCTTCGTCAGTGAAGTGGCAGAACTTACAATGTTTAATGAGTGAGTCAAGTCTTTCAACAAACTCGTCCATTGTGTCACCAGCCTGTTGTCGTGCTTGGTTGAAAATGTATCTTTCATAGTCAATATTCAGCATTGGATAGAACTTGGCCTCCACTGCTACTTTTACCTTTTTGTATGATTTTTCATCTAAGAGACCTTCTTCAGCATTTCTTTCACTCCATCACCTGCAAGGTTTTTAAAATAGTTGATGATCTTCTTGTCATCTTCTTCCACTAGGGCATCTACGAAATCATTGAATGTTTCTATCCACGTAGCCCACCTAGTACCAATGTTCTGCTTTTTAGAAGTGTCGAAAGGCGGTGGCGTTTTTAGGAGCACGGCTGCATTGTTTTTCGTGCTCCCTTCTGGTGCCATTGAGAGCATGTGGGTTCAGACAGCTTTCGCCGTGCATGCTGTTAGAAATGGGGTCTCTAGTTGGCGCCCTGTCTAAGTAGGGACCACAACCCTAGTTAGGGTAAGACAGATACACACCCTAAATTAACCTGTGCTCACCCTCTGGTAGCTTAGCACAGAGCAGTCAGGCTTAACTTAAGAGCCAATGTGTAAAGTATTTGTGTAACACTAAAATTACAGTAACTCAATGAAAACACCACAAAAAGACACCGTACAGGTTTAGAGAAATAGAGAATATTTATCTGATTAAAACAAGACCAAATCAACAAAAATCCAATAAGTAGAAGTCGAGATATGGTTTTTTAAAGATTAAATGTGAAAACAGTGCTTAGAAGTTACTAGCAGTCAAAAGGTTACTTGAGGTTGTGAGGAACCAGTGCAAATTCAAAGTTCTGGCCCAACGCAATGGAGGGCGGGCCAGCTACAGAACCTACGCAGGGTCTGCTGAAAATGTACCTTGGCTGGAGCAAAGCGTCGACGTCAAGGGCACGATGCGGCGGTCGTTTCCACAAAGTCGGTGAAGTGAATGCAATGCGTCGTCGTCGAGCTGCGCAGAGCGTCGTCATCGAGCCGCGCAGGCTGTGGAACTGCTGTTGTCGGGCAGCTGCTGCATCTGCCTCTAAGGGCAATGCGTTGGTTACGACCAGCGCACTGGTGACAATGTGTCGGTTTATGAAGAAATCAGCTGCAGAACCCTCTTCTGAGGCCCATGACTAGGGGGGGGACCTCAGGCAAGGGTAGGACTCACAGGTAGAAGAGTCCAGCAGCACCGCATGGATTGCAGGAAGTCTATTGTGTCCCTGAGACTTCAGAAAACATGAGGCAAGCCAGCAAGCCCTCGGAGTCACTCTGGATTCAAGTGAGAGGGCCCAGTCCTTGTCCTCAGCAGGGCAGAGATCAGCCGGCAGCAGGGAAGCTCGGCAAGGCCGAGAAGCAGTTCCTCAGAACAGTCAGTCACAGCAAAGTGACAATTCTTTCAGCACAGCAGTCTTTACGCCAGCAGAGTTCTTCCCAGGTCCAGTAGTGTACTGATTTGATAAGGCCAGAACCCTGGCACGTATTCCCAAAAGTACCTTTGATATAGGGGGTGACTTCAAAGCAGTTCTCTGAAGTGCACAAGGATCCCTTTCAACCCAGCCCTGGCTCCAAACTACCAGTAGGGAGTAAATCAGCCCTGAGGGCAGGACACAACCTATTAAGATGTAAGTGTGAGCCACCTCTCACCCTTCCTGCCCAGGAAGACTATCAGTACGCAGATGGAATTCAGATGAATCCCCTGTCACATCCAGCCCTTCCTGTGCTGTGGAAGGGCTGGACAAATTGTAGCTGTCACCCAGCCCAGATGTGTATTAGAGACAGGCTGCAGGCACACAGAGCAACGTTAAGAGCAGAGAAATGCCCACTATCTAAAAGGGGATTTCAAAAATGTAAAGTCAAATCCAACTTTACCATTAACAATTATTAATCACCACCATTCCGAAGATATTAAACATGAGGTTGCTACTCCTTTCCAATCAGGAATTACAGCTTAAAGTATGTTTTTAGGAATCCCCAATGCAAGCCTATGGAAGGAGTAGGCCTCACAGCAGTGAAAAACGAATTTAGCTATTAGTCACTGCCAGGACATGTAAAACTTAAAAGTACATGTCCTGCCTTTTAGTTACCCTGCCCTTAGGGCCACTAAGGGCCTACCTTAGGGATGACTTGGGGAGTTTAAGGCTTGGCAAGTGGTTTTAAATGCCACTTCTAAGTGGCAGTGAACTGCACACACAGGCTATGCAATGGCAGGCCTGAGACAGGTTTGAAAGGCTACTTGTGTGGGTGGCACAACCAGTACTGCAGGCCCACTAGTAGCATTTAGATTACAGACCATGGGCACATGGTGTACCACTTTACAAGGGACTTAGAGGTAAACTAAATATGCAAATCAGGTATGCACCAATGTCAATATGTTTAGGGGAGAAGCATGTGCACTTTAGAACTGATTAGCAGTGGTAAAGTGCTCAGAGTCCTAATGCCAACAAAAAGATACAGTAAAACGTGGAGGTAAGCAAGCAAAAAGATGGGGGGAAAACCACCCTAAGGTGACAGGTCCAACACACACCAACACCTACAACTTCTGCAAGACAACCCTTGTGCTTTAGCTTGGGTCACCATGCTTGATCGGCAGTCATAGAATACTTCATTTGTTTTTGACGTGAGTAAATTCACTGCTTCTCATACCTGGTTGTCACTGTTGTCATCTTTCTGCTTTGTTTGAGCAATTGCTCTGTATTCGAGGCATAGTGCAGCGTTTCCATCGACCACTTCACAGGCGGCTATGGCACACATTTTGAATGTTCTCCTCCATAGGCCCTTCACTTTCTTCTTTGACCGTGTATGGACTGGAGCAGGGCTTTGACTCCTCATGTACTAGTTGCAGATTGCTTTGCATCGATTTGAGGCACACATGGCACGCACAAGCAGTTTGCTGTACCGTTGTAAGCTCTCAGGAAGAGCAGCAGTGTTTTCTTCGGGGTACGTATCTCCTACTCTTCGCCAGTTGTAGCGTCTTCCTCAGCCCTGAAGCATGCAGATGACTAATGCCACACGGGAGCTGTAGTTAAACACTTCTTTATTCCTCAGCATACACTCACACACTACGCATTACATCATACTTTCTCATTAATCACATGTATTACATCCCTGCATATTACGTATTTCCTTTTCAGAGTCCGCCCAGAAGCACGAGAGTCCTAATGAGCATTACATCTATATGGTGCAGTAGTCACTTCTGCAACCAAAGGAATTCTGGTATGACTCCCTTTTTAAAGGGGCACTAAGGACTGTGACTACACAGTGGTACACTACTCCAAAAATACAATAAATCGTTCATAAACAGTACTGCTTGGCAAAGCAGGCTTCTGGAACTTATTTTTCAGCACTGTTCTACAACATCCTGGCAGAAGATCCTCCTACACAATCTTTCATGGCTTCTTTAGCTCAGCAAACTGCAATCCCTTTTCTCCATTAGCTACCTGACCACTCACTTGCTACAAGAATTCAGGCTTGCCAGGGGTCCCTTCAGACAAGCAGAACAGAATGCATAAGGAATATGCAGCTGTTCCTGGCTACCAAGTGTTAGAAATGGGATTTCTGGTTGGCTAGGGCAAGCGACTAAGCCAGGCAGAAACCACCACCCTAGTCAGGGCAAGGGAGTTACACGCTGAAGATAACCCCTGCTCACCCCCTTGGTAGCTTGGCAGAGCAGTGAGGCTTATCCCAGAGACAATGTGTAAAGCGTTTGAGCAACACACACACACAGCAGCGACACACTAGGCACACCACAAAAGAAACTCTACACAAGGTTATATCAAAAATAGCCTTTGTATTACTCATAAAACACATTAGAACATCATCACATATATACACTGTGCCACCTGGCACTAGGTATGACTTTATAGGGATTTTATATACCCAGGGCCAATCGGGTCCCTGTCATAAACACCTAAACCACAGTTAGGCAGGGCAACCAGTCACTACGGGTGATGTTACACTGAGCACGGTACATTATGCATAATCAGACTTAGTAGTGCATTATTATAAACATTTGCAGCACAACCCAGTAGCTACCGGTAGGATTACTTCTAGCGTAAGACCCTTATGCATAAACATCAGCTATAGTGCACCATAGTAAACACTTGCATCAGTGTGCACAGTAGAAAAAGCATTCAGTATAACCAATATCAACAGTGCCCTATAATAAACGCTTATAGGGTGCACACATCAAGCCCACATTATACATAATAATGCCTGTTGTAATGAAACACCTACTCACCCAGTATGATCAGTAATCAGAAACACATGATGCGGAAAGACATATAATTCATAACATCAGGGCATACCCTATTAGGTATTTACGTGATCCACAGTGCCTCTTAGTCATGACCAGCCAGGTACGGTAGTTCCAAATAGCCAGGAACCCTCCTGGTCATGCAGGCACTTTCCGTAGGGGTGACGGGGATCCCCTACGACCCACTACCCACATAAGGCCTTCAAACTGGCCCCCATTAGCTGCAGATGCAGCCAAAAACCATGCTCTCACCAACCGGTAAGGGGACAGCTGCCCACTGCCACCCGGGCAGCTGCTCGGTACGTCAGGTAATGTTGGCGCAGCCCCTCGTCAGGCATCTCACCGGTCTCGCTGCCTCAAACGGACTGCCCCGCTCTCCGGAGAGAGTCGGACTCGCCTGGACTCCCGCAGGGACCACCAGCTGGGCCGTTGTGCTTCTCGCGGCTCTGCTCCGGAGTCGGTCCAGATTCTGGAGCTCCCAGTGAGCTCCCGCCGGAGACCTTTCCCAGGTTCCTCCGTAACTCTCCCGTGGCCCGGGTGAACTTTTAATCCTTGAGCTCGGTCTCCACGTGCAGCTTTTCGGCCACGCCCACCACCAGGCAACAGTTGCCTGACTTCCGGGCACGTCCGGCCCTTGGCGTCTGCTCTCGCCGGTCACGCCCCAGGTCAGGCTTGTCTCGCCTGACTTCCTGTTTCACGGAGAAAAGTCTCCGCAACTTCTCGGGCTACTAGGGACCAGCGGCAGGGCATAAAGAACAAAAATTGGCAGCGCTCCACCCGCGTCCTCTCTGCTTGCAGGGGGAGAGAGGCTGTCCTTCACCGGTGCTTCCGTGACACGGGCCCCCGCCAGGGGCTCCAGCACACCGGGGCAGAAAGCATAAGGAGAAAATGAAGCGCTCCGTCTGCCTCCCACTTCAAGGCACAACCAGGGAGCAGGCAGCGCTTTTCTTCAAGAACCTGCAAAAGGTAGATCGGGCACAGGCAGGCCAGCCCACTGGGTTTCCTCAACAGATCAGCAGTCCCTTCAGCTGCCAAGTAGGGCAGCGGGTCAGTCCCCCAGCGGCGGTTCCTTCCTGGCCGTCCAGCATCCTGCCGGATGCAAGTTCCCCGTCAGCACCAAAGTTCCTCATTTCATGGGGTCACAGCCCTAATACTTATACCACTCATGTCTTTGTTCTCCCTTTGGCACAGGGCTCTGTGCCCAGTCCAAACCAGTTCTGGGGGGTACCTCCATACATTTGTTTACAGTGCACAAACACCCTCATTTTTAGTGTAGGCTCTGGCCCCAGACACACCACAGGGGGGCGGAGCCAGCATTGTGGAAGGCAGGCACAGTCCTATTCAGCCCCAGACGCTACTCCTCCCACTACTCCAAATGCAGATGGGCCTATTCAGCCTAGCGCTGACTCACCCAGCCCCTCTGGAGCCACTGCACCTCCCCAGCCTCTGTCACTCCAGAGCCAGACATGCAATACACATCAGGCAGGCACAAAGACACATAGCACACAGAAATGCCCACTTCTAAAAGTGGCATTTCTAAAATAGTGACAATAAATCTGCGCACACCATTACGCAGCATTTATTACCACTATTCCAAACATACCAAACTTGATCACGCTACTCCTCTCAGATCAGGAATTACCACTGAAACACTTATCAGGGAATCCCCAATGCATTCCTATGAGAGGGCAGCCTCACAGTAGTGTGAAACCAAAATGGCTGTTTGTCACTACCAGGACATGCCACACAGTTAAGGCACATGTCCTACCTTTTACCTACAGTGCACCCTGTCCATAGGGCTAGCTAAGGCCTACCTTAGGGGTGACTGATATGTAGTAAAAGGGGAGTCCCAGACGTGGCAACCACTTTATGTGCCACGTCACAGCGGCAGTAAACTGCGCGCACAGGCCCTGCAATGGCAGAGGCCTGAGACAGGTTTGGAAGGCTACTTTGGTGGGTGGCGCAAGCAGCGCTGCAAGCCCACCAGTAGCATTTAATTTACTGGCCCTGGGTATCTGAAATACCACTTTACAAGGGACTGATAGGTAAATTAAATTAGCCAAACAGGTGTAGACCAATCTTACCTCATTTTTACCATAGAGAGCACATGCACTTTACACTGGACAGCAGTGATAAAGTGCCCAGAGTCCTAAAACCCCCAACACCAGGTCAGAAGAAATACCAGGAGGAAGGCAAAAAGTTCAGGGATGACCCTGCAAAAAGGGCCAAGTCCAACACCAAGAGGCAGAACCAGTGCAGAGTCACATACAAGACGGGGGTACATGCTGCCCTTTCATGGCAGCAACTCTATCTCATGTAGTTCTTTCTCAATAAGGATGACTACTAAAGACAAGATCAAGTTGATCTATAAAAATGTTACAAATAAGTCACACCACTCAACTGAAGATTTAATCAACACCCCTCCTGCTAGTTCTAGGGGTTACAGGATGGATAATTTCCAAACCCTCACTCTGGAACAAGTGCAACATGGGCTTGAAAGGGCAAAATCCAGTTCTGCAACGGACTGCTGTCCGCCTAGGATTGTCGCTCTTTTTGGCAGCCAAATTGCTCCTGCAGCATGCTCATTATTCAACTTATCTATTGTATCAGGAAAAATCCCCTTAGCCTGGAAAAGGATGCAGATCATACCCATCCAGAAGAACAGCAATTTAGATCCTTCTATTCTTTCAAACTACAGACCCATCTCATTTCTCCCATGTTTGGGCAAGCTGCTTGAAGGCCTAATTAAAAAACACAACTGACTGATTACCTTGAAGTGAATAAAATATTGGATCCTTCTCAATCAGGTTTTAGAGCAGAGCATTGCACAGAAGCAGCTTTGGTGGCCATGACTGACATCATTAGGTGCTTGCTGGATGTTGGTACACCTGCTATGCTCATGCTCTTAGACCTAGCTGCAGCATTTGATACTGTGTCACATACTAAGTTACTGCAAAGACTTCAAGAAGTCGGGATTGACGACTCTGCCTCGGTTTGGTTCCGGGACCTCTTGAAGGATAGAATGCAGGGTGTCTCCCTGGGAGCTTTCAAAGCCAAGCCCAGGCTGGTCGGTAAAGGAGTCCCTCAAGGGTCATGCTTGAGCCCTACTCTATTTAACATTTATGTGGCACCATTGCCAAAGTCATCGGAGCATATGGGTTTGATATCATATCATCTGCGGATGACACTCAATTATGCTTGTCCTCAGATGAAGATCTTGACAAAGCAAAGTATCGCTTTTCGGCTGGTATGAAGGCGATTGTCAGGGAGATGTCGGACAACTTCCTCCAGCTGAACCCAGAGAAAACAGAGATCATTCTGTTCGGGAAGGCCCAAATCCTCTCGTCTCCAGAGTGGTGGCCACCTGAGTTAGGCAAGGCCCCCATCCAAAGAAAGATAATAAAAAATCGATGGTGTCAAGATAGATCAGGAACTTAAAATGAAAGACCAAATTCTATCCGCCACTGGCACCTGCTTCCACATGCTACGCTTACTTAAACATGCATTACCATTTCTTCCCTCATCTGCCAGGAAGACCTTGACACAGTCTCTTGTTGTAAACCTGCTGGTTTAGGGCAATGCACTAGTGGCTTCTGCCAATGAGTCATTATTGTCAAAACTGCAGGTCGTGCAAAACACAGCAGCACGGATGATTTGCTTCCGCTCCCCTTTTAAAATCTCTTCACTGGTTGCCAGTAAAGAAGCAGATGAAATTCAAAATGTGCTGCTTAACCTATAAAGCATAAGACACACAATGATGGACGGAATGCAGAACAAATCATATGACTGGGTCTGAACTGGAAAGGCACGTGCTCTCCAGGCCACTGGAGTCAAGCTAGCCTGGCTGATGAGGGGCGATGCCCCGAAACCGGTCCCAGGATGCTTGTTTCCAGTCTAGGGAGGACCTGGCCTGGCCGTTCGGGCTGGACTGTTCCCATGGGTAACAGGGTCAAGACTGATTTGCATATGGCTGGGTCTGAAATGGAAAGGCACGGGGAGCAAAAAAACAATGGATTTAGGCCCAGATCTCTGTACTGGGGTGAATGTTTGACATTGGCAACATTCTGTCCATCAATTGTTCTTCTTTTAACCTATAAAGGCAGGCTTGGCAAAGGTCCTGAGTATCTATGTCAGAGGCTCAAACCCTGCTATGAATCTGCACTCCAGTGAGAGGGAGTTAATGTCAGTCCCTCGTATTTGACAATCTAGATGCGGTGGAAGGTCCTTCTCCTATTTGGCTCCCACCCTCTGGAATGAATTACCATTTTTTTTAGAACATGACCTGACTATAATAAATTTAGAAAAGCACTAAAACAGCATTGTATTAGATTTGGTTTTTGCCTTTCTGTACTGACGGTGCGCTGAGATACCCCGGATGGGGTGATTCGTGTGCGTTATCAAATTAAATCATTCATTCAAGCTAGTCCTTAGTTGAGGACTACAATTAAGTTATATTTACCTCTCTGTTCCATTCAGAACAGGGCACTCTCCTCCTTGTTTTTTATCCAGATCCCTCTTCTCCATGAGAAGGCTGTTTTACACAGTGTGAGAAGTTGGCCTGGTATATGCTGTCCACTAATTAAAGTGGGCACCTTGCACCAGTCCAAATGTCCTTTATTGATGATTAGGTTAAAGACAACCTTTATTGAAAGCTATCCTAGTGGTAGCTATGGAGAGCAGCCTTCAGGCTAAGTCTCGAAGGAATGTAAAGCAGCTTGTTTTACCAGTATATAACCTCCTGAATGACCAAATGAAAGGAGAACCACACCAGGTATATATAAAATATTTGTATTTATTACTAAACACTCTCTACTAACCTCTTTATGAGATTAGAGAACAAGGCACACAATATTAAATCACTAGAACGACCGTAAATAGCACAATACACAGTGGGCTCCAGGGGGAGACCAAACCATATACTAAGGAAGTGGTATAACAACCACGACTTGACTAGACACACTGCCTAGAGCACGTAGAATCGCTGGGACCCCAAGGAACCACCCAAGGTAGTGACACAGGGGACCCACGGAGGACGGGTGCAGTGTGGGAACACAGACGCGAGCTCCGTACAACTCTATGGGAAAGTCGCGGTTGGAAATTTAAAGATTAAGAACACTTAGGAGAGGACTTTAAGCAAACCCAGCTAAACATAGAAGGTTCTAAGGCCAGCACCCTTGAGAGTACCGAGGTACCCGTGTTACCTATCCCAGAGGAGCTGGGTGCATAGGGGTCAAGTGGTGTCGGGAACCCTCGTCGTTTTCTATGGCGTGATGTGAAAAAGTACTGCTGTTGTGGAGAAGAAAAGTGTCCGGTGTGATGCAAGCCTGGATAGGAAATGAGACGAACCTGAAAGCAGAGGGGACAAAGTCTGGGTCACTTCACGTGACCAGGAGCGGAGCAATCGAATGCCCACCGATGTAGGGTGCTTCAGGTGAGTAGAGGTGAAGCTTGACTCTGCAGCCACGGGGACCAGGAGACGTCTACGACGACCAAAGTCTGGATTCGAGCTGTCCCAGAAGGATGTCGAGTGCGGGGGGTCAGTGTCCGGATTGAACACCAACAAGCCTTGGCCACTGCAACCCACGCGGTCAGAGGAAAGATGCTTCTGTGAGGACCAGCAAGGTCCTGGGGACTCTCCAAGCGATGGAGAGTCAGGGCACGTCTGGAGCAACCAGGGAAGCCCACTGAAAGTTAAAGTTGCCTTCACAGGGACCCACAGGCCAACGGACCAAGGATCGTGAAGGGACCTCGAGCTGAATCACCAAATACCAGCCCACGGAACACTCGTGGAGTGTAGGCCGGAAATCTTCGGTGGAATTACTGCTCGGGGTCAGGACTACAAGTAGCCCAAAGCACAGCTTCAGGGATCGCCGAAATGCATATGCTGCTGTAAATGTACACGGTGCCCAGGGGTACAGGTTTCACGGTCCCCACGAGGGATACGGGCCTCAGAATTGCTGAGAGCGCAGATCGACCTCAGAGACCTCGAGAACCCACCTCCTGTGTTGCAGAAATCTTCGGAGTCCTTCAGGAGCTGCGTAGATGCAAACCGGTCAGATGCATTTAGGTGCCTGCTCAGCAGGGGAGTAACTCCTTTACTTCAAGGGAGATTCTTCTGTCGTCCAACGAAGTGTAGATCGTCAAAAGTACTTGGTTTCTGTAGCAGAGTTTAGTCCAGGTAAATCCAAAGTCCTGTAGTCAGGGGTTCCTATTTTATACCCAAGGAAGGGGTGGGACAAACTCTGGGGACCCACCTATGGGAGGGTCAGGACAGAGGGGTGGCTCCACCCATGTCCTTTGTCCAGTTTCGTGCCAGAGCAGGAGCAAATGGCTCCTGCAACCGGTTTGAGCTGGACTATGCACAGGGACACCAAATGTGCCCCCAGTGCAGACATCAAAGCACTCTCAGAGTGCACCCACCCAGCCCCAATACACTTAAGCCTGTCTGGGAGGTGGTCACACCTCCCTGTGACAGGAAACCTATTGTCAAACCTTCCCCTGCCGGAGTTTCGTCCAGCAGCAGGAGGACAGACTCGTGTCTGTGTCTGGCAGCATCCATTTTGTGATGCCAGGGTCAAGAAAGCTGGTACCGGGTGTACCGGTGTTGTCATATTTCTCCCTCTAGGAGGGTGGAATCATACCTCCACACCAGTTACTGGTGTGGAGGTATGATTCCAAGGTGTTTGACACCAAACACGACATGTTTCCATGCAGCTGTTTTAAAGTTAGCATTTACCGCGAGGTTATAATGCACTTAAGTATATATGGTTGGCTGCATCACAAACAACCCCGGAGAATAGGTTCCGAAGGCTGCAGAGGGGTCCTGCTCATGCATGGGCACCCTCTCACATAAAACCCAGCACCCTGCCTTCAGGATTGATAAGGCCTGCCATAGGGGTTACTGATAGGTTTATATGTGCAGTGATTAGGATAGATATAGTGAACCTATATCTAAGTAAGGGGTGCATGCACCACCTTACACAGGCTGCAGTAGCAGACCTGTGGTGTCATTTTAAATGGTCTCTCAGGGGTGGCATAATACATGCTGCAGCCCCTGGGAGGCCTCTGGGGTACCTATGCCCTGGGTACATAGTATACCATATACTAGGGACTTATAAGGGTACCCCAGAATCCAATCTGGAGTGTACCTAAAGTACATGCACAACCAATTTAGGGAGAAAGCAGATAAACTGGGGTCCTGATTAGCAGGATCCCAGTCAGACTAGTCAAAAATCAGCAAAACACCAGAAAAAAAGGTGGTGGTAACCATGCAGTCAGATTCCACCTTCCTACATAACCCCCCCCCAAACAAAAGGAGATGAGGCTAACCTTGCCCAGTTGAGACTTTATTGACTAAGTGGCCATATAAGGAAGATCCTGCACTAGCATGGATACCCCCTGTCTTATGGTCCAATAAGGAGTCCCTACCCCTAAGGGTATTGGTTTTTCTCCAAAAGTTGGGGTTACTACCTGTAGTGTGTTTTGGCAAAGAAAAAGGCTGGTGGGGTGTCTGAGTAGAGAAGTGAGGCCCTAATAAAGTTGGTCTCAACTTCCTCAGAGTACTAGTCACCATGGAGGCCTTTCTTTCCATGACTGAGTTGTATCTGGCCCTAAGGGTCAACCTCTGGCTGCCTATAGCTGGGGGTTGGGTCCCTTTGGTTGGAACACTGGAGGGACATGGTAGGTTTGGAACCACTTGGTCCCAGATTTGCCTTTGCCCAACAGAGTCCATCTGGGGGTGGTCCCTATTCAATGGTAAGAGGGATCCCTCAGTGGGTTGAGGAATTTTCACCTGGCTAGGGCTACTAGACTGGATGCCCCTAATCTGTGAATGATGGGGTTCCTCTGGACAGTGGGCCCTAAGGGGTCCACTGACCTCCCTGACCTCTTCAGCCCTAGGCTGAGTGAGGTAGGGTAGAGAGGGGCAGGATACCTGCTCCAGACTGGGTACCACCTTGGAAGGGCCCCCTGCCATCAGGGTTGTTGCCAGGCCTGACCACCTCTGGGGCAGTTCCTTCACTAGGGGTAGGATCAGATCCCTGAGGAAGCTGACCCTTACCTATAGTCTAGGGGAAGAAGACTTTTCTTCAACCCTTCTGCTCTCTTGTGGAGTAGAGTGGGCCATTCTGTCAGGCTCCACCTCTCCAACATTTCCCTGGGATGGGGCTGAGGCCCTAAGAGCCCCACCAACTTTCTCAGGGAGGCCTAACATTCTTAAATGGGCCTTGTATTCAACTTCAGCCCAGGCTGAAATTTCCAGATCATTGCCCAACAGGCAATCTACAGGCAAGTTTGGGGACACTGCCACTCTCTTTGGGCCAGTGACCCCTCCCCAGCTGAGATTGACTATGGCCATGGGATGATCTGTTCTAATACCATCAATGTTGGTCACCTGGTACTTGAACTGAGGAAAAAGCTGTTGAGGGGGGACAAGTTTCCCTGTCACCATGGTGACACTAGCCCCTGTATCCCTGAATGCCAAAGATTTCTGACCATTTATCAGTGGCTCCTGTCTGTACTTGCCCAAAGAATTAGGACTGACAGTAAAAGTGGCAAATCCCATTCCACCATCACAGACTGAGGAGGCCTGTGAGGGGGACCTTTCTAATCCATGGTCCACCTCAGTTCCCCATGAGAACCCACCTAACTTTTTGGGTGCATTACTACCACCTGGGGGATTACTACTTGTAGTACCAGGAGGAGTGGTAGTATTGCTGGGAGGAACATTTTCCTTATTGCTGGCCTTAGGGCAACTGGGGTCATTTTTCCAGTGGCCAGGCTTCTTACATATATGGCAATAAGGTTTCTTTTCAGGGGAGGAAGGAGTTTGGGACCCACCCCCAGAAGAGGACTTTTGGGGCCCTGTAGTGGATTTATCTTTTGATTTATCCCCACCTTTCTCTTGGTTTTTGGAAGAATCTTTCTTCTGGTCACCACCCTGGTTCTTTGGCTTTACTCTGGTTCTGACCCATTTGTCTGCCTTCTTTCCCAATTCTTGGGGAGAGGTCAGATCAGAGTCCACCAGGTACTGGTGTAAAAGCTGGTTTTGACAATTATTAAGGATCTGCTCCCTCATAATCAAATTGTACAATCCTAAAAAGTCATGCACCTTGCTGCCATGTATCCAACCTTCCAGAGCCTTAGTAGCACAATCTATAAAGTCAACCCAATCTTGAGTCTGTGCCTTTTGGGTATCTCTGAACTTAATCCTGTATTGTTCAGTGGTTAAGCCAAACCCATCAATCAGAGCACTCTTCAAGACTTTGTAATTATCAGCATCCTCTTCTCTAACAGTGAGGAGCTTGTCTCTACCTTTGTCTGCAAAGGAGAGCCACAAGATTGCTGCCCACTGCTCCTGAGGGACCCTCTGTACCTTACAGGCCCTCTCCAGTGCAGTTATCCATTTGTGGATGTCATCCCCACTCTGGTAGGGAGGGACAATCTTGTTCAGGTTCCTATGGTCATGAGTATGTTCTCTACCTCTAGGGACACTGCTGCTGCCACCATGGGGCTCTAGCCCCAACTTTTTAGAAGCTCTCTGAAGCTCCAGGGATTCCCTATCTAAGGCCAATTGCTCCCTCTTGATTCTGAGCTTAGCTCTCTCAAACTCAAGCAGTTGGCACTTCCTCTCATAAGAGGACTCCCTTTTATGAGAGGCAGAGGTCCTATGAGAAACAGAGCTCCCTACAAATGTACCAGAATGATTAGATTCCTGAGAAGGAGATCTTGATCTTCTTGGTAACTGTTACCCCTTCCAGGTGGGGTAAAGAGAGGTCCACTGGTGCCTCCTTCCTCCACCTTCAGGAAGAATTGGATTGTCCAGGTTAGAATCATTTTGATCCTCCTGGCCAGCATCAGAGTCCAGGTCATAGAAGTTCTCACTTCCTGGCCTTTCCTCTTCTGCTGCCCCACCCAACTTGCCTGTCTCATCAGACCCTGGGGTCTTTCTGAGGTCATCTAAAACCAAACTCTCTATGAGACGTTGAGTGTTTGGGTTTTTCCCTGTCTTCAGTTTCCTAGATGTACACATGGTTCTCAATTCTTGGAATGAGAGATGGTCATACTTAGTTGGCAAGGAGCCACTGGCCTCAGGCCTAGAAGACATACTAGTGTGGTGTGGTGTGGTGTATGCACCTACCTACCCTAGTGGGAACTGAAACTCTCTTGAGTTGGAGAAAGGGTGTGCTAGGCCCTTGACTTACCCAACTCTAAATTCAGTAGAACTTACTTTATTCTAATCTTGATTTATATGTACCTAAGTACCTTTAGTGGTTTTCAGTTAGTCACTCAATGAGATTATCTGGTAAAACAATAGCAAGCTTGAATCCCAACCGCTGCACACCAATGTGAGAAGTTGGCCTGGTATATGCTGTCCACTAATTAAAGTGGGCACCTTGCACCAGTCCAAACGTCCTTTATTGATGATTAGGTTAAAGACAACCTTTATTGAAAGCTATCCTAGTGGTAGCTATGGAGAGCAGCCTTCAGGCTAAGTCTCGAAGGAATGTAAAGCAGCTTGTTTTACCAGTATATAACCTCCTGAATGACCAAATGAAAGGAGAACCACACCAGGTATATATAAAATATATGTATTTATTACTAAACACTCTCTACTAACCTCTTTATGAGATTAGAGAACAAGGCACACAATATTAAATCACTAAAACGACAGTAAATAGCACAATACACAGTGGGCTCCAGGGGGAGACCAAACCATATACTAAGGAAGTGGTATAACAACCACGACTTGACTAGACACAGTGCCTAGAGCACGTAGAATCGCTGGGACCCCAAGGAACCACCCAAGGTAGTGACACAGGGGACCCACGGAGGACGGGTGCAGTGTGGGAACACAGACGCGAGCTCCGTACAACTCTATGGGAAAGTCGCGGTTGGAAATTTAAAGATTAAGGACACTTAGGAGAGGACTTTAAGCAAACCCAGCTAAACATAGAAGGTTCTAAGGCCAGCACCCTTGAGAGTACCGAGATACCCGTGTTACCTATCCCAGAGGAGCCGGGTGCATAGGGGTCAAGTGGTGTCGGAAACCATCGTCGTTTTCAATGGCGTGATGCAAAAAAGTACTGCTGCCGTGGAGAAGAAAAGTGTCCGGTGTGATCCAAGCCTGGATCGGAGATGAGACGAGCCTGAAAGCATAGGGGACAAAGTCTGGGTCACTTCACGCGACCAGGAGCGGAGCAATCGAATGCCCATCGATGTCGGGTGCTTTAGGTGAGTAGAGGTGAAGCTTGACTCTGCAGCCACGGGGACCATGAGACGTCTACGACGACCAAAGTCCGGATTCGAGCTGTCCCACGAAGGATGTCGAGTGCTGGGGGGTCAGTGTCCAGATTGAACACCAACAAGCCTTGGCCACTGCAACCCACGCGGTCAAAGGAAAGATGCTTCTGTGAGGACCAGCAAGGTCCTGGGGACTCTCCAAGCGATGGAGAGTCAGGGCACGTCTGGAGCAACCAGGGAAGCCCACTGAAAGTTAAAGTTGCCTTTACAGGGACCCACAGGCCAACGGACCAGGGATTGCGAAGGGACCTCAAGCTGAATCACCAAATACCAGCCCACGGAACACTCGTGGAGTGTAGGCCGGAAATCTTCGGTGGAATTACTGCTCGGGGTCAGGACTACAAGTAGCCCAAAGCACAGCTTCAGGGATCGCCGAAAACTATATGCTGCTGCAAATGTACACGGTGCCCAGGGGTATGGGTTTCACGGTCCCCACGAGGGATAGGGGCCTCAGAATTGCTGAGAGCGCAGATCGACCTCAGAGACCTCGGGAACCCACCTCCTGTGTTGCAGAAATCTTCGGAGTCCTTCAGGAGCTGCGTAGATGCAAACCGGTCAGATGCATTTAGGTGCCTGCTCAGCAGGGGAGTAACTCCTTTACTCCAAGGGAGATTCTTCTGTCGTCCAACGAAGTGTAGATCATCAAAAGTACTTGGTTTCTGTAGCAGAGTTTAGTCCAGGTAAATCCAAAGTCCTGTAATCAGGGGTTCCTATTTTATACCCAAGGAAGGGGTGGGACAAACTCTGGGGACCCACCTATGGGAGGGTCAGGACAGAGGGGTGGCTCCACCCATGTCCTTTGTCCAGTTTCGCGCTAGATGAAGGAGCAAATGGCTCTTGCAACCGGTTTGAGCTGGACTATGCACAAGGACACCAAATGTGCCCCCAGTGCAGACATCAAAGCACTCTCAGAGTGCACCCACCCAGCCCCAATACACTAAAGCCTGTCTGGGAGGTGGTCACACCTCCCTGTGACAGGAAACCTATTGTCAAACCTTCCCCTGCCGGAGTTTCGTCCAGCAGCAGGAGGGCAGACTCGTGTCTGTGGCTGGCAGCATCCATTTTGTGATGCCAGGGTCAAGAAAGCTGGTACCGGGTGTACCGGTGTTGTCATATTTCTCCCTCTAGGAGGGTGGAATCATCTCTCCCAGTTACTGGTGTGGAGGTATGATTCCAAGGTGTTTGACACCAAACACGACATGTTTCCATGCAGCCGTTTTAAAGTTAGCATTTACCGCGAGGTTATAATGCACTTAAGTATATATGGTTGGCTGCATCACAAACAACCCCGGAGAATAGGTTCCGAAGGCTGCAGAGGGGCCCTGCTCATGCATGGGCACCCTCTCACATAAAACCCAGCACCCTGCCTTCAGGATTGATAAGGCCTGCCATAGGGGTGACTGATAGGTTTATATGTGCAGTGATTAGGATAGATATAGTGAACCTATATCTAAGTAAGGGGTGCATGTATCACCTTACACAGGCTGCAGTAGCAGACCTGTGGTGTCATTTTAAATGGTCTCTCAGGGGTGTCATAATACATGCTGCAGCCCCTGGAAGGCCTCTGGGGTACCTATGCCCTGGGTACATAGTATACCATATACTAGGGACTTATAAGGGTACCCCAGAATCCAATCTGGAGTGTACCTAAAGTACATGCACAACCAATTTAGGGAGAAAGCAGATAAACTGGGGTCCTGATTAGCAGGATCCCAGTCAGACTAGTCAAAAATCAGCAAAACAGCAGAAAAAAAAGTGGGGGTAACCATGCAGTCAGATTCCACCTTCCTACATACAGTAGACTTTCACTGTACTGCTTCCAGTCATTTGGCACAAATAGCTTTATTTATTAAGTAATTCCCTGTTTGTAACCTATGGGAACTCGAGGTGAAGCAAAAAGCTGACTGATACATCTTGGTGGCAGTGGATTTGATTCCCTATGTCCACTGCGTACAAAGAGGCAGGTGTGCCTCTGCCTTGTCCCCGAAACAGGAGGTCAACCAAGATAAGCTGACTTACTGGGCACAGTTCCAAAGCACAGTTTGGCGTGCTTTTTGTGTGCTCTGTTTACTTCAACATGAGCAGCTGTTGGGATAAACTCACAGCGGTTACCACATTTTTGATGCCCATGTCCTCATCGCTGGTGCTCGCTGTGTTTCAAATCTTGTTGACTACTTGGGTATTAATTATCTCAATTTGTAATGACTCTTTCAAGGAAAGTGGATGTGGAGGGGATGGTCAGATCACTCACTGGTGATCTTCTTTCCTCGAAATCTTTATTGTAATGGCCTTGCATTTCCACCTTCTTAATCTCCAACACATTACACAACCACAGTGATCTTGCTTAGTATTTTTCAGGATGACACTTCACGAGAAAGAAACTTTATGGTAGCCAGATGGGGAGTGGTCACCTATGGAGCTCCCAAAAGTATAACAAAAATGAAGGACAAAGGGAGGCTTGCCTGTCTTGTGGGTGAGGCCTCAACATCTCAATGTATAAATGGCTGTGACAAGGGAGATTTAGACATAGAATAATGAATTAAAGTAAGTAATGTAGCCGGAATCCTGATTTTGATTGTGAAGCATGCAGCTACTCTGCATTATCAGACTGTGCTAGCTACACTGGTCAGAGAGAGTGAGTGCTCTGTTTTTGCTCCTTCTCAAGCAGCTTGCAGCTGCACCCAACGTATCCCAAGCTCAGCCTGCACCTGCTGTGCTGCTAACATTGCAAGCCAACTCGCATTCTACACAAGGGGCGGGGCTTATGTTTATTCAGCCAATGAAAGGGACGGGGACTGTAATGCTACGCTCCTTGTCCTGCACATGGAGAAAGGATCTTTGCAGTACTTGCTTTGCAGACTAGTTGCTGCAGCCTGCACTGCATGCATAGCGCTGAAAAGTTAACTCTTCTCAGCCAGTCTCTATACATGCTCCTTGTTCATCAGCAAAGGCACTACAAATGAAACGAACGAGTTCTATCTGTCCTGTTTGATATACGAGGTGCAGTAATGCAGGACCCTGATTGAACACAGGAAAGAAGCGACGGGTTGCAATAGGCAGCGCGGCGATCGGAAGAGCTTCCGGGGAGGAAGAGGTTCCTATATTTACCCCCCTGTGCCGACATCAGTGCTGAGGGAATTTGGTGGGCAGGGTAACGAGTGAGGGGCCTGTGCGGTGCAGCAGCAAAGGCAGATTGCTGCTCTCTTTCACAGCGGCGCACTGTACGCACTGTACGGCTCGTGCAGTACAGGATCCGGGGGTGCGACCTGTGCCACCAGAGGGATCGGTGCAGTTACAGCACAGCTCACATGCAGCGTTTACCCTTCGCCCGGACCCTACACTGCAGCTCCTACTGTCAAATCTATAAATGCGCAGAGGTGACCCCGCCCCATTCTTCTTACCTTGGTGAGCTGGGCGATCTTTTTGCACATTTTCGTATGTATTTCCTGGCCGTATTCCTCGGCAGGGTCCGGGTGCTCGGTTTTCGACCCATTGCAGGTCGCAGGCGGGTGCACCTTGCCCGAAGCCATTATATTTTCCGAGGTTTTTGCAGTCCGGCTCCTGCCCTGTCCTCCTCGGGCTGGCAGCAGCAGCTGCTGGAAGGCTTCTCGCCCAGTGGAGAGCTAGCGGAGGCGGCGCAGGTCTCGCGCACAGGCTCTCCCCTTTCAGCAGCCGCCGTCTGACGCCCCTCGCTCCGGCGCTGCAAATCTCCAGACCCTTCATCAAAGCAGCCCCGACAGGGCGAAGCGTGCGCGAGGCTTCGCGTGTTTTTTTGGTCCGCTCTGACAGAAGATATGCCTCCGATGGCCTGCGTGCTGCGAATTCCTGGGAGCACCCACCGCATTACAGTATGCGGGGCACGTTGTTACACGGCGCTTTCAAGAAGGCATTGTTGAGTCACATTCCTGATTATAAGACCCTCATTCGGCCTTCTGTTTCTGTGCGCGTTTCCCAGTTGCTCTCTGCCATCGATGTAAATATTCCGTCTCTGGCGAATACAGTCGAATATATTTTTCTTCGGGAGTTATGGAGTTTGACTGGCTCTGGGTGCCCGTGTCAAAGGAAAGACGTGGTTTGTTCCAACAGGTAATAAGTAACCTCAAGGACTTTCAACTTCCTCTAAAATTAGCGAAATCTGATATTTGACACCTCGTGCACCCGACGATAATATTACAAAATTGGCAACCTAAATGTTGAAGAACTTAACTCTTAAAAAACAAAAAATTGAGTTTCGATTCGACGGTTCATAGGAGCATTGTTGTAAAATGTTTTTCCCCATTATTAAGGCTGTGCACAACATCTGCTGGGCTACCGCATCTTATTGCACGAGTGACTGAATTACGTGTATAAAAACCCTATAAATGATTACTTTATTACATAACTGTAACCCCATTCCAGACGTACCAGGCCCCTTTCCTTTCCGCTTCCACAAGGACCGAAACAAAATCTCATCAAACGACGCCTACCCACAGTACCTGACGCTGCTGTGAGAGTAAATAATTTAGAAAGTGAGCTTACGATAACATAGACCATGTTCACGCTGTCCATCTTGAAATGATGTAGAAACACACCATATGATGAATCATGCTGTTGTTTTAGTTTTAAATAAAGAAATGCAAGCTTTACACTAATAAACAGCGAACCCGTTCCCAAAAACTTCTCACCACACTGTACCTAACCAAGGACATCCCAAACGTCCCAGGCTATCATTGTAAAATGTATCAACTATAATGCTTGAATAAACTGAAATCCAGTGTAATAGTACTATGACATGATCTTCAAATGTAATTTGGCGTAAAATGTTTCTTCATGCTTGCTCCCCATTGGTGCATATCCTCAGAACCATGTACTTGTGTAGTAATACAAGGAAACCATTGTCCGAAGTCCTATAAAAGCACACACTTTTCTCTGTACCCTGGAACCCCCATTTCCCATTCTTATGAAGCGAATCTATGCTGAATTTTACAGAGAACTTAAAAGAGTTCTTTATAGTTAGAAATTGGTATGCTTTGCTGCCAAACGTATTGTAGGAAAGTGCCCTTTCTGCATGGTTGCCCCTAACCTTGTTGCCTGATACATGATGCAGTTTGACTGAGTGTGCCCTGGGTCCCTGCCAACCAGGTTCCTAGGGCCTGTGTTATTTCCCTAAACTGTACCACTGTTTCCACAATTGGCACACCTCTGGCCTACCTATAAGTCCAGTGTAAGGGGTGCCTATGCTACCAAGGGCAACCTATGGTACCAAGGGCATGGAATAAGTAAAACAAAAATGTTTCCCCTCGGGCAACACTACAAACACACTAGATCGTTACTCATTTAAAAAGACGAACTCTTGCTTATCAAATTCACACTAATGCTGGTTATCAGCTCCAAACCAACTTCAATACAATCAGATACTGACACCTAAATTTGAATATTAAAAAACATGTTTTTATTAAAATCCTATTCTCACAAAAAATAAAAAAATTCTAGTTATATAATCACAATAAAAATTCATTGATACATTCCATAAACTTAGTAAAATCAATTCAAACAAACGTTACAACATTACACAGGACAAAACGGACATAATACCTCCACATAAAAGAGAGAAAAAAAACCTTTAGACACTCTATTTTGTCATTAACAGTACATATCCTAAAACAACTACACATAAGGACACGATCTGAATGCCTTCCTCAATTAACAATTGCAGAACCGTGTTTCTCCAAGGATTATGTAGCTAAATTTGCGTCGACGCGTTTCGATGGTTTTACAATTATTAGTCCATCTTTTTCAAGACACTCTTTGAATTTTCTCTGTAATATTCCTTTTCATTAAAAGACCCTTATATCTGGAAAAACTGTGTTCTACTAAAAACTCTTTAGATCTTGCATCCAACAGTCCTTTAGATAAATATCCCGATCCGAGTGAATCCCAGAACTGCAACCTTGCTATAAAAAATGGTCTACATCACCACGGTCGAGAATGTCCCATTGCCTCAAGTCGATAAAAAGATTCCGACTCCCATGCTACCAGTTCTCACACCTTATTTTATTGTAGCTCGTGGGTTGCACTAAACCAACGGTCGTAGCTTGTTCCCAACTCGAGGGGCATTCACGTCCTCCTCTTCCTTGTAATGCTGAAAGGGACAAGTGGTTTAAACAGGATTTCACTTCCTGGAGCATGGAAGCCAGGGAAAGGCCTCTGATGCAGCAGCATGTATTTTGCCACCCTCAGAGACTTCTCACCACAAACATGCACTACTGCCACTGCAGCCTGCATGTTTTGGTGCAGCTAAAAGCGAAGAGTCGACATGGCACACATCCCTGCTAGCCTTGCATGAGGACACCCTTAAGGTCGGGTGCCCTATGTCTCATGTGAGGGCCTATCTGCATGAGCAGACAGGTCCCTACAACATCAAAGGCCATTCTTAGATACTATAAGTGCTCAGTAAAGCCATCCTGAGTATGTGGTCTGGAAACAGGTCATTGCAAGTTTCCTAGCACCATAATGGTTTTGCTGAATCCTGAAATGTTTGGTATCAAACATCTCAGACTAATAAACCTGCACTGATCCCAGTGTCAAATTTATTATTCCCTCAACTCAGGGGTCCCTTCTAGAGGGGACCCCTGAACCAAACCAGCTTCTGGTGGGTTTCTGACTGGTGACTTCCAGCCTGCCACCACAAGACAAGTTTCTGGTCCCCTGGGGTGGGAGCCTTCGCTCCCTGAGCCCAGAAACAAAGTCTTTCCTGGGCAGAGGTGTTCACACCTCCCCAATGTCAGGAAGAGTCATCTATGGCAGGGGAGCTTCAAAGGCCTTGCCGCCTTTACAAAGCGACCCCCAGGCTCTCCTGCTACCAGGAGCAGGCCTCCTTCCTGTCTCACCCCCTTTTCGGCAGGAAGACAGGCAGAAAAAAGTAGACCAACCCAGAAGGTGTGCCCACCTCTGCCAACCTCACCCCTCAGGTGGGGGAGGCGAGGTGAAGCCCACTCTACAGTGCCCACCATCTTGCAGATGCCAGGCACCCTCCAGTCAGGGATAGGGATGGAGCCCACCCCCCCCCACGTGCGGTGAGCACCCTAAGGGTGTAGTCACCCTAAGGACAGTAGCCCATTGGCTACTACCTCGAGACCCCTAAAACGCCCCCTAAATACAGTATTTAGGGGGCAGTCCTGAACCCAGAAACTAGATTCGACTCAACAAGAAGGAGTGAAGAGCCATGCTGCAAAAGAAGAGGCCTGTCTCTTGCTACAGAACCCCTGAAAGCTGAAACCAGCGTGTCCTGCAGCCAGCAGCCTCCAAGAACCCAGAGGACCTGCCCTGCACTCTGCACCCGACGCCCACGGACCGAGTCCGAGTGGTCCAATCACACAGCGAGGTCACCCCGGCGATCCAGACCTGTGATCCAGCGTTGGACGACCTCCTCCGACCTTCTCCCCGACGCCTGCAGCCTCATCCTGAAGGGTCCCCCCGACCACGACCAGAACCGGTGAGAAGAGCCAGACATGAAAAGACACCCCTGCACCCACAGCCCCTGATTCGTCAAGTGCCAGACCAACGGTGTCCTAGTAGCCAGCAACTCTTCAACTTCATCCTCCAGTCGTTGGTTCTCGTCGTCCAGTCTTCTGGTTCCAGCCTGCTGTCCTTTCCTTCGACCGGCAACCTCCATAGCATTGGGATCCCTACACCTCCTCAGCACACTGCACCCGGCCGCCCCTGCGCCACTGGTGATGTAGACTTGGTGCTAACCTGGGACCCCCTTTGCCCTCAACTCAACCCCAGGAATTTGCCTCCCAAGACCGAGTGGTGTGCCCGTGAGCAGCCCCCAACCGAGGAGCCCCCTAGCCTGATTGGCTAACATTGGCACTCTGCACTCTGCACCCGGCTGCCCTAGTGCCGCTGGTGGTGCACCATGAGTGCCAACATGAACCTTGGGGAACCTTGGTTCTACCCCCCAAAACTCCATTCCTAAAACCATTTACTTACCTGCAAAGCTAACACTTTCTCCATGGGACAGTATGGTGGGTTTTCTCTGAGAAATCTTTTAAGTGTTGAGCTTGTCTTGTACTGCAACAAAAGTAACTTAGTGCCTTCAAACAAGTTAACCTGTTTACTGATGTCCTGTGATGATTAGACTGTGTGATTATTTTGTTTTGTGCAAAAGTATACAAGTAACTGAAAAGTAACTAAAAAGTAATCTAAAGTCATTTTAAGTATTTTAAAGAACTTGCAACCTATGTTTTCGATTGCAAAAGTAATTTGTATGTTCCTACAAAACCAGTGCACACTGTATTTTGAAAAGTAACATTGTATGAAAAGTATCACATACCTGCAACTGAGTAAATCTTGGTTCTAGTAATAAAAAAAACAAAGTAACAACTTTTTATATAAACAATAGGTCTGGATTCAGTCTTTGAGCGTGTGACATCATTTCTTGCCTGAGTGTGTACAACAAATGCTTAACACTACCCTCTAATAAGCCTGACTGCTCAACCACACTTCCACAAAAGAGAGTAAGGTATTATCTACTTTAGCCTCTGTTATCACTCTGGGCATCCACTGGACTTTGTGCACACGATACCTTACTTTGGTATAGTATATACAGAGCCTGCTTCCTACACCAATTGATGGCTCAGTTCATTTTTTTTGCATATTAATCATTATATAAACCTTCGAAACATTGACCCATGTCTGTCATTCTTAATGAGAATGACTCAGCTCTGATTATTGAGCATGATTTTACATGCATTAGAGACGGGTCCAATTTAGGAGCAAAGGAACTACAGGGTACAAGCCGTTGGCGTCTTTTTTGACATGGTTATCAATTATTGGTTTGCGCGGCGAGAGCTGGTGGTAGAGCTGTTGGTTACAATTGGATCCGAGCAGCAATTGACAAACTTAATTGGCAATAAAACCGATTACTGCACCTTTCATTGTCTGGGCTGTTAACATCCCCCCTCCGCCCCCTCCCCCGAGATTAAAATTGACCCAGTCACAACCCGATCCTGGTTCCGGGAGACGAGGTTGCTGAAGAAGGACGACATGAGTATTAATACTGTTTTTCACGCTTGCAAAGTATGAATGGGTCGCCAGGCAGTGCATGTTGGGAGCTGTAGTGTGTATACTGTGGTGAAATGTAGTGGATGAATTTCAAGAGCAATTATGTGGCCGTAGCTTTTGAATTTGTGGGAGCGATAGTTACTGCATTTTTGATGATATTTTCTTATTTTTGACAGTGACGGATGTGCGAGTTGTTATACGTACGATATAAAGTTGGAGAGAGGTACCGGAATTTAGAAAATTTTACTGTTAAACTTGTCTGCTAGGGTGAGGTGTACTGTGAGGTGCTTTCAGTCACACCAAGATAGATACGTAACAATTCCTTTGTACGGGTGTATTAATTATACATGATAGTGGTTAATTCCTTGGTGCATGGGAGTGAGCGCGCTGAGTATGGTAACCACTTTTTTTTAAAACCCATCTTTATTAAAGTTTTACAGCATCAACAGCAGCAGTTAAATCTTGGTATATGGTTGTACACTACATATTCAACAGTGTGCTCAAATGTGTCCACAACAAGGGATAACACAGTAGTATGATGGCATGTCATTTCAATCTTCAGATACCCAATCAAAAAACATATAACACAAGCCTATAAACTCAGTCCCCCCCTGTCAAGACGCAGGAAACTGAGACACATTATAGAAACGCCCAAAGTACCCCTCCTGGCAGGAGGTGGTGCAAGGGGGGTAACGCAGAAGGTGCGGGGAGGAGGCCATCGTCCGGGGTCAGCCACTCAAGCGCTAGGAGCAGCAGCATGCCTCCCTGGCGGGGTGGCAGGTTCATGTACCCATTATGGGAATATCCCTCCTAGAGAGGCGGGGAAGACAATATCTGATGGGTGAAGGTGCTGCTATCTCAAAGGATTGCCAGAGGGAGCTATTTTGAGACCTCTTCTCTGTCAGGTTGTCCCTGAAGAGCGGGCAATAATTCGTCCCACGCTGCCGCTATGGGTCTCCTCCTCAGGCCCCTTGCCTCTTCTCAGAGCGCTCTGGCTTCCGCCGTGCCCCATTTGATCGTTTCCGCACACTAGCACTCTGCACTCTGGAGCACAGCAGCCTTCCAGTGCATCGCTATCATCCGTCAGCCTAACAGTAGCGCCAAGTCGATGAAGCGGTTTGTGACCCAGCCCACCCACTGGTGCTTATAGAGGCCAATTAGACATCTGCCCCCTCCAATCCTAGGTGGCCCATACCATGGGTTGTGTTCGTGCGTACTTCTGCCCAAAGCACGTGAGCGTTCGGGCAGGATCCAGAACATATGTAGCATGTCCGCCATGGGGGCATGACATCGAGGGCAATCAGGGGATGCTGTAGTGTATTGTTTGTGCAGCCTGTCCGCCGTGAGGTAGGCCTACTGCAGTCTATTGAATTGAATGTACTGAAAGCGTACGCTACAAGAGACTTTACGTAGGTACCCCAGGGCCCTTTCCTACTCCTTCTGTGACAGGTTGCGCCCAATGTCATAATCCCAGCGCCATCGCAAGAGCACCAGTGGGTCCAGATTTGAGTGAGAGGGGGCCTTCGACAGCCAAGATTTCAAATAGCACCGATTGTGTAGATGACCTGCATCAATGGGTATAGTGCAGGCTCAGTGTCAGTTGGTCCCCACATTTGCTCAACTGCAACGGCAAGGCATCTATGTGTCAGAAACTGGCCGGCCGGCTGCCCCGATTGCTCTGACAACAAGTCAAATGTGATGAGCACTCCATCCTGGAATAGTTTGCCCAAGGTGCTGAATCCCGCAGCGTCCCATACCCCAAACTGCTCTTGGCCGGCGGCCTCCCTAAAGACTTGAATAGAGCACAGAGGTATCTAAGGTGCATACAACATTGTACCGGGCATGAGCCGCCTCACTGGGCGATGACACTCAAATGCCCACTCGGAGGAGGTTATTAGAGGGCAGCACTGAGCCAGGAAGAAAGAGCTCCCGGACCAAGCCGATCGGACATATCGCGGGCGTAGATAGCATCTCCAACATGTGCCGCCCAGCTAGCCACTGCGCCAGCTATTGGAGCTGTGCCTCCAAATAGTAATGTTCAAACACGGGCACCGAGCCCTCCGCTCCCTGTTGGCCGCTGCAATTTGGACAGAACCACCTTTCTGAGTATGGTGACTTCCACAGGTCGAGGGTCTACTGTAGTGTGGAAGTAGGTAGCATTCTTGTTGTGGTAGAGACTTCTGTTTAGTCGAAGCTGACAAACGAAGAATTAGTGAGAAGGGGTTCAGGAAGTTCTGACAGTATTCAGCCATTGCATCATCAGGGTGCCGTGCAGAGATTGGCTGGCAGGTGACCTTTGACAGAGACACACTGGGATCAGTAGGCAGATTGTGAACCCATTTAGCATGAAGAGAGTGAGAGAGTGCAATGGAGAATGATTGAGAACATGACAGTATGGAAAATCCCCTGTCGAAAAAAGAGAAAAAGTGAACAAGGAGGAGAAGTTTCCCCCAGAAGGCACACAAGCGAGGGAGATGGCGGCCAAGAAAGGGTTACACACATGCATGCGGCTTAGCCAATGGCACTAATATATGTTCAAAGACATAGAGTTATAGTTCCCACTGAGCGGGACCTTCCATATCCCCAGAATAGAGAATTTAGGAGAAAGATGTAAGATTTGAAACCTCAGGCTAGGTCCACACAATTTGAATCCTTAAATCTTCATGAGCAGTTGGCAAGTGAAAAGAAAGGAAGAAATTTGCATTAAAAATCCGCAATAGGGTTCTCACCCTTGAAAACTAGCCTCCACCTAGGGCTCCTTGGTTCTCTAGAACTGCGACAGGAGACGTCCTCCTGTAAAAAATTGGGAAGAAGGTGGAGAAGGACCAAAAATCTGAATGACAAGGACGTATTCAAATAGGCGCTATCGCTATATCACAGAAGCATAAAATTGGCTCGCAAATCTCATATTCTCATGACCCTTGAGACAGCAGGCAACTCCTCTAAAGAATTGTACAAATTTTTAATTGGCTTTGTCAATTCTTCTACCTGCTTCCAGGCTACCTTAGGTTCGCAAGAACTATGCAACTCTTTAGCAGATTTCTTTGAAGACAAAATTAACCAGATCTATTTAAAATTTGTCATTCCGGTGAACCAGCCTATAGAGGAGGCCACTTACAACGCATCTCTCTCAAACTGTAGTTGCAGCCTGGAAAAGTTTGCACCTTTTTCAATAGAACAGATTTAAAAGATTTTGGAAAAAGCCAAATCTGGCTCTCCTCAAGATCCATGTCCTCCATGGATCTTCGCGTCACTTTCCCATCAGATTGCACCTGCGCTACGGGCATTGTTTAACTTATCTGTTGACTCAGGGACGATCGCTCTTGCATGGAATTTAGCTCAAGTTACACCCATACAAAAGAAGTCCAGCGTTGACCCTAGCTATCTAGAAAAACTACCGTCCCATTTCGTTGCTTCCGCTACTGGGCAAGTCTCTAGAAGATTTAATAAATATCCAACTTTAAAATTACCTTGAGGATAACCAGATACTGGACCCATCTCAATCTGGGTTCAGACCCTCTTTTAGCATGGAGACTGCCCTAGTTGCGGTGACCGATTCCATCAGGCTTTCCTTGGACAAGGGCATTCCATCTATGCTGGTACTACTAGATCTATCTGCAGCCTTTGACACTGTGTCTCACACAGGGTTGATTCAAAGGCTGCATAAGATTGGCATTTTGGGGACAGCTCTCCAGTGGCTTCTGGACTTCCTAAGAAATAGATTTCAGATCATATCGCTATGCACTTTCAGGGCCAGCACTATGTCGATTGACAATGGAGTACCCCAGGGCTCATGTTTAAGCCCGACGTTGTTTAACATCTATTTGGCCCCTTTAGCTAACATAGTTAGATCCTTTGGATTTGAAATTGTATCATATGCGGATGATAGTCAGCTTGTTATCTCCTTTGGGGATGACATGGAGAGGATCAAAGGTCAGTTCTCAAACGGTATGAAAGATATTGCAGACTGGATGGCAATCAACTGTCTGCAATAGAATACAGAAAACAGAGATTATGTTATTTGGGAAAGCAGAGCAGTTTTGGACTCCAGAATGGTAGCACATAGAATTAGGCCTCGCTCCTGTACCTAAACAGGTAGTGAAGAATCTTAGCCTTAAAATAGATCTGTCTCTGTCCATGAAAGACCAGGTCATTGCCACCAGCGGCAGGTGTTTTAATATGATGCGATGCATCTGTTGAAGAAAGCTTTTTCCTATCTCCCTTTTTATGTTAGGAAAACCCTTGTTCAGGCCTTCATTATTAGCAAATTGGACTATGGCAATGCCTTACTTGCATCAGCCAATGAGTCCTTAATGTCCACATTGCAAATGGTCCAAAACACAGCCGCACAACTTGTGTGTAATCTTCCTTCCCGCTCCTCAGCAGAACAACTACTAAAAGCCTTGCATTGGCTACCCATTAAGAAAAGGTCAATTTTCAAACTCTGTTGATTTACATATAAATCACTAACAGGAAATGGACCTAGTTACCTACATTAAAAACTGAATTACTACTGTCCAGTTCGGGATCTCCACTCTAAGGACAAAGCTCTGCTCATTATCCTTCATGTCTGATTGACTAGATGTGAGGGCTGGTCTTTCTCTTACCTGGCCTCATACTATTGGAATGCTTTGTCTTATTATGCTCACATCATTCCTGATTATATCAAATTCAGGAAAATGCTTAAAACTATTTTATTTTGATATTCTGTGCTAGGTTTTTGCCTGTGTTTATCGCTAGCGCCGAGATACCTCTTCGTAGGTGATTTGCGCGCTATAGCAAGAGTTATTAACATAACATTACATTAACATTCAATGAGAAGCACACAGGGCAAGGGAAGGCAGAGAAAAGGGAGGGGGGAATTAATTGGGACTATTGGAGCTATCCCTGAGCCACCTTCAACCCTTTGTTGCAGGAGGTGTTCCCCCACTCCTGTCTCCTGCCTGCTCCTGCGCTTCAGAGCACCAGATAACCCCCTCCCACACCCGACTATGCCAACCGGCCGGTCAAGGCCAGATCGGACCACAATTCCCATCAGCCACAGAGGCGAGGCCAGCTGCCAGTCATTGTTTTGCACCTCTCGGCGCAGGATAAAGATCGCGCGTGGATCCTGCATCGCAGGATGTGCATAGGCGGCGCCCAGCATAAGTCTGGGCCAAGGGCAGGCCCATCCGCGTCCGTCATAGCCTGGAGCAGGCTGGGCTGGGCCAGCCCTCTTTCGCCTATTGCCCCGGCTTAAGGTACTGTACCCTCTGCCCCGACGCTGCCTGCTGCCCCTGTCCCAGTGCTGCCACCTGCCCCTGCCCCTGCTCTGTCTGCTGCACCTGTGCTTCCTGCTGCCCCTGCGCTGCCTGCTACCCCTGCGCTGCCTGCTGCCCCTGTGCTGCCTGCGCTACCTACCTCCCCTGTACCTGCGCTGCCTGCTGTCCCTGTGTGAGCCGCTACCCCTGCGCTGCCTCCTGCCCTTGCACTGCCATCTCTTGTACCACCACTAATGGAGGCCTCCGCATGCCAACGCAGTGGGTGCACGCAACTGGTGTGTCGCCAATGCACCGCCGGTAGGACAACGCCCAGTGCCAGGACCCCTGTCCCTCCCTCCAGCCACATGATGCTACACTTCCAAGGAACTCCTGGATGCCAAATCAGCTGCGTCTCCTCCTACCCACGATTCATCAAAGGATCCTTCACCTGCCAACACTGCCACTTCTCCTGCGACACAACCTTCAAAAGATCCTGCACCACTCCTGCCCACAAGACAAGGAACTCCCCGCAACTGCTCCATTTTATCCTGCTTAACACTCGCTCACACTGCAAACACCCACAGGAATCTGGGACACCATCACCACCCTCTCCACAGACATTGCCTTCATCACCGAAATGTGGCTCAACCCCTCCTCGAACCCAGACATCACCATCGCCAGACCCGAAGGCTACAAGATGATACATGAGACTGTGCCAAAAAACAAGGTGGGGGCGTCGTCATCATCTTCAAAGAAACCATCAGATACACCATTGTGAGAAGTTGGCCTGGCATATGCTGTCCACTAATTATAGTGGGCACCTTGCACCAGTCCAAACAACCCCTTATTGGAGATAGGTTAAAGACAACCTTTATTGAAAGCTATCCTAGTGGTAGCTATGGAGAGCAGCCTTCAGGCTAAGTCTTGAAGGAATGTAAAGCAGCTTGTTTTACCAGTCTATAATCTCTTGAGTGACCAAATGAAAGAGGACCACACCAGGTATATATTCAAAATATATGTATTTATTACTAAACACACCCCTCTAGTCTCTTTATGAGGCTAGAGTTCGAAGTACATAAATGATAAGTTAGTTATCTACAGTAATAGCACAAATACACGTTTGAGCCCCAGGGGCGTACCAAACCATATACCAAGAAAGTGGTATAAGAACCACGACTAAGCTAGACACAAGGTCTAGAGCCTGTAGAAGTGCTTGGACCACAAGGAACCACCCAAGGCAGTGACACAGGGGACCCACGGGGACGCGTGCAGTGTATGAACACAGCCGCGAACCACCGTTAACTTCTATGGGGAAAGTCGCGATTAGAATTTAAAAGAAAAGGGACACTTAGAGGAGGACTTGGAGCAAACCCTTTGAGAACTAGGCTGTTCTAGTGTCAATACCCACGGGAGCACCGGAGTACTCGAGTTACCTCACCCAGGGGAGCCGGGTGCATAGGTGTCTTTCGGGGTCGGGTTTCGTCGTCGCTTTCTATGGCGATCTGCTGCAAAGTGCTGCTGGCGACCAAGTCGAAAGTGTTCGGGTGGATCCAAAGGTGGATCGAAGATCTGAAGAACCTAAAAGCAGAGGGGACAGAGTCTGGGTCACTAGCCAGTGACCAGGAAGGCGATGAGCAGATGCCCACCGATGTCGAGTGCTTCAGGTAGGTTGACGGTCGTCTTGACTCTTTAGCCACGAGGTCCAGGAGGCGTCGACGACGACCAGGAGCTGTATTCGAGCTGTCCCACGACGTCTGTCGATTGCAGGGGTGTCGGCGACCGGATTGGACCCAACAAGCCTTGGCAACGGCAAGTCTCGTGGAAATGGAAGAAGGACGATGTTGCAGACCAGCAAGGTCTGGGGGACTCACCCAGCGAGGATAAGTCAGGGCATGCCTGGAGCAACCAGGGAGCCCAAGCAGAAAAAGATTGGCCTTCGGGAGGGCCTACTAGCCAACGGACTAGCGACCGCGAAGGAGCCTCGAGACGATGCCCGTGGAGCTGGCTCACAGGACACTCGTGGAGTGGAGGCCAGTGATCTTCGGTGCAGTTGGTGCTGGAGGCTGGGGCTACTCGGAGCCCAAAGCATGACTTTGTGGAAGACCCAGAAGAGGATGCACTTGCAAATGCGATCGGTGTCCAGGGGTCACGGTTCCTCGTTACCCACGACAGCTACGGGCCTCAGCTTTGCTGGGGACTCAGGGCAGCCTCGGGGAAGTCTGGAAATCCACCTCTGGTGATGCAAAGACTTCGGCGTCCGACGGGAGCTTCAGCGATGCAGACCGGACAATTGCTTCTTTGGTGCCTGCCAAGCAGGGGAGTCACTCCTTGACCCCAAGGGAGATTCTTCAGCCCTCTAATCTTGAAGTAGAGCGTCGAAGGTCCAGGATTCTGTGTCAGAGTTTCGTCCAGGTTAATCTAAAGTCCTAAGGACTGGGGTCCCATACTTATACTAAGGTAGGGGGTTGGACATACTCTGTGGCCCCACCTATGGGAGGGTCAGGGCAGAGGGGTGGTTACACCCCTTTCCCTTTGTCCAGTTTCACGCCAGAGCAGGGGCTGGAAGCCCCTGAGCCGGTTTGAACTGGGGTATGCACAGGGACACCACGTGTGCCCCCAGTGCAGGACTTCAAAGCACCCGAGAGTGCTCCCGCCCAGCCCCAATACACACTATTCTGTCTGGGGAGGTGGTCACACCTCCCTGGGACAGGAAACCTATTGTCCAGGCCTCCCCTGCCGGAGTTTCGGTCAGCAGCAGGAGGCCAGACTCGTGTCTGTGGCAGCGGCATCCATTTTGTGATGCCAGGGCTCTGGAAAGTCAGTACCGGGTATACCGGTGTGTACATGTCTTTCCCTCTAGAAGGGTGGAATGCTACCCCCGCCGCCAGAATTGGCGGGGGGTAGTATTCCAAGATGTTTGACACCAAACACGACATGCTCCGTGCAGCCATCCCAAAGTTAGCATTTAACGCGAGGTTATAATGCGCTTAAGAGTATATGGTCGGGCTGCACTACAAACAGCATCAGAGAAGGGTCTCCGAACGCTGCAGAGGGGCCCAGCTCATGCAGGGGCACCCTCTCACATAGGAACCACGCACTCTGCCTTCAGGATTGATAAGGCCTGCCATAGGAGTGACTTATAGGTTTATATGTGTGTATGTATGTATGTAGTGATATAGGTAGCCTATATCACAGTAAGGGGTGCATGCACCACCTTACCCAGGCTGCAGTAGCAGACCTGTGGTGTCAGTTTGGATGGCCTTCCAGGGGTGGCACAATACATGCTGCAGCCCCTGGTAGGCCTCTGAGGTACCTATGCCCTGGGTACATAGTATACCATATACTAGGGACTTATAAGGGCACTCCAGATTCCAATCAGAGATGTGCCTAAGGCACATGGAAACCATTTTAAAGAGGAAGCAGCTAGGCTGGGGTTCTGATTAGCAGGGCCCCAGCCAGACTAAGGTCGAAAAACAGTGAAGCATCAGCAAAAAGTGGGGGTACCCATGTGAAGCAGATCCTACTCTCCTACACAACCCCCCCAAACGTAGGGACATTAAACTAACCTTGCCCAGTTAAGTCTTCATGTTCTAAGTGGAAGTACCTAGAGAGTCCATCTGCATTGGCATGGTTACTCCCAGGTCTATGTTCCACTGTGAAGTCCATCCCCTGTAGGGAAATGGACCACCTAAGCAGTTTGGGGTTTTCACCCTTCATTTGTTTTAGCCATAAGAGGGGCTTATGGTCTGTTTGAACAAGGAAGTGAGTACCAAACAAGTATGGCCTCAACTTCTATAGAGCCCAGACCACAGCAAAGGCCTCCCTCTCAATGGCTGACCAACGTTTCTCTCTAGGGGTCAGCCTTCTGCTAATAAAAGCTACTGGCTGATCCTGACCTTCATCATTCAATTGTGACAGTACAGCCCCTACCCCCAAATCAGATGCATCAGTTTGAACAATGAACTTCTTGGAGTAATCAGGACTCTGTAGAATGGGAGCAGTGCACATGGCCTGCTTCAGGTCATCAAATGCCTTTTGACAGCTAACTGTCCACTGAACCTTTTTGGGCATTTTCTTGGAAGTTAAGTCATTCAGGGGTGTCACTATTGATCCATACCCCTTGACAAATCTCCTATAGTACCCAGTCAGGCCTAAGAAGGCTCTCACCTGAGTCTGGGTAGTTGGAGCAGTCCAGTCCATGATGGTCTGGATCTTGCTCTGCAGTGGTTGAACCTGGCCTCCACCCACAAGGTGGCCCAGGTACACAACCTGACTCTGCCCTATCTGGCACTTGGTGGCCTTGATAGTCAGGCCTGCTTTCTGCAGGGCCTGTAAAACATTTCTGAGGTGGACCAGGAGATCCTCCCAGGTGGAGCTAAAGACAGCAATATCATCTAGATATGCTGCACTATAGGCTTCCAGACCTGTAAGGACTGTATTCACCAACCTCTGAAAAGTGGCAGGTGCATTCTTCAGACCAAAGGGCATCACCACAAATTGATAATGCCCACTAGGGGTTGAGAATGCTGTCTTTGGCTTTGCATCATCAGCTAGTCTGATCTGCCAGTAGCCAGCTGTCCGGTCAAATGTGCTTAGATACTTGGCTGAGGCCAAAGTGTCTATTAGTTCATCTGCCCTTGGTATTGGATGGGCATCAGTCCTAGTGACTGCATTGAGACACCTGTAGTCCACACAAAACCTCATCTCTCTTTTCCCACCATTGGTGTGAGGTTTTGGCACAAGGACCACTGGACCAGCCCAAGGGCTATCTGAGGGTTCAATAACTCCCAAATCCAACATCTTCTGGACTTCTGTCCTGATACAGTCCCTGACATGGTCAGGTTGCCTATAAATCTTATTTTTAATAGGCAGACTGTCCCCAGTGTCCACTTCATGAGTGCACCAGGTAGTCTGACTGGGTGTCAGTGAGAATATGTCTCTGAACTGATTGAGCACCTGTCTGCAATCAGTCTGCTGCTGGGTAGTGAGGCTGCCTGCCAAGGCTACACCATCCACTGACCCATCACCAGGGTTCTGTGAGAGCAGGTCAGGGAGTGGGTCACTCTCTTCCTCCTGTCCCTCATCAGTAGCCAGGAGCAAGCCCATGTCTGCCCTGTCCACATATGGTTTTAACCTGTTGACATGGAGAACCCTGTGGGGACTCCTGGGTGTTCCTAGGTCTACTAAGTAGGTAACCTCACCCTTCTGTTCAACAATGGTATGGGGTCCACTCCATTTGTCTTGGAGAGCTGCTGGGGCCACTGGCTCCAACACCCACACCATGGTAAACAGTCAGTACAGCCATTTGGTCATGCCAGGCTTTTTGAAGTTCCTGGCTAGCCTCAAGGTTTTTAGTTGCCTTTTTCATATACTCAGCCATCCGGGAGCGGAGACCAAGTACATTGTCCACTATGTCTTGCTTTGGGGGCTTGAGAGGTAACTCCCATCCTTCCTTCACCAAGCACAATGGACCCCTGACAGGGTGACCAAACAAAAGTTCAAAAGGGCTGTAGCCAACCCCTTTTGAGGCACCTCCCTGTACGCAAATAAAAGGCAGGGCAAGAGTATGTCCCATCTTCGCCTAAGCTTTTCTGGGAGCCCTTTAATCATGCCCTTCAAGGTTTTGTTGAATCTCTCAACTAAACCATTGCATTGTGGGTGATAGGGTGTGGTGAACTTGTAAGTCACTCCACACTCCTTCCACATTGCTTTTAAGTATCCAGACATAAAGTTAGCACCCCTGTCTGATACAACCTCCTTAGGGAAGCCCACTCTTGAGAAAATTCCCAGGAGGGCCCTTGCCACCACAGGTGCTGTAGTGGTCCTAAGGGGAATAGCCTCTGGGTACCTGGTGGCATGATCCACTACCACCAGGATAAACCTGTGCCCAGATGCTGTTTGGGGATCCATGGGACCAACAATGTCAATCCCCACCCTTTCAAAGGGAACCCCCACCACAGGTAATGGTATCAGGGGGCCTTTGTAGTGCCACCTGCCTTGCCACTGGCCTGGCAGGTTACACAGGAGCGACAAAACTCCTTGGTGTCTTCAGACATGTGGGGCCAGTGAAAGTGAGGGACAATTCTGTCCCAAGTCTTGTTCTGGCCCAGGTGACCTGCTAAGGGAATGTCATGGGCTAGGGTCAATAGGAAGCCCCTGAACTTCAGAGGTATAACCAACCTCCTGGTGGCACCAGGCTTGGGGTCTCTACACTCTGAGTACAAGAGTCCATCATCCCAATACACAGTATGGGGACCACTAGCTTTCCCAGCAGCCTCAGCAGCAGCTTGCTGTCTGAGGGGTTCAAGAGAGGGGCAGCTCTGCTGCTCCTGGCTCAGATCTGCCCTGGAAGGGCCCCCTGTCCCCAAGAACTCAACCTGGTCAGGTTCAAGCTCCTCTGGGACAGTTCCTTCCTCAGGACTGAGATCATCCCCCTCAAGGGACTGATCTTCCTTCTGAGCCAAGGGGGAAGGCACTGCCTTTACCCTACTACTCCTCTTCTTGGAGGGCACTTGGTCCATTATTCCAGAATCCAAGGCCTGTTCAGTGCTAGACATTTTGGCTTGTGACCTGGTCACAGCAAACACATCTGCAGGGATGCCCAGCATTTCTGCATGGGTCCTGAGCTCCACTTCTGCCCAAGCTGAAGTTTCTAAGTCATTGCCAAGCAAGCATTCAACGGGTAGGTCTGCACTTACCACAACCTTCTTAAGGCCAGTTACCCCTCCCCAGGAGAAGTTAACAACTGCCAGAGTATGGTCTGTTCTGACGTTGCTAGCATTGGTCACTTGGTACATTTCACCAAGTATAATCTGCCCAGGATTCACAAGGTCTTGTGTCACCATGGTGACACTTGCCCCTGTGTCCCTAAATGCCAAAGCCTCTCTTCCATTGATTAAGGGCTGTTGTCTGTACTTGCCCAGATTACTGGGACTCACAGAGGAGGTCATATCCATGCCTCCATCACAGACTAGGACAGCCTGAGTGAGGTCTCTGACTAGGTCAGAGCTCATCTCTTTACCCAGGGTCAACCCTACTAAACCCTTGGCTTGTGTAGTCCCACCACCAACTGTAGCTGCACTAGGGGGAGCAGGTGCCTTAGGGGCATTGGTGGGGGCTGGAGTAGAGTCACATACCTTACTGCCCAATAACCAACCTTCCAGAGCCTTGGCAGAACAATCAACAAAGTCCACCCAGTCTTGAGTCTGTGCTTTTTGGGTATCCCTGAACTTTAACCTGTATTGTTCAGTGGTTAGGCCAAACCCATCAATTAGAGCACTCTTCAAGACTTAGAAATTATCAGCATCCTCCTCTCTAACAGTGAGGAGCTTGTCTCTACCTTTGTCTGCAAAGGAGAGCCACAAGATTGCTGCCCACTGCTCCTGAGGGACCCTCTGTACTTTACAGGCCCTCTCTAGAGCAGTTATCCATTTGTGGATGTCATCCCCACTCTGGTAGGGAGGGACAATCTTGCTCAGGTTTCTATCGTCATAAGACCTTTCCCTATCTTTGGGAAACTGCTGCCACCATGGGACTCTAGTCCCAACTTTTGTCTCTCTCTATAGAGATCTAGGGACTCCCTGTCTATAGCCAATTGCTGTTTCCTGAGTTCAAGCTGAGTTTGCTCATATTGAATCAGTCTCTTTCTCCTCTCATGAGAGGATTCCCTCCTATGAGAGGAGACAGAGGTCCCTATTGAGGTGTCAGAGTGGTTAGACTCCTGAGAAGGAGACCTAGACCTTCTGGGCACACTCAGAACTCTTCCTGGGGGACAAAGGGGAAGTCAGTCTGATCCTCCCCTCCTCCTCCTCCACAGGAGGAATTGGGTTTTCCAGGACAAGGTCATTTTCACCTTCCTGGCCAGTTTCAGAGGGGGGCCTGGGTTTCTTCACCCCTGGCCCCTTCCTCATCTTCTGCCCCACCCTCTTTGCCTACCCCTTCAGACCCTAGGGGCCTGCTGAGATCATCAGCTAGTAACACCTCCCTGAGGTGTTGGGTGCTGGCACTTTTGCCTGCCTTCAACTTCCTAGTATTGCATAATGCTCTCAATTCCAAGAATGGGAGTTTATCATACTTGGAGGGAAGAAGCCCACTGGCTTCTGGCAAGGACTCACTGGGTCCTGGCTTTGAAGACATTACTAGTGAGGTGTGGTGTATGCACTACCTACTCTAGTGTGGCCTACTAAACTCTCTTGAGTTGTAGAAAGGGTGTGCTGTCCCTTAACACACAACTCTAAGTTCAGTAGAACTTACTGTATTACTAAGCTTGATTTATATGTACCTTAGGTACCCTTAGTGGTTTTCAGTTGATCAATTCAATTGAGATTATCTGGTAAAACAATAGCAAGCTGGAATCCCACACGCTGCACACCAATGTGAGAAGTTGGCCTGGCATATGCTGTCCACTAATTATAGTGGGCACCTTGCACCAGTCCAAACAACCCCTTATTGGAGATAGGTTAAAGACAACCTTTATTGAAAGCTATCCTAGTGGTAGCTATGGAGAGCAGCCTTCAGGCTAAGTCTTGAAGGAATGTAAAGCAGCTTGTTTTACCAGTCTATAATCTCTTGAGTGACCAAATGAAAGAGGAACACACCAGGTATATATTCAAAATATATGTATTTATTACTAAACACACCCCTCTAGTCTCTTTATGAGGCTAGAGTTCGAAGTACATAAATGATAAGTTAGTTATCTACAGTAATAGCACAAATACACGTTTGAGCCCCAGGGGCGTACTCAAACCATATACCAATAAAGTGGTATAAGAACCACGACTGAGCTAGACACAAGGCCTAGAGCCTGTAGAAGTGCTTGGACCACAAGGAACCACCCAAGGCAGTGACACAGGGGACCCACGGGGACGCGTGCAGTGTATGAACACAGCCGCGAACCACCGTTAACTTCTATGGGGAAAGTCGCGATTAGAATTTAAAAGAAAAGGGACACTTAGAGGAGGACTTGGAGCAAACCCTTTGAGAACTAGGCTGTTCTAGTGTCAATACCCACGGGAGCACCGGAGTACTCGAGTTACCTCACCCAGGGGAGCCGGGTGCATAGGTGTCTTTCGGGGTCGGGTTTCGTCGTCGCTTTCTATGGCGATCTGCTGCAAAGTGCTGCTGGCGACCAAGTCGAAAGTGTTCGGATGGATCCAAAGGTGGATCGAAGATCTGAAGAACCTGAAAGCAGAGGGGACAGAGTCTGGGTCACTAGCCAGTGACCAGGAAGGCGATGAGCAGATGCCCACCGATGTCGAGTGCTTCAGGTAGGTTGACAGTCGTCTTGACTCTTCAGCCACGAGGTCCAGGAGGCGTCGACGACAACCAGGAGCTGGATTCGAGCTGTCCCACGACGTCTGTCGATTGCAGGGGTGTCGGCGACCGGATTGGACCCAACAAGCCTTGGCAACGGCAAGTCTCGTGGAAATGGAAGAAGGACGATGTTGCAGACCAGCAAGGTCTGGGGGACTCACCCAGCGAGGATAAGTCAGGGCACGCCTGGAGCAACCAGGGAGCCCAAGCAGAAAAATATTGGCCTTCGGGAGGGCCTACTAGCCAACGGACTAGCGACCGCGAAGGAGCCTCGAGACGATGCCCGTGGAGCTGGCTCACAGGACACTCGTGGAGTGGAGGCCAGTGATCTTCGGTGCAGTTGGTGCTGGAGGCTGGGGCTACTCGGAGCCCAAAGCACGACTTCGTGGGAGACCCAGAAGAGGATGCACTTGCAAATGCGATCGGTGTCCAGGGGTCATGGTTCCACGTTACCCACGACAGCTACGGGCCTCAGCTTTGCTGGGGACTCAGGGCAGCCTCGGGGAAGTCTGGAAATCCACCTCTGGTGATGCAAAGACTTCGGCGTCCGACGGGAGCTTCAGCGATGCAGACCGGACAATTGCTTCTTTGGTGCCTGCCAAGCAGGGGAGTCACTCCTTGACCCCAAGGGAGATTCTTCAGTCCTCTAATCTTGAAGTAGAGCGTCGAAGGTCCAGGATTCTGTGTCAGAGTTTCGTCCAGGTTAATCTAAAGTCCTAAGGACTGGGGTCCCATACTTATACTAAGGTAGGGGGTTGGACATACTCTGTGGCCCCACCTATGGGAGGGTCAGGGCAGAGGGGTGGTTACACCCCTTTCCCTTTGTCCAGTTTCGCGCCAGAGCAGGGGCTGGAAGCCCGTGAGCCGGTTTGAACTGGGGTATGCACAGGGACACCACGTGTGCCCCCAGTGCAGGACTTTAAAGCACCAGAGAGTGCTCCCGCCCAGCCCCAATACACACTATCCTGTCTGGGGAGGTGGTCACACCTCCCTGGGACAGGAAACCTATTGTCCAGGCCTCCCCTGCCGGAGTTTCGGTCAGCAGCAGGAGGCCAGACTCGTGTCTGTGGCAGCGGCATCCATTTTGTGATGCCAGGGCTCTGGAAAGTCAGTACCGGGTATACCGGTGTGTACATGTCTTTCCCTCTAGAAGGGTGGAATGCTACCCCCGCCACCAGAACTGGCGGGGGGGTAGTATTCCAAGATGTTTGACACCAAACACGACATGTTTCCGTGCAGCCATCCCAAAGTTAGCATTTAACGCGAGGTTATAATGCGCTTAAGAGTATATGGTCGGGCTGCACTACAAACAGCATCAGAGAAGGGTCTCCGAACGCTGCAGAGGGGCCCGGCTCATGCAGGGGCACCCTCTCACATAGGAACCACGCACTCTGCCTTCAGGATTGATAAGGCCTGCCATAGGAGTGACTTATAGGTTTATATGTGTGTATGTATGTAGTGATATAGGTAGCCTATATCACAGTAAGGGGTGCATGCACCACCTTACCCAGGCTGCAGTAGCAGACCTGTGGTGTCAGTTTGGATGGCCTTCCAGGGGTGGCACAATACATGCTGCAGCCCCTGGTAGGCCTCTGAGGTACCTATGCCCTGGGTACATAGTATACCATATACTAGGGACTTATAAGGGCACTCCAGATTCCAATCAGAGATGTGCCTAAGGCACATGGAAACCATTTTAAAGAGGAAGCAGCTAGGCTGGGGTTCTGATTAGCAGGGCCCCAGCCAGACTAAGGTCGAAAAACCGTGAAGCATCAGCAAAAAGTGGGGGTACCCATGTGAAGCAGATCCTACTCTCCTACACACATCACCAACAACAACCCCATACCTCACATGGAACACCTCAACTTCCTACTACAAACCTGCGCGAAGACCACGATAAGAGGCACCCTCGCCTACAGACCCCCCTGGTCTGGGTGGTCATTATGAGATTCCATCCCCAACCTCATCGCCCCCCTAGCAATCGACTCTCACCACTACATCCTACTTGGCGACCTCAACTTCCACATCGACGACCCCAGCGACGCCATCTCCATCGCCCTCCTGGAGAACCTCAACAACATCGGCCTCACGCAACTGGTCACCGAACCCACGCACAAAGCCAGACACACACTTTCACCTCCAGCGACCGAATCATATTCAGCCATACCACATTACTCACCTGGACTGACCACATCATTGTACACTTCACCATCACCGACACCCAACACACCATCACCAGGCGTCAGATCCCCTCCCACTGCAGCTGAAGCAAGATCATCGAAACTCAGTGGTCACAGGACCTCACCACCTCTCAACCCGAGACCTCAACAGACCTCAATCAGGCTCTCCAGAACTTCACCCCCTGGATCACCGACAGTGGCGAAAAAGTCACCCCACTGAAACCTACAAACTCCAACAAGATCCCCAAACATGCCAGCTGGTACACCTCAGAACTCAGGACCACCAAGCACATCTGCCACCAACTGGAGATACGATGATGAGCCACCAAGAATCCGCCAACAGAGCTGCTCACAAAACAGCCCTGAGCAACTATCACCGGCCCATCAAAGAAGCCAAGAAAGCAGACAGCACCACTGCATCGACTCTGCAGCCAACCACACAAAGGAGCTCTTCAAAATAGTCAAATAATTCTCCAACCTGACAGCAACACAGAACACCATTCACCCCTCCCAAGAATCCTGAGACACCCTCTCAGACCACAGCAAGATCACCAACATCTACAACAATTTCAACCTCCAACCCGCCACCCTCAACCTCAATGACCTCAACCAGCCAGCGAATACCAGCCAAACCATCACCATTTGGTCACTGCTTACCTCCTTGACCACCTCAACCATCATGTCTTCCATCCATGCTGGGGCGCCCACCGACCCCTGCCTCCACCACCTCTACAACCTCACAATGAACCCAGTCAGCACTCAACTCACTAGCATCCTCAACACCTCTATCTCCACAGCAACCTTCACGAACAGATGGAAACATGCAGACGCCAGACCGCTCCTAAAGAAAGCCTCCTCAGACCCCAAAGTTCTTGAGAAAGCCATCAACCTGTAGCTCACCAAGTTCTTAGAACAAAACCACCTACTGGACGCTTCTCAATCAGGATTCCATGCCAACCACAGCATTGAGACCGTGCTGATTTCCGCCACAGACGACATCAGAACACTCCTCGACCATGGAGTAACCGGGGCTTTGATCCTCCTCGACCTCTACGCATTGTTCGACACAGTCTCCCACAACACCCTCATAAACAGACTCCACAACATAGGCATACAGCAAGACGCCCTCAAGTGGATCGCCTCCTTCCTTACAGGACGCACATAGAGCATCCAACTGCCTTCCTTTACCTCTGCACCTAAAGACACGTATGCAACGTACCACAAGGATCATCCCTCAGCCCCACCCTGTTCAACTTCTATGTGACCCCCCTTGCAGACGTCGTCACATCCCATGGACTCAACATAATCCTACGCAGATGACTCAACTGATCCTCTCGCTCACCTTCAAACTCCAAAACCAACTTCTGTAATGCCATGACCAATGGAGCCAAATGGATGAGATACAACTGCCTCCAACTCAGCTCTGACAAAACTGAAGTACTGATCTTCGGGGAGAACACCTCCGCATGGGACCACAGCTGGTGGCCTGCAGAACTCAAACCCACACCTACTGAACACGCATGCAACCTCGGCAACATCCTTGACAGCCAACTGACCATGAAATGACAAGTTAACGCAGTCACCTCCTCCTGCTTCCACACAGTGTGCATGCTCCGCAGAATCTTCAGAAGGATCCCAACCAACACCAGAAAGATTATCATTCAGGCCCTCGTCACCAGCCGCCTCGACTACGGCAATGCCCTCTTTACCGGCATCTCCCCCCAGCTCCTCAGACGACTCCAGACCATACAGAATGCTACAGCCAGATTCACCCTTGACCAGCCCAAATGAACCTACATCACCCCCCACCTGAGAGACATCCACTGGCTCCCCATCTAGAAAAGATGCCAGTTCAAGCTCCTCACGCACGCCTACAAAGCCCTCCATGACCTAGGACCCGCCTACCTCAACCACCAACCTGCTAGATACCTGCGCTCCTATTCACTTTCTCTCACACACACCCCCTGCATCAGTCGCAGCCACAGCAGTGGTCAGTCCTTCTCCTACATTGCTGCCAACACCTGGAACGACCTTCCCCTCCATCTCTTCACAGCCCTTCACTGACAGACTTCAGACAGAGACTCAAGACCTAGCTCTTCAAAGACACAGTACCCAGATATCCCTAGGGGTGACAGTGCTGTGCTTTACAAATGCTATTGATTGATCCTTTGATAAAAACAGAGCTAGAAAAGCCGAAACCTGAAAAGGAGACAGAAACAGAGAGGAGGAAGACGTCTTCATAGATGAGCTCCTCAGCATAAGACCACCCCCATACAATGCAGCAGTTGCTTTATCAAACACTACACCTTTGATAGCAGCTGAGACTAGGACAGTCACTGAACCCCCTACAGAAGCTTGCATGCCCCCAAGTTATACAGAAACTACTGATTCACTTTCCGCTCAGACCTCTACGTCCGTAGCAGTAAACACCCTGTCTTTTTCAGGTGCCGCAATCACTTCCCCGTTGAGGCATTTGTTAACACTCTACCAAGTCAACTCATTCCAAGTGTACCCTAGGACCCCACACCGAGACTCGGAGTAATAGCACTCACTATAACCCCTTTAAGGAGAGAGTGTGGCTAATACTGTGACAGGAGGTTAGATGATTATTGCAGCCCTACCAGTCAACCCACCAAGCACAGGACAAACCCCACACCCATTTAATGTTGCTTAGCACAAAGCAGAATAAGAAGAAATCTTTAAGAGCAATGTGGGAATGGACTTTCTAGGGCATTACAATGAGAGCAAATTGCTATATGTGAGCAAGGAAGCAGTAAGCACGGCAAGAGAAGCGCATGCAAGAATGGAGAAACTGGTGGATGAATGTGGAATTCACAACTTAGAGAAAGAAGTTGTGGAATAGCTAAAAAGCCGATGGGATTGAGAACCCATGTGAGAGAACTGATTGAGAACATTAGGGATTGAAGCGAGACCGAGAAATTTAGGGAGCTGTGGTCCAAGAAAGAAAGGGTCAAGACAAAAAAAAGAAAGAAACTGCCAAGGAAAATGAGGGAGAGGCCACAGAAGAGGCAGTAACGGAATACCCTTTAAGGTAAGTACAGGAGGAGCATATGTGCATGTCCCGTGGTCTAGAAAAGCTTTTTTCCACTTTACAAATTCTCTTTCTGTGTTAAGAGAAAATCCTGATAAGTGGTGCACATAGATGGACCACATTGTGACAATTTCCAAGGTCTTGTGGGAATATTTTGATGTATTGTTTGAGGTGCAAGAGGGCAGCTAAATGGCCAACACAGGAGCCCCCTAGGATAGTAGGAACGCATGCACTAAGTACGTCAAAGTTATAAAACACCTAAAGACTAAGATTCCCCAAAGGGAAAATAATTGGCCCAAGATTTTCCAAACCTCTCAAGAACCTAAGGAGTCTGTGCATGCATATTTCGAGGGGTTACTGCAGGTTTACTGGGAGCATAGTGAATTGAATGATCCACTTAGAGACAATATGGGAGGGTTCCTTGCTTCTTATTTGCAGGGACTACGACCCAAAATCAGCCATCAGATCATCCAAGGTGTCCTTTGCTGGCAAAGTAAACCACTTGACAATATCCTGCAGTATGCTAAATATTGTAGTAACATGCTAGAAGCAAAGCAAAAGGGGTTTAAAAAGAATTAGATGATTGCGCAGACTCAATTGGCATAAAATAGAGGAATGAAGGGAGTTAATGCACCCTCAATGGGACCCAAAATTAACCCCAGCATTGGGATGAGCATGCAAGGAGTTTCCATGGCATATGGAGAAAATGCCTCAGGAGAAGGGAGAGTTTGAGGAAATGTGTCAGGAACCAGCATAAGTGCCCTAAAGAAGGTTACCCCTTGCCATATTTACCCCTTGCCATATTTGCAACAAGGTCAGGCATTGGAAGCAGGAGTGTCGTTATAACCCAGATTGAGTTATGATCGATGCCCAAGTCGTGAATCTTGCAGTGCAGGGAGAGCTTTCTCTGATACCTAGACACCTATATCAAACCCAATGATCCCCAAATTTGGCATACCACAGAGTTCCCCTGGTCCCATGCAGATGCAGGGAGGAAATCTCCACTTCCAACCGAGTCACAGAGTTCCCCAAAACCCATTTGTGCCTCAGAATGGCCAAGTTCCCATGATGTTTGAGAGTTCTACTGACTTTGATCCAGACCAAGAACGGTGCCTTATAGGAGGAGGAGTGCAAATTTGGCTCAGTCCTGGAAGTGGACCAGAGTGGACCGTATATGGACGGAGACGTTACCAGACATTCAGTTTCTTTCCTGATAGACACAAGAGCCACTCGCTCGACTGTTAGAACAGTTGAGGTCCTTAACGTACCCCTCTCGGGAGAGAAAGTCAAATTTGTAGGCATCCCCAATCAGCAGAGTACCAATCAGATTACAGCCCCTGTCCCAGTAAAAATAGGAGATATCAAGGAACAACACCAGTAAGTGAGTGATTCAAGTCCTAAAAACTTGCTAGAAAGGGATCTTCTCTGCAAACTCAAGTGCTTCATTTACTGTACGTAGAATGGAGTTGAGATTGAGACCCAATCAGCCGATGCAGAATTCAAGCTACAAACACTGGAATATGTCATTGAATTGTATCCAGTCATTACTAAGGAGGATCTATCAGTGGATTTGAGAGAAACAGTTATGGCAGACGTTTGGATTTCACTGGGAGAGAAATTGGATTAATTAAGGGTGCCAAGCCTCTAAAGATCACCCTTCAACCCAATGCTGTTTTTCTTCAAACCCATCCATACAAGATGACCCCAGGGGCTATCGCAAGAATCACCCCTGTCATGGAGGGCATGATAAGGCAGAGCATTCTAAAGGAAGTCATCTGGAGTCCATGTAACTCCCCAATCGTGGGCTTACAAAAGGGGAACAAACAGTGGAGGATAGTTCAGGATCACCGGAAAATTAACCAAATTTTCTTTCCATGCTATCCTGTGGTACTGAACCCTGCTGTGATTTTGTTCCAAATTCCCCCACAGGCCAGATGGTTCACAGTCATTTGAGTTCTGTTTCCAAGAGAAGACTCTTGTGTTATCATGCTTCACAAGAGTATACTGAAAGTCCATTCTATTTCTATCAGATACTTAAAAAGAACCGACTCTCTGCAGGTACCGTGCAGCTTGACCTTAATCCAAAAATCGATGATCTTTCAATTGCATCAATGTCCAAAGAAGCCTGCAGACAAGACCCAATTGGTCTGCTCAACCACCTGGCTGAGAATGGGCATAAAGTGTCTCCTGAGAAAATACAGTTTTGTCAAAAATAAGTCATGTACCTGAGACATCAGTTAGAAAAGGGAGTGAGGCGAGTGTCCCATGAATGCATTGAGACAGTCCTTCAAATGAAATTCCCAACCAAACAGAGAAGTGCAAATGTTTTTGGACATGGTTGGCTATTGCCGACAATGGGTCCCAAACATTTCCTCTGTAGCGAAAAAAGGGCTACAGATGAAAGCGTCTTGTTTTTTCCCTGCAAATGGCATCAAAAAAGGGGGAGTGGTGCTGAAATCACCATCTTCCCAGCTTTCAGGGACAAGCAGACTTTTGTCAGAAAACCAACTTTTTTTACACAGTTTTGGCATTTTTCTGGGACATAGCCTATTTTTGCTATTTTTTGTGCTTTCAACCTCCTTCCAGTTAATGGTAGAAATGGGTATGAAACCAATAATGGATCCTGGAAAGCCATACATTTCTGAAAAGTAGACAAAATTCTGAATTCAGCAAGGGGTCATTTGTGTAGATCCTTAAAGTTTTCCTTATAGAAACTAACAGTTAAATAAAGGACAAATTGAAAATTAGTTGAAAAAAACAGCCATTTGTGTCAACGTTTTCACCTGTAACTTCTTCTAATTATGACAGCTATTTGAAAGCAATATACCGTTATATCCGCTGGACCTTTCTGGTTGTGGGGATATAAAGTACTTGTAGGTTCACCAAGAACCCGACGAACCCAGAGCCAATAACTGAGCAGCATCTTGCAATGGTTTTTTATTATGTACCGGGTATATAGCAATTACTTTGGGAAAATGTATACATGGAAAAATTGTTATGAAAGACACCTATGTATTTCTGAAATGGTAACAAAATGTAGATTTTAGAAACAGTAGATATTTGCACATTTCCGAAATTGGGAGTACCCATACTAGCATGAGAATTATAGGTCATTTTTCAAAATGACTTATTTTTTACACATTATCTTTCATTTGGAAGGCAGAAATGCATCGAAAGTCAATAGGTAATAACAGTTGCTCTACAATTCTGTGTTACCCTAAGTCTCCCGATAAAAATGGTACCTCACTTGTGTGGGTAGGCCTTGTGCCCACAACAGGAAATGGCTCAAAATGCAACGTGGACGTACCACATTTTCACAATGAAAAATTACCCTTTTTTGCAAAGTGCCTAGCTGTAGTTTTTGAACCCTAGCTCTGCGGGCACTTAGGCAAACCTAGCAAACCTATACATTTTTGAAAACTAGACACCCAGGGAATTCAGGATGGGGTGACTTGACTGGCTCTCACCAGGTTCTGTTACCCAGAATCCCTTGCAAACCTAAATAATTGGCAAAAAAAACACATTTTCCTCACTTTTCTGTGGTGGAAAGTTCTGGAATCTGCGTGGATCCACAAAATTCCACCCACCCCGCGTTCCTCAAGGTCTTCCCAAAAAAATGGTACCTCACTTGTGTGGGTAGGCCTAGTGCCCGCGACAGGAAGCAGCGCAAAACGCAACGTGGACGCACCACATTTTCACAGTGAAAAATGACCCTTTTTTTGCAGAGTGCCTAACTGTAGTTTTTGAACCCTAGCTCTGCCGGCACTTAGGAAACCTAGCAAACCTATACATTTTTGAAAAGTAGATACCCAGGGGAATCCAGGATGGGGTGACTTGACTGGCTCTCACCAGGTTCTGTTACCCAGAATCCCATGCAAACCTAAAAAATTGGCAAAAAAACACATTTTCCTCACTTTTCTGTGGTGGAAAGTTCTGGAATCTGCGTGGATCCACAAAATTCCACCCACCCCGCGTTCCCCAAGGTCTTCCAAAAAAATGGTACCTCACTTCTGTGGGTAGGCCTAGTGCCCGCGACAGGAAGCAGCACAAAACGCAACGTGGACGCACCACATTTTCACAGTGAAAAATGACCCTTTTTTGCAAAGTGCCTAGCTGTAGTTTTTGAACCCTAGCTCTGCCGGCACTTAGGGAAACCTAGCAAACCTATACATTTTTGAAAAGTAGACACCCAGGGAATCCAGTATGGGGTAACTTGACTGGCTCTCACCAGGTTCTGTTACCCAGAATCCCTTGCAAACCTAAAAAATAGGCAAACAAAACACATTTTCCTCACTTTTCTGTGGTGGAAAGTTCTGGAATCTGCGTGGATCCACAAAATTTCACCCACCCCGCGTTCCCCAAGGTCTTCTGAAAACAATGGTACCTCACTTGTGTGGGTAGGCCTAGTGCCCGCGACAGGAAGCAGCGCAAAACACAACGTGGATGCACCATATTTTCACAGTGAAAAATTACCCTTTTTTTGCAAAGTGCCTAGCTGTAGTTTTTGAACCCTAGCTCTGCCGGCACTTAGGGAAACCTAGCAAACCTATACATTTTTGAAAAGTAGACACCAAGGGGAATCCAGCATGGGGTGACTTCACTGGCTCTCACCAGGTTCTGTTACCCAGAATCCCTTGCAAACCTAAAAAATTGGCAAAACAAACACATTTTCCTCACTTTTCTGTGGTGGAAAGTTCTGGAATCTGCGTGGATCCACAAAATTCTACCCACCCCGCGTTCCCCAAGGTCTTCCGAAAAGAATGGTACCTCACTTGTGTGGGTAGGCCTAGTGCCCGCGACAGGAAGCAGCGCAAAACGCAACGTGGACGCACCACATTTTCATAGTGAAAAACGACCCTTTTTTTACAAAGTGCCTAGCTTTAGTTTTTGAACCCTAGCTCTGCCAGCACTTAGGGAAACCTAGCAAACCTATACATTTTTGAAAACTAGACACCCAGGGGAATTCAGTATGGGGTGACTTGACTGGCTCTCACCAGGTTCTGTTACCCAGAATCCCTTGCAAACCTAAACAATTGGCAAAAAAAACACATTTTCCTCACTTTTCTGTGGTGGAAAGTTCTGGAATCTGCGTGGATCCACAAAATTCCACCCACCCCGCGTTCCTCAAGGTCTTTCAAAAACAATGGTACCTCACTTGTGTGGGTAGGCCTAGTGCCCGCGACAGGAAGCAGCGCAAAACGCAACGTGGACGCACCACATTTTCACAGTGAAAAATGACCCTTTTTTTGCAAAGTGCCTAGCTGTAGTTTTTGAACCCTAGCTCTGCCGGCACTTAGGGAAACCTAGCAAACCTATACATTTTTGAAAAGTAGATACCCAGGGGAATCCAGGATGGGGTAACTTGACTGGCTCTCACCAGGTTCTGTTACCCAGAATCCCTTGCAAACCTAAAAAATAGGCAAACAAAACACATTTTCCTCACTTTTCTGTGGTGGAAAGTTCTGGAATCTGCGTGGATCCACAAAATTTCACCCACCCCGCGTTCCCCAAGGTCTTCTGAAAAAAATGGTACCTCACTTGTGTGGGTAGGCCTAGTGCCCGCGACAGGAAGCAGCGCAAAACACAACGTGGATGCACCATATTTTCACAGTGAAAAATGACCCTTTTTTTGCAAAGTGCCTAGCTGTAGTTTTTGAACCCTAGCTCTGCCGGCACTTAGGGAAACCTAGCAAACCTATACATTTTTGAAAAGTAGACACCAAGGGGAATCCAGGATGGGGTGACTTCACTGGCTCTCACTAGGTTCTGTTACCCAGAATCCCTTGCAAACCTAAAAAATTGGCAAAAAAAACACATTTTCCTCACTTTTCTGTGGTGGAAAGTTCTGGAATCTGCGTGGATCCACAAAATTCTACCCACCCCACGTTCCCCAAGGTCTTCCGAAAACAATGGTACCTCACTTGTGTGGGTAGGCCTAGTGCCCGCGACAGGAAGCAGTGCAAAACGCAACGTTGATGCACCACATTTTCATAGTGAAAAATGACCCTTTTTTTACAAAGTGCCTAGCTTTAGTTTTTGAACCCTAGCTCTGCCAGCACTTAGGGAAACCTAGCAAACCTATACATTTTTGAAAACTAGACACCCAGGGGAATTCAGTATGGGGTGACTTGACTGGCTCTCACCAGGTTCTGTTACCCAGAATCCCTTGCAAACCTAAAAAATTGGCAAACAAAATACATTTTCCTCACTTTTCTGTGGTGGAAAGTTCTGGAATCTGCGTGGATCCACAAAATTCCACCCACCCCGCGTTCCTCAAGGTCTTCCAAAAACAATGGTACCTCACTTGTGTGGGTAGGCCTAGTGCCCGCGACAGGAAGCAGCGCAAAACGCAACGTGGACGCACCACATTTTCACAGTGAAAAATGACCCTTTTTTGCAAAGTGCCTAGCTGTAGTTTTTAACCCTAGCTCTGCCGGCACTTAGGGAAACCTAGCAAACCTATACATTTTTGAAAAGTAGATACCCAAGGGAATCCAGGATGGGGTGACTTGACTGGCTCTCACCAGGTTCTGTTACCCAGAATCCCTTGCAAACCTAAAAAATTGGCAAAAAAACCACATTTTCCTCACTTTTCTGTGGTGGAAAGTTCTGGAATCTGCGTGGATCCACAAAATTCCACCCACCCCGCGTTCCCCAAGGTCTTCCAAAAACAATGGTACCTCACTTCTGTGGGTAGGCCTAGAGCTACGACAGGAAGCAGCACAAAACGCAACGTGGACGCACCACATTTTCACAGTGAAAAATGACCCTTTTTTTGCAAAGTGCCTAGCTGTAGTTTTGAACCCTAGCTCTGCCGGCACTTAGGGAAACCTAGCAAACCTATACATTTTTGAAAAGTAGACACCGAAGGGAATCCAGGATGGGGTGACTTGACTGGCTCTCACCAGGTTCTGTTACCCAGAATCCCTTGCAAACCTAAACAATTGGCAAACAAAACCACATTTTCCTCACTTTTCTGTGGTGGAAAGTTCTGGAATGTGCGTGGATCCACAAAATTCCACCCACCCCGCGTTCCCCAAGGTCTTCCAAAAACAATGGTACCTCACTTCTGTGGGTAGGCCTAGTGCCCGCGACAGGAAGCAGCGCAAAACGCAACGTGGACGCACCATATTTTCACAGTGAAAAATGACCCTTTTTTTGCAAAGTGCCTAGCTGTAGTTTTTGAACCCTAGCTCTGCCGGCACTTAGGGAAACCTAGCAAACCTATACATTTTTGAAAAGTAGACACCAAGGGGAATCCAGGATGGGGTGACTTGACTGGCTCTCCCCAGGTTCTGTTACCCAGAATCCCTTGCAAACCTAAAAAAGTGGCAAAAAAAACACATTTTCCTCACTTTTCTGTGGTGGAAAGTTCTGGAATCTGCGTGGATCCACAAAATTCCACCCACCCCGCGTTCCCCAAGGTCTTCCAAAAAAAATGGTACCTCACTTGTGTGGGTAGGCCTAGTGCCCGCGATAGGAAGCAGCACAAAACGCAACGTGGACGCACCACATTTTCACAGTGAAAAATGACCCTTTTTTTGCAAAGTGCCTAGCTGTAGTTTTTGAACCCTAGCTCTGCCGGCACTTAGGGAAACCTAGCAAACCTATACATTTTTGAAAAGTAGACACCCAGGGGAATCCAGGATGGGGTAACTTAACTGGCTCTTACCAGGTTCTGTTACCCAGAATCCCTTACAAACCTAACAAATTGGCAAACAAAACACATTTTCCTCACTTTTCTGTGGTGGAAAGTTCTGGAATCTGCGTGGATCCACAAAATTACACCCATCCCGCGTTCCCCAAGGTCTTCTGAAAAAAATGGTACCTCACTTGTGTGGGTAGGCCTAGTGCCCACGACAGGAAGCAGCGCAAAACGCAACGTGGACGCACCATATTTTCACAGTGAAAAATGACCCTTTTTTTGCAAAGTGCCTAGCTGTAGTTTTTGAGCCCTAGCTCTGCCGGTACTTAGGGAATCCCAGCAAACCTATACATTTTTGAAAAGTAGACACCAAGGGGAATCCAGGATGGGGTGACTTGACTGGCTCTCCCCAGGTTCTGTTACCCAGAATCCCTTGCAAACCTAAAAAATTGGCAAAATAAACACATTTTCCTCACTTTTCTGTGGTGGAAAGTTCTGGAATCTGCGTGGATCCACAAAATTTCACCCACCCCGCGTTCCCCAAGGTCTTCTGAAAAGAATGGTACCTCACTTGTGTGGTTAGGCCTAGTGCCCGCGACAGGAAGCAGCGCAAAACGCAACGTGGACGCACCACATTTTCACAGTGAAAAATGACCCTTTCATTACAAAGTGCCTAGCTTTAGTTTTTGAACCCTAGCTCTGCCAGCACTTAGGGAAACCTAGCAAACCTATACATTTTTGAACACTAGATACCCAGGGGAATTCAGGATGGGGTGACTTGACTGGCTCTCACCAGGTTCTGTTACCCAGAATCCCTTGCAAACCTAAAGAATTGGCAAAAACAACACATTTTCCTCACTTTTCTGTGGTGGAAAGTTCTGGAATCTGCGTGGATCCACAAAATTCCACCCACCCCGCGTTCCTCAAGGTCTTCCAAAAAAAATGGTACCTCACTTGTGTGGGTAGGCCTAGTGCCCGCGACAGGAAGCAGCGCAAAACGCAACGTGGACGCACCACATTTTCACAGTGAAAAATGACCCTTTTTTTGCAAAGTGCCTAGCTGTAGTTTTTGAACCCTAGCTCTGCCGGCACTTAGGGAAACCTAGCAAACCTATACATTTTTGAAAAGTAGATACCCAGGGGAATCCAGGATGGGGTGACTTGACTGGTTCTCACCAGGTTCTGTTACCCAGAATCCCTTGCAAACCTAAAAAATTGGCAAAAAAAACACATTTTCCTCACTTTTCTGTGGTGGAAAGTTCTGGAATCTGCGTGGATCCACAAAATTCCACCCACCCCGCATTCCCCAAGTTCTTCCAAAAAAAATGGTACCTCACTTGTGTGGGTAGGCCTAGTGCCCGCGAGAGGAAGCAGCACAAAACGCAACGTGGACGCACCACATTTTCACAATGAAAAATGACCCTTTTTTTGCAAAGTGCCTAGCTGTAGTTTTTTAACCCTAGCTCTGCCGGCACTTAGGGAAACCTAGCAAACCTATACATTTTAGAAAAGTAGACACCCAGGGGAATCCAGGATGGGGTAACTTGACTGGCTCTCACCAGGTTCTGTTACCCAGAATCCCTTGCAAACCTAAAAAATTGGCAAACAAAACACATTTTCCTCACTTTTCTGTGGTGGAAAGTTCTGGAATCTGCGTGGATCCACAAAATTTTACCCACCCCGCGTTCCCCAAGGTCTTCTGAAAAAAATGGTACCTCACTTGTGTGGGTAGGCCTAGTGCCCGCGACAGGAAGCAGCGCAAAACGCAACGTGGACGCACCATATTTTCACAGTGAAAAATTACCCTTTTTTTGCAAAGTGCCTAGCTGTAGTTTTTGAACCCTAGCTCTGCCGGCACGTAGGGAAACCTAGCAAACCTATACATTTTTGAAAAGTAGACACCAAGGGGAATCCAGGATGGGGTGACTTGACTGGCTCTCACCAGGTTCTGTTACCCAGAATCCCTTGCAAACCTAAAAAATTGGCAAAAAAACACATTTTCCTCACTTTTCTGTGGTGGAAAGTTCTGGAATCTGCGTGGATCCACAAAATTCTACCCACCCCGCGTTCCCCAAGGTCTTCCGAAAAGAATGGTACCTCACTTGTGTGGGTAAACTTAGTGCCCGCGACAGGAAGCAGCGCAAAACGCAACATGGACGCACCACATTTTCACAGTGAAAAATGACCCTTTTTTTACAAAGTGCCTAGCTTTAGTTTTTGAACCCTAGCTCTGCCAGCAATTAGGGAAACCTAGCAAACCTATACATTTTTGAAAAGTAGACACCCAGGGAAATCCAGGATGGGGTGACTTGACTGGCTCTCACCAGGTTCTGTTACCCAGAATCCCTTGCAAACCTAAAAAATTGGCAAAAAAACCACATTTTCCTCACTTTTCTGTGGTGGAAAGTTCTGCAATCTGCGTGGATCCACAAAATTCCACCCACCCCGCGTTCCCCAAGGTCTTCCAAAAAAAATGGTACCTCACTTGTGTGGGTAGGCCTAGTGCCCGCGACAGGAAGCGGCGCAAAACGCAACTTGGACGCACCACATTTTCACAGTGAAAAATGACCCTTTTTTTGCAAAGTGCCTAGCTGTAGTTTTTGAACCCTAGCTCTGCCGGCACTTAGGGAAACCTAGCAAACCTATACATTTTTGAAAAGTAGACACCCAGGGGAATCCAGGATGGGGTGACTTGACTGGCTCTCCCCAGGTTCTGTTACCCAGAATCCCTTGCAAACCTAAAAAAGTGGCAAAACAAAACACATTTTCTTCACTTTTCTGTGGTGGAAAGTTCTGGAATCCGCATGGATCCACAAAATTTGACCCACCCTGCGTTCCCCAAGGTCTTCCAAAACAAATGGTACCTCACTTGTGTGGGTAGGCCTAGTGCCCGCGACAGAAAGCAGCGCAAAACGCTACGTGGACGCACCACATTTTCACAGTGAAAAATGACCCTTTTTTTGCAAAGTGCCTAGCTGTAGTTTTTGAACCCTAGCTCTGCCGGCACTTAGGGAAACCTAGCAAACCTATACATTTTTGAAAAGTAGACACCCAGGGGAATCCAGGATGGGGTGACTTGACTGGCTCTCACCAGGTTCTGTTACCCAGAATCCCTTGCAAACCTAAACAATTGGCAAAAAAAACTCATTTTCCTCACTTTTCTGTGGTGGAAAGTTCTGGAATCTGCGTGGATCCACAAAATTCTACGCACCCCGCGTTCCCCAAGGTCTTCCAAAAAAAATGGCACCTCACTTGTGTGGGTAGGCCTAGTGCCCGCGACAGGAAGCAGCGCAAAACGCAACGTGGACGCACCACATTTTCACAGTGAAAATGACCCATTTTTTGCAAAGTGCCTAGCTGTAGTTTTTGAACCCTAGCTCTGCCGGCACCTAGGGAAACCTACCAAACCCACACTTTTCTGAAAAGTAGACACCCGGGGGATTCCAGGGAGGTATGGCTTGCGTGGATCCTCCAACGTTTTCTTACCCAGAATCCCCTGCAAACCTGACATTTTGCTGAAAACATCCCTTTTTTCACACATTTGTGTGTGGTAAAGTTGTGGCATCACGGGGCTGACACAAATTTCCTACCACCCAGCGTTCCCCCAGGTCTCCCGATAAAAATGGTGCCTCACTCGGGTGGGAGGCCCAAGTACCCGCGACAGGCAAGGGCCCACAACGTATTGAGGCGACCTCAAATGGCCCATCACAAAACGACCTGGTTTTGCAAGGGGGTCCCATGACGTTTTGGCCCGGGCTCGGTGGCCACCTAGGAAACCTACCAAACCCACACATTTCTGAAAAGTAGACACCCGGGGGATTCCAGGGAGGTATGGCTTGCGTGGATCCCCCAACGTTTTCTTACCCAGAATCCCCTGCAAACCTGACATTTTGCTGAAAACATCCCTTTTTTCACACATTTTTGTGTGGTAAAGTTGTGGCATCACGGGGCTGACACAAATTTCCTACCACCCAGCGTTCCCCCAGGTCTCCCGATAAAAATGGTGCCTCACTCGGGTGGGAGGCCCAAGTAACCGCGACAGGCAAGGGCCCACAACATATTGAGGCGACCTCAAAATGGCCTATCACAAAACGACCTGGTTTTGCAAGGGAGGTCCCATGACGTTTTGGCCCGGGCTCGGCGGCCACCTAGGAAACCTACCAAACCCACACATTTCTGAAAAGTAGACACCCGGGGATTCCAGGGAGTTATGGCTTGCGTGGATCCCCAACGTTTTCTTACCCAGAATCCCTACAAACCTGACATTTTGCTGAAAAAATCCCTTTTTTCACACATTTTGTGTGGTAAAGTTGTGGCATCACGGGGCTGACACAAATTTCCTACCACCCAGCGTTCCCCAGGTCTCCCGATAAAAATGGTGCCTCACTCGGGTGGGAGGCCCAAGTACCCGCGACAGGCAAGGGCCCACAACGTATTGAGGCGACCTCAAAATGGCCTATCACAAAACGACCTGGTTTTGCAAGGGGGTCCCATGACGTTTTGGCCGGGCTCGGCAGCCACCTAGGAAACCTACCAAACCCACACATTTCTGAAAAGTAGATACTCGGGGATTCCAGGGAGGTATGGCTTGCGTGGATCCCCCAACGTTTTCTTACCCAGAATCCCCTGCAAACCTGACATTTTGCTGAAAAAATCCCTTTTTTCACACATTTTTGTGTGATAAAGTTGTGGCATCACGGGGCTGACACAAATTTTCTACCACCCAGCGTTCCCCCAGGTCTCCCGATAAAAATGGTGCCTCACTCGGGTGGGAGGCCCAAGTACCCGCGACAGGCAAGGGCCCAAAACATTTTGTGATAGGCAATTTTGATGTCGCCTCAATACGTTGTGGGCCCTTGCCTGTCGCGGGTACTTGGGCATCCCACCCGAGTGAGGCACCATTTTTATCGGGAGACCTGGGAATGCTGGGTGGTAGGAAATTTGTGTCAGCCCCGTGATGCCACAACTTTACCACACAAAAATGTGTGAAAAAAGTGATTTTTTCAGCCAAATTTCAGGTTTGCAGGGGATTCTGGGTAGGAAAACGTTGGGGGATCCACGCAAGCCATACCTCCCTGGAATCCCCCGGGTGTCTACTTTCCAGAAATGTGTGGGTTTGGTAGGTTTCCCTAGGTGGCCGCCGAGCCCCGGGCCAAAACGTCATGGGACCACCCTTGCAAAACCAGGTCATTTTGTGATAGGCAATTTTGAGGTCGCCTCAATACGTTGTGGGCCCTTGCCTGTCGCGGGTACTTGGGCCTCCCACCCGAGTGATGCACCATTTTTATCGGGAGACCTGGGGGAACGCTGGGTGGTAGGAAATTTGTGTCAGCCTCGTGATGCCACAACTTTACCACACAAAAATGTGTGAAAAAAGTGATTTATTCAGCCAAATTTCAGGTTTGCAGGGGATTCTGGGTAAGAAAACGTTGGGGGATCCACGCAAGCCATACCTCCCTGGAATCCCCCGGGTGTCTACTTTTCAGAAATGTGTGGGTTTGGTAGGTTTCCCTAGGTGGCCGCGAGCCCCGGGCCAAAACGTCATGGGACCCCCGTTGCAAAACCAGGTTGTTTTGTGATAGGCCATTTTGAGGTCGCCTCAATACGTTGTGGGCCCTTGCCTGTTGCGGGTACTTGGGCCTCCCACCCGAGTGAGGCACCATTTTTATCGGGAGACCTGGGGGAGCGCTGGGTGGTAGGAAATTTGTGTCAGCCCCGTGATGCCACAACTTTACCACACAAAAATGTGTGAAAAAAGGGATTTTTTTCAGCCAAATTTCAGGTTTGCAGGGGATTCTGGGTAAGAAAACGTTGGGGGATCCATGCAAGCCATACCTCCCTGGAATCCCCCTTGTGTCTACTTTTCAGAAATGTATGGGTTTGGTAGGTTTCCCTAGGTGGCCGCCGAGCCCCGGGCCAAAAACCCAGGTGACCCCCTTTGCAAAACCAGGTCGTTTGGAGATAATGTGTTGTTTATTTCTGCAGCGTGAAAATTTTGGCACAATATTGCAAGGAAAATGAGACAGACATTTTGAGGTTTGCAAGACATTGTGGGTAACATAACTTGTTGGGATCCACAAGAGAGATATCACCATGTACTCCCATGGGTGTTTCGTTTACGACAATATCTACAGTTGGTAGGTTATTCTTAGATGGAATGTACACCTTGGCAGAGAGACTAAAAAGACAAAGATTACTGCACAGCCATCTATTCCTCAAGCACACACACATACTTGTTGGATTTGGCACGAGGGCGAGTGATGGTTCAGTATATACAATTTTATTAACAAGAGATTTCACAAAAATGAAATGCACTGTCAATAATTGAAAGGACAAAAAACTGAACCAGTGACTCGCAGCTCGTGAGCTGTAAAGCCACGTCAAGGCCCCAACCGCTTTACAGGCCATTCACACACATTTCATACGTGATACACACAAGACCATTCACACCACCAGGCACGAAACAAACACATTACAACATTCACAAAAAGGGACAAGGTACACCCTGCTTGAGATAGACAAAAAAAAATATTACTGCACAGCCATCTAATCCTCAAGCACACACACATACTGGTTGGATTTGGCACGAGGGTGAGTGATGGTTCAGTATATACAATTGTATTAACAAGTGCTTTCACAAAAATGAAATGCACTGTTAATAATTGAAAGGACGAGAAACTGAACCATTGACTCACAGCTCGTGAGCTGTAAAGCCACGACAAGGCACCAACCTCTTTACAGGCCATTCATACACCTTTCATACGTGTGACACATACAAAACCATTCACACCGCCAGCCGCGGGCCCATCACATTACAACACTCACACCAGCAGACAGCGCCATTCAAGGGCCCATCACTTTCACACGCCCACATTCCTAACACAGCAACCACACAAGCTGATGGATTGCGTGGAGTGTCGCTCGGCTAGCAGTGTGTGTAGTGACCAGCAGCAAGTCACTACTCACACACCGCCAGCCGAGCACCAGTCCACGCACACCGCCAGCCAAGCGCCACTCCACGCACACCGCCAGCCAAGCGCCACTCCACGCACACCGCCAGCCAAGCGCCACTCCATGCACACCGCCAGCCAAGCGCCACTCCACGCACACTGCCAGCCAAGAGCCACTCCACGCACACCGCCAGCCAAGTGCCACTCCACGCACACCGCCAGCCAAGCACCAGCCTACACACACCACCATCACATTTAGGATTTTTTTATACAAAAAAGAAAACACAAACAAATTGCAAATAGATACAAATCTACTAACACAAAATCTGAAACTAAATACATTGCACTAATGCCAACCTTGAAACAGAACAACAATTCTTAAACATTACAGACCAGGCAGTTCACTTTACCACTCATGGTTGCTCCCAATAATTATTTTGCTTGTGGTACGCTCTATAACAAGCAGGCACACACAGCCCAGGGTTAGAAGGACACTCAGGGCAGTACATACGAGTCTCCTTCCGCGTACCTCTTCGCCAACAGACTCTACATCTCCTAGTGGGAAAGTCTTTTGAGGGTGTAGGAGGAATGTGATCAGGAAAGTGGCGATCTTTCAATCGAGTCACATCCTCCACCACTCCAACTCTAGGATCACTTGCCTGTTCCACAACAACAAGGCTGCCTATGACAGACTGCTGAAACTGATCAAAAGTCAACTTTGACGCAGGAGAACACTCCTTGAACACAACAAAAGCATTGAAAGTTGCTAAATTGAAGAGATGGATGGCCAACTTCTTATACCAAATGTAAGCCTTACGAATAGCAGTGTAAGGTTCGAACCTCTGATCTACTCTATCAACACCACCCATGTGCTTATTGTAGTCTAAAATGCACACAGGTTTGCGCACTTCAGCAATCTGACCCCAAACAGCCACAGGTGAAGTACTCTCATCATGGATGGTAGTCAGCATGTACACATCCCTCCTGTCCACAAATTTCACAGCTAGTAGTTCATCACTACGCAAGGAACTGCACTGTCCCCTCTGAAGTTTTTTGCAAACAAGCTCTTTTGGATAACCTTTACGGTTAGAGTGGATTGTGCCACAAGCAAAAGTGTCCACTTTGAACAATTCCTTAAACAATTGCACAGCAGTGTAGAAGTTATCAAGGTACAAATGGTGGCCTCTGTTAAACCGTCCTCTAGCAAGATCCCACACAATTTTCTCTGAAACTCCAAAAGTGGACGGACAACCAGGGGGGTCAATAGTGGAATCCCTACCAGTGTACACACGGAAATTAAAAACATATCCTGTCCTACTCTCAGACAACATATACAGCTTAATTCCATAGCGTGCCCTCTTGCTAGGAATGTACTGCCTAAAAACCAAACGGCTCTTGAACAGGACCAAAGACTCATCAATAGATATTTCTTTCCCTGGAGTATAGATCTCTGAAAATCGATCTACAAAGTGATCAAGAACAGGCCGAATCTTAAAAAGACGGTCACATTCAGGGTGATCTCGTGGCAACGCCAAAGCATTATCAACAAAATGCAGCATCCGAAGCAAAAGTAAATACCGATCACGAGTCATAACTGCAGGAAATATGGCCGTTGCCATCAAGGGACTGGTAGACCAATATGAACCCATGGACGGCTTCCTTATCAAACCCATCAAGAAAGTCAAACCCAAAAACTTCTTCATCTCTTCCAGATTTGTGGGACTCCACCGGGTAGCTCTAGAGTGGGGCCTAAGTCTGGCACTGTTGTCCCTCAAAAACTGTTCAGCATACAAATTAGTCTGCTCAACAATCTCACCCAAAAATACATCATCCATAAACAACTGAAAAAACTGTATAGGCAAATAATGTTCACAATCCACTCTACACCCTGCATAACCACTAAAGGCAGGCAACACCGGCTGCACCATGTTTGGATCAACCCAGAGTCCAGCACTTCCAGTAGGAAGACTAGCAGCCCCAGGCTGCAATCCAGATGCCTCTTGCACCATCGGCACAGTAGTATCCTCCTCTAAAACAGGCACTTCATCCGCACTGAGAGTAGATTCATCCACACCGAGAGTAGCTTCATCTGCACTGAGAGTACCTTCATCATCCGATGATTCCATGTGGAGAGAAAACTCACTGCCTGAATCTTCCCCTCCCTCCTCTCCCTCAGACGCACTGTCAGTCTCATAATCCTGCTCAGAGGAAGATTCAAGAAGCAAACCAACCACCTGCTGAGCAGTCATTCTACGACTAGCCATAATGCTTACTAATAAAGGTTACTTGTCAAACAAGTCAACAACAACAAACCCTTTGTAAAAAAAGAAATAAACAAAATGTAGCTTTATCACAAAGACCTATATACTCCAACACTATACCACTCACGTGACAGAAGCAGCTAGACTCACCACCACCTACTCTGCACAGACACAGTGAAGATCAACAATATCCCACTAAAAAAGAAGAAAAAAAAATTACACATAAGACAATGCAAAACACATCGCAAAGAATTTCATGCTCTGAACACTAACAAATATGCTGCCATTATGACACCACTTACAAAAAATTCATTCATGCATGACAATAATACTCATTTGGAGTAAACACAACAAAAATATTTTTCTTACCAAATAAATGCAATTACGCAAAACTGCAGAACAACCACTGCCGAAACCGCAAACAGGAATCAAAAGCTTTACACTAAAATAAAAAGGAGAAAAAAAATTACAGTCACATATGCAAATAATGCACCAGTCCACACACAATCCACCAGCCAAGCTAAGGGGTAGGTGGGCCGAAGAGTATAAATAAAATATTCACCCCCGTAAAAGGGGAGCAACCCTTGCCCTTGAGGCCACTCCCCAACACAAAAATTTAAAAAACCCTGGTGTCTAGTGGCTTCTGCCCTCCTTGGGGGCAGATGGGCCTAAAAACATACTGCTATTCTGCCACCCAAAGAGGGCAGAAATGGCCACAATCATCCTCCCATAAAGGGGAGCGACCCTTGTCCAAGGGGCCGCTCCCCAACATAAAAAAAAACCCTGGTGGCCTAGTGGACCTACAAAAAAACAAATCAGCCGATCTGCCCCTCAGGGTGGCAGAAACGGCCAAATTAATGCTCCTCAAAGTGGAGCAACCCTTGCCCAAGGGGCCACTCCCCAAAAACAAATCCCTGGTGGTCTAGTGGGCCAAATATAAAAAAAATGGCGACATCTGCCCCCCCCCATGGGGGCAGACAGCCACAAACAATGCCCCCAAGGGGGAGCGACCCTTGCCCAAGGGGCCACTCCCCACAAAAAAATCCCTGGTGGCCCAGTGGGCATACAAAAAAAATCAGCCGATCTGCCCACCCAGGGGGGCAGAAACGGCCAAATTAATGCTCCCCATAGGGGAGCAACCCTTGCCCAAGGGTCACTCCCCTCAAACAAATCCCTGGTGGTCTAGTGGGCCCAATTGTTTTAAAAAAACATGGCGATCTGCCCTCCTGGGGGGCAGACACAGCCACAAATATTGCCCCCAAAGGAGAGTGACCCTTGCCCAAGGGGTCACTCTCCACAAATAAATCCCTGGTGGACTAGTGGGCACTATATCAATTATTAATGCCGATCTGCCCCCCCATGGGGGCAGACAGCCACAAACAATGCCCCCAAAGGGAGTGACCCTTGCCCAAGGGGCCACTCCCCACCGTTTCTCCCTGGTGGTCTAGTGGGCTACAGCGGTAAAAACTGCCCCCCCAGGGGGGCAGACCACCAAAACATATGGCCCCCAAAAGGGGAGCGACCCTTGCCCAAGGGGCCGCTCCCCCAAACAGTACTTCCATCTCAAATACAAAAAAAAAAAAATTCCCTGGTGTCTAGTGGGCATTCCTGCTGCACGATCGCATGATCGTGCAGCAGGAATGCACAAAAGAGGCATCGGGGGAAAGGAAAACCCTTTCCTTTCCCTCGATGCCTCTTTTGTTTAAAACCCCCCCTCCCCGGAGCCAAAACTAACCTTTATTCCCCGACGCGCTGGAAGCAAATGGCTTCCAGCGCGTCGGGGAAGAAAGGGAAACCCCCAATGACGTGTGCGGTGGGGGCGGGGGGAGGCAGGGGAAGGGCTTCCCCTGCCTTCCCCCCAAAAAATACCACAATCGGATTCCCACGGGGGGAGCGCCAGCGCTTCCCCCGTGGGTGGGTTCCATGACGAGCTGGACTCGTCATGAGCACACGCCCACTGTGTGCCATGACGAGTCCAGCTCATCATAGGCACCGAAGGGGTTAAGAGCCGCCTATGCTGTATGCACACTAAGTTGGGTTGTGGAAGTATCTTCCCTGTACCATGTAACGTCTGCACAAATAGCTGAATTGATTGCCCTTACCAGAGCCTGTTATACATCAGAAAGCTCACGAGTTACCATTTATACTGACAGCCAGTATGGATTCAAAGTTGTGTACGAATGTGGGCAGTTGTGTTTGCAAAGATGTTTCATGTCCTCCGCTGGTTTCCCCATTAGGAATGGTCTGTATGTCTCCAATTTATTGGAAGCTTTGCAAATGCCAAAGGAAATTGCAGTGGTGAAATGTGCTGCACACAAGAGTTGCAACAATTCCATCATCCGAGGCAATCATAATTAGGGCTCCCGGTTTTATGGTATTTATTTTTTTGCCATTTCTGTCTGTATTTATCCATATTTATTTTTTGGGCATTTTATCTGTATTTATCCACATTTATTATTGCCACAAGTAAAAGACGACGCTGCAGCTAGTATTTTTCCACATTTATTTAAATTAGCAATGCACACATGCACTCGATTGTTATTGGTCAACACAATACATTCATCTGAAAACTTTGCCATTCGCAGAATGTCCCAAATATGCTTAAAAGTGCTATCACAAGCCATTTGTCTCAAAGCCTTGCAGTTTCTGGCATCGGCACACATCCTCTCCCACACTGAACACCATACTGCCCCACTGAGAGAAACTCACACTGCCTTCAGCTACAACCCAATTGTGCCCCGCTATAAATACCTGGAAGCAACTCAATTCAAATTATGCACTAGACAAGAGTAATATGCTGCCTGAGAAAAAAGTAACAACATTCTGGAAAAAGCAAACACTCATAGGGAATACAAATTAAAGCTTTTACACTCATTATTCAGAAATCAATGAGTGTTTTTGCTTGAAAAGCTAAGGACATGAAAAGAAAAGTAGCGCTTCACAGGCAAACTCTGTAAGGTGGCGCTGATGTGTTTGGGTATGAATAAAACTAATCTGGCCACTTTGTGACTACTCTGTCTTGTTTTATTTAGTTATGTATTTATTGTTCGTATTTCAAAACCTTTCTTCTCTCCTCCTGAGGCTGCATTTTGGAATAGAAAAATGTTTTTAAAAAAAGACATTTACAGCAAAAGTGTTTCCTCTTTTTTTGGATCCATTTCACAGGGGAACGAATGACGGAATGGAGAGGAAAGAACAGTCACGGTTTTCTGCAAGTCAGGAAGAGGGCGTGGCGAGGTAACTCTCTGCTGGAGCACAGCAGCACCGCAAAATAGTATTTTCCCATTTTTAAATATAAATAGAGACAAAGGAAAACTTATTTTCCGTCTGTATTTATATGTAAAAATCCGTTTAAATGGAAAACCGGGAACCCTTATCATAATGCGAATTAAATCGCTCAATGATGTGCTCTTGAGTCTAGCACCTTTCACATGAACGAGCCAAGTAATGCAGAGGGAGAGTCTGTTTCAAACATGCTACTAAATACTGTACACACTTTCAGTGAACTGAAAGAATTTCAACATAATGCCTCAGAAGTAGAAAATGCTAAATGGGAGAGGATGGCATGTGTGAGAGATGCCAGTGACATTTGGGTGTCCAGTGATGGGAAATCAGTTCTCCCCGATTCCATGTTGCCTGCTATGGTACTGCACATGCATGGCCACACACATGTGGGAAGGGACGGAATGGTGTCCACCTTCAAGTTGTATTTGTACAATCCCTATTTCCGGTCAGTGCCAGAAAGTCTGTGTCAGCATTGCGCCACTTGTCAGAAGCGAAATGTGGGCAAAAAGGTTGTGGTGACCATGAACCATGTTGGTTAAGTCTGATGGTCCTTTCAACCGTCTCCAGATCGATTTTGTGGAGATGCCTCGATGTAACCAATTGAGGTATATCCTCATCATTGTGTGTTTATTCTCACAATGGGTTGAGGCATACCCAACCAGGAGATGTGACCGTCTGACAGTCGCTAAACTATTGCTGCAGGAGTTAATACCGCAATTCAGTATGCCAATTCATCTTAAATCGGATCAAAGAACTCACTTTAAAAATGAGATAATGCAGTTGCTGTGTACAGCACTAGGAATTAACCAGAGATTCCAATGTAGTTATAGACCTGAGGCTTCAGGCATCGTATAGATATTGAATGGGATGATGAAAGATAAATTGGCCAAGGCCTGTGCCTCCAGTCACTTAAATGGCCTGATGCACTTCCTTGGTACTGATGAGCATTTGAAATACTCCATGTATGCGAACAGGATTGTCTCCTCACGGGGTGTTGATGAGAAGAGCCATGCAAATTCCTTCTGTTCCTGCTGCTGCTCTTATGAATATCATAGATTACATAGTTCTCAAGGACTGCAAGGGATTGGCTGATGTGGTACATTCTATCTTCCATCAGGTTGATGCTGCTACTCTAGCTGTCTGAAAATCTCCAAGGCATGATTTGAACTCTGGCAATTGGGTTCACATAAAGAAACACATTCGCAAGTCCTGTCTGGAGGAGCACTGGAGAGGTCCTTAACAGGTGATGCTGGTCACCAACACTGCCGCCAAGTGCGCGGGTTTGCCGAACTGTATACATGCCTCCCACAGCAAGAGGGTAAGACGAGAAAAGGAAGAAGCAAAGCCAACATCAACTACTTCCTTGAGTCACCCTAGATTTGAAGTTTCTGAGGCCCCCGAAGACGAAGAAGACCTGTCTGAGGGGTCACAGTCTCCATCAGTGAAGCATCCACAGGAACAAGAACCAGGTGAAGGTGTTGTCATCCCAACAGCCACCATGATATTAACCACGGGACTGCAAATACGCATTCACTGAGACAGTGAAAACTCATGGAAAGCTGGAAAAACCTACCAAAGTCAAGATTATAGGGGTAGCGCGGTTAAAGGAAGTTCTAGCTCTGAGTGTTTCTGAAAAGTTTAAGAATGTTATATATATACACGCCAAGGTGTATTGAAGAATGAGTGGGTGTATGAGTGTCTGAATGGATGATTTAGTAGGTGCGTGACTGACTGTATAAGTGAGTGATTAAATGTGTCTTAGTGAATGCATGGGTGAGTGACTAATCTGTGTGAATGTCTGTATCAGTCTGTCAGTTGGTATGTAAGTGGCTGCATGGGTTGGTGAGTAGCTACATGAGTGTCTATATGGATTAATGATTGGTTGTCTGAGTAGCTGTATGGGTGCCTCAGTGTCTGTGTGGGTGGGTGGGGGGGTGTAACTCCCTGCATGGATGTGGGACTGGGTGATTCAGTGGATGTATGGGTTCATGAGTCCTTCTGCGAGGGGCTGTATGGGTGAGTAAGTGTGCGTATGGCTGTGTTGGAAAGTGAATGGATGTCTCAGTGGTGTATGTGTGAGTAACTACATATGTGAAAGGCAGTATATGTGAGTGTTGGTGTATATAAGTGACTATATGTGAGAGTGAGTGATTGTGAGAGTGGCTGTATGGATGAGTGTATGCTTGTGTCAGTGATTGTAGAAGAGAGTAAGTATGTGTTAGTATCTGTATGAATAAGTGAGGTGGTGTGTGTATAACTGTATTGGTGAGCAAATGGTACTGTGATTGATTCTTTGGGTGACTGACTAGGTGTGTGAGTATCTCTGTGGGTGAGGGGCAGTATGTGAGTGTCTGTATGGGTGTATGAGTGCATATATCAGTGGCTGTACTGATGAGTGACTGCGTGTATGAGTGACTGTATGGGTGAGTGAGTGGATGTGTGTGAAGACCTATGTATCAGTGAGTGGGTATGTACTAACTGGTATTGGTGTGTCTATGGTTTCGAGAATGGTACTCTGTATTTTAGAGTGGGTGTATGATAGGTTATATTAGGGTGTGAGGAGGTGCATCAGATATTAAGTAGATGATGTCATCAGTGATGTCATTTGAAATGTCATCAGTGATGTCACTGACCATGTCATGGGTGATGTAATAAGTGACGTCATCAGCAGTGCATTGCGGGGGCACGAGTTATAGTTAGCTCAACTAACTATAACGGACGAATTTCTCTGGTTTTGTATGAGTGAAATGTCCAACTAACTATAACGTCCCTGAAACCTGTGGTTTTTTCAGTGAATTTCTAAGGTTTTTTAAATGCTAATTTCTAACTATAATGTCCCTGAAACCTATGATTTTCTTCAATGAATTTCAAAGGTTTTTTAAATGCTAATTACTAACTATAATGTCCCTAAAACCTATGTTTTTTGCAGTGAATTTCTAAGGTTTTTTAAATGCTAATTTCTAACTATAACAACCCTGTAACCTTTGTTTTTTTCATTTGCAGAGTGGTGCAGAAAGGAGGCTGGGCCACCGACCAGCGCTCAGGAATTCTGCTGCGTAGGACTTACAGGAGGTACCAGGAGGGCTTCTTGGCCCCCAAAGTCCCTAAGGAGTAAAGTGGACTTCATCCCCCAACCCATAGTGTGCCAGGAGGCGCGTTTCCAGAGTGGTGGAGAAAGGGGGGCGTGGCCTCCAAAGACCTCTTAGCAATACCACTGTGTGGGACTTACTGGAGGTAACAGGAGGGTAACAGGACGTCCTTGGGGGCCAACTACCCCTCCTATTACCTCCAGTAAGTCCCACACAGCAGCATTGGTAAGTTCACAAAGCAGGCCACGTCCCCTTTGCCCACCACTCTGCAAATGTGCTCCCTGGCGCGCTCTTGGATGGGGATTGAAGTCTCCTTCGCTGCTGGGGGTCCTTAGGGGCCAACCAGCCTACCTGTTACCTCCAGTAAGCCCAAATAGTGGGATTGCTGAGAGGTGGACACACGCCACGCCTCCTTTCTGCACCACTCTGCAAACGTGCATCCTGGCACGCTCTTGGTTGGGGGATGAAGCCCCCTTGCCTCCTGAGGGTCACTGGGGGCCAACTAGCCCTCCTGTTATCTCTAGTAAGCCCCACACAGCTAGATTGCTGAGAGTGGTCCGAGTCCACGCCCCCTTTTTACACCACTAGGCAAACGCGCCTCCTGGTGCACTGCTGCTCGGGGGATGAAGTCCACTTTAGTCCTGAGGTCCTCAGGACACAAGAGGACCTCATCGGCCCACCACCAGTGCGTCAAGAGGCGCGTTTGCAGAGTGGTGTAAAAAGGGGTGTGGCCTCGGACCACCTCTCAGCAATCCCACTGTGTGGGGCTTACTGGAGGTACCTGGTGGGCTTGTTGGCCCCCAGGCACCCTCAGGATTCAAGGGGACTTAATCCCCCAACTTAGAACGCACCAGGAGGCGCGTTTGCAGAGTGGTGCAGGGAGGGGGCGGGGCCTCCGGCGAGTTGCCGGCTTTTCTTTTTTTTAGAAGGGGGGCTTTGTGGCCCCCCTTCTCTAAATATTTTGTGGGCCCTGGAGACCCCATCCCCCAGGGCCTGACCCATTTAAAAAATAATAATAATTAAACGGGAAGGGGGCCGCGCGCCCCCCCTGAGGCTGATTTCGGCCCCGGCGACCACATCCCCCGGAGCATGGCCACATATTTATATATCTTTTTAATAATCTTTTTAAAGGAGGGGGGCTGCGCGGCCCCCCTCCTGAAGCCTTTATCGGCCCTGGACCTCATCCCCTGGGACATTGCCTCGTTTAAGAGAAATATATATATATTCGGGAGAGGGCCACGTGGCCCCCCCTTCCCTGGGCCACTTCTGGCCCCGGGGATCCCCCGGGGCTTGGCCTCATGTTGGGGACCGCGGGGGGAGCCCCAATGCCCCCGTGGTCCCAGCCGGCTCCCCGCCTCCAACAAGTTTAAAGCCCGGGGGAGGTGGTGGTCCCTTGGGCTTGGGGGGGCCTGTGAGGGCCCCCCCACCCATTATTTTCAAATGCCCCGGGGAGGTGGTGGTCCCCGGGGCAGCGTGGGGGCAGCAGCCCGCCCACGTTTATATTAATAAATAAGCCCCGGGGAGGTGGCGGTCCCCAGGTCTGCGGGGTGCCACGTGCCCCCGCGCGTAATTAATAAAGCCCCAGGGAGGTGGCGGTCCGAGTCACAAGATGGCTGCCAACACTTCCTGGTTTGGAGTGTTGGCAGCCAATCAGAATGAAGCTTGTGATTGGGAGGGTTCGCGGATCCTCCTCGGTCACCAGATATCGATATTTTTTATTTTTAAATTTCTCAGGAACTACTGAACGGATTTACACCATTTAAAGCAAAGAGTGCACTCTGGACCAAGAGCTACCTCTCTGCCAAATCCACGGGGCTTAAATTTTGTAAAATAAGTGTGGGGGGGCTCCTGCCCCTCCCCACACTGCCCCGGGGACCACCACCTCCCCAAGGGAAATTTAAATCGGGGGCGGGGGTCCGTTGTGGACCCCTGGCCCCGGGGACCACCACCTTCCCGGGGCTTTAATTATGATGGGAGAGGGGCTGTGCGGCCCCCCTCCAAGAGCCCTCCTTGGCCCTGGGGACCACCACCTCCTCGGGGAAAATTTAAATTAAGGGTGGGCGTCTGTTGGGGACCCGCGGGGACCCGCGGGGACCACCACCTCCCCGGGGCTTTAATTATGATGGGAGGGGGGCCCATCCAGGAGCCCTCCTTGGCCCTGGGGACCGCCACCCCCCAGGGCCGGCTCCAGCAATGTCCCGGGGTGCCCACCCCCGGGTCCCTGCCGGCTCCCCGCCTCCTGTGGTCCCTGCCGGCTCCCGCAGGAGGCGGGGAGCCAGCAGGGGCCACGAGGGCATTGGGGCTCCCCCGTGGTCCCCAACATGAGGACAGGCCCTGGGGGATGGGGTCCCCGGGGCCAGAAGTGGCCCAGGGAAGGGGGGCCACGCAGCCCCCCTCCCGAATATATATTTTTTTATTGAGGAAATGTCCCGGGGGATGGGGGCCCCAGGCCGATAAAGGCCTCAGGAGGGGTGCCGCGCAGCCCCCTCCTTTAAAAAGAGTGGGTGGGCCAGGTCCCGGGGCAATACACAATTATCATGCAGGGGCCTCCCCAGGGCATTCCGATATTATGGGTGGGGGGGCCTCGTGGACGCCCCCCCAAGGCCCGGGGCGCGCCACCTCCCCGGAGCTTAAATTTTATAAAATAAGTGTGGGAGGGGGGGCTCCTGCCTTGGGGACCACCACCTCCTCGGGGAAAATTTTATTTAAGGGTGGGGGTCTGTTGGGGACCCGCGGGGACCACCACCTCCTTGGGGATTTAATTATGATGGGAGGGGGGCCGCACAGCCCCCCTCCAGGAGCCCTCCTTGGCCCTGGGGACCGCCACCCCCCAGGTCCGGCTACAGCAATGTCCCGGGGTGCCCACCCCCGGGAAATCGCAGTTTGCTATTGCAGGGCAGGAGCAGAGCTCCTGCCCTGTCATAGCAAACACTGCTTTGCTTCATGGAAGCGAGAGCAGGAAACCTGAAGCAAAGCAGAATTGCTTTTGGGCAAAGGGAGCTGCATGTTAGCAGCTCCCTTTGCCCAAAAGCAATGCCGGCTACCGCAGGGGAGCCGGCAGGGACTGCGGGGGCATTGGGGCCCCCCTGCGGTCCCCAACATGAGGCCAGGCCCCGAGGGATGGAGTCCCCGGGCCAAAAGTGGCCCAGGGAAGGGGGGCCATGCGACCCCCCTCCCGTAATTAAATAAATAAAAATGAAAGAGGCAAAGCCCCGGGGGATGGGGTCCCCAGGGCCAAAAATGGCCTCAGGAGGGGGGCCGCGCGGCCCCCCTCCTTTAAAATGAAAAAAATAATAAGTGACCATGCCCCGGGGGATAGGGTCCCCGGGGCCGAAATCGGCCTCGGGAGGGGGGCCACGCAGCCCCCTTCCTGTTTTTTTTAATTTTTTAAATTTTTTTAAATGGCTCAGGCCCTGGGGTATTGGGTCCCCAGGGCCCACAAAATATTAAGAGAAGGGGGGCCACACAGCCCCCTTCTAACAAAAAAAAAGAAAAGCCGGCATCTCGTCGGAGGCCCCGCCCCCTCCCTGCACAACTCTGCAAACACGCCTCCTGGCGCGTTCTAAGTTGGGGGATTAAGTCCCCTTGAATCCGGAGGGTCTTTGGGGGCCAACTAGCCCACCAGATTTCTCCAGTAAGCCCCACACCGTGGGATTGCTGAGGGGTGGTCCGAGGCCACGCCCTTTTTTACACCACTCTGCAAACACGCCTCTTGGCGCACTGCTGGTGAAGCGATGAGGTCCTCTTGTGTCCTGAGGATCTCAGGACTAAAGTGGACTTCATCCCCCGACCAGCAGTGCGCCAGGAGGTGCATTTGCAGAGTGGTGTAAAAAGGGGGCATGGCCTTGGACCACTCTCAGCAATCCAACTGTGTGGGGCTTACTAGAGATAACAGGAGGGCTAGTTGGCCCCCAGGGACCCAGAGGAGGCAAGGGGACTTCATCTCCCAACCAAGAGCGCACCAGGAGGCGCGCTTGCAGAGTGGTGGAGAAAGGGGGCGTTGCCTATGTCCACCTCTCAGCAGTCCCACTATCTGGGGCTTACTGGAGGTATCAGGTAGGCTAGTTGGCCCCTAAGAACCCCCAGCAGGGGACTTTAATCCCCATCCAAAAGCGCGCCAGGGAGCGCGTTTGCAGACTGGTGGTCAAAGGGGGCGTGGCCTGCTATGAGAGCTTACCAATGCTACTGTGTGGGACTTACTGGAGGTAATAGGAGGGGTAGTTGGCCGCCAAGGTTGTCCTTGGGGGCCAACTACCCCTCCTGTTACCTCCAGTAAGTCCCACACAGTGGGATTGCTAAGAGGTCTTCGGAGACCACACCCCCCTTTCTCCACCACTCTGCAAACGTGCCTCCTGGCACACTACGGGTTGGGGGATGAAGTCCACTTTACTCCTGAGGGACTTTGGGGGCCAAGAAGCACTCCTGATACCTCCTGAAAGTCCTACGCAGCTGAATTCCTGAGCGCTGGTTGGAGGCCCAGCCCCCTTTCTCCACCACTCTGCAAACGCGACTACCAGTTAAAGAAGCATTTGTAATGTAATAGGTCTCGCATTTGCAAGAGTTAGAGCTATTGGCGTTGTAAATGTAAAAGTTTTTTACTAATGTTTTTGGAGTGGAGTGGATGTAGGTTGTGTGTAGTGGAATTATGTGGTATGTTGTGCAGTGAAATTATGTGGATAGAAAGTATGTGGTATTTAGTGTAAAGGAATTATGTAGAGTGGGATTATGTGTTATGGAGAGTAACTATGTGGTATGGTAGTCTGTGTTGTGGAGTGGTAACCTCAGGTTTAGTCTTCCTCGTTTCCAAAGAAGCTAAACTATAAACTCAATGAGACAAAAAAAAGAAGGAATCACTGAGGAGCACTTCTGGACCTAATGTTAATGTTAGTGGAATTTATACAGCGCGACTGCTACCCGAAGGTGTCCTGGCGCTAGTCATATCTCCTGTGGCAAAAAAAGAGAGAACATTTATTGGGCAAAAAGTCAGGTCTTCAGGCTCTTCCTAAAGGCTAAGAGGTTTGTGATGCATCTCAGTTGAAACGGCAGGTCGTTCCAGGCCTTGGCTGCACTGTAGGTAAAACTTCTACCTCCCCATCGAACTTTTTTTATGCGTGGCACTGAGACCAGCCTAGCCCCTAATGAACGAAGTGGTCTGTTCGGTGCATACCAGTGGAAATACCGTTTTAAATAGTCAGGTCCTGAGCCATGCAGCGCCTTAAAAACTAAGCAAAGGGCTTTGAAGCAAACTCGGTTCCTTAGCGGTAGCCAGTGTAATTTGTATATTTCCTTGGTGATGGGCGCAAACCGAGGTGTGCCAGAGAGTAGTCTGGCTGCTGCATTCTGCAGTGTCTGAAGTTTATTCAGAAGCCTTTGTTGAGCATTAAGGTACAGACTATTACAGTAGTCCAATCTCGACATTACGAGAGTCGCGACCACTGTTTGCCGACTGCTCAGGGGCAGGAACTGCAGTATTTTCCTGATTGTTTTGATCACATAAAAAGTTTTAGATGCCACCGAATTGACCTGTTGACTGAAGGTAAGACCCTCATCCATTATCACACCCAGGTTTTTCACCTTATTCGTGGGTGAGGGGAGAGAACCCATCGAATCTGGCCACCAATTTGGCGTCCAGAAGTTAATGTTGTTACCAAACAACATAACCTCGGTTTTACCAGTGTTGAGTTTTAGGCAGTTCTCTGCCCTCCAACTCCCCACTGATAACATACACTCTTGGAATCGATTGTCTAAACCTGCCTCCTCCCCAGGTAGCAGAGACACCACAATTTGGGTGTCATCCGCATATGATGTTAGGCCAAATCCAAATGCCCTCACAATAGGCGCCAGCGAGGAAACATAAACATTAAAAAGCGTGGGGCTAAGGGAAGAGCCCTGTGGAGCCCCACAGGGCAGTGCAAAAGGTTTTGACTGATGATCTCCAAGAGCAACCATTTGTCTTCTACCTGATAGAAATGATCTTAAAAGGTCCCAAGCTTTCCCAAGGACCCCGCATGCCTTTAGACGGTCCATCAAGATATCATGATGGACCGTGTCAAAGGCAGCGGACAGATCCAACAACACCAGAACTGCCTTGCCCCCCCGATCCACAGCTCCCCTGATCTCATCTGTGGCCTTGATCAAGGCCGCCTCGGTACTATGGCCTTCCCTAAAGCCATATTGGGAGGAATCCAACGCTTGTGTCTCTGCAAGAAAGGCACTGAGTTGTGTGTTCATATTTTTTTCTATCAGTTTCGCTGGGAGTGGAAGCCTAGAAATGGGGCGGAAGTTGTTAGGATCCTTAGGATCCAGACTGGTTTTTTTTAATAGGGGCAGGATAGAGGCTAATTTCCAGCAAGTAGGAAACTGCCCAGTTGCATACATGCCATTAAAAATTGGTAATAGACGCGATGCGATAGGGATCGGAGCCAGCTTGGCCACTGCCACTGGACCTGGGTCATAAGGTGACCCTGAGTTTGCTGCCATGACGAGCTCTTGAATTACTTCAAGGGACATTGGTGAGAAGTTCTCCAATGTGACAGTGGGAACTGTTATTAACTTTGGCTCCTCCGCCGTTGTGCATGTTCCCCCATGTTCGACCCACTAAAAGCGCAGAAGATGGACTCTACTTTGGTCAGGAAAAACTTGGCGATATTTTCGCAAAGATCCTGACTAGGCTGAACTCTGGCTGGACTAGGCGAAGCCAGATTAGAGACGGTTCTAAATAGCTCTTTTGCTGAATTCTTCGCCAAATCAATGCGGATTGCAAAATACTTTTGTTTGGCGGTGAAAATAGTTGTTTGTAGTTCTGCAGACTGAGCTTATAGAGTGTTTTATCCGTCTCTCCATAGTCCTTCCTCCAATTCCGCTCCAGCCGTTTGCACACGAGTTTCTGATTTCTCAGGTCATCAGTAAACCAAGGCGCAGAAGGTTGCGCTCTTTTTGGGCGAAAAGTCTTAACTGGAGCCAATGTCTTACAGGCTTGATCCAGCCAATTAGTATACACTACAGACGCTTCATCCACTCCCACTGGCAGTTGACCTGCCGTGGCAATTAGAAGCTCCTGCAAAGCTGTACCTTCAACTTTATTCCATGCTCTAGTGGTAATAGGGCCTTTAGGGCGCTGCTCCCTCATACTCAACCCCATCAGTGTCAACTCGAAACGGACGGCGGCATGATCTGACCAGATGAGTGGCAGTAGTCCGGTAAATTTGAGACCTGGGTGGTTGGAAAAAATACCATCAAAAGTATGTCCTGCCACATGAGTAGGCCCAGCAACCAGCTGCCTCAGGTCCGCGCCATTCATAATGTCATTCAGCGCCAGAGTATCCGGGTCAGTAAGAGCCTCTAAGTGGAAATTGAAATCTCCCATAACCGTGTAGGCATCTGTACATAAACCTTCTTCCAGTATATTACCAAGTGAGGCTATAAATGAATTTCTGGCTCCTGGTGGCCTGTACAGTAAACTTCCTTTGAAAGAATGATGGTGGGATACATAAAAATTAAAAAATAGCACTTCACATGTCTCCATAATAATAGGCTGAAAGGCTGCCTTGATCAAACCGTGGTAGATCACAGCCAATCCTCCACCTTTCTTATGAGGCCTGTCTAACGTATAGCATAAAAACCCCAGAGGGGTAGCTTTCACTATTTCCGGACCAGAGGAATTATCCGTCCAGGATTCTGTAATGAAAGCAATTTTAACCTCCTCTTCCTCTATAGGCCTTGCACACTCCAGGCTGTGCTTGACCAGAGATCTAGCATTAAGTGTAATGCATTTGAATCTTAGGTCAGCACCCCCAACTGGTGCCACCATCTTATCAGCCCTTGGAGCGATAGGAAGCATTAACATTTTTGGGAGGGACATTCTACATTCGGGACATGCTTCTGGGAGGTGAACTGGCAGCACATCCAAAGAAAGACAGATGCAATCCATGCCCCTACCCTCACCTTTGAACTCCAACAGTGTTGTTCTATCATAATAAAGTGTAGGGGGCTTACCTGGCCCAAAACTGCCAGGGGTCCTGGCGCTGAGCGCGGGCCGAGCGCGGACGGGCGCAGACGGGCTTGCCTTTGGCGCGCCGGTGGCGCGCCCGCTGCGCGCGTCCGCTGCGCGCCAGCCTCGTTTTAAACTGCAGGTCAGGGAAAGCCTAGTCCGCTGACCAAAACCTCCCCAAGATGGCGGCCCTCAGTAAATCAGAGCCGACTCAGCCCTCTGAGCTGCCCCCAGTAAACAGTACTTGCAGAGGATAAAAGACGTCGATTTTAAAATCAATGCAGGTAATTTAAAAATCGGAATTCAGTGCTATTTAAAAAATCAGGATGTGCAAATAACATCAGGATGTGCAATTAACAAATGTCAAGGTGCAAAGTGCCTATATCGCATGAAATGCCTCCGTTTTCTCCCGGCTGAGCCTCAGGAGATCTAAGCGCTGCGCGCTCGCGCCAGCCGCGTTTTAAACTGCAGGTCAGGGAAAGCCTAGTCCGCTGACCAAAACCTCCCCAAGATGGCGGCCCTCGGTAAATCAGAGCCGACTCAGCCCTCCGAGCTGCCCCCAGTAAACAGTACTTGCAGAGGATAAAAGACGTCGATTTTAAAATCAATGCAGGTAATTTAAAAATCGGACTTCAGTGCTATTTAAAAAATCAGGATGTGCAAATAACATCAGGATGTGCAAATAACAAATGTCAAGGTGCAAAGTGCAGAGGTATGAGCAGGGCCACTTGAATTATGCGACTGTTTGACTGCACCGACTTTCGCACAATTATACATTTTCCACATTTGCCACATAATCCATCATCTACTGCATAATCTCCAGATTTGAACCAAAAAAACCTTGTTTCTAGCTCAAACGGCTCAAACGTTACCAAGATTGCAGCGATAAGTGTTACAGCGTGGTGGAAGGCCCTTTGCAAACCTAGAATGGTCACCTGTTACTTATTGCTAAATGTGGGTTTTAAATTGGTACTAATGGTGTGCAAACCCTTATTGCTTCTTTCTGCGCCTCGCTTGCCTTTTACTGCACTTCTGTTGCTTCTTTCTGCACCTTTCTTTCTTTTTCTGCACTTCTCTTGCCTCTTTCTGCAAATCTCTTCTACTTTCTGCACCTCTTTTGCCTCTTTCTGCACCTCTGTTGCCTCTTTCTGCACCTCACTTGCTTTTTTGTGCACCCCTCTTGCCTCTTTCTGCACCTCTCTTGCCTCTTTCTGCACCCCTCTGCCCTCTTTCTGTACCCCTCCTGCCTCTTTCTGCACCTCTGTTCCTTCTTTCTGCACTGCTCTTGCTTCTTTCTGCACATCTCTTGCAAATTTCTGCACCCCTCTTGCCTCTTTCTGCACCCCTCTTGCCTCTTTCTGCACCTCAGTTGGTTCTTTCTGCACTTCTCTTGCTTTTTTCCGCACCGCTCTTGCTTCTTTCTGCACCTCTCTTGCCTCTTTCTGCATCTCTCTTGTTTCTGTCTGCACCCCTGTTCCCTCTTTCTGCACCTATTTTGCCTGTTTCTGCAACACTCTTGGCTCTTTCTGCAGTTCTGTTGCCTCTTTATGCACCCATCTTCCCTCTTTCTGCACCTCTGTTGCTTCTTTCTGCACTTCTCTTGCTTCTTTCTGCACCTCTCTTGCCTCTTTCTGCACCCCTCTTCCCTCTTTCTGCACCTCTGTTCCTTCTTTCTGCACATTTTTCTCTTTTTTGCACCTGTCACAAGGGGCCAAACGGAGCGCTAACGGAGGAGGATGATACAGACCTGTTCCCCCCTTACATATCTCCTCTCCTCTGTTTCCAGTCCACGTCGGAGTCCTATTCCCAGAACCTACACTGCGCCTTTAAGGATCTAAATGTCCGGGACTCTTCACATACCCATGTGATGTGGTCAGATAGTCCAATGGGAGCTGAGTTTTCCACCGCGAATGCCCTGAACTGGAACCCTCCTCCCCGAGAAGACGCCGCCGACTCAGAGCGTGAGTGTGGAGCTCCAACGGACGAACAGGCGAGTGCCAAATCGGAGAAGACGACAGACCGAGATCCGCTGTTCAGGACCGAAACCCGAGACCCACCGGAGGAGAGCACGGAAACTGCCGCAGCGGAAGAAAAGAGAGAGCCGGACCCTATCCGGCGCTATGAACTGGCCTGTTATATTCCATATAGGTACTATAATATAGGCCTCGGTATACACGTTACCCTTCACCTATATTCTCTCCCTACATTACACTTGTCACGGTTTACAGGGACTGACCTTTTACCTAGATATTACACTGCATTCAGAATGCAGGTTTTCCCTAGTTCGAAATCTCATACATTATGCATGAGGGTTCTTGGAAGCACAGCAGGACTGCCATCTCCTGTATAAAATCTATGTATAAAGTTCAGGCCCAACATCATCCTTAGGCCGACACAGTAACACAGCAAGGTAGGACCCCTGGGGAGACCTATGGGTATATATACATCACATCTTGCTAAGATAGCTAGAGGAGACCGAGACTTCCCGGCCGACACACTGACCAGAGACGCTGGGGTTCCTGCATGCAGACACTACATCTCGCAGTGGTCTAACGTCCCTCGCGGGGTGTCCAGCTCGAGACCAGGACGGGGTCCCACAGTCTTACTTAAGGTAATGGGGTTGACTAGATCCTAGAGGAATTCTTGGCTTAACACCTTAACACCTACACCCATGCTAGGTACACTTAGGTACATCTAGATAGGGAGGCATCGTAGGAGTACGCATATTTTATCATGTGTTTTATATACTTGAATGTATTCATGATTTTAGTAAGATGGTAGAACTATACCATCCTTTTACTTTCATAGTACTGTTAATCATTTATATCCTATACTGTCTAACGGTTGTTGCAGCCCACCTATTTTACACCATAATAACAACTGTTCAATAAATGATTATTGAAAACGCCCAGCTTGTTTTATTCGGTGTATCTCTCTGAAACAAACTAAGTAAGCACGAGTGACTGAGCGAAAGGTAGTACACTGTTTCCACGATCCTGAGGGATCAGGGTTGTCATGTTCTGAGGTTGCCAGAATCTATTCTCTCCTTGGTAAGAGGAGATTATAGTGGCACTGTGAGCTAGCTGATACAGACAGGCTAACATACCCGGTGGGGGTGCACGGAATCAGTCTGCCACCAGTCCCACAGTTTATGGTATCCAAACGCGCAGATCCTGTATAGGTCATATAGGAACTACACGACATGGCGCCGCCAACGTTGGTTGGGTACTTATTTAACAGTATAATCTGAGTAGTTCAGTCGTGCTATTCTCAGAAATCCCTATTCACAAAATACCAGAGACGTCTGGAGTGGGTAGGCTAAATTCCGCCACAGCTGAGTAGGTAAACATCCTATTTATTGGCTGTTGGTTAATCAAGCTTGAAGGACACAAAGTTCCCAAATTGTGCAAAACACCTTATCTTAAATTTCCTGGAATTGTTCTTCGTCTCTAAAAACAATGACTGAAGACGCGGATAACGCGGGAGGAGTTGTGCAAAATTTGCACCTCTCAGATGAAGAAGAAAATGCAGATGCAATTCCGATTGCAGTGAACTTTAGAAATACAGTCACCCTGAAACTGCTTGCGCATGGTCTAACACCTAGGGGGGGCATAGTAGCATTCGTGATTGAGGCACACGAATCATACAGAACAGAGGTATTTTATTCGTGGGTTACATTCCCAGCAGCAAATGCAACGACAAAAACCTTTCACTTCTATACAAAAGGTGATGCACCAGCGGAATATTGTCCATTTGAGGACATTGAGGTTCCGCTTACGTACCAGGAACACTTATACTGGTTTAAATGTGCCCTACCCCATATAAGAAGAAGAGTAAGACTCGGTCCGCTCGGAAGAGTAGGAGTGACATGGCCAATATTAGCAACCTATACACCACATCCTGACATTGAAACAATGCCAGGACCTGACTTACTCATATTTCACAAAGAATTAATAAAACTTTACAGAAACATGACGCAATACGTCATGAGGACTGTTAGACTTGGCTTTTTCAGCGGGTTTACCCCCAGACTTTTTGCTTTTTGGCCTCCTGTTTTTGACCTTGTGTGTGTTGGTTTTAGGACTCTGGGCACTTTACCACTGCTAATCAGTTCTAAAGTGCATATGCTCTCTGTGTAAAATGTGTTATAAATTGGTGTTTCCATGATTGGCCTATTTGATTTATGTGTCAGTCCCTAGGAAAGTGCACTGCGAGTGCCAGGGCCTATAAATCAAATGCTGTTGGTGGGCTGCAGCACTGGATTGTGCCACCCACGCAAACAGCCCGTAAAGTGTAACTCAGGCCTGCCACCGCAGAGCCTGTGTGCAGTCTGTGACTGCCATGTCTACTTGGCAAGTGCAACCACTTGCCAGTCCCTAAACCTTCCCTTTTGTACATATTAGTCACCCCTATGGTAGGCCCAAGGTACCCCTGTGGGCAGGGTGCATTGTAGGTAAAGGTAGGGCATGCCCTGGTGTGCGTGGCATGCCCTGGTAGTGAATTGCAGCCTATTTCGTTTTTCACTATTGAAGGGTTACCTGTTCCCAATAGGCCAGAATGGGCAGTTTGATTATAACATCTTATAATCCTAACTGACCCAGGGAACACGGTAGAAATTCGAGTTTAGTATGCCTGGACTCAGAATGATAAAATACATCTTTTAGTGAAGTTGGTTTTAACATTCTGTGTTTGAAAAGACCACTTTTAGAAAGTAGGTATTTTCTTGTCTAACTATCCAGGCCTGCCTCTGCTAGGTTGTGTATTCCTTGTCTGGAGTTTGAGTGACAGGGCTGGGGGATTCCAGGAGACAGAATGAGTCCGCCCAGTGGTGAATAGAGAGATCTGCATCTAGATGGGAGGGAGGAGTTGCACCTGGGACCTGAATAGGACTGTGCCTGCCCCCCACAGTGCTGGCTCCACCCCTGTGGTGCGTCTGTGTCTCTGCCCTGCACTGTGAAAGAAGAGAAGGAATCATGTCAACAAAGTGCTCCAGGGCTGTGCTTTCCCTCCACAATGCTGGCTCCACCTCCTGTGGGGCGTCTGATGTTTCTGCCCTGCACTGTGAAAGGAAAGAAGGAGTCTTGTCAACAGAGTGCTCCAGAACTGGTTTGGACTAGGCAAAGGCTTCTCTGCCTCCAGAGAACAAAGGAATTTGGGATATAAATATTGGGGCCCTGACCCCATGAATTTAGATCTCGCTGGAATCAAGGAACCTGCCAAGAAGAAGAGCTGGAGAGCTGCTAGGAGGAGTACTGCCCCTTTGCTGAGTTATTGCCTTGTTGGGTTGGCCTGCAGTTGCTGCTTCTGTCTTGGGCAGTGAAAGGACTGGACTGAACTTTCTACTCTTTGTGCTGAGAATCTCCAAGGGCCTGAAACCGAGCTGGCCTCCTGTTAAGAAGTCTCAGGGACTGCAAAGACTTCACAACCCTCTGGGTACCGCTTCTGGAACCGCTGTTTCAGTTGCCACAGAGGAAGGGAACCGCAACCGACTCCGTCAACCGACTCCATCACTGGCCCGGTGTCCTGTTTGCACCGCAGACCGCATCGCCCCGCTTCGCACCGCAACCCTGGTCTCACCGACGACGACGTCCGACGCCATCGCCATCGAGCCGCTGCTTGCATCGTGACCTGTGGGCACCGCAGTTCGCATCGCATCGCTTCACTGTACCAGCCGGACCAGACCGACGCTGTCGCTGCATCTGGCTCAACCATCGTGACCGCATCGCAGTTGGGGCACCGCTCGCACGCTTCGCGACGCATCGCTCCGACTCGCACCGCTGTCCGACGCCACCTCCCGCACTCCGGCTTGGTCGCCTGCATCGCAACCTGTCAGCACCGCATCGAGCATCGTCTCACCCTGCATCGCACGCCTTGGTCTCACCGACTCCGTCTGCACGACTGTCATCGAGCCGCTGCCTGCACCGCATCGAGAGGACACCGCACCTTGCATCGCTCCGTCTTGCACCGCAACCGCGACGTACGCCGACTGGCTCGCACGCTCCGTGCCCGCCACAACGAGAAAAGGTACTGTGACCAAGTCTGTTCACGACTCTGCTGGCCCGTATCGACGCGGTCGGCTGGAACTGTTACACTCTGTTGTTTTCAGCATCGCGGTAGACTCGGACGGAGCTACCGACTCGTACGAACTTTGTTTTTGTGATATTCCTGCAAAGAAGAAGTTATCTTATAACATAATCATTTTTAAAGTACTGTATTGTGGATTTTTGTCGTAATTGGTCTTGTCTTGAGTATATAAAAATATTGGTTATTTTTCTAAACTGGTGTGGTGTCCTTTTGTAGTGCTTACACTGTATTACTGTTGGTTATGTGCAAATGCTTTACACACTGCCTCTAGAATAAGCCTGACTGCTCGTGCCAAGCTACCAAGGGGGTGAGCAGGGGTTATTTTAGGAGTGTAACTCCCTTATCCTGACTAGGAAGAAGGGTCCCTACTTGGACAAAGGTGCAAGCCCTTGCCAACTAGAGATCCCATTTCTAACATTGGTTGTCAGCGGTGAGGATAGGACTTGTGTTTGCACTTGACTTACAGTGATTGGTGTGCACTACTACCATATCGCAGACCATTACGTACCACATACTGGTTCTTTTTCTTTTGGCCTATTTTGGATCTTGCCAGTTTTCAACTCACTACTTTCATCATGCCTGAATCAACTGCATCATCCGTTGCATCTCTGGAAGTTATCTTTGAGGAGGATAGGTTGGAATCCTACGCCGTAAAGGAGCTACGAGCGATTTGTAAAAACCTGAAAGTCCAAATTAAAGGCCTCACAAGGAAGGAGGAGCTACAGAAGGCGCTGAGGGCCTGGGTAGCAGCCAGACATGCCAGTGGGCAGCCTGGTAATCTCAGTGAGGAGGTGGAGGAGCCTATTTCCAGGGTGGATGTGCTTTTGGGTGGGGGGAACCCTCCAGGTCAGGCAGCAGCAGTCTGTCCCCAGAGGAGCTGGAGGACAGGCGGGAGGCAAGGCAGTTTGAGCTGCAGAAGCTCAGGCTGGAGAGTGAGCGGGAGGAGAAGAGGGAGGAGAGGAGATTGGCCATGGAGGAAAAGAAGATGATCCTGGATCATGAGCGTAAAATGAGAGAGCTGGATTGGGAAGCCGGTAGGGCTTTGTCCAGCCCAGATGGTGGCAGCAAAAATGTAGTGTCTAGTACTGAGGATGAGGTACACACACACACAGATTTGGGGCCCTGCTTCAAGGAGGGGGTTGACATACACCAGGGGGTTCAGGATTGTGAGGTTACTCCAGTGGTGCATAGTGTCCCTGAGGTGGATTGGGGAACTGGCACAGGGGATCACTTTCCTGGTAGTGGGAGGGACACTCTACTGACTCTAGATGAGAGGTGCAGGGAGAGGGGTTCCCCCATGATAGAAGCCCGGGAAAGTGAGTATGGAGACCAGCCAGAAGAGTATGGGTTGAGAGACAGCAACAGTCAGACACTGTCTCACCGGTCTTGTGAGAATGATGTGGGGTACTTGTCTGAGGCACTGGATGGTTGGGTGAAGGGTAGTTTGGTTAACACCTGTGTGGGGCTGTGTGATTCAACTGTTGGAGAGCATATTTTAAGTCCCTGTTTTCCAGAGCTATGCCAACACCCAGTGGAGTGTGAGTTTTCTGACCCCAGGGAGCTTGCACTGGAGGCAGACCTTTTGGTGGATTCCAGAGGGTCTGGAGAAGCATCTGGGGGTGACCTGGAAGGAAGTGGCTTAGGTATTTCCCAACCAAGGGTGGTGGGAAAGGTTCATGGTAGCCCAGCTAGGTCCCAGTGTCATGGGAAGGGTGTAGGGACTCACGTCCTGTCTCCGCGGAGAAGGAGTGGGAAGGGGCTGCGGCCCAAGGTGCCCGAAACCCGGTCCCAGAGCCTGGTTGGTTCCAGGAGGGAACACCAGGTGGGGAGCCTAGGCTGTACTGATAGACCATCCGTTGAGGGGGATCTCCTAGAGTCAGGAGAACCTGGAGCATCTGTAAGCGGAGCTCCAGTGGTTCTGGTGTCTGGCGGCACCGCTCCAGTTGGGAGGGTGCAGGAGTCCAGATGGAGGGGTGAGAGGGGGATGCGTTCCCCAGTGGGAGAACCAGTGGGTCAGGGGCCAGCCAGAAGGGCTGAGCCTCCTAGCAGTGACCATGGTAACACCACTTCTGTCCTGGGGGATCTTCGCGCACTGTCAGATGGACAGAGGTCGGGAGATCTGCGCCAGGCAAACTGTCACACAACGCATGAGTCATGTGTTACCCTCATGGGGGGCATGCGTGCGCCCAAGGAAGTCCTGGTGCGCCGGGCAGGTGCTCAGCTGCAGGGTTTAGTCCCTGGGTTGGGAGGCCAGGTTCAGGTCCTGCCTGACCTGGAGGGAAGGACGACTGTAAGCAGTGTCCTGGCCGGTTTGTCTTCTAGGGGTACCACTCCAGGTGGGAGGGTGCAGAGCTCTGGAAGAGGGTGCAGAGGGAGGGAGTCCTCGCCTCTGACCTCGGTTCAACCTGAGGGTTTAGATCCAAGGGTGGTGAATCAGTTGCAGGGTCAAGGCCCTGAGCTGGTGGAAGAATTGTGTAGGAGGTCTGGTTCCAGCGTCCTGACAGTTTTTGGTTCTGAGGGTCCCTCTCCTGGGAGGAGAGTGCAGAACCCCAGAAGGAGAGGTAAGGGGAGGAGAGCCTCGCCCGAGACCTCTGGTGAACCTAGGTTGAAGGATCAGTGGCTATTTAGAACTGCACTGATGAGAGGAAGAGTGGAGTATGGTTACTATGTACCAGGGGTTACTGCCCCCACTTTGTGAGTTGGCAAGGACCAGTGGGTCAGGGGTTGCCCGCTCTGAGGTCGGAGCACCCCAGGACTGACCCTGGTGAGGCCTCTTCTGGCCTAGGGGGTCTTCATGCTCTGTCAGGTGGACAGGAGGCTGGAGACCTGCGCCAGGCAGACTCTCACACAACTCATGAGGAGTGTATTCCCCTTGGGGGGTTGGTGTACTCCCCCGGAAGTCCTGGGTTGCCAGGCACAGGTCCAGCCTAAGGGTACAGGCCCTGGGTTGGAGGACCAGGTTCAGGGTGTCCCCCCTGACCTGGGGGAAGGGGCAACTGCTAACAGTGCCACTACCAGTTTGTCTTCTGGGGGTGCCGCTCCAGGTGGGAGGGTACAGTGCCCCAGGGAGGAGGACTGGGTGTGGGAGAGCCTACCCCAGTCCCTTGTTCAGCCTCAGGGTACAGACCCTGGGCTGGTGTACCAGTTGCAGAATAGCACCCCTGAACTGGTGGGTGAATTGTGCAGAACGCCTGCCACAGGTGGCCTGACAATTCTGGAGTTGAGGGGGACTGCTCTTGGTGGGGGGATGCAGTGCTCCAGGGAGGAGGACAGGGTGTGGGAGGGGCCACCCCAGTCCTGTGTCCAGCCTCAGGGTACAGACCCTAGGCTGGTGTACCAGTTGCAGGATAGCACCCCTGAACTGGTGGGTGAATTGTGCAAGGCACCGGCCACAGGTGCCCTGACAATTCTGGAAGGGGGTACCGCTCCAGGTGGGAGGGTACAGAGCCCCTGGGAGGAAGACCGGGGTGGGAAAGCCTACCCCAGTCTCCTGTCCAGCCGCCGGGTACAGACCCTAGGCTGGTGGGTCAGTGCCAGGATGTCATCCCTGGCCTGACCAGAGGGAGAGTGGACGAGGGGTGCCAGGCACCTGGGGCTACCGCCCCCACTCTCTGACGCCACAGAGGTTAGAGAGCCCTGAGAGGCATAAGGCCTGGGTCTCCCCACTGACAACTGTCGGTAGCCACTGTGGCTTACTGTCCTGGTGGACAGAGTTGCCCCTGGGAGGGGGACAGGAGTCACACCCCGGGGGTGGACTGGGCCACACCACTGTGTTGGCCATGTGGGCACTGTCGGCCTGTTGGGACACATCTGTGAGCAAATTAAGTTTAGGTGCTGCACAGATAGGGTCCACAGGTGAGGAGAAGGGTTCCCCATGGGTCAGCTTATTGGGCCCTGAGAGTGAGGACAGAGGGATCCAACTGGGTTTAGAAAGGCGTAGAACCAGAACGTGCCCCCCCTGTTGTGGGCCAGGTCTATGTTCTATCGCCCCAAGCAGGGAAGTCCATCAATGGATTGATTAGTCTACCCTGGCTTTAGGCTGGGAGGGGGTTGTGTTATACTTGGCTTTTTCAGCGGGTTTACCCCCAGACTTTTTGCTTTTTGGCCTCCTGTTTTTGACCCTGTGTGTGTTGGTTTTAGGACTCTGGGCACTTTACCACTGCTAATCAGTGCTAAAGTGCATATGCTCTCTCTGTGTAAAATGTGTTATGGATTGGTGTTTCCATGATTGGCCTATTTGATTTATGTGTCAGTCCCTAGTAAAGTGCACTGCGAGTGCCAGGGCCTATAAATCAAATGTTGTTGGTGGGCTGCAGCACTGGATTGTGCCACCCACGCAAACAGCCCGTAAAGTGTAACTCAGGCCTGCCACCGCAGAGCCTGTGTGCAGTCTGTGACTGCCATGTCGACTTGGCAAGTGCAACCACTTGCCAGTCCCTAAACCTTCCCTTTTGTACATATTAGTCACCCCTATGGTAGGCCCAAGGTACCCCTGTGGGCAGGGTGCATTGTAGGTAAAGGTAGGGCATGCCCTGGTGTGCGTGGCATGCCCTGGTAGTGAATTGCAGCCTATTTCGTTTTTCACTATTGAAGGGTTACCTGTTCCCAATAGGCCAGAATGGGCAGTTTGATTATAACATCTTATAATCCTAACTGACCCAGGGAACACGGTAGAAATTCGAGTTTAGTATGCCTGGACTCAGAATGATAAAATACATCTTTTAGTGAAGTTGGTTTTAACATTCTGTGTTTGAAAAGACCACTTTTAGAAAGTAGGTATTTTCTTGTCTAACTATCTAGGCCTGCCTCTGCTAGGTTGTGTATTCCTTGTCTGGAGTTTGAGTGACAGGGCTGGGGGATTCCAGGAGACAGAATGAGTCCGCCCAGTGGTGAATAGAGAGATCTGCATCTAGATGGGAGGGAGGAGTTGCACCTGGGACCTGAATAGGACTGTGCCTGCCCCTCACAGTGCTGGCTCCACCCCCTGTGGTGCATCTGATGTCTCTGCCCTGCACTGTGAAAGAAGAGAAGGAATCATGTCAACAACGTGCTCCAGGGCTGTGCTTTCCCTCCACAATGCTGGCTCCACCTCCTGTGGGGCGTCTGATGTTTCTGCCCTGCACTGTGAAAGGAAAGAAGGAGTCTTGTCAACAGAGTGCTCCAGAACTGGTTTGGACTAGGCAAAGGCTTCTCTGCCTCCAGAGAACAAAGGAATTTGGGATATAAATATTGGGGCCCTGACCCCATGAATTTAGATCTCGCTGGAATCAAGGAACCTGCCAAGAAGAAGAGCTGGAGAGCTGCTAGGAGGAGTACTGCCCCTTTGCTGAGTTATTGCCTTGTTGGGTTGGCCTGCAGTTGCTGCTTCTGTCTTGGGCAGTGAAAGGACTGGACTGAACTTTCTACTCTTTGTGCTGAGAATCTCCAAGGGCCTGAAACCGAGCTGGCCTCCTGTTAAGAAGTCTCAGGGACTGCAAAGACTTCACAACCCTCTGGGTACCGCTTCTGGAACCACTGTTTCAGTTGCCACAGAGGAAGGGAACCGCAACCGACTCCGTCAACCGACTCCATCACTGGCCCGGTGTCCTGTTTGCACCGCAGACCGCATCGCCCCGCTTCGCACCGCAACCCTGGTCTCACCGACGACGACGTCCGACGCCATCGCCATCGAGCCGCTGCTTGCATCGTGACCTGTGGACACCGCAGTTCGCATCGCATCGCTTCACTGTACCGGCCGGACCAGACCGACGCTGTCGCTGCAGCTGGCTCAACCATCGTGACCGCATCACAGTTGGGGCACCGCTCGCACGCTTCGCGACGCACCGCTCCGACTCGCACCGCTGTCCGACGCCAGCTCCCGCACTCCGGCTTGGTCGCCTGCATCGCAACCTGTCAGCACCGCATCGAGCATCGTCTCACCCTGCATCGCACGCCTTGGTCTCACCGACTCCGTCTGCACGACTGTCATCGAGCCGCTGCCTGCACCGCATCGAGAGGACACCGCACCTTGCATCGCTCCGTCTTGCACCGCAACCGCGACGTACGCCGACTGGCTCGCACGCTCCGTGCCCGCCACAACGAGAAAAGGTACTGTGACCAAGTCTGTTCACGACTCTGCTGGCCCGTATCGAAACGGTCGGCTGGAACAGTTAGACTCTGTTGTTTTCAGCATCGCGGTAGACTCGGACGGAGCTACCGACTCATACGAACTTTGTTTTTGTGATATTCCTGCAAAGAAGAAGTTATCTTATAACATAATCATTTTTAAAGTACTGTATTGTGGATTTTTGTTTTAATTGGTCTTGTCTTGAGTATATAAAAATATTGGTTATTTTTCTAAACTGGTGTGGTGTCCTTTTGTAGTGCTTACACTGTATTACTGTTGGTTATGTGCAAATGCTTTACACACTGCCTCTAGAATAAGCCTGACTGCTCGTGCCAAGCTACCAAGGGGGTGAGCAGGGGTTATTTTAGGAGTGTAACTCCCTTATCCTGACTAGGAAGAAGGGTCCCTACTTGGACAGAGGTGCAAGCCCTGGCCAACTAGAGACACCCATTTCTAACAAGGACATTTACAGTCCAGCCAGCAATGGCAACAACAAATACAGCTCAAATTAAAAATACAACAACTAAAATTACACCACAAACGTTACACGCAGTAATGGGTAAGATGCCCACAAAACGTGAACAAATGCCATTCTGGATAGCTCAGAAAATAACACAGCTAGAAGCAGTATTCCCAAATACTGGCACTTATGAAAAACACAGAATGCTTACAATCTGCTTGCCCATGGGGATCACACCACAACTAGAGGTCTGTACCTCGTGGGGTACAGGTTTTGCTGCCATATATACCAGAACCCATGGTATCCCGTCATTAACAGTAGTACCAGACGTATTGAGACAAATACAAAATGAGTACGGAGCAGAGCCTGCTCTAAACCTAGGGATGAAGTTACTAGGTAACTATGCCCAGGTATCAGCAATAATACTGGCAAATATTAAAGGGGAAGCAGCATCAGTGGCCATCCGCCAATGCCAAAGGGAGTTCAGTCCTTTACAACAGGAGCAGGATCTACCCAAAATAATTGAAACTGCATATGCAGAATTAAGCAGGGACAGTTTGGGTGGAAAAGCGTTAAAACCACAACTGATGGGTAGTCCCGAGAAGGAGACTTTCAAGCAGACACCTACCTCTTCTAAAAAGAAGTGGGACAATAATAAAAAACAAAATATTAAAGAGAACAGATCTCAATCCAGAGGTAGATCTCCTCCACAGGAGCCCTCCGAAAGGAGGTATAACCTTAGGAATAGGGATAACATTAGGAAACCTGACAGGTATCAGGATACTGATACACGTTCCTCTCGTTCCTTTCAGGGTTCATCGAAAAACTCCGAGAGGGAAGGACGGTCAGACAGACAAGAAGAGCGTACAAAGTCCAGAGACAAGCAGCACGCTCAAGACTATACTTCCAAATAAGAAGATAAAGCCAAACCAAAACCACAGTTCAAAAAGAAGAAGGTTGCAGGTCTGAAGATCAGACATGCCCAAAATTCTGAAACTCGACTACTGAACGGGGAATGGGCTCCGACTATGCTAGACAGTGCGGCAGAAGTAACAATAGCTCACCAGAACCTGATGGAATTTCTGGTGACAGCGGACTTGAATGATTATATCACGGTGGAAACACCTGATACTAAGGTAAGTGTCCCACATAAATTGTATGAAATAACACTCCAGATGGAGGGGGACAAATGTAGGACAGTTAGAGGTCTCTTTTGGGAGAACCTTACGTTTGGCTATGACATTTTGATAGCTGAACAACATTGGCCGCCAGCATTCGTCATGGATTGCCCTAGGGGAGAAACGGTATGTTTACCAGCATTTTCTGACCACGTTCCAAAACATTTAAAATATACATATGCGCGGGAGTGGGCGGTAGCCCAAGCTCCAGCATTATACAAAAACCATGTAGGTTGGGATGAGGATTCAACCCACCACATTATTCCACTAAAAACACTCCAACTGCACAAAGGCAGTATCCTATAAAGCAAGAAGCTAAGAAACAGGTCAGGGAGATCTTAGATCAACTTGAATATCAAGGGGTGATTGAAACTTGCACCTCTCAAATGAATAACCCTTTGTTTCCAGTATCAAAACCAGACAATTCATATCGTTTAGTTTTTGATTACAGACATGTAAACACTTGCACTAGTACGTTTACAGTTCAAAATGCACACAGTGCCGCATTAATGAATAACATTGCGCGGAAAAAATACAAAACAACAATAGATATCTCAAATGGATTCTTTTGCCAAAATATAGCGCCAAAGAGCAGATATTTGACAGCATTCTCAGCGCTAGGGTCTCAACTGCAATTTTGTCGACTGCCCCAGGGGTATAAGAACAGCCAGGGGTTGTTTTCAGCCAGAGTAACTGGATTACTGCAGAATCTGGATGAAGAAGCATTGTCTTATGTGGATGATATTTATCTAACGGACGATGACCTGGAGGAACACTTGAACAGAGTGAATACCATAATTTTGGGATTCGCCTCTGAGGGTTACAAATTCAACTTTAAAAAATCAAAGATTGCCCATCTTAATGTCCTACTTCTAGGATATGAGCTTTCAAGTGAAGGAAAAAGCCTGGCAGCTAACTTTTTAGAAAAGTGTGCGCTGCTCCAACCTCCAAAATCAGTAAAAAACTTACAATCAATACTAGGATTCCTTAATTTTGGCAGAACATACATTTTGGATTACGCAGAAAGAGTTAAACCTTTCTACAATTTAATAAAACCTGATTTTTCAGTTAGACAATGGACACAGGAACACACAGATACACTTCGTTCCTTACAAGCTGACATGATAGCTTCAAAGCACTTACAGACAAGCGTAAACGTACGCAACCTGGTGATCCGAATAGTTGCGGGCCAATCAGGGTACACCTATCTAACGTATAATGAAGGTGAAACAGTACCAATAGCATATAAATCTCACTTGTACACAAATACTGAGATGCATTTCGCATCTACAGAAAAAATTCTAACAGCAGTACAGACTGCTGTAGTCAAAGAGAGAGCCCTGGCTCAAGGGAAACGTATAATAGTCGTGACCCCGATTCCAGCTTTAGAGGCTGCAACAAAGGCAAGCGTTCCCAACGCTAAAGCCTTACATCCAAGATGGATACAATGGGCTAATTCTCTCACTGCAACAGATGTAGAATACAGGTACGACCCAAATTTAAAAACACAAGCGTTTCTGCAATACGAACAAGAATATCCTCTACCAAATGAGATAATGCCTCTATATCAGTATGAATACATTATTTACACTGATGGTTCTGCGCAACCGGCCATAGGGAGTAAACAGCAATACAGCACCGCGTGTGCTATCGTTAAAGGACGGATGCAGGATGGAAAGTTTCATCCGAATTGCACAAAACACAGTCTCTTGGAGACTGTACGGCACAGCTGGCAGAACTAAAAGCACTGATACTGGCACTGGTAAATACGGATCGAGAATTCCCCACACTAATTGTGTGCGATTCCTTTTACTGCGTACAGTCATACAATGAATATCTACATAACTGGAAACAGAATGGGTTTAAAGATGCAAAAGGTGTCACAATTAAGCACAAAATGCTTTGGGAACAGGTAGTGGAGTTGAAAGACAAACTACCAAATGCTCACGTGATACACACACTGAGTCATCAACGTGAATGCGTTCACGTTGAAGGGAATTCATTGGCCGACGAGGCCGCAAAGGGGGCTGTACGCACGGCTTCCGTAGCTGCAATCACTTGTTCCAAAACGAGGATAGATGGTGAAATAATGGTTGCGATTATTACTACACGCAAAAAAAGCTCACCAGTACCAAAGAAATTTCCACTCAAGTACTCCTACAAGTTAGATGCAAACAATGTTCCATTTGCTCAGATTCCTGGAGTGGGGGATAGAGTAATACCAAATATGGACCGAAAGTTAGGATTAATTCTAGCAGCACACGAGGGTATAGGGTCTGCACATGCAGGAGTTTCTGCTACGGTTTCTTTATTGAAACAACGCTACTGGTGGCCAGGTCTAAGAAGGCAGACTAAAGACTACGTCTTGAAATGCGACATTTGTCAGCAGATGAAAGGCTCCACCGTAACACGTCCAGCGCAGACACCTTTATTAAAATCAGACAAACCACTTGCGTGTGTTTATTTGGACCACTGCGGCCCCTTACAAACTGATGGGGCTTACAAGTATATCATGGTTGCAGTGGATTCCTGCTCTAGGTTCCCATGGGTGTGGCCCCAGCGCTCGGCTGACGCTCAAACTGTTATAAAAGATTTGCGAGTCTTTATAGGGACATACGCAATCGGCACACTTCATTCTGACCGTGGCCCAGCGTTTAGCTCTAGGGCTTACAATGAAGCTATGGAAGTCTGGGTGTAGCATTGCGGTACTCCTCTCCGTACCATCCCGAGGTAAATTCGGTTGTGGAGAGGAAAAACCGGGACTTAAAGCAATATTTTACAGCTAGAGTATTAGGCTCGGGTGGCAATTGGGTAAAACACCTGTACGGAGTCCAAAGGGCATTAAATAATCAGCCAAGAAGCTCTCTAGGGGGGGTCATTCCTTATGAGGTCACATTTGGGAAGAGAATGTGGGTACCTGATCTTGATTGTGAAGGCACAGTGGCGGATAAAAAAACGTTTGACATCAATAAATGTTTGGTTGTTTTACAGGACCTGAATAAAACCAGGGAACAACAGAGTAATGTCAATATAAAGAAGAACGCCACTGGGGAAGCAAAAAGTGTCACAGCAAGACCTATCTGGATCCCTAAAGTCGGGGATCTGGTCAGAGAAAAAATAGCGGACAAAAAAGAATTTGGGCCATCATACAGAAAGCCTGTACCTGTCCTGGCAGTTGAAGGAACAAGAACTGTACTTCTGCCACCTCTTGCCGGTAAAAAGAAGAAAAGATTTGTCTCAATTGAGCTAATCAAACAACACTATGTGGCCGATACTGAGTAGTAGGCCACATGGACTCCGAAGTAACAGACACCCTCCTCTCACAACTATACAAGAAGTTCAAAAGGAAAGACTCATCACATTTGAAGGGTCACCTACACGGAATGAAGGACTAAGCAACAATGCAATGGAACTCGTTCCTCTTGAAACTGAAGTTCAAAATGAGAACTCCACTGAAAGACAAATTTCAATTCGACCAAACACGGATATCTACCTCAACATGCCCCAACAAGAGCAATCTACAGTTTCCACAAAACCTGCAAGACTACCGAAAATTGATCGAACTGCATCTGGCTATTTCATTGACTTTGACACCTTTTCATTAGATCCAAGCCAACCTGAAACAATGCCAGCACAAAAAACTCATTTACAGCGATTTAAAGACTTTCTGAACTTTCTCACAAAGACTTATCTGGTATCACCTTGGGTGGAACGCTGGGTATCTACAGGAATACTTTTCTTTCTTTTCTGGATATGCCTAGTAATTGTTTTTAGTATGCTTATTAATGGGACTTATCTTCGAGAAAGCTCGGTGGCACAGAAAGTGAATGTGATACTAAAACCACACCTATCATCACATCGTGAAAGAAGAGACCTGTCATCAGTGAACATTACAGCAGTTCCTATACCTGATGGTATGATTTCGATATATTTGGCCCGACTGAACTGTTAAAAATTCCACATTTATTTAAAATATCATTGAGCGATATCATTACCTCAAGTACATTTTCCGATGGTTGGGATTACGAAACTGTAAATAATATGTTGTTTGATTTAGAAAAATCTGCTGCGTTTTCTAATAATGAAATGTTAGAAGACACGTCAGACTTTGAAAAAATGTATTGCTATCAACATTATGGTCATCATTTTCAGCACTAATCTGCTGACCCTAGAAATGTTTTTACATATCATCAATGGGAACATTGCCCAACACCACCGAAAAGCAGTTAAAAAACATTTGTACAGAAATTTCCATATTTTTCAGGGTTTAACACGTCAGACCCAGCCTCGTATTACTATAAGGTTGCACCTACACCAGCACAGAAAAATATGTTGACAAACACCAAATAGATCTATTCTGCTTCCTTTATTGCCCAGTTGTCAGAACAAGGGTTCGACCTATGGAAAGACACAATAGACTTAAAATCAGTCTGGGGTACTAGAGACTGGCAGGTCCAGGGAACAGAGGCACTATTTAGAGCATGTCTTATTCCTCAACAAATAATGTTCTTGAATAAAACAGTTTAACAAACAACTTGTCTTGGGTTAGCCAGGAGTAAAGATCTGAATACACCTCGGGTGCCAGCACCGTTACACACTGAGGAGAATGCAACATCACAAAAAATGGTTACAGTAGATGACATCTTGCAAAGCAATAGATCAGACCCCGATTGGAAGGAATGGTTGGTTTGGCCCATAGACACCAATAACTGTCAAGACAGATTCTTGGGTAAAACTAAAGGATTAGGCCAGATCCACGTTATGTGCAAAGACAACACCCAGGGGTAGTGACATCGTACAGTGTTGGGAAGTTATGCCTCAATTGGCTACAAACCTCAACACTCACACAGGTGAAACAACACTTATCCTTACTTTCACAAGATGTGGACCTATGGGATTTTTTATTAGGTCCTAGGAAACCACGTCAAAAACTTTTATTATACGCTGTCTATAATGAAATTTGGAAGATCTCTCACCAAGAGGCCGCTAAAAGATTACGAGAAATCGATGGTCTAAATCTAGAGAAAGCTCTATCAGTGGTAGATAATGGGTTAACAACCTTAACATCCAGGATATATTCACTGGGCAACATTGTATCTTCTGCTATCGATGTACTAGAACAAGATTTGTCCATACTACAACACGGGCAATCGCAATTGCGTTCTATTATGTTGTTAAGCTGGACGCTGCAATCTTTGTGCACAGGCTATGTGCCATGGCCTTTTATAAACAGCACGTCTCTGTTTTCCTCGTACAATCTGACAGAGAAACAGATAGAAATGGCGCAGAGGGGAGCAAAGTATACAATGCTGCGCGTTGAAAAACTGGACAGATTAACATTTACAGTGGCAGAATCACTGTCCACAGAATGGTTAATCCATGGCCACATAACTCTCCCGGTCATGACATTTCAATTCCATTATTGCCTAAAACAAATGCAGGCAGGCAGATTTGAGGAAATGGGTAAGGAATTCATCAAGGAATCTTGGAAATTGCCGTACAGATTTCGATGCCGGAGTGGGGAAAAATAAGTTTTTCTTAGCGGTACTAACTGCGAGAATACATTAAGTGGATCACTTATATGCCAGGATATAATGCTTCATGGGGCCTGTAATAGTTCAGTAGCAAACTTGTCCTGTCACTTAGAGGGTGCCCCAGCTGCCGTGATCACTCCAGTGTTCAAACTACTTTCGAATGGGAGTTACTTGATGCTGAACGATCAAGGTTGCTGTGGGATGCTTCCGGGCATCGCAAATCTGGTAACTGTAAGTTCCAGGGTTACTTGCTGTATGCAAGTATTGTTTCCCCCAACACATACAGTCAGGGAGGCGCCGCTATGGCCTTCATAAAATATTTCATTAATACGGTTTGATACTTTGAGCAGGAGGAAAGCCATGCTTACACAGAAATCCGTGCCCTTAACCTCCGCTCGAGAGACTTTTGATCTTCAAGTAGCAATGTCTTCAGCAGAGATACAGGCACTTATACGTACAAACTGCCCTTTCCATTTAGCAGAAATGGTAAATCGTATCTTTAACATGTCTGATACGACAGGCATTGTCCACCTATTTAAGAACGTAGGTTCTGGACTGTTAAGCACCTCGAAGTTATTCCAAACTTTATACACTCCGTATTGGAAAGCATTTTTGGAGGACTGCCGCTGATCCTGTTTATAATAGCAGGTATCCTGATTGTCGTGTTTTTGCTATGCAATGGACCTCCCAGTCACCAAGGAGATGGAAACAGTACTCCTGGAGAGAAAATACAGTGATTGCATGGTACAACTTCTAGGCACACCTCGCCTAAGGGAACTGAGTGCTTCTTGGTTCTTGTCGTTTAGACCAGTCTGGATGGACTGCATCTTACCTGTCCTCCGATGCCTGTTTTGCGGAGAAGAATGCGTGTTGGATCTCTGTCTGACACTCCCATCATGTGCGCGACCGGACGTTGACGCTTTATTGGACCCAATAACGACCCATGTTTTGCAGTGTCCCCAGCGTATTCCAATGTTGATGCGGCATTCCTAGAGCCACCACAGGTAGCGTCTGCTCCTGTTGGTATGGACACCGGCTCCTACTCTGACACCCAGGCCTTGGATGGCTCACAGGCTGCACAGGCTGCCCCAGCACCGGCTGTGGACAGTACAGAAAATCATCTGTGCTCAATAGACATAATCTGCGAGGTGTTACAGGGACCGCCAACTGCGGAAGCAAGCAACGAGAATGTTGCGTCTACCAGCCAGGACACATAAACATTTGACTCATTTGGCCCGTCGTGTGCTGGAAAGAAATTCGGCTTCATAAAACAAAATAGAAAACTGAAACTCTATATCCAAATTGACATTCCTTTCACACATGTATGGCTTTCAACATGCTTGTAGTAGTTCGGACTATACCTACGGACATATTAGAGCAGTAGCCTATCTGTCAATTTCTAATACTTCCTTTTTTTATTTTTTAACAAACCTTTTCTTAAGAAAACGTTTTTTAACGAATGTTTTTAATAATGACAAACTAATGTTTTATATATTTGCGTACATATATCTAGAACGCCTAGTAGTATGTGTAGAAATTAAAACTATATCGTCCATTCGGAAGAGGAGTGGGTGTTATATTCCATATAGGTACTATAATATAGGCCTCGGTACACACGTGACCCTTCACCTATATTCTCTCCCTACATTACACTTGTCACGGTTTACAGGGACTGACCTTTTACCTAGATATTACACTGCATTCAGAATGCGGGTTTTCCCTAGTTCGAAACCTCATACCTTATGCATGAGGGTTATTGGAAGCACTGCAGGACTGCCATCTCCTGTATAAATTCTATGTATAAAGTTCAGGCCCAACGTCATCCTTAGGCCGACACAGTAACACAGCAAGGTAGGACCCCTGGGGAGACCTATGGGTATATATACATCACATCTTGCTAAGCTAGCTAGAGGAGACCGAGACTTCCCGGCCGACACACTGACCAGAGACGCTGAGGTTCCTGCATGCAGACACTACAGCTCGCAGTGGTCTAACATCCCTCGCGGGGTGTCCAGCTCGAGACCAGGACGGGGTCCCACAGTCTCATTTAAGGTAATGGGGTTGACTAGATCCTAGAGGAATTCTTGGCTTAACACCTTAACACCTACACCCATGCTAGGTACACTTAGGTACATCTAGATAGGGAGGCATCATAGGAGTACGCATATTTTATCATGTGTTTTATATACTTGAATGTATTCATGATTTTAGTAAGATGGTAGAACAATGCCATCCTTTTACTTTCATAGTACTGTTAATCATTTATATCCTATACTGTCTAACGGTTGTTGCAGAACACCAATTTTACACCATAATAACAACTGTTCAATAAATGATTACTGAAAACGCCCAGCTTGTTATATTCGGTGTATCTCTCTGAGACAAACTAAGTAAGCACGAGTGACTGAGCGAAAGGTAGTACATTGTTTCCACGATCCTGAGGGATCAGGGTTGTCATGTTCTGAGGTTGCCAGAATCTATTCTCTCCTTGGTAAGAGGAGATTATAGTGGCACTGTGAGCTAGCTGATACAGATAGGCTAACATACCCGGTGTGGGTGCACGGAATCAGTCTGCCACCAGTCCCACAGTTTATGTTATCCAAACGTGCAGATCCTGTATAGGTCATATAGGAACTACACGACAGGCCAGCCACGTTCCCGGAGGAGCGTGGCTTTCTGAGGTACGTACACGCCTCCGGGCCGCTTTTGGAAAGGGGACTGGAGACGGTAAACCGCCCCAGAACGAGAAGGGAGGGGGTTGACGTATATGGGCTGCTTGGCATGCGAGGCTGCGCGTAAAGAGTAACCCGGTTATACGGTGCCACACATGCACGCACAACACTGGTGAAGGACCTTGGGTGATACCTCCCTCCACCCCCTGACCTTTACATAGTAAAGACCATCAGGACAACACTCTTACAGAGCTTTTCTTTCTTTTATTCCCTGAGGAACGCTGGGCCTTCACAGAAACAGGAAGAAACCATCCCTGTATCAGATAAGAGCAACTAAACAAAAGCAGCAACAGTCTCTGACGGTCAATAAAACTGCCTAAAACAAAATACGGTCTCCTTCTTGCTTTCTCAGCAGCACCACAGCACCTCTCTTGCTTCTTTCTGCACCCCTCTTGCCTCTTTCTCCACCCCTCTTCCCCCTTTCTGCATCTCTGCTGCTTCTTTCTACACTTCTCTTGCCTCTTTCTACACCCCTCTTCCCTCTTTCTGCAACTCTGTTGCTTCTTTCTGCACTTCTCTTGCTTCTTTCTGCACCTCTCTTGCTTCTTTCTGCACCCCTTGTGCCTCTTTCATACCCCTATTCCATCTTTCTGCACCCTTCTTGCCTCTTTCTGCACCTCTATACCTTCTTTCTACACTTCTTTTGTTTCTTTCTGTACCACTCTTGCTTCTTTCTGCACTTCTCTTGCCTCCTTCTGCACCTCTGTTGCTTCTTTCTGCACTTCTCTTGCCTCTTTCTGCACCCCTCTTGCCTCTTTCTGCACCTCTTTTGTTTCTTTCTGCCCTTCTCTTGCTTCTTTCTGCACCTCTCTTGCTTCTTTCTGAACCCCTCTTGTCTCTTTCTGCACCCTTTCCCCCTCTTTCTGCACCTCTCTTACCTCTTTCTGCACCCCTGTTCCCTTTTTCTGCACCTCTCTTGCCTGTTTCTGCAACTCTCTTGCCTCTTTCTGCAGTTCTCTTGCCTCCTTCTGCACCTGTTGCTTCTTTCTGCACTTCTCTCGCCTCTTTCTGCACCGCTCGTGTCTGTTTGTGCACCTCTGTTGGTTCTTCCTGCACTGCTCTTGCTTCTTTCTGGACCTCTTTTGCAAATCTCTGCACCCCTTTTGCCTCCTTCTGCACCCCTCTTGCCTTCTTCTGCACCTCTGTTGGTTCTTCCTGCACTGCTTTTGCTTTTTTCTGCGCCTTTCTTCTTCTTTCTGTACATGTTCTACCTATGTAGGCATAGTTAGAAATTAGCATTTAAAAAACCTTAGAAATTCACTGAAAAAACCATAGGTTTCAGGGACGTTATAGTTAGTAATTAACATTTGTATGTTTATTTTTATGTAACATATCACTAGGTAAAAGCAGAGACACATGCATGCATACCTTCACAAACTTGGTGAGACTTACAACAGTGATATGGTTAGGATTGCTGTTTTACATTTGGTAGGCATAACATTCTGAGCAGTCGATGAATAGTGAACCTTGAAGAGAAAAGTGAGGTTTAAGAGATCTTGGGAGAAGGATTAGTGATTAGGCTACTTTGTATGAGTCTGTGGAAAGGTACAGTCAAAGTAGGCCTTTTTCTGCACCTCTGTTGCTTCTTTCTGGACTTCTCTTGCTTTTTCTGCACTCCTCTTGCCTCTCTCTACACATCTGTTCCTTCTTTCTGCACCTCTTTTGTTTCTTTCTGCACCTCTCTTGCTTCTTTCTGCACCCCTCTTGCCTCTTTCTCTACTCCTCTTACCCCTTTCTGCATCTCTGTTGCTTCTTTCTGCACTTCTCTTGTCTCTTTCTCCACCCCTGTTCCCTCTCTCTGCACCTCTGTTGCTTCTTTCTGTACCTCTCTTGCTTCTTTCTGCACCCCTCGTGCCTCTTTCATACCCCTCTTCCCTCTTTCTGCACCCTTCTTGCCTCTTTCTGCACCTCTGTACCTTCTTTCTACACTTCTTTTGTTTCTTTCTGTACCACTCTTGCTTCTTTCTGCACCCCTTTTGCCTCTTCCTGCACCCTTCTAGCCTCTTTCTGCACCCCTCTTCTCTCTTTTTCCACCCCTCATCCGTCTTTCTGCTCCTCTTGCTTCTTTCGGCACTTTTCTTGCTTCTTTCTGCACCTCTCTTGCTTCTTTCTGTACCCCTTGTGCATCTTTCTGCACCCCTGCTGCCTCTTTCTACACCTCTCTTCCTTCTTTCTGCACTTCCTTTGTTTCTTTCTTCGCCCCTCTTGCCTCTTTCTCCACCCCTCTTCCCCCTTTCTGCATCTCTGTTGCTTCTTTCTGCACTTCTCTTGCCTCTTTCTCCACCCCTCTTACCTCTTTCTGCACCTCTGTTGCTTCTTTCTGCACTTCTCTTTCTTCTTCCGGCATTTCTTTTGCTTCTTTCTGCACCCCTCTTCCTTCTTTCTGCACCTCTTTTGCCTGTTTCTGCAACACTCTTGCCTCTTTCTGCACCTCTGTTGCTTCTTTCTGCACTTCACTTGCCTCTTTCTGTACCCATCTTGCCTCTTTCTGCACCTCTGTTGCTTGTTTCTGCACTTCTCTTGCTTTTTTCTGCACCTCTCTTGCTTCCTTCTGCACCCCTCTTGCCTCTTTCTGCACCCTTCTTCCCTCTTTGTGCACCTCGGTTGCCTCTTTCTGCACCTCTCTTGCCTCTTTCTGCACCTCTTTTGCTTCTTTCTGTACTTCTCTTGCCTCTTTCTGCACCCCTCTTGCCTCCTTCTGCACCTCTGTTGTTTCTTTCTGCACTGTTCTTGCTTCTTTCTGCACCTCTCTTGCAAATTGCTACACACCTCTTGCTTCCTTCTTCACCTCTGTTGGTTCCTTCTGCACTGCTCTTACTTCTTTCTGCACCTCTTTTGCCTCCTTCTGCACCTCTATTGCTTCTTTCTGCACTTCTCTTGCCTCTTTCTGCACCCCTCTTGCCTCTTTCTGCATCTCTGTTGTTTCTTTCTGCCCTTCTCTTGCTTCTTTCTGCACCTCTCTTGCTACTTTCTGCACCCCTCTTGCCTCTTTCTGCACACTTTTTCCCTCTTTCTGTACCTATCTTGCCTCTTTCTGCACCCCTGTTTGCTTTTTCTGCACCTCTCTTGCCTGTTTGTGCAACTCTCTTGCCTCTTTCTGCAGTTCTCTTGCCTCCTTCTGCACCTCTGTTGCTTCTTTCTGCACTTCTCTTGCCTCTTTCTGCACCCCTCTTGTCTGTTTGTGCACCTCTGTTGGTTCTTTCTGCACTGCTCTTGCTTCTTTCTGGTCCTCTTTTGTAAATTTGTGCACCCCTTTTGCCTCCTTCTGCACCCCTCTTGCCTTTGTCTGCACCTCTGTTGGTTCTTTCTGCACTGCTCTTGCTTCTTTCTGTGCCTTTCTTCCTCTTTCTGTACATGTTCTACCTATGTGGGCATAGTTAGAAATTAGCATTTACAAAACCTTAGAACTTCACTGAAAAAACCATAGGTTTCATGGACGTTATAGTTAGTAATTAGCATTTGTATGTTTATTTTTATTTAACATGTCACTAGGTAAAAGCGACACACGCATGCATACCTTCACAAACTTGGTGAGACTTACAACAGTGATATGGTTAGGATTGCTGTTTTACATTTGGTAGGCCTAACATTCTGAGCAGTCGATGAATAGTGAACCTTGAAGAGAAAAGTGAGGTTTAAGACATCTTGGGAGAAGGATTAGTGATTAGGCTGAAACTGCCGTAAGCGCGTATTGAGACAGCATCTCCTTTCCGTATCATGAAGAATTTAGTTGTGTTCAATCTTTATAATTATATGAAAGGTGAATACCTGAAGTTAAAATAAAGTAACCACTGTATCCGCTCCGCGTTCTGAAGGAACAAAGTGTAACACAAGAGTGGACGCCATGTTTAAATGGGTTCATATCACCGTAACGTTTCTACACACCACTTATCACGAAGTGTATGGAATGTTTAAACCGTCTATGAGGGCTGTATCATCCCTGCATGTAAGATGTTGTGCAATTGTAGCAATGTGTGAAAATATACAATACACGCATCAATTGACCTAAGCATATCTGCTATGACATTCAAATGTTAGCAGCTAGACATCACATTGAGACATTCTCATAAACATATTAAATAATTGAAGTCATACAGTTACAGGTTCATCATGTGGATTATTCAATTAATACATGCCCAACCTATTTTCAAAGAATGGTAGTGTATCAGTGTGTGTGTGTGGTGACGCTCATCTAAATCTGATAATTACAAGAAGCATGCCATTTCGAATTTGTCGATGAGACCTTGCGGCATTAGAGTATTTAGTCTTTTTATCCAAAAAGCTTCTCTCTGTAGGAGTTTTTAGAATTGTCTATTCCTTGGAGAATGGGTACTTGTTCAATGATTTGAAATTTTAATTGTGCGATCATGTGTCGACTTTGCTCCCAGTGTGTTGCTAGGCTGGAGTTAATGTTCTTGTTTCTGATTTTGCTTTTGTGTTCTGTAAGGCGAATTTTCATCTTACTCTCGGTTTTCCCTACGTACAGTAGGCAGCAAGGACATTTGATTGTGTAGACTACATTGTTAGTGTTACAATCAGTAGATTGGGTCAATCGTAACCATTCTCCTGTTCTAGGGTGCTGTAATATATCCCCCAGTATAACGTTATTACAGTGGATGCAATTCCAACATTTCATGGTCCCGGCTTTCCCTGCTGGTGTCTTTGTACTTTTTTTTAATGATAACATTTCCTTTATATTCCGTGCTCTCGTGTATGCAAACAGTGGTTTGTCCGTGAAAAGTCCTTGAAAATCTGACTCTGCTTCCAGAAGTTCCCAACGTTTACATATGCTGGTTTTCACCTCCCTAGAAACCGTTGAGTATTTAGATACAAACACCATTCTGTTAGTCTCCTTCTTGTTTTTTTTTTGTAATAGATCCTCTCTCCCAAAGGACATAGCCCGTGATTCATGTTTTTCTAACAATTCTTTCGGATATCCTCTTTCTGTGTAATTCATCTTTTGTGTTTCCATAGTCTCTACACATGTACTCATTTCAGATGATATCCGCTGCGTTCTCAAGAATTGAGAATATGGTAGATTCCTCACGAGGGATGGAGGATGAAAACTTCCGAATAGTAGTGAGTTATTCCTATCCGTAGGTTTTTTATACATTCGTGTGGTGATTTGGTTTGATTTCAATTCAACCCAGACGTCCAAAAATGCAAGCCCACTCTTCTGAATTGTATGCGTGAATTGTATCCTGGGGTCCTTGGTATTAAGTATTCGGATGTTTTCTGTGAGCTCTACTTCCCTGTTTTTCCAAATGAGGAAAATATCATCAATAAATCTCCGAAAGAAAATTAATCCTTCTTTCCAGGGTGAATTCGTCAAAATATAGTCATGCTCGAACTTTGCCATGAAGGTATTGGCGTACGCTGGTGCTCCGGGAAAGCCCATTGATGTTCTGTTTAATTGTAAAAAATATTCTTGATTCCTTTCAAAGTAGCTGTGCTGTAGGCAGAATTACAAAAGTTCAATGACGAAACAATTTGAAGTGTTCATGTTCGATTGCCTGAGTAATGCCCATTCTACTGCTTCAAGACCATTTGAATGTGGTATGGCGGTATAAAGTGCTACCACATCTATAGTACATAAGTACCATTCTTCGCTCACTGGCTCTGACAATGATGTTAACCTTCTTAAGAAATCTGTTGTGTCTTCAATGTATGTTTCCCAACTTTTCACTATCGGTTGGAGTTGAGCATCAATGTATCGTCCTGGTGCTTCAAACAGTGATCCACAACCTGATACAATCGGTCTAAATGGTGGGTCCAAAGTACTTTTATGTATCTTTGGGAGCATATATAATTTTGGACGTCTAGGAAACTGGTTAGTGAGGTACTGTTTAGTCATTTACTCAATCCAATTTAATTCCACTGCTTTGTTTAAAATTTTGCCAAGAAGGTTAGATCCAGTAGAACAGCATCTGAATATTTAATGAAGGAAACAGGGAAAGCAGATCAAATGTACCCGATGCAAGAAGTTCCAGGAGGGGGATATGTACGTGTCCCATGGAGCAGACAGGATATTTTGTCATTTACGAATGATTTTCCAAAGTTGAGAGAAAAACCAATTGAATGGTACAAGCAGGTTGAGAGGTTTGTGAAGGTGTCAAAGGTATTGTTGAAGGATTTGGATGGTTTGTTCGACATAGTGGTACCTGCCGATTTGTGGACAGATTGTAAAATTACAGTTGATTGGCCAAGTGAAGAGTATCCTAGAGATCCAAAGACAGGTGCCCCGTCAAATGATGTAATGAAAAGTATCAGCAGGTAATAACTTACCTGAAAGGGAAAATACCACCAAAAGAAACAGATTGGGTAAAAATAGACAGAACTACCCAAGAAGCCAGTGAATCGGTACACGCCTATTATGAACGTTTATTGCAGGTATTCAAGCAGTATAGTGGATTTGAGGATATTAGAGATAAAAACATGAGTCAGTTTGTCTACCGATTTGTCTATGGTCTGAAGCCAGAGATTTGTCAGATGATTAAGCAGCACATGTTGTGTTGGCAAAGCAAGCCAATTGATGAAATTTTGAAATATGCAAATTATTGTGGAGATGATATCGAGGATAGGCACAAGAAATTGCAGGAGAAAGTAATGTGGGCTCAGGTGAAAATGGCCGAGAAACAGGGAATTAATTTGGATAATCCGAGTGAAAATCAGGGAAAGGATTCTGGAACGAGTAGTGACACTGGGAATGGTGGAAAAGTAAGAGGACGAATGAGCAGAGAAGAGGCTAAAAAGAAATTTCCTTGTCATGGATGCGGAAAATTGGGGCATTGGAAGGATGAATGTAAAAAGATTCGGAATAATAATGGCCCAAATCAAAATTTAAATCCACAGACGCAGAATGACTCACAGCAGGGTGTAAATCCTCAGGGTCAGTTGCCACCTGCACCTATACAGGGTAATGTAAGCAGAGCAAAGCACGGTACAGACGTCGGATATCAAGGAGGAAGTGGTAAGAATGATTATGTAACATCACAATTTCTTTTACAGGATAATTTCTGTTTCTATAGTCAGTGACGGTGCCTAGGAGAGGGGGAGAAGGAGTGCGTACTTGGCGCATCCTTACCGGTAGATCAGTCAGGTCCATATGTTGAAGGAAATGTAAAAGGTAATGATATTACTTTTCTTTTGGACACTGGTGCTACCAGGTCTACTGTGAGAACAGCAGACATCCCAGACCTTCCTCTCTCTGGAGAAGCTATCCAAGTTGTGGGGGTGGCGAATCGAAAGATTAGAACACCTCTTACCGAACCAATGGAAGTAAAAATAGGAAACTTTAGAGAAATGCATCAATTCGTAGTGTGTGATTCCAGTCCAGTAAATTTATTGGGCCGAGATTTGTTATGCAAAATGAATTGCACAATTTTCTGCACACCGGATGGTGTGGCAGTTCAGACCCCAGATGAAGACCATGTATATAAGTTTATGATTGCAAAGCAAGGTAGAGAAGTAGATGAGATGTTTTCTTTAATAACAAAAGACGAGTTGCCAGAAGAATTAAAAACTACAGTAAACCCCATAGTATGGGATTTCACGGGAAAGGAAGTAGGACTTATGGCCAAAATAGACCCAGTTAAAATTATTGTAAAGGAAGGTGCGATTTTCCCAAATACCAGACAATACAAAATGAGTGCAGAAGTAAAGGCAGGAGTCATTGAAGAAGTAAACAGAATGGTAAAACAGGGAATATTAAAAGATGTAATGAGTAGCCCTTGTAATTCACCAATCATGGGTTTGAAGAAACCTAGTGGAAAATACAGGATTGTTCAAGACCTGCGGAAAATAAATAAGATTGTGGAACCCTGTTGTCCTATAGTGCCAAATCCTGCAGTAATTCTATATCAGATTCCTTGGAGTGCAGGATGGTTTACTGTGATTGATTTATGCCAAGCCTTCTTTTCGATACCCTTGCATCCAGATAGCCAGTATCTATTTTCATTTAAATTTGAGAATAAAGTCTATGTATGGAATCGTGTTCCTCAGGGGTACACGGAAAGTCCTTCCATCTTCAATCAGATATTGAAAAAGTGCCTAGAGAAACAAGTGATGCCAGGAAGCTCAGTCTTAGTGCAGTATATAGATGACTTACTGGTGGAATCTAACACCAGAGAGGACTGTGTTGTTGATTCCATTGCATTATTAAATCATTTAGCTGAAGAAGGGGATAAAGTCTCACCTGAAAAATTACAGTTCTGTACAACAGCAGTTAAATATCTGGGACACCAAATTGAGAGGGGAAAAAGAAGAATAACGTCTGAAAGAGTAAAATTAATCAAGAAAATGCAAATGCCCGTAACCCAAAGAGAAGTGAGAATGTTCCTTGGAATAGTAGGTTATTGTCGACAGTGCATACTAGGATTTTCTCTATTAGCAAAACCCTTAATTCAAATGATGAAAAAGAAAGCAAAGGACCCAGTTGAGTGGGATGATGAGAGCGTAGGAGCATTTGTAAAATTGAGAAATGCTCTGTGTGCAGCACCTGCCCTAGGCATGCCTGATTATAAAAGAAATTTTGCATTATTCTGTCATGAGAGAGAAAATTGTGCACTTTCAGTCCTAACCCAGAGACATGGTTTGGACCGACGTCCTATAGCATATTTTTCTGCTACATTGGACCCAGTGGCAGCCGCGTTGCCAGGCTGCTTAAAAGCAGTGGCGGCTACCAGTTTGAGCATTGAACAAAGTGAGTCAATTGTAATGGGACACCCTGTAAAGGTGTTTGTTCCACATGCGGTTGTGATTCTATTGACAAGAACCCGAACTCAGCATCTTACTCCTAGTCGGCTGACTAAATATGAGAGAATAATAATGGGTGCTGAAAATGTGACCATGGTAAGGTGCACAATAGTAAATCCAGCTACCTTACTACCAGACCCATATCATGAAGAAGTTAACGATGACGAAGAAGAAGAACATAATTGTTTACAAGTCACAGAGTTATGCACGAACCCATGTCCTGATATTCAGGAACTACCCCTCAGGAAGCCAAACAGGGAGCTGTTTGTTGATGGTTCATGCCAAAGGCATGAAGATGGTAAACTAACTGTTGCCTATGCAGTGTGTGAATTAACTGGAATAGTTGAAGCGTCCTATTTACCAGGAGTCAAATCTGCACAAATAGCTGAATTGATTGCATTGATAAAGGCTTGCAAAATTGGGAGGAATCAAAAAGTAACTATATTTACAGATAGCCAATATGGTTACGGGGTTGTGCATGATTTTGGCCAACTATGGATGCAGAGGGATTTCATGACTTCTTCAGGATCCCCCATTAAAAATGGACAGTTCGTAAGGGAATTGCTGGAAGCAATACAATCACCAAAAGAATTGGCTGTGGTGAAATGTGCCGCACACCAGTCAGGAGATAATTGGGTGGTAGTCGGCAACCGATACGCAGATCTTGTGGCTCAACATTGTGCCAAAAATAGGTTGTCAGTCAATAAAAGGGTGGAAAGAATGGGAATCAGCTGCCAACTTATGCTGTATGCGCCACCTGAAACATGGAATGATGTAAAAAGAATGCAAGATGATGCTGATGAGAGTGAGAAAAATACATGGATTAAAATGGGATGTTCTCAAAGGGCAGACGACGATGTATGGATTTATGCCGATGGCAGACCAGTCATGCCCGATTCTTTGCTTTCACAAATGGCCAGGATGTATCATGGAGACACACACATAGGGAGAGATGTAATGATTAGGCTCTTCAGACAAAATTGGTACAATCCAAGGTTCAGGGCTGTAGCAGAGAGTCTTTGCCAGAGATGTTTAACGTGCCAAATGCATAATCCAGGAAGAAAAACAATAATTGGGTTTGGAAAAATTGGAAAGGCAGAAGGTCCATTTATAAGATTGCAATTTGATTTCATTCAGCTACCATCTTGCAGAGGGCTGAAATATGTACTTGTCATAGTGTGTCTGTTTTCAAAGTGGGTGGAGGCTTACCCTACCAGAAGGAATGACAGTATTACAGTCGCAAAGTTGTTACTACGAGAACTCATTCCTAGGTTTGGTTTCCCAGTAACTTTGGAATCAGATAGAGGAAAGCATTTTAACAGTGAAGTGATTAAAATAATCTGTGAAGCAATTCCAAATTGAACAAAAACTGCACTGTGCATATCGTCCAGAGGCTTCTGGAGTGGTTGAACAATTGAATGGCACAATAAAATCCAGACTGGGAAAAATGTGTGCATCAACATCATTAGAGTGGCCGGATGCATTGCCACTTGTTTTAATGGGACTCAGAAGCATTCCTGATAGAAATACCGGATTGAGCCCACACAAGATAATGATGGGAAGAGCAATGAGACAAGCACATGTTCCCACAAATAAACTGCTGAATATATCTGATGATATGGTTCTGGATTATTGCAAAGGATTGACTGACCTAGTGCGTTCTGTCTCTCACCAGGTTGGAGAAGACGCAGTTTCCAGGCAGCCCGAACAAGAACATGATCTGAATCCTGGTGACTGGGTGGTAGTGAAGAATCACACCAAAGAGACGTGTCTATCACCTAGGTGGGGCGAACCTTGTCAGGTCATACTGATCACGAATACAGCAGTGAAGTGTGCAGGATTTCCTAATTGGATTCATGTAAGTCACACCAAAAGAGTACCAGACCCTGAAGAAGAAAATCCTCAGACAGTATCAATCACTGAGGAAGCTGAAGGTTGCCCAGCTGAAGAATCTCAGGTTCAAGATTCAAGGGAAGCTGAAGAAGAACAACCGAGCACAAGTCAGGACTGGATACCGGTGGTGGAAATTCCTGAAGTTTATCACAGAACAAGAAGTCAAACAAATTTGGAAGAAATTGAAGAAGATCAGATAGGTGAAGAAGAAGCAGCTCAGGAAAAAGAAGAAGACACAATAAAAGAACCTGAGCAGGAGCAGATAGGGAGAGGAAACTGGGCTCAAAATAACGAAGAACCAACAAGTTTTGAGCAGGGACAGACAGGTTTAGAAGAACCCGGTCAGGCTGCAGAAGTACAAAGAGCAATAAGCCCTGATCAGAACCAGTTAGATCCAGAAAAGTACACAGAAAAAGAAGATCTCGAGAAAAACGAACATGAAGAAATAAATCAAGAACAAGGTCATTTGTTGGAAACTCACAGTGGAGCTGCTGAAGAGAAACCAATCAGACCTGAAAAAGAGCAAATAAGAGAAACAGTAACTGCAGAAAACGAAACTGTGCTAAAACCCGAAAATAAAAGAATTTCTGAAGAAGAAAATAAAGAGACAGTGCAAACAAAGAAAACAAGAAAAGGTGATCATTGGCCTAGCGTCATTAAAAGAGTAAAATACCACATAAAAACCAGAAGTGAAGATCCAGATCAAGTAAATGAAGTAACAGGCCAAACAGGACAAGAAAGTAGAACTGAGAAAAGAAGAAGCAAAAGACTGAAACTTGTGAATAACAAATTCAAAGGTCCTGATTGGACTTACATCATTCTTGAAGATTACAAGAGCTCAGAGTCAAGTGAAAGCGGTGACGAAGGAACAAGTGCTGAACTAACATATGAGAAAGAAACAAGACCACCTTGATAACGTAAAGAAAATCGAAAAATAGATAAGAAGAGCAATCTTCCTTGTCAAAATGTCCGACGATAGAGTTTCTGGGAGATCAAAACAGAAATGTTGTAAAAGATGCTGTGCAGTATGCATATGTAGTCTAGTAATGGTGCTTATAGTGTGGTTAGTTCTGATCGTAGCAGTTCCTTACCTTATGATAATGGATAAAAAGATTAATAACGAAACTAAGGAAAGGACAGCAAACTTGAAAGGTAATAGAGTAGAACTAATGGCAGAAAATGAACCAGAAACTCATCATGAAATATCTGATAACGACACTAGTTTAAATGTTTTCACCAAATTATTGTTTCAATATGTAGATACCATGGAAGTTAGTAATTGTTATGTCTGTATGAAGTTACCCGAATCAGTAGCAGAAGGGTTAACATATCATCACTTGCCATTAACGTATGGCATATCATGTAGTGTATTGGCTACTTTATTTTATAGAACAGGGAGACTTCAGTATTATTATTCAAACATAGATGTGATATTTTCTGAGGTTCCGATTCGAAAGAGTATGAACCCAGTGGTTAGTAGTCAAGACGCACAGTTTATGGGAGAATTTTTCTTAACAATGAAATCGATAGATATAACACATGCACATAGAAACAATCTAACATGCTCGTTGCATGGAAGAAGAAAATATATTTTTGAATTTAGTAGAAGATAGAAGACAAGATTTCCAAAAGAAAGCTTCTGAGCATAAGGCTCATTTACCACCTTGGGCTGAGAGAGAAGGGAGTTACACACCTGGCAAAGCTCAAGCTGCTATGGCTCTGGATTTTGTAAAGGCAGGGAAAATTTGTCTACATAGATTAAAGACTGATTATAACAATGTTTTCATCGGTACCAGTGAATGTGAACACAATTTCTTAATTCTTGGAGGGTGGGGAATTAAAGGAGGAACGGATTCAGTTTTTCCTGGAATCTATTATGTGTGTGGGAATAAGGCTTACTTTAGGCTTCCTGCACAGTGGTATGGAAGTTGTTATTTTGGAATAGTATTTCCAAAAATATACCATGTAAAAAGAAACACTGGAAGCAATGAAAGCAATGGCGAATTAACACGTAGTAAAAGAGCTAGTTTTTCAGAAATTGTAGGTGATATATTTGGTGCATTGATACCTTCAGTGGGAATAATTCTGAACTCAAGGAAAATATGTAAATTGTCTACAGTGGTTGATCGTTTATCAACGGATACTGCTGGAGGATTTCTAATGATTAATGCGGAGATGGTTGCGATTAGATCTATGGTTATGCAAAATTGACTTGCTCTTGATATTATATTGGCAAAAGAGGGCGAAGTCTGTAAATTATTGAAGACGAAACACTGTTGCACTTATATACCTGATAAAGTGCAGAAATTGGAACATATATACAGAATATAACGAAACTTGAGAAGGAATTAAAACCACTGGAAGTTGATAGTGTATGGGAAAGATTGACAAGTAGTATTGCGTTAATTGGTACCTGGTTTGCTAATGTAGGAAAAGGACTTATAGGTCAAATATTAGTACCCTTAGCAGGGATAGCAATAATAGTGCTGTCAATAATATTATGGTGCAAATGTTGTAGAAAGAATGAATCGTATAATGTGACAGGAAAAGGAAAGAAGCAAAAGTTTGAAGAAATTGAACTTGAAGATTTAAGAAGTGAATTATACAAGAAACTGAAAGGGGATGTGAAAAATAGAAAGTGTAAAAATGAAAATGAAACTATTTTATGCTAAAAGTTGGCATCTGATTGTGGGTAGTATTTGATGGCTCTTAAACGCCATCAGAGAGGGGATTGATGGAGCAAGGACTCACAAATGAGACTTGCTCGGATACAATCTTCTCACAGTATTAATTTATTAAACTTTGTATTGTTCATACTAACTCTTGCATACACAAACATAACTAGCAAGGAAGCTTGCTTATGTGTCTAAACTAACAAATAACGCTTGTCTTTTCTAAAATGGCCGCTAAAACGCGGGAACTTTACTGCGCATGTCTCAACCATATCACGTGTTGTGGCGTCTTTCTTTGCTTGGTGGGAAAACTCTTGCTTCTGCGCAGTGTGCATTAAAATGGCTGCTTTATGTTTTCACATGCTACAGCTTGCTCTCGTGTTATAATTAAACTGTCGTTTCCTAACGCTATTAATGCGGGATAGAATTTATAACTAAATGGGAATAGAGTAGAAAGAGTGGGTATACAGTGAAACATTTTATTTGTGATTTTAATACTTTCTTCTTTGACTTTTATTAGTTCGTAAATTTGGGCCTGGGGTTTGGTGAACTGAGACTCGAGAGACAATGATTCCGCGCATGCGTCATGCATGGCTGCCAAAAGAGAAAAGGATGAAGTCAACATGGACGTCGTCCAAGGCCATGACCTGATGGCCAACACCGCTGTACCCATGATGTACCAACTGAATAGCAACAATTTTTATGAACAATGTATAAAATTTGTCGTGAGACGGGTGGGAAATAAAGCAAATGTAATAAAAGTGATGGGTGGTATTTTAAAACAATAGGCTTTAAGAAATCGAACCAAATCAATATGGTGTGAGGATCAACCCCCTGTCCCTGTCCAATCAGAAATAAGTGGTCCCATATTTTTGCAACATTACTGGGAGGTACATGGGCGTAGAAGGGTATAACAGAATTAATTAATTAGCAGACAGAGGAGCTCAGAGAACAGACTAGACGCTGACAGGCAGAAAGCTCCAGACCGACAAGCTGATCGATTGCAGACTGAATCGCTGTCCAGAGAGGTCCTGAGGAGGGGGCAGCGGAGTCCATTAGAAGGAAGGCACGGGAGAATCGAGGAGAAGTTGAGTATCATGAGGGGAACGACGCAGGCGTCGTTGGTAGAGAGGTCACCGGTCCTGTCCCGAACCTGGAGGAGGTCTTTGCTCTTCATCCTTCCTGGGTCCTATCCTTTCCAACTCCTTGGCCAAGGGGTTTGGTTCTCGCACTTTAGGTAAATATACCTGCAACCTTAGTTGCGCTGCTGTCTCTATCTTCTCTTTTTTGAGGGACCGTCATTGATCAATAATTATTATTCTACGCTTCATCCTTGATATGCGATTAAGTATCATGTGGTTCTGTATTTTACTCTGCAAATTCTTTAGATAAACCTTTTAAAACTTCCTGACTCAGTGATTATTTCAGGATTATGAATTGTAATGAATGTCACTCATTTTAAACTTCCCAATTAGCAAAGGATTCATTGGTAAGTCATTACTCTTCAATCAGAAAAGTAATTGGTAGCAGGGATTTTGATAAAGAGTACAACTGACTCACCAGCGTAAGTATTAGCGTAGTATGAATGTATGGGCCCAAGTGAGTATTTGGTGTATGAATGCTGTTTGCTAATATCGCGCTGGATCACTCCGAACCACCACCCCTACCCGGATTTTCAAAACAGACCTCAAATCTCTTCTCTTTCAAAGACACTTCCAGAATGAATACATCCCTTTTCATGTCCCTCAAGGCAGCTTGGCATTCTCCTGAGCCCAATGTTGTAAATATGTGTTCTATGCCTGTACTAACCTAATCCTAATGTTTGTGGGTTTTTTTTTTTTCGTGATTGCCACCTCTTATTTTGTTTTACTTTTTCAACTATCCCGTTTGTATCTGTAACGTGTAAGTGTGTAAATCTCCTCATGTAAGATACTTGGTTCTATTGTAAAGCGCTCTGACACCTTAGGGTAAAGTCTGCGCTATATAAAAATGCATTAAATAAATAAATAAAACCACACAATGCTAAGCACAGATTTTTCGCGTGTATTTTTAAGCCACGCACTTAATAACATCGGCCACGCCCCTTTGAGAGACCCCCTTGTTTTTTTATTCCACTTAAAGCCCTGATTAAACGTATTGAAATACAAATAATTAAACAAGGGATGTATACACCAATCAACTTGAGAGCTCTAGGGGAGGTGCATGGACTCAAATGTCAGAGATTCTTAGTTCACTCTGAGACCTTAGACACTGGGAGGTGAAGTTTACGACCCTCGCATAGTGTCCGGTCTTAGCGGCGACATCATAGCCGCAGACAAACTTTGAAAGGATGAAAATAATGCTGAATATGCAAAATGACGCGCGCCTGATCATAAGATGGCAACTGTGCAGGACAGCAGTATGCTTCCGCTGTTGAATCTCGCGAGATATCCACTTCCGGTGAATGTTAGTGACGAAAGGGATGCAAGTTTGAACTGAAATTGGCGGCTGGTTTGAGGAAGGGGAAAGATCCTTGTAGCTTAATTGCCGGTAAGTACCTGCAGGAAGTGGCAAGCGACTTACTTCTTGCAGGACGCAAGAGTACACGATGCTTGTTATATTGGGAAGATATTACAGACTGCATTTAACTTTTGGGTTGGTGTGGGTAGATGCCTTGTTTATTTTGGTTAAGAAGAAGGGTTTATGGAAATAAGCCAGGATGTATCGTGCTTTATCAGATGACAGCACAAAAACATACCTAATTCAGACGAGAGATTTTTAAAGCCAAATTTGACGTCAAATTAGCTTTCGCCTGCCCGAAATTGCCCCAACTTCAATAGAAGTAAGTGGGGAAAATACAGCCCCCTATTATTTTTTTGAATCTCGCTGTTTCCACTTTCCAAGTGTTAACATGTATGCTACAATATGTTTAGCGAGCATGTTTGACTAATAAGGCGCTAGTGATCATATGGAGAAGGTCACTTTATTTTCGGGGAGTGTCGTTCAGCCTCTGCTAACTCTCCGCATACAATGTATGCTTACTTTTTGATTTACCTAGTAGAGGCGTTTGCCCTTTATGCTCAGTGTGTGGTTGGAATTTATCTTCATGCCTGTTGTGCTTATGAAAGCGAAAAAAGAGCACGTCTTGTTAGAGAGGGATCATACCCGCTAGTTTCTTTTTTGTTGTTGTATTCCTTGCATTATAACGAGTATTGTGATGTTTTCAGGGACGTAATTCCTGTTCAGAAAAAGTCTTGCAATATTGCAAAGGGGAACGCAAGGAAAAGGTAATGTGCGTAAGTTTCTGACGTCCCCGAGACTCTAGACCAAAATATAATAGTTCGAAGTCGGGCAAGTCGGAATTACTTTGACAAATAGGGGAAGGGCTTCCCCGACAGTGGTTCCTTGAGTACTGGGAATGGTCAAGGAATTAATGGAAGTGTTTATGCAAACATCTTGAAATACATACACAACAAGCATGGCAAAGCCAATAGGTTGGGATTTAATGTGTCAACTCATGTAAACACAGGCATGCATAATGGGCATTTTTATGTGATAGCACATTAAACCCAGACCTATTGACTTGCCAATGCTGGATAAAGGTTGTAGTGGTGCTAGTGATATTGATATCGTGGTGGTGACCTTGGTAGTGTTGTTGTATTGCTGGTTGTCTGGTCTTGGTGATGGCTCTGGCATTGGTGGTGGTGTCGTCGATTGTATTAGTGGTGGTTTTGTAGTGCTGGTTGTGATGCAGAGCTCTCAAGTTTCCCAATTCAATGCACTAATAGCTTATCCAGTCCGGGAATGTTCTTTGAATTCTGGGACTTGTATTTAACCCCAGACTTGAGGTTAGTAGTGCCAGGAAAAGTAGTTAAACTGGCCTCTCATGAGCTCTGTTTGAGTCTTTAGTCTGTGGGAGCATCATCAGTATGGCATAGACGGATAGGCAAAGGTTTCTCCTCATTTGCATGAGACATATCCATTGAAGTGAAGAAATGTCCTCTTGAGCTTGCATAGGAGTGAAATGTGGGCCCAAGCAATGGGTAATGCACATGGGGCTCCGCAAACATTTGCAGCCCCATCCGTAATGCCTATGTTTTTTGGGCAGGGGAAGAAAAAGCAAAAGTAAATGCTGCTGAGCCACCAGGGAACTTCAGTAATATGCTCTAATGAACTACATTTCTGAGGCAAATTTATGTTAATATTTTACAGAAAAATTAGCGATGAATATTCTCTGATTTTAATTATAATAAAAAAATGCCATACCCTTTTGTGTTGTGGCCAAACATTTGTTTTTGGGCATTAAAATGTTCCTAATGTTTTTTAAAACGTAATACATTAAAACAGCTTAGATTTTGGCTGGGGCATGTGGTACTGGGGAGAGTGTCCATGAATAGACTCATGTGCATAGACGCACCCAAAATGCCCCCCTCCACCCCACAGTTTCCCAAATGCACTTACTTTTGGGGAATCAATATCTATTTTTCCCACTTTTTCTGTGTACAATGCATCATGAGATAAAATATTGAAATTTCAAAGTGTTATGTTTGAGTTTATTTTTAAATGTGAAATAGTTCCGCGTGCAATGCAAGTAGTCCATTGACGGTGGAATGATACACTTAATAGTAAGATAGTGAGCTGGAAATGCCCTTTTGCACTGCTGTAAGATGTGATAACAATTTCTCAAATTGTTGGCTGATATAGGCTGATGCAAATAGGCCAATGCTTGAAGGATACTGACCCCAAGCCAACTCGGTTTAGTGTAAGCAATAGTTCGTGCAGATAGTTGCACTTTAAACCCACACCTCAGACCTGAAAGAACAAAGGTAGTCTGAATGTCTTTGACAGATGGGAGTTTCCTGATCTAAAAGGATCTTTTAGGGATGCAACTAAATTATGTGAATTAGTGTGGTTTATTCTTGGAAAAGAGCGGTAGAAGTAGGAACATGGGAGCACCACCCACACTGGGTGATGGCAGAGGCAGTAATGTATACTTTGGGGATTAAGTGGGACAGATACATGCCTTATTTGTTGGATGAAAGACTGATTTACGGAGTTGTCTAAATGTGTCACCTTGTCATGGCTGCAGCATTCAATGGCTCGAGATACATGCGCAGCAAGAAACCCGCCGGAGTGGCGATGAAGAAACGCGTAAGAAAAGGAAAGGGGTGTTCTCCTTTTTCACACCCATGATCTGGAGCAACATTCTCGTATTGATTACAGCAGTCCATGCCTCCTGCAAATCAGGGAAAAAAAGCAAAAAATCCACCACTTCAAGGAACACGGTCTTTCAACACCATCAATAGTGCCCGACTCCACTCTGAAACTTCAGCAGCGCCCTTCAGTCCTAGGAACAACTCTTTCTCAGCTGTGCCCAAAACACGTTGCCTCTATCTAGGTTTGCCCTACTCAGATTCCTCATACATACACGCTTCTTCCAGGTCTGTCTGTCTTGAGACATTTGTGATTAACCCATGTAGGATATTAGAACGAGTATGAAACTTGAGATTAATGTGTAATTTGTTGTTAGGTGTATTTCTGGTAAAAAGTGTTTTGAATACATGGCTTCAGTTGAAAGACGCCGAGTGTATAAAAAAACTCTAGTCAGTGTAATTGATTTCTCTCTAGAAGTGCCTATAATATATTCTATCTAGGTTCATAAATGTATGGTGGTGTTTGATGTTTTACTGCAGGCTGCTTATATCACCAAACTGCTAATATGTAAAGTAAAAAACAATGGTGCAGAAAATATGTGCTAAATATCGTTCTCGACATGGTACATCAGTAGATCTGGCTTTTTCATGCAGCATGCACTTTATGAACTTGAGTGTAATATAATTTTGGCCCAATATGTGTAGTGCCATTATACTGGAAAGTCTTTCTTGTTGGCCATTGAAGTTATACAGTTATAATTGCCACTCTGTTCTTCTGAACGGTGCATTTTTTAAGTTTTTTTATGGCTCTGCAATCGTACATCTTTGTGGATGCTCACAATTTTATTTACTTTTCAGACATGTTAATACTTACGGGTAGAAATCCTGTTATTGAAAATTAAGTATGTGTAGGATCAGCTCTTTGTAGAAGAAACCATCTCAAGTGTTTTAAAAAAAATAAATAAATACACTAACACACATCACATATGTACCTAGGTTGTACCATCAGACGTGATGGAGGGGTAGGCAAGGATTTAAAGAGCAGATAGAACCAGGCCAGGAATGCCTTTTGGATGCTGATCAATGTGTGAAAGTTATCACAGTACAGCAATAACACCAGGCTGAGTTTTTACTAGAGCTTCGTTCTTCCCACACTCTTGTATGGATCAGAATGCTGGCAGATGACAAACAGCGACATTAGTAAACTGTCAACCTTTCACACCAGTAACCTGAGAAGAATCTTGCACATTTTTTGGCCGCAAATCGTCTCCAACCAGAAACTGCTCACCAGATGCAAGCAAGAGAACATGGATACCATCATTAGGAGAAAAAGATGGAGATGAATAGGGTACACCATCCGAAGAGAACTAGACTCCATCACAAGAACAGCTCTCCACTGGACATCGGAAGATAACGGAAGAGAGGCAAGCCAAAGACCACGTGGAGGCATGCAGTGGAAATGAAGATTCTGACCCACCGTACAGAAACTTGCCCTCGCCCAAAACCAACAGGAGTGGAGGTCCATTGCTGGCATAATGGGCAATAAGTATTATAACACACCTCTCCACCAACATAAAACCCCACCTACCAATCATCATCAATTTAAAGCTTGGACTCCTAGTTCAGGCATTGAAGTTTGGAATCACGTGACTCATTCTTTTTTGCATAATTTACAGCCTTCTGCAGATGAGAGCGTGCACATAACCAACCCTTGCCTCCCTGGCTATCTGCATCTCCCCTTGCCTGTGCACCCCTTTCCAGTCTCTGGACAACAATAGAATTGTTCGTTTTTAATACACCCTCTTTCCAGTTAGTAGACACATTCACAATCCCAAGCTCTGGACAATAAATCAGTCATACCAAATTGAGCTGAAGCTCTGCACTTTTGAGAGCATGGGTGTTTGACCTGGGACCCTTGACGTAGTTTCCCCCCTAACATTTTGCCTTCTGACCTCCTACTTTGCGCACTTCGTTTTTGCTGGCCTTAGAGTTCTGCACAAATTACCACTACTAACCAGTGCTAAAGTGCTTGTGCTCTTTACCTAAAACATCGTAACATTGGCTTATACCCATTTGGCATCTTTAATTTACTTGTGAGTCCCTAGTAAAATGGCACTGCCTTTGCCCTGATTGTGCCACCCACTTAAGTAGCACTCTAAACAAGTCTCAGGCCTGCCATTGCAGAGCATCTGTTCAGTTTTAGCCTTCTATTTCGACCTGGCAAAGTACACCCTTTGCCAGGTGCACACCTTTCTTTTTAATACATACACCACCCCTAGAGTAGGCTCTGGACAGCCCAGAGGGCAGGGTACAATGTATTTAAAAAGTAGCACATTTACTTTTCAGTTTTACATGTCCTGGTAGTGAAAAACTCTTAAGTTCATTTTTTACTACTGCAAGACCTACCTCTCTTATAGGCTAACATTGGAATAACCTTATTATATTTTATAAGTGTAATTTCCAAATGGGAACAACTAACCTCTTTATGTTCAGTGTCTCTTAAATCGCAAATTAAAATCCAACCTTGTGGTGAAGTCGGATTTTAACTTGCAATTCTGAAAATGCCACTTTTAGAAAGTTGCAAAAAGAACAATTGATGGACAGAATGCTGCATAATGTCAAGCATTCATCCCAGTACAGAGATCTGGGCCTAAATCCATCGTTTTATTGCTCCCCATGCCTTTCCAGTTCAGACCCAGCCATATCCAAATCAGTCTGGACCCTGTTACCGATGGGAACAATCCAGCCCGAACTGCCAGGCCAGGTCCTCCCTGGACTAGAAAAAAGCATCCTGGGACCGGTTTCGGGGAATCACCCCATATCAGCCAGGCTAGCCTGACTCCAGTGGCATGGAGTGCTATTCATCATCTCCTTGTGCTTGCTTTGCCCTAAGTTTGCAGGGTATGCCCAGACGTGGGTCCCTTGCTCACTTTGCCACTGGATTCAAGCTAGCCTGGCTGATGAGGTTTGTTACCCCGAAACCGGTCCCAGGATGCTTGTTTCCGGTCCAGGGAAGATCTGGCTCGGCAGTGTGGGCTGGACAGTTCCTATGAGGAACAGGGTCAGGACTGATTTGCATATGGCTGGGTCTGAACTGGGGTGGCGAAGTGAGCTAAAGAACGATGATGGATTCAACCCAGATCTGTGACTAGGGGTGAGTGTCTAAAAAGTTTTGTTTTAGCGCTCCGTCCATCTCCTTGTGTTTACTTTTAGAAAGTTGGTATTTTCTTGGCTTAGCCATTTGGTGCCTGCAGCCTGTCTCCGGGTCACATGACTGGGTGTGGGGGTTGTATGACAGTACAACCTTAAGTAAAAACATCGCATGCCTCTAAAACGCATTTGTTACCCCGCATTTGTTTAGCACGCATATGCTTTTACCTCACATGCCATTACCATGCATTACTAAGGTAAGTTTAAATATATATATATATATATATATATATATATATATATATATATATATATTTGCTGTAGAAATGGCAAAAGACTTTGTCCCTTTCTATCTCGACTCGGATAGCACTGCGCTAATCCTATGCTTAAAAACTTTGATAGAAAAGCAGACATTTGAGGTGAGCAAATTTAGAGTGTCGCTGGTGTTGAGAGTGCTCTTACTGGAGCTGCTTTCCACCTAAACTTGAGAACTACCCAGAGTTCTCTGCTTCTGTTTTTGCATATATATATATATATATATCAGGAACACTCCGCTTGCATCCCTTTGCCACCAGTTACAGTAACGGAGCACGGACCACGTTGTAGTGCAAATTGAAGTTTTAATCAACTCCTCCAACACCAGCCATCATGACGCGTTTCGACCCCTAGAGGCCTTGATCACATGACGCGCTCTCAGGTTACAGGTAGGTTTAAATACAGTTTTTTTTCTTCATTTTCTCTTAAAGTGACAATGTACTGAGTGTTTTTAACCTTTGACATAAAGAAAAGACTTAACCTTTTTTACACAATTATTGTAAAATACAAGTAAACATCGGAAAATTCTTTTGTACAATTTAAGTAAATATAAATATATATCTATATATGTTAAATATATATATATATATATATATATATATATATATATATATATATATATATCTCACATATTATTGTTAAAACCTAATAGATGTCTAAAAACCACTGTTTTTTAAAAAGCATAATAAATAAGCAATTTAAAACCACTTGTGTAAATAATATCACATATCTTGTAGTGGATCCATCTGTTTCGGCCTGGGCTTAACAACATCTATATTTTAAACTGGTCCCCAAAAACAATTTTTACCGATGTATAGTTTGCTGTAATTTGTGGTGTAAGCCTTCAATTCATTAATGGGGGCTGTTTGTGACGCCACCTAAAAATATCAGCTAGTCTGTAACCCTACACTTTTCAGGCGTGCTTGACATTCAGGTATAAATACCTGAATTTCTGTCTTTACTCTGTTAATCAATCCAATTTTAAAATGAAGATGTTATGTTACAGTACTAGTTTATGTCAACATAAATTATCCTAAAAACTCCCAGTTACATGAAGTGCTTGTGCAAAAATGTTAAATATTACTAAAGTGCAATGTGCAAGTCATCCTATTATTTTTAAAAAACCCTAACTAAAAACCGTGAAATTTGTGTTAAAAAGTGGGTTTTAAAAGCAACGGCGGTTTTCATTTGAGATTAAATAATCTTTTTTTAAACTATTAATAATGATGTTACAGACAATTAGAGCAGCAAACTATGCAGCATGTGAGTGTTAAAGCGGCTATAGGCAAGTAAAAAGCTCCTCGGTGGCGTTCAGGCCCCTGGGGACTTGGTGTCGAGATTTAAGATATAGAGAGTCTCTAAATATCTTAGGGCTTTTTCCCTGTTTCCTCCTCTCTTTTTGGGTGGGATGGCATCTATCAGGAAATATGTAAGTCCCTTCGGATCTCCATTGTGTTTTTCCTCTAAGTGCCTGGCCACCGGGTAAGCTTGATCATGATTCTTAATGGCTCTAATGTGCTGGAGCACCCTCTTATGCCCCTGTAGAATTGTACCACCTACATATTGTAGGCCACAAGGGCACTCCAGCACATAAACAACATATTCACTTTTACATGACAAAACTTTGGAGATAGATTTTTCCACTTCACTGAAGGGTGTTTTGTAAGACGTCTTATTCACACCAAACTGGCACGCTTTGCAGCTCTTACATTTGTGGAAACCCTTTCTCTGGGATAACCATGTGCCTGTTGGTCGGCCTCCTACATCATTATGAACTAGGGAATCTCTCATCGAGGGTGCCCTACTAAATGTGATGGAGGCTTGCCTGGGTAGCAAATGTCCTATGACGGGATCACCTAACAGGAGTGGCCAGTTTCTCTTAATGATATTTTTTATGGTTTTGTGTTGACGATTGTAGCCAAAAATCATTCTAAAGGTTGTGTCTTCATTGCCCTGCTTAGTATTTTTGTTTTTGAATAAGTTTTTTGGAGGAGAGTTTCCCGTTGGATTTCTGAACTCTTCTTTATAGCTGCATTAACACATGCTGGTGCATAGCCTCTTGCTAAAAATCTAGCTTTGCTGTCTGCCTGTGCTTTAATTAACTCCCTCGGCAACTGCAAATCCTCTTTAGTCTAAGCATCTCCCCATAGGGGATGCTATAGATCAAATGAGGTGGGTGGGAACTGCTCGCATGTAAGAGAGTTTCCTGCCGTGGGTTTTCTGTGCAGTGTGGTCTCTATCTTATTTTCCTTAATAAATACCTCAACATCAAGGAAAATAACTCTTTCTGAACTGATGGTAGAAGTAAAATGGAGATTAAGGCTGTTGTTGTTAAGATCATCTACAAATTCTTGTGCAGCCATACTGGGACCTTGCCATATAACAAACAAATCATCAATAAATCTATACCAGCATTTTATATTGTTAATCAATGTTGTTTCATGTTGTTTATGCAGGACCAGCTCCTCCCACCACCCCATATGCAAGCAAGCATAGCTGGGGGAGAAGCTGGCCCCCATAGCAACACCCCGTTGTTGTTGATAGTGGGTGTTTATATATAATCTCTCTCTCTTCAAAGAAAGCCCTGAGCTTTGAAGTAGCACTCCACGAAAGTATGTTTGACAAAACCTTTTATTCAGGAAAGCGGCATCCATAAATCCAATTGGTGTCTTTCCCTGCCGCGTTTCGGTGCTCCAAGCACCTTAATCATAGGGCGGCAATTTGGTAAAACATGTAACAGACCTCCACCTTTTATACCCTCTTGGCAATCGCTTTCCAGTAAGCGGTATGCCAGGAGTAGAAGTCCCAATTCTTCCATTCCGGTACAGCCACGCATTTACCAACAGTGTTTTCCTGCCAAATTTCATTATTTAACAGCCCTCCGGTGGGCCTCAGATTACAATGTCCGCTTTCCATTCTTGAAACCTTCGTGCTGCGTAGGCGCTGCAGTTTTGATTATTTATTTATATATATATATATATATCTATCTCACCACGCAGCTCCTTCCGGATTAGCGGGACCCATGAGAAGTGGCGCACACGCCGGCAGAGCGTACCGGCAAAATAATCCCACACAAGTTCAAAGTACGTGCGCTCTCAGGATAATCAGGACTCAAAATAAACTTGCAAAGTGTTTATTTACACAACGTGTTTGAACTGCATCCGCAGTCTTGATCACGTGTAAGGTGCACCGCCTGTGACTGGCTTATAGAACAAAACATGGTAAAGATAAACGATGGCAGTTTAAAAGGCAAAACTCCAGGTAAATAATACGGCCATATTGGAGTGGTGACTCAATACAAATAAAGATTTTTCATGTCAAAATGCACAGAAATAAGCTAACAAATGTTGCACAGAGCCAAAACATATTAGTACGAATGTGAAAATAAACTACTATGGTCACTCAAAAGCATAATATAACCGAGAATGATTCATCTGGAACATCATATGCGATGCAACCCACATCATGTTGCAAACAATATGCATAAAGGTTACTCTAAGTACAAACTAATGAGGGGAGATGTTGTGAAATCCTGTTGCCCTCTTTCTAAAGTCGTGATACTCTAAACCGACAATAGTAATGTTAAATGCATGTCGTTCATTAAAAAAAGTGATCCAGTCTGCCCCAGTGGGATGACTTTGTCAAATGTCGATGTCGTAGCGATAATTAACATGCAAAGGTGCACGGGTGTCTGATTGCAAAAAAGAGGACCCCCCCCCCACACAATCTAATGGATGGAAAAATCACAGTCAATGGCAAGTGCCTGAGTGTATCCAACCCAAAGATGGAGACTAGTCCATAGTAAGTGCTGTAGGATCTCAGTCCAATAAGTGTCTGACAACAGGCAAAGACCAACATCAATATCCCCAATAGCACGTATATCTGCTCATATGGTGAATAAACATTGCGGAGTCATAAATTCTGACAGGCGGAGCCCCGCCTGCCACCACTCACAGCATCAAACCATGTAAAGGAATCAAACAAAGTGAAGTGAAAACGAAGAAAAGGTTAGGAAGCCTGTGTCAGTGATTCCAGGTGAATTGGGCCCCTTCCTTTCCTCCTGCAAAAGAAACAAGAAAAAAACACAAGATTAAAATAGTGAACATCTGGGGTTTCATAAGTTCACACTACTAATATTACTGAGTTCCTAATGCCTCAGTAGATAAAGGAGGGAAGAGACGTGTGCATAGTGCAAACCGAAGGATTAAAAACAGAGAAATATCATGGACATAAGTATATATATACACAGCAAATGTCAAAGATTACGGAGAATCCTGGAGGCAAAGAAAATGGCGGGGAAAGAGTGAGAGAGCTATTCTTCTCTTAGGTGTATGGCTAGCTCCTCATCTTGGTTCAATCCCACCGGTATCTTGGTTTGGAAATCGACAATATACTTGGATTCTCTTTGCCTTAGTCTGAGAGTTCTATCTCCCCCCCCCCCCCGGATCATTCGAAATCTGCTCAAGTACGAAGTAACTAAGGAGGGTGGAGTCAGAAAAGTGTTTATCTTGGTAGTGTCTGGCGACTGGGTATTTGGGATCCTTTGTTTGTTATCGCCCTCGTGTTCAAGTATGCGTTTTTTGGCCATCAAGGTTGTGCTACTGATGTACCAAAGTTTGCACAGGCATTCTATGACATGCACTAAGAAATTAGTGCTGCAGGTAAGGAATTGTGTAATGACTTTTCTGCGTGTACTCTGCGTAAGTTCTTTGCGAAACATGCTGTTTTTGCATGCCTTACAATGCCCACAGGGAAAAAATCCCTGTAGGCCATGCTCACTGTTGGTCGTGTATTTGGTGATGTCACGGAGCCCCGGAGGGGACGATCGAATGAGGTAGTATCCTGACTGAACTATTCTCCTTACAGAGTGCAAATAGCACGGGGTCCCCACCGTTCTGAAGGCTCATGACGCCTCGGATTTCTGGATAATAAATTGATATAAAGGCATTACCTTGTCGCAGTACAACTGATCATAATAGGCATATTTTGCAACATTAATTCATTATTTCTACACATATGTCCTGTGTATAGACGGTATTATACTGTCCATGTGAGTAGGGTAGGGATCTGTGTACCCGTCCTGAAGAAGAAGCAGCACGCTTCGAAACATGTTGACACACGCAGGAGGTTTTGTACATTAATACATCACACCTCCACCTCACCTTTTTAACAATACCGGCACGGAGGCCTATTAAAATTCTTTTTATTCCTCACATGCTAGGTATTTTTTAACACTCACTTATTTATCCCTTCCTGACCCTACCACTCACCCCCTCGCACATTACTGTTCTGTTTAATCTCAAGTTTGACGTTCTAGATACTCTGCCACTGTTTTGCTGATGTTGCCAGTCGGTAAAATGTTACGATTGTTCACATTGAGTTTTCTTATGAAGTCTCTGGCTTCAGGTTCAGAACCCCTCCAGATAATGAACAGGTCATCGATGTACCGCAGCCATATCGTGACCTGTTCAAAATCTCGGGAGAGAACTGGATCCCGAAGAATCTCCTCCTCCCAGAGTCCCATAAAAAGATTGGCGAAAGTGGGAGCAAAACACGATCCCATCGCTGTACCGGTGGTCTGTATGTACGGAGCACCGTCAAACAGAAAGATGTTGTTCTTGAGACAGTACTCTAGGATCATTTGGCTATGCTCCCAAAATCTGACGTCTCTTTTTGAGAAAGTGCCTGCAAGCCTCCTGACCTTGTTGATGGTCTATAATGATGTCTAGGGAATGTACGTCAAGTATGATGAACATGAAGTCATCATTCCAAACGATGTCCTGTATTTTCCCCAGGAAATCTTTGGTATCTCTGATATAACGGGGGAGTTTCATGACATGTTCTCTCAAAAAATGATCAATGTACTTGGACACATGTTCCGCCACACTCCCCCTGGACGATACAATAGGTCGTCCAGGTGGATTGTGCAGGTCTTTGTGCACCTTGGGCAAGAGAAATAGGACAGGTAATTTAGGATGATCCCTTTTGAGGTAACAATACTCCTCCCACACAAGGATACCCCTATCTTTCCATTCTGTAAGCTTATCCCAAATGTTGGTAATACTGGTGCTATAGACCTCCCTAGAAATGGGGAGATAAAACTTGTCATTCAGTTGCCGAAGGGCTTCACCAATGTACTGTTCTCTATCCAATATCACGATGTTCCCACCCTTATCTGCAGGGCGAATGACAATTTCATTGTCCTCTGCTAAAGCCTTAAGTGCCTGCCTCTGATTGAAATTGATATTACATGATTCTTTCTTGTTCTTGTTGATTTTGTGTCTAAAATCCATGAGTGCCTTAGTGACATTCTCATGAAAGGTGTCTATCCCATCGTGGGGAAGGGTGGGCAGAAACGTGGAGCGTGGTTTAAAATGAGTAGTGGCAGCTGCGTCATATGTGATGTCTAATTCCGTCAGAACTTGCATTTCATTGACCTCACTCTCATTACTGTTGGGATCCTGTTGATATTACAACATTGTGACGAGTGTCAATGTCACCTATGGCTAAATCACTATCAGTGTAGGTACTCCCTCCACCTGTTTTCTTGTTACTGCCTAGTCTCCAATTTATGCCATTTTTTTAGCTTGAGTTTTCTTACATATTTAAACAGATCAATTCTGGTGTTGGTATAATCAAAAGAGGAAGAGGGGCAGAAGGAAAGTCCCAGACAAAGTGTCAGTTTTTCAATGGCACTAAGTGCTCTCTTTGAAAGATTAACAATAGTTTTATTAACCATGGCAGGATCCATTAGTAGGCTTTTCCGGCGCGTGTCTTGCTGTTTCCCATGCCGCCACGTCCCTTGCCTCCTCTGCCAGCGTTGTTTGATACGTCTCCGTCTGTTTCTTCTTTTCCTCTGCCTCTGCCCCGACCTCGTCCTCTCGATTTCGGTGCTGGTGTATCCCTGGTTGTTTGACGGCCTATTAAGTTTATTTGGAGTCCTGGGTCCTGATTATCCTGAGAGCGCACGTACTTTGAACTTGTGTGGGATATATATATATATATATATATATTGCGTGGTAAAGGCCTATTAGTGCTAAACAATGAGGGTAACAAATGCTTGGTAAAGGCACTGTGATGTAAAAATTGCATTGCAAAGACTGTTCCCGGTGTGGGTGACAGTTGGGCTTTGTGTATTTCTACTAGAAAGCCACACACAATGAGGAGCTTAGGCGTGACTGGATGGGCCTTCACTGGCAGGATGGGAGGGAGAAGATGGACCCAGCCCCACTTACACAAGCTGCATCCTGTCTCCACACAAAGGGCTGGATACCCCCTGTTGTTCGTCTGGAGCCAGGGACAGGAAGGCAGGGCACCTGTGCACTTCAAAGGCAAGCCTCTAGAAGCTTCTCCCCATTTCAAAAGCACGTCTATGTATAAATACTGGACCTTGGACACCACCACTTCAGTACACTTCTGGACCTGTGTATACTCTGCTAGGAAGAAGGACTGCTGTGCTGCTATAAGGAATCCCACTATGCTGGACTGCTGCTCGGAAGGAACTGCTACCCTGCTGTGCTGACCAGCTGCCTTTTTTTAAACAATTTTTATTGGGTTTTTATTTTTTTATTTTTTTAAATTGAGTAAATATAGCAGGATAAGAACAGGCAGCATTCATTGAATACTTTACAATTTCAGTACAAGAAGTGCAAGGATACAAGATTTGGCAACTTTACAGTCCATATGAAAGGGGAAATAACACATATCAGGATGTCGGTTTCAGCTTGTGCGTCGTTCTGTAGGCTGAAAAAGGAGTGTACTGGCTCGTAACAGGTTGTAAATGTCAGAATCATTCAGCTGCTTGCGGCGCGTAAAGCTTCACTGTGGCTTAATGTCTCCCCGCGTCTCCTAGTAGGATGAGGGGGCCCAATAAATGATAACATATAGAGTCTCCGTCAAATGGCATGGAAGGCTGAGGATGGGGATAGGTCTCAGAATCGGGAAGCAGTAACCAAGGTTGTGGAGGCAGGAGCGGTGTTGGTAGAATGATGCTAGACAAAATTAGGGGGTTTGCGGGCCGGAAGGTCTGACGTGGGTGTTGACAGGGGAGGGGTTGGGGGAGTGTCACGGGAAGGGTGTCGGAGCACGACCTGCTGCCTTCTTGCCTGAGTGAGAAGGACTGGACCTGCAGCTCTTGAACCCAGAGTGGCTCCAAGGCTAGTTGGCTGGCCTACTGTTCTGAAGCCTCAGGTACACTGCAGGCTTCCAACAACCTCTCATCTTCACCTGGACTCTGCCATCTGTGAGTCTGCTCTGCCAAGTGATGCCACCCCAGTCCTGGACCCTTGGAAGTGGGTTCAAGTTGCCTACAAGCCTCTATGGTTCCAGTGGAGCAGACGCATCATCTCATCTGCTGCGCGGCGCAAACCTGAGCAGAACCCAAGCATCGCTGCCTGGATTGGACCCGTCGCAGAGACGTGCATCGCAGCCCTCCGGAACAACCAAATTGCCCCTACTGCATGACGCACCTCAGCACGGGCCCTCGCCGACACTGCCGGACTCATCGCAGCTGTTCTGAACCGACGAATCCCCCCGACTGAGCGCCGCATCCTCGGCGCTGGATTTCACATTGCAAGCCCAGTAGATGGGATCCTCGACGACACAGGCCCTCTCATCGCAGCCTCACCGAATCTTGGAACTGGCGCGTTGCTTCGGCTGCGCGATGTATCAGCACAGATCCTCGCAACGCGAACCAGGATATAAGGTACATTGTTCAGCCATCCCAACTGTAGCCTTCCCCCGCTCCATCGCGGTCGGCCTGAGCTTGTGACTTTGTCCCGGCTTGGCGCGACCAGATATCCACAGTTTTTTTTTTTTTTGCTTTTTGGTGCTATTTTTGCTCAAATCTTTCAAATTGAATATCTCTGGTTCTCTTAATTGGGTTTTTGTCGTTTTTGGTCTTGTTTTATTTATGGGGAAAAAAAGTCAATTTTTCTCCCTAGTGTGGGATCATTTTTGTGTGGTGATTCTATTTTTTACTGTTTGAAATGTTGCACAAATACTTTACACATTGCCTCTAAGTTAAGCTTGATGGTCGAACACATGTTATTTTAGGGTTGGCTTGTGCCTCACCCTGACAAGGGGTGTGGTTGCTGCTTGACCAGGGCTCACACCCCAATCAACCGACAACCCAATTTCTCACAAAGGGAATTTCATGGTAGCCAAAGGCAGCACAACTTCAAGAAAGATTTAATCGGCACATTATGCTGGGCTTTTATCTAGAAGGGCTGGGTTTCATACAATAGTTGCTTCTCTAAGACTATTTTGAGCTAGCAACAACAGTTTCGTTTTTAGTATTGTTGATTCTGTAAACCAAAGAAGGATGAGAGACTTTGCGTTGGCCTACATGTTTTGATACCTGTCATCTGGTGATTGTGTACATGTTTTGGCAATTGATATATTACCCCAAATAGCTATTTGTGTATTTTGTTTAGAAGATTTTATGTTCGGACTGATGTGCACCCCTGCCCTGACTGACCCAGCTGCATGGATATCTGGATTCCTGGTACCGAATCTTGGTAATTGCGAACATGGATCATGCATGAGCACCATGGCCTAGACCTGCCTCTGTCTCACGGTGATGCAGTCTGTTTAGATTAGGAGACTGTTGGGGCTGTTGCCCGTTTCCGTGATCCCTGTAAGCCAGAAGAGAGCCACTCAGAGTTTTTGGGCAGTCGCCTGGTGCATCTGACCTCGTTGGGGCAGTCACACGAGTTGGAGGAGTCCCTGCGACCAGAGGGGAGAGTCCGAAGCAAGGTCAGAAACTGCCCTGCAGCATTGCCCCTGCAGCCTGAAGCTGTTGTCACCTGTGAATGCCTCAGTGTGCCTCAGTGTGCCTCCGTCTGACCGCAGGAGGACACGGTGCGAGCTGCTCATTGCCAGAGCGTGGGAAGAGGCACTCCGACTCCCAAGCTCTTCTGAAGGCTGCAGTTGTGTAAGACTGGAGCAAGGACGCAAACTTGCATAAGCTCGGCAGATTAGTGCCGGAAGAGCTGAAAGTTTCAAGACCAAAGTCAGGCTTTGATATGCATCGCAAGTGCGGGCAGCACCGGTAGGCTCACCTCCAAAGATCTGTCAGTGATACGTTGGTTAGGGTGGATAAGGAGGGGGAGGGGACCCGCGATGGAAACACGGCCCAGATCTGCACTAGGGCGCTATCCTTGAGAGACCGTGTGTTTGATTTATTTAGTGTGCTGTGTTTGCATGCAGAATAAATGTCGCTTCTCTTACTAAAGAAGGTATTAAGAGCCTTGAACTGCTTGACCTGCGCTATCACTAGAATCAAGCACTTAAGGAGTAGTACTTAGCCCAGTTACTCATGGCCCATAGTAGGTCGGGCCTCGGGACACCAGGAGTAAATGCATGGTTGGAACCAGTAACCCCTGCTTGCCCCAGGACCCTCTGAAAGGGGTTCTGACATTGAACATCTAATATTTTTAGTATTGATTCAGGGATAGACAAGCTGTAATTGTTTTTAAGCTCCCAGTAGATTTCTACCTCTGCATTCCGAGGATTTCAAGAGAACAGTAGTCCAAGCATTAATAACCTCCAAATTAGATTATGGAAATGCTCTCTACCTGGTCTCCCTGATTACCTCCTGGGTTGACTCCAGGTGGTGCAGAATTTAGCTGCAAGGATTCTCCTTAACCCCTTCAATTAGAACACGTATGTCCTCACATCCAAGAGCTCTTCACTGGCTTTACATGGAAAAAAAGGATCCTTTTTAAGTCAATGGTCCTTGTTCCCAAAGCTTTGCATGCTTCAGGAGCCGGATACCTGAGAGAGAGGGTTGACATGAATATGTCCCTTCCAGAAATTTTACGCTCCTCCTATGAGCGTCTGTCGAGAGTTCCCAAAATTCAGCGGGCAGAATCTTTTCCTATCTTGTGCCTGTCATATGGAACAAACTTCCTCTGGAACTGTGTTCCATAATCAATCTTCCCATCTTTAAGAAAATATTAAAGACATGGGTCTTTCAACAATCCATATAAGACCATCATTGTGGGTGCAGGCTTCCTGATCTAGCCCCGGGACACTATTAGTAGCTGTGCGCTGTATAAATCCTGTTAACATAACATAGATGCTGGATAGCTTGTGGCAAAGGGAGTGCTGTCTTTAGTACTTGCACTTTAACTGTGGTGGTTTTTCTGTAATCATTTTACCTGGCAATCCTTTCCTTTTCTGTGACCTGTAATTTTGTCAAAACTAGGCATGCTAGAACCCTGACAATGTTTATGTGGAAGGGGAATGCAACTTCTCATCCTTGTTCTCTTGGTTGTTCTCTGGGTGTTAAGACAGTTGGTTAGGCAGGGTATGGAAGAAGGCTTTAAGGAGGTTATAAGCATAAGAACCTATTGTATTTGTAACTGAGGAGTCACTTGCCTCTCTGTGGACCCATCTTTATGGGTTAAAATGAAGGCTCTCAAAAAAAAAGGGGGCGACAAAGTGCACACCTACTTCTTCCAAATTTACTCAGTTAGTTCGTCGTTTAGACAATTAGCGTGCAAGCCCGGATTCGTGGTGTGCCCTACAACCACGCGCTTGTCAACACATCAAAACTGGAGCGAGGTAACACCCCAGTGCCGGACGCACAGCTGAATCCTTGATTTATAACCGACGTCACAAATTTATCTGTATTTCATAATTGTTTATTCCATGTTTTCCAAAACTTTGTGCCATTCTCATTTCTTTTTCTCATATCACATGAGAGGCGCTTATGTATTCACAAATTTCTAAATGTAGCAGATATGCCAATCCAGGCCTTTTTCTGAAACACGAAGTGTACATAAATCATCCTCAGTAATTGGTCTCATTTTACCCAATGCATTTCGGGCCCTTGCATGGCCCTTCGTCAGGGGTTTACTGCAAATTAAAACATCAATATTAGATTGTGTGTTCAGATCTCTGCGCATTTAAACTATTATGTAATACCACATAGAATCCATGCCTTGTATTAGAACTCACCCCTTAATCATCGTTTTCCCTCTAAATCCGTAACCAAATGCTACCGCAAAAAATCTACCCAGGCCAACCTCTCTCTACTTACAATACCTTCCCTTGTTATGGCTTTACTTCCATATCTGAAACCCTCAAAGACCGTTTCTCCTAAGCTGATACTAGACCCTCTTCAGAGTTAGCTGCCACCCATAGACAAAATAACATTAACACTGACCCATACCTTCAACTTCTATCAGTGTGATCACCTTCTCAACAAAATCTCCGCCTTCCCTGTAATCCTCTCACTACTTACTCTACCTTAGCAACTCCTGTGACGTGACCCCGCCCCACCTAATGGACCGTTAGCTTTTAACCTCCACTACTCTTTTGCCTACAGGTCCCATACCACACTGCGTCTACCGTCACACTAACCTCGGTGTAATGTTTTGACCTCCCCTGTTGATTACACTGATACACCCCCTATTTTCCAAAACTCCCTGAGCATCTAGCTCGAATACCCCGCCCACCCGTAGATGTTATCTATAACGTTGATAGTGCAAAATGTGCATTAGATTTTCAAACGTGAGACAAAAATAAAAATAAAGGCATGCTGTACAAATTGACAATACACTAATTCACGCATTTGTTATTTGAGCATTAACACAACCGTCCATCATGTTGTTTTTTTAAGAATACAGTTCATTAGCTCCCGCTTCCTCAGATGAGATGTTGTTGAATCGTCTCATGTGAATATGTCCTTTTCGTAGGTTTCTTTTGCCAGTAATCCATGGGTGCTACTTGTCTGGAGGGCAGTCAAAAATTACTCTTTAAAAAAAAAAGGCTGACATAAGCGTGCGAGGTGAATATGTATGCAGTTAGGTTGCATGCAGGGCCTGGTCTTTGGCATATCCACTGACCAAAATAGGCTGTTGCATTGCCAACCTTTTTCTCCTACTATACCTGTGGGATGTTCGCAGTGATTTACTTGATGAAATGAATGGTGAGGTGATATGTGAGGAAACTGGTAATTGACGTTACGTGATGTAATTGTCACTTTTGTTGCCATCTGTGACATGTGAGATATGAGTTGTACAATAGGAGGTGAATTATGATTTGCTTAGCTAACCGCCCTACTTGTGTGGCCAGCTGTAGTGGGTTTTGGCAACGTGGTCTTGCCTGCATCCAGGCTCTGCGCCCAACTTCCTGTGTGCTTAACTCCTGCTGCGCACAGCCTTTGGCCATGTGGAAAGGGGCTGGCCGCAGGGCCTGGTGAGCAGCCATGAGTATATGGTATTGGCATCGTCAAGCCCTGTGTCAGTCCCCTTACCTTTCACACCTACCACATTGTGAGCTATTAGGATATTGGATGGAAGGATATAAAGATATACAAGGTACTAACAATCTCTAACCCGGCCCATAACTCTTTACCATGTACACCGACACTTGATTTCATGTACTGGAATTTTTCCTTCCATAGCTGCAGTTTGCAAACACTTTTATTGGTGGTTGAGTGTAATTTCTCCTTGAGCTCTCGATCTGGTGATTGCAGTTACCATATTAGGATGCTCTGTATTTGGCAGGAGGATCACAAGCCTTTATTTTCAAAATATTCACAAACTAGTCATCGTTGTGATCAGTTAGGGACCAAACTAGTAACATCAGGAGGAATAAATAAATAAAAAAATCATTAAATAGGCAGATCTGTCCCTAGCCTAGCTTACATTCCGGATAGAGAAGAAAACAAGCATTGGCATAGCCAATAGGTCTCGCCTTTGGGACCTTTATAAGTATTTAGTTATGCAACACAATATCCTTGGTGCAACAACATCAACTGTTGCATGGCTAAACACTTATAAGGTCCCAAAGGCGAGACCTATTGGCTATGCCAATGCTTGCCTATTGAGCTTCACTTGTGATGGGCCACTGAGGCCCTGTGGATATGACCTGAGGGAAGACCTAAGCAACGGATGCTGTATTTCTGCTAAAAGTGAAGCATCGAATAAGGACGAAACCGTCCGTGGGCCCGTGCATATTCTACACATGTATAGTACACATATACACTACACACATGTTGCAACACAAATATATTACTACAAACATATTACTACACATATATTTCTAAGCACATTTATTACTACACACGGGATCAGTTGCTTTTAAATCTGTCTCTCATAGGTAGGATAAAATGTGCTTCTTGAGCTGCGTCCTTTATCATCCCCTGCTTCTGTAATCCCAAAAGTCCCGTCTTAAAGGGACCCCTCTGCACTGCGGGACCATCTTGTGCTCAGCAAAAGTAGACAAAGCATTGTATGAACACATTGGCACTGTATGTGTGCGAGAAGATGGGCCCTCCAGGTACACTAAGAATTACCTATTCCACATTTAGAAAGGCACATGCCACTCGTGTTATGCGTTATACGATTACTGTTAATGTATACTGAAAAATGCATGCACGGTATCAAAATTTGGGAACTGTTTCCGCGATGGTCTCTTTTGCCCATAATATCTAAAAGAGATGCTTTAAAAAACACACATTACGCACCTGCTGGGAACATTTTCACGAGTACCTGTTGCGCATGGAGTTTTAAAGAAACTCGCATTTCGTGAACACATATTTACCATGAAGTGGGTGTGCTCTAAATACTCAGAAATCTAAGTGCTTCTTAAAGTGGTCTCCATTCAGTCCACGAGTCGAACGAACTACACCAGTAAAGCAGGGAAATTCGTACAGGTTTAAAACCACAACAAAAAAATCAGGGTTTCATTTCGTTTAGCAGCCGAATGGGTTAAAATATGCTTGCCTTGCCGGCTCAGATTACAATGAGAAGCCTCTTCTTTCCCAGCAGGGCTATGCTCACACGAGCCCTTAGATCTACCGTGAGGGGGCCAGTACGTGTGTGCCAGCCAGAGGTGGATACTGTGGCAGTGGAAGCAGAGAAGGGCTGGGCGGACCTGCAGGGCACTGTCTAGGAAGATCCGAGCCGGTACCTAAGCAGGGGAGGCGTACACGGAGGGGCTGAAGGAAGGTGTGTGCGTGATGGACACGCTGTGGGCTAACTGCGCGCTGCAACATCAAAGCGCAGCTCGGGACCAGTGAGGCGCGCTGCGTCTTTGAGAGCGCACGAGTGCACACGAGCAGCACGAGCGGCAAGGTACCACGGGAGCCACACAACCACTTGCTGCACTCCCCAATGAGCATGCGTGCTGAAATGTAGGTACTATGAAGGGGCACTGGGAATCCCTGTGAAAAAGGAATGTTGACAGTTTGCACTTTTACAGAAGGGATAGTGTCACAACCGATGTTTGACGGGATGAGCCAATTGGAGACGATGCTGTCCTGAGCAGCCGGCACACCTGTCTGTGGCTGGAAGAGTGAGACTTCTGCAGGGCTGAAGGTGTGAAGGACCGGCCAGGGTTCGAGCAGAGGTTTGTGGACGGAGATACTTGGGTGATAAAGCATGAAGCAGGGCAGGTTGGTTCTCCAGGGCATCGTCTGGTTTCTCTGGAGTTGCTGGACACTGCCAGGACAGGGCAAAGGCGGTCTGGGGGACAACCATATGCAGTCGATCTTCATCTACCGGCGGCTGAGGAGCCATGAGCGGCAGGAGATCCAGAGGGAGATTCTGTTCATCCTGGGCCTGCCGCACCGCCCGCGGCCCTTCTCACCTGGCAAGCAGGCGTCCTCGGCGCCGCTCTTCATGCTCGACCTGTACAACGCCATGACCACGGAGGAGGCGGCTGAGGAGCTGGGCCCCCGAGAGCCAAGCACTGCGCAAGGCGCAGCCCGCAGCGGCCAACGGGTACCCGCGCCGGGCGCAGCTGTACCGGGCCAGCACCCCGTCCACCCAGAGCACGCCTTTGGCCAGCCTTCACGACGCCAACTTCCTCAAAGACGCCGACATGGTCATGAGCTTCGTCAACCTCGGTAGGTGCCACTGGGCCTAGCCTTTTGCGCAGGGACGATGTTGCCTGTCCCCCTTCTCTGATGGTTATTCCAGCTGACAAGTGCCAAATGGATTTGAACTGTGCTCCAAAAATGTCACAGAAGTTCTTTTCAGAGTGGTTCTACTAGACCTAGTCTCTGCAATGGGACTGTTTAGCCACCCACTGCACTTCCACGAAGAAGTCTTTTAGTACAAGGAAAGACTGGTTGGTACAAGCATGGGTTTGAATCCAGGCTCGGGTCCACTCAGCCATTCATCCTTCCGAGGTTGATGAAAAAGAATACTAAAGTCATTGGGTAACAAATGCCTTAAATGTTTAAACCCACGCCAGGTTCCGAAGTGATGCTTTTAAACTAAAATGCAGTGAAGAAGCTGGTATTTCTGGCTACATTTTGGAAATGGTTTCTGAGTCTTAATTATGCATATTAATTTTAGTCCTTGTTTTTTTCCCTTGAAAAAAATCTTATGTTTTTTTTCTAATGGATTTATATAGTCTACTTTCCAAAAATCACACGGATAGAGCCCGCGTGTCACTGTTCCGCTGGAATTTCCATCCAGGTCAATTTGTAAGAGTGTTTGCAGGCATATTGTGTCACTTTACCATGTTTACCACTTCGCAGTCCCCCCTTTAGCCACCGAGGTTTATTCTGCTTAATATTGTTGTAAAATAAGTTAAACCCTGGGACTGCCTCTCTCACTACACCCTCAAGAAGTTAAATGAAACACTTGAGTTTCTCAACTTCGCCTTCAAATATAAACACCATTAGCCATTCTGGCGAACGCTGTGCGAGCTCCCCAAAAGCTATCTGAGAAAAGGGCAACTCCTTTCAAGAATTATGTGCATTCAACATTTACAGGACACACCTGATAGTTGATTCAGGGTATTCCATTGTCTCATATATACACAGCAGGAAAAATGCCGTTACTTATTCTCAACTAGAATTCAACTCTTCCTACATGTTTTGAAAATATTGACTCCAGCTGCAAGTATGAAATAACACATGAATGATCTTAGAGCTATAATTTCTGAAGTCGCCGGAGTGCGCTGAGTTCTTGGTAGTGGTAGCTGTTGACACGACGCCTGCTATGCTGAAAGGCAACACGCTGTCAGGCACGGAAATAATGTCTGTGTTGGCCCTGATATTGCTTCTTTACACCCCATGAAATAGTGGCTCACACTCTCAGCGCCCATTCTGTGCAAGGGCCCCTTTGTTACGAAGTTACTTTTTATATTAAACATGTTTTTGCTGTTATTGTAGAAGCAGTGTTGCACCTTTGTGTGATCATGTGGATCTTAAACGTCAGATTGACAATATAAAGAGAGGAAAGAGCTATTTTTGCCAACTGACCGACTGGTCTGTTTTTAGCGTTTTCTTTGATTAAGCCGCAAAGTGCCTTGTTCCTGAAATGGCGTTGGGGATGAGAACAGCGTCAACAACAAATGAGCGGCTAAAACTGAAAAGCGCCTTGGGGACGTGCCGTTAACATTCTCTGTTTAACATCGAATCATTCGGACACTCTGAGATTGGAAGGGTCATTTGGGAGCCAGCCTCTCGTTGGTTCCTCATACTTAGGAATGGTTCGGAATGCCCGCTTCCATTGCTCGTGAGGCCGTGTTTACAAACCAGCGGGGACAGCCTGTGACCCGTGAGTCAGGAAGGAAATGTTTAGGCCACGTATCATGTGGGGTGGGAGCGCGCAGCGGACCGCGAGGGAAGACAGGCGGGAGTGGTACGTGCGTGCGTAGTCTTCACTTTTCAAGCACTCGTGCTTGTGGCGTGCCGCTGCTCGCTCCCGCAAGGTGGATGCCGCCACAAGCGCGAGTGCAGTGCTTGAAAAGTGAAGACCGATGGCTAAAGGCCCTCCTAGAGCAGCGCATGCGCGCTGCCTAGGCGAGACCTAAAAAACTATGGCCACAAACCCTGGCCAGACTAAACATGGGATGGGGGATAACAATTTGTCAAGAGCTTTCCTTTTGCCCTGTCTGGCCTAATTCACACATTGTCTTGGGGAAATGAGGTGCTTTTTTATTTATTTAAAAAAATTTTTTTATTAGTGGTCCACTGCCAGCCTTGGCTGTCCATATCGTTCCAGTGAGCCCACAGACAGCCTTCTACTCCTTAGTATACCTCTGCCCTTTCCAAAGGGAAGTCATTTTCCACTACACTCATAATATCTCCGGCCTTGCAGAAGAACAACATTCTGTCTTTAGTTAAGAAATGCTTTCCATGTTTCAGGCATGAAGGGAGTCGGATTTAAGGTTAAATTAACTTTTTTAGTTTTGTCTCGTAGGCTGTGTTGAAGCCCCATTTGCCCCAGTCATCCTTAAATGAAGTTTTTTTTAAAGTAAATGTTTATATATCTAAGGTGTTTAATAGACATATCATTATTATTGCGGGATAAAGTACTACTGCCACTCGCTATAAGCAAGTCACCAATGAGTTCTTTGACCATATAAAGGAACAAGGCCGAAGGCAAAGTTCCTTTATAAGTTCATGGAACTCCAAAGTGACTTGCAATAATCTTATAAAATACAATAATGGGTAATTAATACCTTATACCTGGTCACACCGTTACCCTACCCACAAACACGTCAGTCCTCAGACATGAACAAAAGTAACATGTACAGTGCAAAAATAAACACCAAAAAAGCAGAATATTATTATTTGTTTTTATAGAATCAGTTTGTCAGATTTAAAAAACAATTGTACTGTGCTTTGTAGAAACACAGTGATTCTATCGTTCCTCTACTGGCTTAGTGCCTGGAAAAAATAAACATGTTGTCATAAATATCTTGCTTGTGAAAAAGAGGACCTGCCTTTCACCCTAGCTCCTGGCAGAAAGTATTGTGATGTCAGACATCCACTGTAAAAACTTATTACAGTTTAGAAGCTACGTCATTTCGATATTACAGGCGACAACTGTATTAGAATAGTAAAAACATATTATACTGTATCTTGTCTCACCTTTCACACCATCTTCCTTGAGCTAAATCTTGCCTACTTGACTCGATAGTCCGAGAAGCTTGCGCAGCCATCTTCCCATTGCTGAGTGAATATATAGTGTCCTGGCTGGTATAGAATATCTAATTTGTCCGCGACTGCAGAAATGGGGTTGTAAAGGATGGGACTTGTAGGAATATCGATTATTATTAAGGGAGAGAAGTTGATAACCTCAACAAATATAAGCAATCTATTGCCAAATGAATAAAACGCAGGTGCCAGTTCGGCATCCTGGTGTCTGTGGCTCAAGTGAGGTGCTTTGTTCTCCGAACATGTGTAGAATGTTCTAGCAGCATAAAATGAATGACACACGAGTAATTCAGCTAAAACGTGAAAACTAGTTAAGTAAATAGGAAAATTTAATTAATGTAATGCAAAAAAATTCAGTTTAACGGATCAGAAGCTATGGTTTGTTTTTCATTAACGAAATGGCAACAAGTATTCCCATAGTTATATCCAGATTGTTCTCATATGGCCCAGTGCTTTTTAGGTGGAGCCTGGGCAGCGCATTGCGCTGCTCCACGAGGCATGCGGTATCAGTGTGCACTTGAAGCTCCGCCCACTCTCAACCCATATTTTTCATTGGCTTGTGTCTTTGTCCTTTGTAAATGCTGGCTTCTGATTTGGTAAGCGGCTTGACTTCATTTGTAACCTCGCATAAGGACTGGCCCTTTTACTTCTGTTGTTACACCGTCTGTGTTATTTATTCTGTAAGCACTATTTCTTTAGTGAGTTTTGTCTTCTGCAGGCACGACTTGCTTTGCAGCAACTTTCAGCACCATGCCCGCTTTCACTTTCCAAGCAGCCGGGACAATGGCGGCCGCTTCTTTGGAATGCCATAAGTCTCGCATTTAGGAGAATTTGAGCTATTTGCATTGTAAATGACAATAGCTTAAACTCTTGCAAATGCGACACCTATTGCTTTACAAATATTTTTTTTGTGGGTTGTTTCCAAGCACCCCATGCCGCGCTTGCACTTAATACAGGCCACACCCCCTTCTTTAGACGTGGCTCGTTTAAAGAAAGGGGCGTAGCCTCTTAAGTGCAAGCGCAGCATGGGCTGCTTGGAAACAAACAATATTTGCAATTCAATAGGTCTCGCGTTTGCGAGAATTTAAGCTATTGACATTTACAGTGCCAATAGCTCAAAGTCTCGTAAATGCGAGACCTATTGCATTGCAAATGCTTGTTATAATGACTTTATTAGCATTGTACCAAACAGTGCCCCTACGTCCACCCCCCCCCCAATGAATGTTCTTAAAATAGTTTGATTTGCTGAGAATAGTTTCTGTGCAAAACACATTCTTACTAACTTGCAGCAGAAACTGTTTGTTTCCACCAGCCAAAAGTCCAGTGTCAACTCCTTGGTGCTTCTTTCTAAGTCAGCGCTGCACTCCTGTTCCTGGGCCCTCTTCTTAGCCCTGTGTAGACTTGACACAGCAGTGACTGTTGAACTACTCCTCTATTGGCTTTGTGGCGTGCAAGGCACTAACTCTCCTAGGGATAATAGAGAGCAGATCTTCTTGCCTCTCTCTGGCAGACAGCTATCTTCCCTAACAGTATGCTTTTGCTTCTCTTTCGGGTCTAAGGTAACTCAGTCTTCAAGATATCCGAAACCCCTTATTATAGGGCTAACACAGCTATGGTGGGGGTACTGAATACAGCCTTGCATCGTTCTAACCCTGCCACCTCCCGACTTGTAGCACATTTGTAGCATTCATGACCAAAGATATCAAAGGAAGCAATGTTATTTGTCGACCATCTTGAAAAACACTATCTCAGCAGTCTGTGCACCCCAGTCTGCCATAGGCTTGTCTGGCAAAATTTGGTACTGCCTTCTCTCCACCAGTGGGAAGCTGATTCATTTAAACTGGTCCTTCTCCGATTGTAGCCCAGTGGTTGAGAGGTGCTAGGGTGGCTATGGAATTGCCAGCTTCAAAGGCCTATTCACACTGCCCGTCCTTTGACACAAGGATGTCTTTGTGTCCTCCTTAATTTATTCCTCTGATGGATGCATGCTGATGTTTTCTGGAAGTGTGATGTCTTGTAGTTATTCGTATCTTTATCTTGCTAATAGAGATACTACAGTATAAAGTACGGTGGTCCCAGTATTATGACATCAAAAAATGTGTCAAATGGAAGACATACAAGAATATCCAAAATAAAAAATCAAGAAAAAAATTAATGCTACAATGTTATTTAATCACACTGAACACGACTTACAATTTGTAAGAACCACATTTAAGAGCAATAAACATTTGAACAATCATTGTTGAAGTGCCCAAATAAATAAGTGAAAAGGGAAGGAAAGTGATTCAAGTGAGGTAGTGAAATACGTGAAGTATAGTGATAAAAATCACAAACAAATTGTGAGGCATATCACAAACATATTAGCGGGCATATCTGATTCAATGCCACAACACTTAAATCATGATACATAACATCTAAATACAATAGATTCCAAAGCCATGTAACACAAAAATTCACAGTAGACGAAGTACTGTTGACGGAACTGGCATCAGTTAAAGTGTCGAGGTTTCGACCCCTGCATGAGTGTAGGTTCTTCTAACCCTTACTGGCGGGGTCTTCCTCAGGACTGAAGTGAGAGTGGAAAGGGCAGGGCACCTACAATAGGAGTAAAAAATGGATCAGACTATCCATTTCTAAATAAAGTGGGACAGTGACATAAAGAGTACTGGTCACTATATTTACCGTGAATGAAAAGAGAGGACCTCACAGAATTGAATGTTGTCAGGTCGTGCGGGGCTCCATGGCTCCACAATGGACATACAAAGAAGAGAGTGGGAAACACCTGCAAAAGTTAAGGTGTCTGTCAATAAGCTCTGAAAGCTAAGAAATTTAAACCAAAAGAATTAGCTAATAAAATAGAGAACTTACTCAAACGTTACATAGATCTTAACCATGAAGGTTGTACTCAATGGACTTGAATCCAGAAATCTGTGGTTTAAAAGTCGGAGCAGTTTCCAGAATTAATCTATGAAAACTGTCAACCTAATTGGAAGAAATAAAACATAACCAATGCTAAATACAGGACCCAATTAGAGTAAAGATATAGGTGCAAAAATATTACGTTCCCCAGCCGGATGAATCTAGAACCGGCCGCAAAGACTACGGGAGAGCCGACATGGAAGCATTAAAGAGTCAAACCGGGTAAGGTTAGTATGTGCTATACAATGACGCCGGGTGTCATAATTAAAAAATAGATATATATATATATGACTAATCCAGAGAGGCGCACTGCTGTTTAAAAGTAAACCCCACTCACTCTGGCAAAGGAGGGTGTCACATGAAGCAACCACCGGGACTATAGCATGCTCAGGCTAAGGACCATTTAATCACATCTCTCATCTAAACTCATCACGGAAAAGTGAAAGCGATATCTTAGGGACGTGCTCAATCGGACTAAAATAGAAAGTGACTGTGTGAAATAGTCTCGCTCGCAAGAAACTTTGAAAGTAAAACCGGGATAAAAATGGAACACGCTCAATTACCCCGAAGCAAACGCACACATTCACAGTGATGTATTACTACACAGGCTGAGAGCCGACCAATGGCAACAATTGCTAAACAGTCTGAATGAAAGTACTGTAAAACTTAGAACGTTATGAAGCTAATTGAGAAATAGAAACACCTAAATAGAACGGACGCACTCTAGGACATATTGTTACGAGCACACTCACCGTGATTAATCCATGGCTATCCCTGAGTTGTAACCAAGGTATCGTCGGAGAATCCGCTCCTTTAAATAGAGCCGTTATGCGGGAAAACCTAATAGCCGCGTGACGTTCAAGGGGGTGCTGGCGCTAGATGCCTGTGTTGGAAATGGAGCAACTGAGCGTAAAGAAAGACTCAGCGAACGTGAAACTCGAGTGTGACCGATGAATGGACAATGTCATTATGAATTAGACATATTCTGCGAAAAGGACCAACAAGTCCTAAAAGCATCACAGGTATCAATAAAGAGCAAGCAAATGACATATCATAAATGTCTAAACCTAATATTCATAATTGTAATTGAAACGGATGTAAACATAATGACATGTTAATAAAAGATGCACGCAAATGACATAATATTCATACAGTTATGATTGAAGTGCATGTAAACATAATGCCATATTAATAGACGAATATTAATGAAAAAAATAGAAAAATAATTTTTGACATAACATCTGTGACAAGACCCAATACACATACTTTGAGATGACCACGTGTGTAAACATAATGCCTTGGGCAAAATCTATAATAAACATATTAGTGACCCAACTGAACATAATGGAAATAATGACTTGCTCAAAAGTCACAATCAAGCAATGATAGGGATGTCATTAAATTCAATATCTGTGACCTCGAAATACATATCTATCCATTACGGGAAACTTACACAACCTAGCATAAATAAATAATAAAGTCAATATCCCTAAACAGGCGTGTCAAACCTAGGCCTAACATCATTACATGTGTGTACCAATACCAATCAAAAGGCATTGAAAAAGACAGAGTACATTATAAAAGACTAGGGAAGATGTCTAACTCATATTAGGACTTTACATAGTTACATCGGAAGTTTGAAAGGCCCAACTAGGCCACAGAGAAGCTGATGAACAACTGTAGGCTATAGAAAGGACCAACCAAGTGAGGTATATGTCCATAAGTTCAGATCATTCATTAGTTAAACATGCCAGTTGGGCATTGCTAATGTCCAATTCATTGAGTCCATTAGTAATGGTGTCCAAGCGCACCATCCATTTGGATTCACGTGTGCTTAAGATTGATACAATGTTGCCCCCTCTGGGTCCTAGTTCAGCTTTCTCTATAACCAGCCACTGTAGCTGATCGGGGTTATGTCCCTTAATAGCAAAATGTTCAACTAATGGTGCCCCTTGGACCGAACACCGTACCCTACTTTGATGTTGAAGTATTCTGGCCTTGATTTTCTGCAGTGTCTGGCCCACATATAGTAATCCACAAGGACAAATGATACCATAGATGACATTCATAGTGTTACAATTTGTGAAAGATTCTAAGACAATCGAATGTTGTTTGTAGTTGAAAATCTTAGTTGGAATCGTAGTCTGGCATGCTTTACAATGCCCACATTTGTAATGTCCCTTAATCGGTGGCAGATTCAGAGTGATTGAATCGTGGGCACTTTTACAGTTTCCAAGAAAGAGTGGACCACATGATCCTTGATACTCTTAGCTTTTTAAAGAGTGCATGGGTGGCGTAGGTTGGCCAATGTCATCCGACACTAGGTTCCAATGCTTGTTAATAACCTTTTTTATTGCATTGCTTCTAGTCGAGAAAGTAGTGACACAGATGAGCCTTTGTAGCGATATGTCTTTTTTCTCCGTCGGAGTCAACAGATCTTCACGTGGGCTGAACCAGGCCCTTTTCTGAGCTCTCTTCACCATTCTTCTTGGATATCCCCTCGTCATCAAACGAGCGCTCAGATCATCAGATTCTGCCATATAATCTACCCTTTTGGAGCAGTTCCTCCGGATCCGTAAGAACTGCCCCACCGGTAAATTATCCCTCAAACCCCACGGGTGATGACTGTTATACCTAAGGAGGGAGTTACGTTCTGTTGGCTTACGGTACAGTGTGGTGTAAAGCTCCTTATTTTCACAACAAATTTTAATGTCCAGGAATGCTATTTCATTAGCATCTGATTGTATTGTGAATTTGATATCCTGGTCACATAGGTTTAACCAGTCGTGAAAAAGGGTTAACTCCATCGTATCTCCAGTCCAGATCATCAATATGTCGTCTATGTACCTTTTCCACAAATTGACCCGGTGTTGGAAGGGATTGTTGTTGTAGATAAACGATCTCTCAAAATTATCCATATAAATAATCGCCAGATCGGGGGCGAAGGCTGCCCCCATCGCCACACCCTTTGTCTGTACGTAAAAATGACCTTGAAAGAAGAAGACATTTTTCTTCATCGCTATTTTAAGTAAACTGATAATGAACTCAGTAGGTACAGCCAAGGGAGCTGGTCGCTGATTCAATACTTCTTGCATCACCTCCAAAGCTGGGTCTTGCGGTATACTAGTATATAATGCTACAACATCGCATGTCACCAGTAGTTGATCATCAGAATTGAAAGGTTGTTGGTCAATCATGGTTATTGTCTGCATGGTGTCTCTCAAATATGCCTTGGTATTCTCAGCAATTGGTTTCAAGAAAAAATCAAGAAAAAATCCCCGACTGCCCACCGTCTACACCTTGCCTAAAATTCATAAGGATATGTCTAATCCGCCTGGCCGCCCCATAGTGTCTGGATGTGGATCACTACTTGAACCCTTATGCAAGTACATAGATTTTTTCTTGAAACCAATTGCTGAGAATACCAAGGCATATTTGAGAGACACCATGCAGACAATAACCATGATTGACCAACAACCTTTCAATTCTGATGATCAACTACTGGTGACATGCGATGTTGTAGCATTATATACTAGTATACCGCAAGACCCAGCTTTGGAGGTGATGCAGAAGTATTGAATCAGCGACCAGCTCCCTGGCTGTACCTACTGAGTTCATTATCAGTTTACTTAAAATAGCGATGAAGAAAAATGTCTTCTTCTTTCAAGGTCATTTTACGTACAGACAAAGGAGTGTGGCGATGAGGGCAGCCTTCGCCCGATCTGGCGATTATTTATATGGATAATTTTGAGAGATCGTTTATCTACAACAACAATCCCTTCCAACACCGGGTCAATTTGTGGAAAAGGTACATAGACGACATATTGATGATCTGGACTGGAGATACGATGGAGTTAACCCTTTTCACGACTGGTTAAACCTATGTGACCAGGATATCAAATTCACAATACAATCAGATGCTAATGAAATAGCATTCCTGGACATTAAAATTTTGTTGTGAAAATAAGGAGCTTTACACCACACTGTACCGTAAGCCAACAGAACGTAACTCCCTCCTTGGGTATAACAGTCATCACCTGCGGGGTTTGAGGGATAATTTACCGGTGGGGCAGTTCTTACGGATCCGGAGGAACTGCTCCAAAAGGGTAGATTATATGGCAGAATCTGATGATCTGAGCGCTCGTTTGATGACGAGGGATATCCAAGAAGAATGGTGAAGAGAGCTCAGAAAGGGCCTGGTTCAGCCCACGTGAAGATCTGTTGACTCCGACGGAGAAAAAGACATATCGCTACAAAGGCTCATCTGTGTCACTACTTTCTCGACTAGAAGCAATGCAATAAAAGGTTATTAACGAGCATTGGAACCTAGTGTCGGATGACATTGGCCAACCTACGCCACCCATGCACTCTTTTAAAAAAGCTAAGAGTATCAAGGATCATGTGGTCCACTCTTTCTTGGAAACTGTAAAAGTGCCCACGATTCAATCACTCTGGAATCTGCCACCGATTAAGGGACATTACAAATGTGGGCATTGTAAAGCATGCCAGACTACGATTCCAACTAAGATTTTCAACTACAAACAACATTCGATTGTCTTAGAATCTTTCACAAATTGTAACACTATGAATGTCATCTATGGTATCATTTGTCCTTGTGGATTACTATATGTGGGCCAGACACAGCAGAAAATCAAGGCCAGAATACTTCAACATCAAAGTAGAGTGCGGTGTTCGGTCCAAGAGGCACCATTAGTTGAACATTTTGCTATTAAGGGACATAACCCCGATCAGCTACAGTGGCTGGTTATAGAGAAGCTGAACTAGGACCCAGAGAGGGCAACATTGTATCAATCTTAAGCACACGTGAATCCAAATGGATGGTGCGTTTGGACACCATTACTAATGGACTCAATGAATTGGACATTAGCAATGCCCAACTGGCATGTTTAACTAATGAATGATCTGAACTTATGGACATATACCTCACTTGGTTGGTCCTTTCTATAGCCTACAGTTGTTCATCAGCTTCTCTGTGGGCCTAGTTGGGCCTTTCAAACTTCCGATGTAACTATGTAAAGTCCTAATATGAGTTAGACATCTTCCCTAGTCTTTTATAATGTACTCTGTCTTTTTCAATGCCTTTTGATTGGTATTGGTACACACATGTAATGATGTTAGGCCTAGATTTGACACGCCTGTTTAGGGATATTGACTTTATTATTTATTTATGCTAGGTTGTGTAAGTTTCCGTAATGGACAGATATGTATTTTGAGGTCACAGATATTGAATTTAATGACATCCCTATCATTGCTTGATTGTGACTTTTGAGCAAGTCATTATTTCCATTATGTTCAGTTGGGTCACTAATATGTTTATTATAGATTTTGCCTAAGGCATTATGTTTACACACGTGGTCATCTCAAAGTATGTGTATTGGGTCTTGTCACAGATGTTATGTCAAATTATTTTTCTATTTTTTCATTAATATTCGTCTATTAATATGGCATTATGTTTACATGCACTTCAATCATAACTGTATGAATATTATGTCATTTGCGTGCATCTTTTATTAACATGTCATTATGTTTACATCCGTTTCAATTACAATTATGAATATTAGGTTTAGACATTTATGATATGTCATTTGCTTGCTCTTTATTGATACCTGTGATGCTTTTTAGGGACTTGTTGGTCCTTTTCGCAGAATATGTCTAATTCATAATGACATTGTCCATTCATCGGTCACACTCGAGTTTCACGTTCGCTGAGTCTTTCTTTACGCTCAGTTGCTCCATTTCCAACACAGGCATCTAGCGCCAGCACCCCCTTGAACGTCACGCGGCTATTAGGTTTTCCCGCATAACGGCTCTATTTAAAGGAGCGGATTCTCCGACGATACCTTGGTTACAACTCAGGGATAGCCATGGATTAATCACGGTGAGTGTGCTCGTAACAATATGTCCTAGCGTGCGTCCGTTCTATTTAGGTGTTTCTATTTCTCATATTAGCTTCATAACGTTCTAAGTTTTACAGTACTTTCATTCAGACTGTTTAGCAATTGTTGCCATTGGTCGGCTCTCAGCCTGTGTAGTAATACATCACTGTGAATGTGTGTGTTTGCTTCGGGGTAATTGAGCGTGTTCCATTTTTATCCCGGTTTTACTTTCAAAGTTTCTTGCGAGCGAGACTATTTCACACAGTCACTTTCTATTTTAGTCCGATTGAGCACGTCCCTAAGATATCGCTTTCACTTTTCCGTGATGAGTTTAGATGAGAGATGTGATTAAATGGTCCTTAGCCTGAGCATGCTATAGTCCCGGTGGTTGCTTCATGTGACACCCTCCTTTGCCAGAGTGAGTGGGGTTTACTTTTAAACAGCAGTGCGCCTCTCTGGATTAGTCATATATATATCTATTTTTAATTATGACACCCGGCGTCATTGTATAGCACATACTAACCTTACCCGGTTTGACTCTTTAATGCTTCCATGTCGGCTCTCCCGTAGTCTTTGCGGCGGTTCTAGATTCATCCGGCTGGAGAACGTAATATTTTTGCACCTATATCTTTACTCTAATTGGGTCCTGTATTTAGCATTGGTTATGTTTTATTTCTTCCAATTAGGTTGACAGTTTTCATAGATTAATTCTGGAAACTGCTCCGACTTACAAACCACAGATTTCTGGATTCAAGTCCATTGAGTACAACCTTCATGGTTAAGATCTATGTAACGTTTGAGTAAGTTCTCTATTTTATTAGCTAATTCTTTTGGTTTAAATTTCTTAGCTTTCAGAGCTTATTGACAGACACCTTAACTTTGCAGGTGTTTCCACTCTCTTCTTTGTATGTCCATTGTGGAGCCATGGAGCCCGCACGACCTGACAACATTCAATTCTGTGAGGTCCTCTCTTTTCATTCACGGTAAATATAGTGACCAGTACTCTTTATGTCACTGTCCCACTTTATTTAGAAATGGATAGTCTGATCCATTTTTACTCCTATTGTAGGTGCCCTGCCCTTTCCACTCTCACTTCAGTCCTGAGGAAGACCCCGCCAGTAAGGGTTAGAAGAACCTACACTCATGCAGGAGTCGAAACCTCGACACTTTAGCTGATGCCAGTTCCGTCAACAGTACTTAGTCTACTGTGAATTTTTGTGTTACATGGCTTTGGAATCTATTGTATTTAGATGTTATGTATCATGATTTAAGTGTTGTGGCATTGAATCAGATATGCCCGCTAATATGTTTGTGATATGCCTCACAATTTGTTTGTGATTTTTATCACTATACTTCACGTATTTCACTACCTCACTTGAATCACTTTCCTTCCTTTTCACTTATTTATTTGGGCACTTCAACAATGATTGTTCAAATGTTTATTGCTCTTAAATGTGGTTCTTACAAATTGTAAGTCGTGTTCAGTGTGATTAAATAATATTGTAGCATTAATTTTTTTCTTGATTTTTATTTTGGATATTCTTGTATGTCTTCCATTTGACACATTTTTGATGTCATAATACTGGGACCACCGTACTTTATACTGTCTTGCACCCAGGTCCCAGTGATTTTGGGTATACCCTGTTTTATAACAATAGAGATACTACAGCAGGGCGGCTGCACAGGGCTATTGTACTCTAGGCATATAATCAATTATATTTATTATCCACCTCTTGGACATAGTTGAGCTGGGGGAAATCTACCTCGTCACTGCAGGAGGTAGAAACCTGGCAGAACCAGTTTAGGTGCTGTCGGGACTCGTGCAGAGAGAGATCTTTCTAACAAACATTGCAAAACTAGTAGGCCTGGCATTGGCTGCCAGCCTTTTGGCTTTGTCGGTGCTTGTTTTGTCTTGTCATGGTTTTTGCAAAACTTGGTTGTGAAAGCTGCTTGGGCCCTCAATTTAAAAAAAACTAAAAATAAAATTATTTTTTGGTCTCCAAAGGCACACATTTGCCATAGTAGTTAGTCGCTGGCACTTAATGAAAGTACTTTGTGTGTGAATGTGTGCCTTGTGAAGGGGCACAATGCTGTCACTCACAGTGAAGCTAACCAGCCCCTGAAGTGGGCTAACCCAATGCATATACTGTAGTGGGCGGAAGAAAAATGTGAATGACACATTAAGAGACCAGTGGATGAAGAGGGCTGAATTAAAGCCCTTGTAGTTACATTATACTTATAATTTTAATAGTGCCAGACCTAAAAATCATCTTCACGATGTGTACTAATCATCTAAGTTTGCCAATTAATTAGATTTTAATATTTACAAGAATGTGCAGCAAAGATGCAATTTCTATCGGTCCTTGGGGAAGTTACACATTCAGAAGTTTAAAATATAAGGCAGTTTCTATCACTGGAAAAGATTATTTTAGGATGTGCAGTCGAATAGTACTTTTTGGAGTCTTTTACTGATGAAACATGCATGCTAATATAATCTGTATGTTCCACTTCTAAATATTAAGCATCTCAGCCTTCTGGCTCCAAGGAATATTTTTCAAGTTCCTTATTTAACGTTAGAATTATGCATGAAATGCCCTGACACCGTTTAATCTGATTTTGAAGCCTGCATCCAATCTAGACTGCTTGCCACGCTTTAAACCTTTCAACTGCACGCTGCATCCCACCTCGGACATTTGGCTTTTGTGCAACTTGGGCGGTGTTTGCTCATTTTTACCGCAGTTTACCTTATAGGTAAATATGCTAATTGATATGTGCCAGTTGTCATGTTTAGCGGTACCCATACTGAGAAAAACCGAATTCATGGATTGAATGCTTGAATAAATCTCAGCTACTGGCAATTACACAGGGCTGCATTCTCGCCCATTGTTTTTTTTGTTCACGGGGCACTGTAGCCTTAGAGCAGTCGGCTCTAGCATAACTCCAGCATGAACTAACACACCACGTCCCATTTGAATGTGAGCACGAGTAACCCCAGATCTGTCCATGACCTCTGCTGGTTCTGTCATTGTGTACACGTGTAGTGAGAGTGCGCGTTACTGCAGTCTCGTACATTTCACTGGTATCCAGGCACAGCGACCTCTAGTGAGGAAGAAGAGCCGGTTTACCTATGGAGTTCAGTTGCGTGTGAAGTGGACAAGAGGCCCTAATGATTGCATCATGGTTCGTTGGTCTTAAGCACACCTGTTGTTTTAGCTAGACTACGCGTGACCTATTAATGGTTCTGGTGTACCTCCCTTTGCTGAAATGCTCCAACTGCTTGGCCCAATCTATCAATGACCTATCTACCGAGTAACCTGATATGTCGTAATGATAACCAATAAAAGCATGGTTGATCAGTTGTCATTATTTGTTTATAGTAATTCTCGGAAACTGAAAGTTCTTAAGCTGGTGTCAATCTCGTGGATTTATGAAAGTACTTCTAGCTAGAATGGGGGGTCGGGTAGGGTATTCGTGCATTCCAGGAGTTGGAAGATGCCTCTTCCATCTGCCTCCCACCGCCGAATAACAGCATATGGTACCCTTATATTATTTTGTCCAGTAATGTTTCTTTTGGAAACTGTCATGAAAGGTTGTGGAATATCTTCTCTCTGACGTTTGACAAGAGAAATCATTCAATCAGGGTATTAGGAAAATAATAAAACATAAAAACTTGCATTTTAGATTAATGATCGTCAATTCTAGGGCGATTTCACCACCGCCCAAAACATTAATGAAATGACAAATGTTCGTTCTTATAGACTACTCTCTAATTTCTGTGAAATATTTTCTTTAAATGTGGTGACAGACGATTGTTTTGTCTGATGCCCGTGGGCGCTGAGGTCTTACCTAATTAAGAGGTTGAGGGAACGTAATTCCGAAAATACAAACATAGTATTATGCTGTAATGGTAGATTCCACCCTATAAGAAGTGAACAAGAAGAAATGTAGAGGAGGGAATACTTGTCCTAGGTGTCTGCAAGATGGCTTGCACTGCCCTATAATTGCACCGGGGGATGCTCTTGTTAAGGGTATGTTCATTAGAGAGCGTGCTGATGGGCTGCTTTGTGTCTACCCTCTGTATGGAATTTATTTTAAATGCAATGCGGTTAATGGAGCTTGTGCAAAGTCTAGAGGACTGACTTTAATGTGCCAACGCATGCAAATGGCGTTTGTGCTTGTCTCACTAATGCGGTACATGTGACCCGACTCTGCCCACACTGCACTGTCTTTCTGGAAGGCTGTGCGCAAAGTTTATAGGTCAGAGAAGCTGAACCTACTTATGTGCTGCAACTGGCCGATATATGTGCACACATGGAGATTTCACTGAAATGATCTGGGTTTTCGTTACAATTACTAGTGAGCTGTACATGGTCACAGAATTTCTCAACCGGGTTGGATACTGCACCTTCTATTCCCCCTGTCAACACAAATGACTTGGAAATCCAAGTAGCAAATTGTGATTTTAAATATTACTGCTTCCGGTTTTATGGTATTTAACTTGCCACATTGCTGCCTATGTTTATGTTTTTCTTATTTGTATTTATCCATATTTATTTTGAGATCGTTGAAAAATGAAGCTCTAACTAGCATATTTCCACATTTGACTGATGCATGCTCTTTTTTTTTTTTTTTGTTTCAATGAGCTAAATAGCCATAAGCAACAAAAATGCACTAATCTGAAAACCGTAGCATTTTAGTGCTATCACATGCACAGCTGCATGTATTTAGGCTTCATTATTGTACTGTATCTCCTTCCCTTATTCTTGTGCTGTCAAAATGCCCTGCTGTGGACCGGGCGAATAAAATTGACAGTTTGGAGAGACACCCCAAAAAATTCTGATTTCTGTGTTTTTCCTTTTTTTGTGTGCAAACTATCTCTTTATTGAAATTTTGAGAGACGGAGACAATAACATGTGCCATGATGCCTTGAACGCAGCAAGGCCAGTATATACAGTACATTAAGTGGACAAGAATCATGGTAGCTGATAAACAGTTGTGTTTTCCACGCAGGATAAGGATCAGGAACAATGCATAGAGTTAGTGATGGAGTACCAATGCATCATCGGTGAGAGAGACTCTCCCACCAGCATAACAAAGAAAGGAAAGATGAAGAACCAACAAAACAAGTGCACAGTGCAAAAGGCGCATCATACTAGGTTAGAAGCAATTCTTCAAAGGTGTGACATAGGCCTGGGGGAGGTGGGGGAAGACCCATGAGGATGGGGGGGGGGGAGAAGGGCGAGGGACTAAGAACACAACTAGGAAATAAATCCCAATCAAGTCTCAGTCAAACAGCTGGAGGGCTTCAAGTCTAGGTAGTGTAAGGCCTGTAAATTCCAAACAGGAAAAATAGTGTAGCAGAGGTCGCCAGAAAGGAGTAAATTTACCGTCTGTGTGAGTAATCCTGTGAGAAAGCGATTCCATGGCTGCCACAGGGGAGTGAACATTAGGGCTGTGGGGAGGAGCAGTAGGTTGCTTCCAGTGTAGTGCAATGAGTTGTTTAGCCACTCCCAGCTTGTGTGAGGTTAAATGCCACTCCGCGTTACTCTTGGCCTTGAGGTGTTGTGGTCTAATACCAAGTAGCACTGTTGGTGTAAGAGTCTGGGATCGGATAACCTCCTGTCCCCTTGATGTGACTTAGGATCTCTTTCCAGGAGGTCGTGATGCCAGGGCATGGCCACCAAATGTGTGTGAAGGCTCCTGATGTTGAGGAGCATCACCAACACACAGTAGAAGAGAAGGAGAAGATTGTGTGTAGATGGGAAGGAGTGAGATACCAACGCGTCATGACCTTGTATGCCGTCTCTCGTTGGGGGTATGCTTTGAAAGGTCTGTGGGATATGGCACTATAGGCCCTCCCATTGTTTTGTGGACAGTCCATCCCCAATAGCAGTGTGCCATTGTGCTTGGTAGGGATGTGGGCGAATGGGAGTAGTGTTGGGGAATCTGGTAGGTGTGCAAAATGAGCCCAGCTGTCAGTGGAAGAGTGGCCCCCTGCATATTTGAGGGGGTGATTTCCCAATGGCGAAGGTGGTAATACTGCAGCCTGGTAGACTTGGGGAGCCAGAACTCCTGGTGACGTTGGTCAAATGACTTAACAGATTCCCTCTCAAAGAGGTCCCGCAGGGTACGGCAGTCACCCTCTCTCCAATGGCTGTAAGAATGAGGCTGAAGTGCAGGAGCTAAGTCAGTGTTGTGCGCTAGGGGGGGTGTTGGGTGAAGGAAAGGTGGTGAGACCTCGCTTCACCGCGACCCTGTCCCATATTTCTAGACCGTTTTCGTGGAGGTGGCAATATAGGGGTTTCAAGTCCTCACGTGCCCGGTAAGCCATGCCAAGTGCCAGAGGGGGCGCTGGGCCACAGCACGGTCCATGTGAAACCAATGCTTGTCGCTTTTACATACCACCCACTCCGAGAGGTAGCATAGGTGGGAGGTCCAGTTGTATTCTAGGAGATAAGGGCATCCCAACCCTCCCCGATCTCGTGTTTTTCCTTTTTAAAAAGGAAGAAATACAGAAGGCGAACCGATCCTCCCCCCAATTTCTATTTAAAAAAATATCAGGAACCCTTAATTAAAAGCAAGTAAAATTGCGCAACTATGTACTAACTTCAATTTTTGGTAAACTGAAAGTTGTTTTTGAAAGGAAATTGTTATGCATTTATTTTATTTGTATTTTCAATTTAGGTACAATGACGTCGGAAAAGAAATTACTTCAAATCAAGGAGGCTTTTAACTTGGCCCAGAAACCACATCAAAATCATGCTAAATTGGTGGCGGCATTGAAACAGACCTACAACAAGGTATCTATGAAGTGTTTCACATTATAATTGGTAGAAAGTAGAATAACCCAAGTTGTGAATGCTGGTCATGTCCCTTTTGCACTTGAAAGCTTTAGTGAAATGGCTTCCAGTACTTTTGACAGCTACAGTACTTGGGTAAGCTCTAAAATTTAAAATGGAGCTTCATCTCCTTTAGATTGTGAGTGCCTGCACTAAAACCAATCTACTTTGCGGTAATGCGATGCACCTGTGGGTGCATTTTGTGCAAAGAAAATAGCACTAAATGCAACAAACACAAACTGCATCAGCCGCTCGCTCTCTGTGCCTTTTCTCTTGCCGTAGACATTTTGACCCTTTTAACCCTGAATTACACAATCTGACTCCAGTACTAAATTTTGCATTACAATAGTAAGGCGAAATTACACCGATTATTCCGGTGTAATTAAAATTCCGCCCTGGCCTAGAATTAATATGGCAAGTACAAAAGAAAAAAAACCTTCAAAGTTGCCAGCTGTACTTTGCCTGTCTTCTTGCTTATATCAGCTCTCTCCAACTCTTTTTTTTTTTTTTATCACGTCTCTTTTGGAGAAAATAAAAACGGAAGTGGATCCACAAATCCTGACAAATAACGGATCATTCTCAGTTTTACAGGAACAAATAATTTTTTGATGGAGAAGCAGCTGGAAGATTAGGAAGAAAACCTCTTTCTTCATGATTACTGTTCAGGTTTAAACCCATAAGGGAAAAAGACATCGCTTTAACAGCTATTGGAGTATAATGCCTCATAACCTGGGGTGAAGGCATGTTAGGAGCAGGGAACCATCTTAACCTGTCAGCAGCACACAGTACAATGGAACATGCTATAACTCTCAAATATTAGCGATAATGGGGTAACCCTGTGGCCCTCAGAACCTGGGTATGTGTGATACGTAAAAAGGTGGTTCTGTCGGGAAAGAAACAATTGCTTTGTACAATATGGATACTAACTTAAAAAAGTCAACAAATATAGACTGCAGGGAATGATTCACAGCCAAGGACTTTTTATACGGAACACACCACAAAGACACAGTCATTTTTTTAGTCACACAAAATGATCTTTGTATTGTATAAGTAACATATACACACATTAATGAATATGGCTGTCAATAAAACAATACAAAATACGACGATAGGGTGAATTAAAGTGCAAGTGAAGTGACTTGTGATGAATAAATGGATAAAGTGCTGTACATATTATACAGGTGGATCGCACATGAGACAATAAAACAATTATAGTGTACTGTCCAATCATTAATGCATAGATACACAGCCCAGATACAACTTTAAATTGGGGTCCGTGAAGTTGCATGAACTAGTATAATTTTAACGCTAACGTTTCGACCCTAGGTGGAAGCGCAACTTGAATATGCGTCAGGGGCGGGTATTCATCAGGACGGGGTAGGAGAATTTAATGTTGACAGCCGCAAATGTTTTCAGGGATCCAGTTTCATGAATGGATGGGGATCCAATGTGATCTCAATCACAAGGAGACCTACACCTAAGGTTGTGGTTTTAAAGAATGAATTCCACATGTACTCCACCAGCCGATATTTCACTTGCAGATAAATATCGGACAGAATAGGTCAAGGCTCCCCGTAGGAATGATCGCTTGACGGCGGCGTCCCTTAATCCTCATTTCCCGTCTCCAACCGGCTGGTGGAGTACATGTGGAATTCATTCTTTAAGACCACAACCTTAGGTGTAGGTCTCCTTGTGATTGAGATCACATTGGATCCCCATCCATTCATGAAACTGGATCCCTGAAAACATTTGCGGCTGTCAACATTAAATTCTCCTACCCCGTCCTGATGAAGACCCGCCCCTGACGCATATTCAAGTTGCGCTTCCACCTAGGGTCGAAACGTCGGCGTTAAAATTATACTAGTTCATGCAACTACACGGACCCCAATTTAAAGTTGTATCTGGGCTGTGTATCTATGCATTAATGATTGGACAGTACACTATAATCGTTTTATTGTCTCATGTGCGATCCACCTGTATAATATGTACAGCACTTTATCCATTTATTCATCACAAGTCACTTCACTTGCACTTTAATTCACCCTATTGTCGTATTTTGTATTGTTTTATTGACAGCCATATTCATTAATATGTGTATGTTACTTATACAATACAAAGATCATTTTGTGTGACTAAAAAATTACTGTGTCTTTGTGGTGTGTTCCGTATAAAAAGTCCTTGGCTGTGAATCATTCCCTGCAGTCTATATTTGTTGACTTTTTTAAGTTAGTATCCATATTGTACAAAGCAATTGTTTCCTTCCCGACAGAACCACCTTTTTACGTATAACTCTCAAATAGGCTTAAATATTAGGAATGGTTGTTGAGTACTTCCTTAAAATGGTCCCACTCTTTGCTCTCAGTAGCAGATGGGATCTGTATGTAATATTTATCTACGCGTGAGACTTGAGAAATGCAGCTGATCTTCTCTCTCATATATCAGGGTTCATAATCTAGACACGTACAATGGCACAGCTGATGAGCATGTCCACTTACACATCAACTTGGCCGATACCCAAATTAACATCTGTCTTCAGACTGATGTGGGTAACCGAACACACCTCAGCAAATGATGTGACAATGCATACCTTTAGATGAAGGAAATTACGTTGAGCCCAAATTAAGATCTCAGTGCTTTGTGGGCCAAGACCTGGATCTTCCCTCTTTGTCTATTAAGCCTGAAGTCACCATGGCCACCTTTCACAAAATAATAAAATAAAGATCTGTCATCCTCCATGAACTCGCCTTCTCCTGAAATCGATGTTATGGCATAGGTATTGTTTTTTAGCTTCCTATTGTTCTGGGAGTCTTCTTAATTGAGCAATGAATGCAGCTCACCTGACCACTGGTGATGCAGCAACTTAATTTCTTCAGAACAAAGGGCCCAGTACACAAATCCATAAAAAAAAGCTTGCAATCAACACATGTATGTTTCCTACTTGTTTGGAGTATATTTCCAGTCTTAACAGGCTTTTAAGAAATTCCAAGTAATACTCCTGGAAATTGATGAGTTGTAGATGGCCAGAGCACTTCTTTTGTATGTATTGTGTCCACTAGATGCAAAGTCTACCTGATTTAGTATGGTGAAAATGTGTATTTGGACATTTTTGTAACTGTTTTTGTCCATTAAGAAACCTGTTCAATACGGTTTTCCTGTTTCCACTGTGATAAATCTAGTTACTCCAATATTTTTTAGGACCTGTGTAGGAAGCTGGCTCTGTATATACTATACCCGAATAAGAGATAGTGTGCACAGAGTCCAGTGGATCCCAAAAGGCTTACAGAGGTAAATGTAGATAATACCTTACTCTCTATTTGTGGTAGTGTGGGCGAGCAGTAAGGCTTTATCAGAGGGTAGTGTTAAGCATTTATTGTGCACACTCGGGGAAGACATGATGTCACACACTCAAAGACTGAACTCAGACCATTTGTTTGTATTAAAAATATTTCTTTAGTTTTATTTTAAGAACCAAGCAGGACTTGGTACAGATAAATAGAATTGTACTTTTCAAGACAGATTGATCCACAAGCAAGCTGGATGAGAATTACTTTTCTTGCAGGTTTGGAAAATATTTAAATGCAGTTGAAATACTTTTGGATTACTTCTTAGGGTACTTTTTGGATAACTTTTTCTACATGGTGTGCTCTGCGAGTCAGGAAGGAGGCCTGCTCCTGATAGCAGGAGAGGCTAGGGGTCGCGTTGCAAAGGCTACAATGCCTTTGAAGCTCCCCTGCTACAGATGGCTGTTCCTGACCTGGGGGAGGTGTGAATGTCAGGGACTGTCCGGGACTATGTCGGGAACACAGTCAGGGACTTGGGCAAGGACTGGGAACTGGGTAGAAAACGTACATAGAAAGAGGAGTACAGCGCTGCCCAGGATCATACAGGGAGTCAGAGGAGAAAAAGGGATCCAAAGGGGAAGCCTGTACAAGTGAACAAGATTGGTAAGACTCAGAAAGGAAGGGCACTCACGAGGCAATTTAGCATTCAGAATAACTACACCCAGGACGAATGTGCAAGACATATATATATAATACAACATTAACAATAAAGGGAATGTGGGGTAAAGCACTCGGGAGCTCCACACGGTAAGACTGAAGCTCAGTAAGTTCCTCACCCACAATTGCTGTTACAGATACTGACTGAAAATACCCACATATAGGATATGTATGCAAAGGCAGGGTCTGTGGAGCTTATACCTATGGTGATGTTATAACAGTAACTCAAAGACAATACTCACAGTGAACAAGAAACACCACCTAGGTAGTCAGCTGTGCCCACGGATCCTGGCGATCAAACAGGAACACGCAAGGCAGTAACAGCAAAGGGGTAGAACTAAACACAAGCACAATAGACAAGGAGCTAGCAAGGAGGAGTGCTTAACAGGAAAGGAAGGAAATCACAGGGCACACTTGGCAGAAAGCAGGTAACAAACATACAAGGTAACAGAAGCAAGACAGCAGAAATAGAAAGACAGCAAACTAGAACTGGAACCAAGGAAATGGGAAGAAAGGCAGGGGCTGGAAAAGGATATACTGAAGGGGAGGCTACAAGGGTATACTAGAATAGTGCAAGTTCAGGAATCAAGAAAACAAAGTGGCATAGAAGGCAGTGCTGGGGCAGGAACAAGAATTGAGCAAAAGCTCAGGAGTCAAAGTAGCACTGCAGATAGTGCTAGTACAGGAGAAGGGAAACTGCTGCAGGTCAGGAACAAGGAATGCCAAGGCTCAGGAGTCAGGATAGCACTGCAGGCAGTGCTAGGTCAGGAGAAGGGAAACTGCTGCAGGTCAGGAACAAGGAATGCTAAGGCTCAGGAGTCAGGTTAGCACTGCAGGCAGTGCTAGGTCAGGAAGAAGGAAACTGCTGCAGGTCAGGAACAAGGAATGCTAAGGCTCAGGAGTCAGGGTAGCACTGCAGGCAGTGCTAGGTCAGGAGAAGGGAAACTGCTGCAGGTCAGGAACAAGGAATGCTAAGGCTCAGGAGTCAGGGTAGCACTGCAGGCAGTGCTAGTTCAAGGGAACAGGAAATGGCTACAGCTCAGGAAACAAGGAGTCAAGAGAGCACTGCAAGCAATGCAAATCAGGAACAAGAAATAGCTGAAGCCCAGGACCAGGAACGGGAGCAAAGAATAACTAGCTCAGGAACTCGGGAAACAAGAGCACTGCAGGCAGTGCTAATTCAGGTACAAGGAATAGTTATAGCTCAGGAACTCGGGAAACAAGGTAGCACTGCAAGCAGTGCTAATTCAGGAGAAGGGAAACTGCTGCAGTTCAGGAACAAGGAATACTAAGGCTCAGGGGTCAGGGTAGCACTGCAGGCAGTGCTAATTCAGGAACAAGGGGCCTGATTCACAGAACTAACTTACGTCAAAATCCTAAACTTACAACAATTTTGGTATTCACAGAATGAACTTACACATTTGGGTATTCACAGAATGAACTTACACATTTGGGTATTCACAGAATGAACTTACAACAATTTTGGTATTCACAGAATTAACTTACTCATTTTGGTATTCACAGAAGGCACTTACTCATCAATGAGTAAGTGCCTTCTGTGAATACCAAAATGAGTAAGTTACACAAAATGAGTAAGTTACACAAAATGTGTAAGTTACACAAAATGTGTAAGTGTCTTCTGTGAATACCAAAATGAGTAAGTTTATTCTGTGAATACCAAAATGGTAGTAAGTTTAGGATTTTGTCGTAAGTTAGTTCTGTGAATCGGGGCCCCTGGAAAACAGCAGCAGGTCAGGAAAAAGGCATAACTAAAGCTCAGGAAACACTGGAAACAATAGCAAAAGCTCAGGGAGCACTGGAAACCAGGATCGGTCTCACCGGTAAACAGCTACAATGACCAACACTGGGCTGAAGGGAGCTGGGGCTTAAAAGAGCTCTCAGTAATCACATGCATCAGGTGTGAGCAGGCTAGCAGCAGCCAGCCACAGGTGAGCTGAATTCCTCCACCCATCCTTGGCCTGCAGGGGTGGAGACAAAGCAGTGAGCAGGGAATTCTGGGTAATGGAGTTTCAGGCATGAGTAGGCTGGCTTCAAATATAAGCAGGCTGGCTTTCACAAAACCCGGCATGGATTGGGAATGGATGTCAATTCCCAAGTAGTGTCGAAATGGCTGGAAGTCAGTATGTACATGAAGGGGAGGGTCTGGACGCTTGTTAGAACACTGGGAAGCCCCACAATTCGGCCCCCTGGTGGTGGACACGAGAATGCAGGGAGCGAGTCGTGACAGTACCCCCCTCCAAAGACCGGCTCCCGGAATCTGGAACTGGATTCAATGCCTTTGCTCCTATGAAATAGGTCCATTTCCATCAGAGAAGTAGTACAAGATACCATAGGACTGTGGGAAAAATGTGATGGTCTGGAGTGTAGAATATTAGGCTGTAAATTAACAGGAGTATTGGAGGCAGAACCTGAAGCATCCAAAGCCAGTAACGGGGCTTAGAACCCCGAATCAAAGGTGTTTGAAGTCCAGATGATGGCAGTCTAGAGTAGCACTCTAGAAACAAAGGCAGATTGACTGTAGGGTCAAAAACAGATAATGGATTGGCAGGAGGCACAGAGGTCAAAGGCAAGGTGGCTGAAGTCAAAGGAGGTAACCGGAAGCAGACTTGAAGCTCTGGCCCTGGAGGAAAACATACAGAAGACTCACATGCAGGAGACGCTGGAAGCAGGTATGCAGGAGACCCAGGCCCTGGAGGCTGACATGTTGAGAGTTTTGTCTCTGCGGCTAGAAGTTCAATCTCTGAAAGTATATGTGCTGAGAGCTTTGAAGGCTGGCTAGCTGGAAGCACAGGGTCAAAAAGTTGGCAAGATAGAGGCTCAAGGTCGGAAGGCAGGGAGCCTGGAAGCTCTGGTGCTGAAGGCAGGGAGCCTGGAAGCTCTGGTGCTGAAGGCAGGGAGCCTGGAAGCTCTGGTGCTGAAGGCAGGCAGCCTGGAAGCTCTGGTGCTGAAGGCAGGCAGCCTGCAGGCTGAAGTTCCGTAGGTAGGCCGGCGGAGGACTCGGGCTCTGAAGGCAGCAGGCCGGCTGAGGACTCTGGAGACTCTGCAAGAAGACAAGCTGAAGGCAGAGTGACACATGGTTCATAGACTTTAAGCTCTGGGAATGGTAGTAGCTTGTGAACAGTAGATTTGCTGTTGTCAGTAGTGACATCTTCACAGGTCCTTGTCAGATTAAAACACACAGGAGTACTTTCTTCCAGATGGCTCAGGATAGTGCTTATCTTAGAGTTCCTGATGCTCAGGCTTCTTTCACAATTTGGTAGTTCACACTTCACAGTCAGAGGAAATAGGTCAAAGATTCTTTGGCCATGGGAGCTCTTTTCATTTTCTTCTGCAATACAAGGTGGTACAGATGCAACAGAGCATAGAGTACTATAATTTCCTGACTTTTCAATATGTGGTGTGCTTGAAGGCAAAACAGCAAAGAAGGGGACAGGATTTTGTTTCTTCTCAGTGAGGAGGTTGACTTCAGTTGCAGCAGTTAAATCAAGAACATGGTCTGAGTCACAGGACATTGTCACATCAGGGAATATGTGGGTCAATGGTTCGGGTTTTGTCTGCATGTCAATGGCCAGTGTATGTGATACCCCCGGGGTGGAACTGACATCACTACCAGGAAGACAAAGCAAACAAATATTTAGTGTCTTTCCTGGCATCTGGGGTTCCTTAGAAGTGGAGGGACACATCTCAGGTGTAGTGCCTATACACAGTTTAGCACTAGAAAACAACACATCAGAGGAGGTAGAAATTGCAGAATTCAAACAAATACTTTCATTAACTGGACTATGAGATAAGGTACTATGGTTTTTCTGAATGGAATCTGAGGGATCTGCCACTGTATTGTTCACACAATCCCTAGACCAGCTCTAAGGGGAGCGCAAAAGAGAGCGCAAGGCTTCATTCTCCATTTCTAAGAAGGCTAACAGAGGTGGAAAAGTTGTTTTCTACAGGGGTTTTAGATTCCCACTTGAACTTTGGGTTATAATTTTTTAACAGAGTCTGAAACATTTTATTCTCTCGTTGTAATTCAAGAATCTTAGATGTACTTCTATCCTGTGAAGACTGCAGATCTTTCTCTAAAAGGACAGTGGTAGACTTGGCAAATTCACAACAAGCAACAGAGCTATACCTTGGATTTTGTTCAAACTGGCTATTAGCTGCCTGTGTTCTAGTAGGTCTTTTCTCTCTTTTGTTAAACTGATTGTTTACTTTGAATGTGGTATCTAACAAGGTCCCTTTAGTATCCGGGACTGTGATCTTTACTGGACTACAAGACTGGGTAACATTATTTGAATGGAGAACAGAGGTTATATAATGCATCTGCTCTTTCTTTGGTTGTGTGGTTGAATACTGTATTTTACAGCCACTTACAGCAGACATGCGAGAATCAGAATTCTTGTTCAGCAAACTGAGTAAGGTAGCATTCTCCTTATGCAATGCTGACACAGACATTGAATCTGGATCAGAACAGAAGATTAAGTCCGGATCTGGCAAAGAGGTGTTTGAGAGCCAATGAGTAAAATATTCAGAACGTAAATGTCCATTTTTCATAAGAGGATTAATTGTTTCAGGACTAGGGTGAACATTCTCAAACTGTAAAGTAGACACTAAATGTCTCTCATTGGTGGGCACTGGTGAACTGCCCTGCACAAACTTGAATGATGCACTGGTGTGTCTCTTTCTTAAACCTCTCATTATGACACACCTTTAATATTTGCACACACAAATGAAACAGAAAAAGGGTAGCTAACTGAACGCAAAGAAACCTCACAAGTAACCCTGGAAATGTGGGTTGGTCATTCTGTCAGGGACTGTCCGGGACTATGTCGGGAACACAGTCGGGGACTTGGGCAAGGACTGGGAACTGGGTAGAAAACGTACATAGAAAGAGGAGTACAGCGCTGCCCAGGATCATACAGGGAGTCAGAGGAGAAAAAGGGATCCAAAGGGGAAGCCTGAGCGACCCTTGACCTTGCCAGGTAGGTCGCTCCCCCACCACACAGCTCCGCCTGTGTTGGCCGCCCGCTGCTTCTGCAGGTGAGATCGCCCTTCCGCTTGTGGCCCCGGTGCCTGTATCTCTGTCTGTTTTTTCCTTTCTGTGCCCCTCGCTGCCCCATTTGCGTTGTGCCTGTATTTCTGTCTGTTTTCTCCCCCCATTTTCCTTTCTGTACCCCTCGCTGCCCCATCTGCGTTGTGCCCGTATTTCTGTCTGTTTTCTCCCCCATTTTCCTTTCTGTGCCCCTCGCTGCCCCATTTGCGTTGTGCCCGTATTTCTGTCTGTTTTCTCCCCCATTTTCCTTTCTGTGCCCCTCGCTGCCCCATTTGCGTTGTGCCCGTATTTCTGTCTGTTTTCTCCCCCATTTTCCTTTCTGTGCCCCTCGCTGCCCCATTTGCGTTGTGCCCGTATTTCTGTCTGTTTTCTCCCCATTTTCCTTTCTGTGCCCCTCGCTGCCCCATTTGCGTTGTGCCCGTATTTCTGTCTGTTTTCTTCCCCCATTTTCCTTTCTGTGCCCCTCGCTGCCCCATTTGCGTTGTGCCCGTATTTCTGTCTGTTTTCTCCCCCATTTTCCTTTCTGTGCCCCTCGCTGCCCCATTTGCGTTGTGCCCGTATTTCTGTCTGTTTTCTCCCCCATTTTCCTTTCTGTGCCCCTCGCTGCCCCATTTGCGTTGTGCCCGTATTTCTGTCTGTTTTCTTCCCCCATTTTCCTTTCTGTGCCCCTCGCTGCCCCATTTGCGTTGTGCCCGTATTTCTGTCTGTTTTCTCCCCCATTTTCCTTTCTGTGCCCCTCGCTGCCCCATTTGCGTTGTGCCCGTATTTCTGTCTGTTTTCTCCCCCATTTTCCTTTCTGTGCCCCTCGCTGCCCCATTTGCGTTGTGCCCGTATTTCTGTCTGTTTTCTTCCCCCATTTTCCTTTCTGTGCCCCTCGCTGCCCCATTTGCGTTGTGCCCGTATTTCTGTCTGTTTTCTCCCCCATTTTCCTTTCTGTGCCCCTCGCTGCCCCATTTGCATTGTGCCCGTATTTCTGTCTGTTTTCTCCCCCATTTTCCTTTCTGTGCCCCTCGCTGCCCCATTTGCGTTGTGCCCGTATTTCTGTCTGTTTTCTCCCCCATTTTCCTTTCTGTGCCCCTCGCTGCCCCATTTGCGTTGTGCCCGTATTTTTGTCTGTTTTCTCTCCCCTTTTACTTTTGTGCCCCCGCTGCCTCTAGCCATTCCCGCCGCTGCGTCCCTGCGGCCCCGCCCCCTGACTGCCCATTCGCTGCCCCTGCCTCCCGCCTCCCAGCTGCTCCTCCCTCCCACCTCCCCATAAATGGCGGCCGCTGCGCGTGAGGAGAGCGACCCTTGACCTTGCCAGGTAGGTCGCTCCCCCACCACACAGCTCCGCCTGTGTTGGCCGCCCGCTGCTTCTGCAGGTGAGATCGCCCTTCCGCTTGTGGCCCCGGTGCCTGTATCTCTGTCTGTTTTTCCTTTCTGTGCCCCTCGCTGCCCCATTTGCGTTGTGCCTGTATTTCTGTCTGTTTTCTCCCCCATTTTCCTTTCTGTGCCCCTCGCTGCCCCATCTGCGTTGTGCCCGTATTTCTGTCTGTTTTCTCCCCCATTTTCCTTTCTGTGCCCCTCGCTGCCCCATTTGCGTTGTGCCCGTATTTCTGTCTGTTTCTCCCCCATTTTCCTTTCTGTGCCCCTCGCTGCCCCATTTGCGTTGTGCCCGTATTTCTGTCTGTTTTCTCCCCCATTTTCCTTTCTGTGCCCCTCGCTGCCCCATTTGCGTTGTGCCCGTATTTCTGTCTCGTTTTCTCCCCCATTTTCCTTTCTGTGCCCCTCGCTGCCCCATTTGCGTTGTGCCCGTATTTCTGTCTGTTTTCTTCCCCCATTTTCCTTTCTGTGCCCCTCGCTGCCCCATTTGCGTTGTGCCCGTATTTCTGTCTGTTTTCTCCCCCATTTTCCTTTCTGTGCCCCTCGCTGCCCCATTTGCGTTGTGCCCGTATTTCTGTCTGTTTTCTCCCCCATTTTCCTTTCTGTGCCCCTCGCTGCCCCATTTGCGTTGTGCCCGTATTTTTGTCTGTTTTCTCTCCCCTTTTACTTTTGTGCCCCCGCTGCCTCTAGCCATTCCCGCCGCTGCGTCCCTGCGGCCCCGCCCCCTGACTGCCCATTCGCTGCCCCTGCCTCCCGCCTCCCAGCTGCTCCTCCCTCCCACCTCCCCATAAATGGCGGCCGCTGCGCGCGAGGAGAGCGACCCTTGACCTTGCCAGGTAGGTCGCTCCCCCACCACACAGCTCCGCCTGTGTTGGCCGCCCGCTGCTTCTGCAGGTGAGATCGCCCTTCCGCTTGTGGCCCCGGTGCTGTATCTCTGTCTGTTTTTTCCTTTCTGTGCCCCTCGCTGCCCCATTTGCGTTGTGCCTGTATTTCTGTCTGTTTTCTCCCCCCATTTTCCTTTCTGTGCCGAAGGCGCGCCTAAGGCAAGCCCGTCTGCGCCCGTCCGCGCCTGGACCGCGCCCAGCGCCAGAACCCCTGGATCCCACCGATGCAACACTACTCGACGGACCTACGACGCCGCCACCCTCACCGCACTCAATGCCCTCCGGAACCCTGCCTGCTACCGAGCCTCACCGAGACGCACCCACGGACCCTTCACCTGCCAAACCTGCCGATTCACCTGCCCCCGGACGTGCACCACCTCCGCCAAGACGTGCACCAGCAGCAACCACCTGAAATGCATCCTGTTGAACACCCGCTCCGTCCACAGGCACGCCGTGGAACTCTGGGACCTGCTCGACGCAACAGCACCGGATGTCGCCTTCCTCACCGAAACCTGGATGAACGCCTCCTCAGCGCCCGACATCGCCATAGCCATCCCGGACGGATACAAGATCACCCGGAGGGACCGCGTCAACCAGACGGGAGGAGGCATCGCCATCGTACACAAGAACACCATCCGCATCTCGACTAACTCCGACGAGACCTTCACCGCCGCCGAACACCTACACTTCCAGATACACACTGACCCCAAGACCACCCTCCGAGGCACCCTCATCTACAGACCCCCGGGACCACGCACACTATTCAGCGAAGACATCGCAGACTTCATCAGCCCGCACGCCATGCCCTCCGCCGACTACATCCTCCTAGGGGACCTCAACTTCCACCTGGAGAACAACAACGACAGAAACACCACCGCCCTGCTGGACAACCTCGCCAACCTCGGACTCAAGCAACTGGTGAACACGCCCACCCACTACGCCGGCCACACGCTTGACCCCGTCTTCTCTTCCAGCAAGCACATCTCCTTCAGCCACGCCACCGGACTCCACTGGACCGACCACAGCTGCGTCCACTTCAGCTTCAGAAAGACTGCAACCCACCACCACCCGCAACAGGCTCCCCGCCGGAGCTGGAGCAAGATCACCGCCCGAGCAGCTCACCGCCTCCCTCAGCCAGAACACACCCACCAACACAACGGACCCAAACGAAGCAGCCAGCAACCTCGCCAAGTGGCTGACCGCCTGCGCCGACGACCTCGCACCACTAAAAACCCTCCCAGCAGACCCGGTAGCAAGAAAATCCCTTGGTTCACCAACGAACTCAAGGAATCCAAGAAGAACTGCCGCACTCTCGAGAAAACCTGGCGACTCGACCAGACCACAGACAACAGGACCGCCCTCAAGCACGCCACCCGCAAACACCACCAGCTGATCCGTGCCACCAAGAAGTCGGCACTCAAAGAACGACTGGACAACAACGCCCACGACAGCAAGGAACTTTTCAGCATCGTCAAAGAGTTCTCCAACCCCAGCGCCGGAAACAACGACATCACCCCCTCGCAAGACCTCTGCAACTCACTCTCCGCGTTCTTCCACCGCAAGATCACCGACATACATAACAGCTTCGACGCACAAACCACGCACCCTACCGCCGAACCAACGCCCGCCACCACCACCCTCTGCAACTGGACCCCGATCAGCACCGAAGACACCACCCGCACGATGAACTCCATCCACTCCGGATCACCTACCGACCCCTGCCCACACCACGTCTCCAACAAAGCCGACGCCACCATCGCACCCCATCTCCGGGACATCATCAACTCCTCCTTCCACACCGCCACCTTCCCGGAGAGCTGGAAGCACGCCGAGCTTACCGCCCTCCTGAAGAAACCAACGGCGGACCCCACCGACCTCAAGAACTACCGTCCCATCTCGCTCCTTCCGTTTCCGGCCAAAGTCATCGAGAAGACCGTCAACAGACAGCTTGCCGCCTTCCTCGAGACGAATGGATCCCTCGACCCCTCGCAGTCCGGGTTTCGGGCCAACCACAGCACCGAGACCGCCCTTATCGCAGCCACCGACGACATCAGAACCCTAACCGACAACGGGAAACAGCAGCCCTCATCCTCTTGGACCTCTCCGCGGCGTTCGACACCGTCTGCCACCGCACCCTAGTGAAGCGCCTCAGCAACATCGGAATCCGAGAGAAAGCACTGGAATGGATCATCTCGTTCCTCGCCGGAAGAACCCAGAGAGTCCGCCTCCCCGTTCAGATCCAAGGCCACCGAAGTCATCTGCGGCGTTCCACAAGGATCTTCACTCAGTCCAACCCTCTTCAACGTCTACATGAGCCCCCTCGCAGCCATCGCATGCCAACACAACCTCAACATCATCTCCTACGCCGACGACACCCAGCTGATCCTCTCCCTCACCAACGACCCCACCACCGCCAGAGCCAACCTACACGACGGGATGAGAGACGTCGCCGACTGGATGAGGAACAGCCGCCTTAAACTGAACTCAGACAAGACGGAAGTCCTCATCCTGGGCTCATCACCCTCCGCCTGGGACGACTCTTGGTGGCCCCCGGCCCCTGGGCACCGCGCCCAAGCCAACGGACCACGCACGCAACCTGGGCTTCATCCTGGACTCCTCCCTGTCGATGACCAGACAAGTCAACGCCGTCTCATCTTCGTGCTTCAACACCCTGCGCATGCTCCGCAAGATCTTCAGATGGATCCCCACTGAAACCAGGAAAACCGTCACCCAGGCACTCGTCACCAGCCGACTGGACTATGGGAACACCCTCTACGCCGGAACCACAGCCAAACTTCAAAAAGACTCCAGCGCATCCAGAACGCCTCCGCACGACTCATCCTGGACATCCCCCGACACAGCCACATCACCGGACACCTGAAAGACCTGCACTGGCTCCCCGTCAGCAAGAGAATCACGTTCAGACTCCTCACCCACGCACACAAGGCCCTCCACGACCTGGGCCCAAAGTACCTCAACGACCGCATGACCTTCTACACGCCCACCCGCCAGCTACGATCAACCAGCCACGCCCTCGCCACCGTACCACGCATCCGCAGAGCCACCGCCGGAGGAAGATCCTTCTCCTACCTGGCAGCCAAGACCTGGAACTCCCTCCCCACTCACCTTCGGCGAACCCAGGACCATCTCTCCTTCAGGAAACAGCTCAAGACCTGGCTGTTCGAGCAGTAACTTACCCCCTCCCCCAGCGCCTTGAGACCCTCCCGGGTGAGTAGCGCGCTCTATAAATGCCGTGATTGATTGATTGATTACAAGTGAACAAGATTGGTAAGACTCAGAAAGGAAGGGCACTCACGAGGCAATTTAGCGTTCAGAATAACTACACCCAGGACGAATGTGCAAGACATATATATATAATACAACATTAACAATAAAGGGAATGTGGGGTAAAGCACTCGGGAGCTCCACACGGTAAGACTGAAGCTCAGAAAGTTCCGCACCCACAATTGCTGTTACAGATACTGACTGAAAATACCCACATATAGGATATGTATGCAAAGGCAGGGTCTGTGGAGCTTATACCTATGGTGATGTTATAACAGTAACTCAAAGACAATACTCACAGTGAACAAGAAACACCACCTAGGTAGTCAGCTGTGCCCACGGATCCTGGCGATCAAACAGGAACACGCAAGGCAGTAACAGCAAAGGGGTAGAACTAAACACAAGCACAATAGACAAGGAGCTAGCAAGGAGGAGTGCTTAACAGGAAAGGAAGGAAATCACAGGGCACACTTGGCAGAAAGCAGGTAACAAACATACAAGGTAACAGAAGCAAGACAGCAGAAATAGAAAGACAGCAAACTAGAACTGGAACCAAGGAAATGGGAAGAAAGGTAGGGGCTGGAAAAGGATATACTGAAGGGGAGGCTACAAGGGTATACTAGAATAGTGCAAGTTCAGGAATCAAGAAAACAAAGTGGCATAGAAGGCAGTGCTGGGGCAGGAACAAGAATTGAGCAAAAGCTCAGGAGTCAAAGTAGCACTGCAGATAGTGCTAGTACAGGAGAAGGGAAACTGCTGCAGGTCAGGAACAAGGAATGCCAAGGCTCAGGAGTCAGGATAGCACTGCAGGCAGTGCTAGGTCAGGAGAAGGGAAACTGCTGCAGGTCAGGAACAAGGAATGCTAAGGTTCAGGAGTCAGGGTAGCACTGCAGGCAGTGCTAGGTCAGGAGAAGGGAAACTGCTGCAGGTCAGGAACAAGGAATGCTAAGGCTCAGGAGTCAGGGTAGCACTGCAGGCAGTGCTAGGTCAGGAGAAGGGAAACTGCTGCAGGTCAAGAACAAGGAATGCTAAGGCTCAGGAGTCAGGGTAGCACTGCAGGCAGTGCTAGTTCAAGGGAACAGGAAATAGCTACAGCTCAGGAAACAAGGAGTCAAGAGAGCACTGCAAGCAATGCAAATCAGGAACAAGAAATAGCTGAAGCCCAGGACCAGGAGCAAAGAATAACTAGCTCAGGAACTCAGGAAACAAGAGCACTGCAGGCAGTGCTAATTCAGGTACAAGGAATAGCTATAGCTCAGGAACTCAGGAAACAAGAGCACTGCAGGCAGTGCTAATTCAGGTACAAGGAATAGCTATAGCTCAGGAACTCAGGAAACAAGGTAGCACTGCAAGCAGTGCTAATTCTGGAGAAGGGAAACTGCTGCAGTTCAGGAACAAGGAATACTAAGGCTCAGGGGTCAGGGTAGCACTGCAGGCAGTGCTAATTCAGGAACAAGGAAAACAGCAGCAGGTCAGGAACAAGGCATAACTAAAGCTCAGGAAACACTGGAAACAATAGCAAAAGCTCAGGGAGCACTGGAAACTAGGATCGGTCTCACCGGTAAACAGCTACAATGACCAACACTGGGCTGAAGGGAGCTGGGGCTTAAAAGAGCTCTCAGTAATCACATGCATCAGGTGTGAGCAGGCTAGCAGCAGCCAGCCACAGGTGAGCTGAATTCCTCCACCCATCCTTGGCCTGCAGGGGTGGAGACAAAGCAGTGAGCAGGGAATTCTGGGTAATGGAGTTTCAGGCATGAGTAGGCTGGCTTCAAATATAAGCAGGCTGGCTTTCACAAAACCCGGCATGGATTGGGAATGGATGTCAATTCCCAAGTAGTGTCGAAATGGCTGGAAGTCAGTATGTACATGAAGGGGAGGGTCTGGAAGCTTGTTAGAACACTGGGAAGCCCCACAATTCGGCCCCCTGGTGGTGGACACGAGAATGCAGGGAGCGAGTCGTGACCGTGAACACCTCAGCCCAGGAAAGGCTTTGTTTCTGGGCCCAGGGGAGCGAAGGCTCCCACCCCAGGGGTCCAGAAACATGTCTTGTGGTGGCAGGCTGGTGTTTACCAGTCAGGGAACCCACCAGAGGCTGGTCGTTTTTCAGGGGGCATCTCTAAGATGCCCTCTGAGTGCATTATATAATAAATCCCACACTGGCATCAGTGTGGGTTTATTATGCTGAGAGCATTGCTACCAAACTTCCCAGAATTCAGTAGATCGATTATGGTGCTGTGGAGATCGTAATGGCAAACTCCCAGACCATATACTCTTTTATGGCTTTACTGCACTTACAATGTCTAAGAATCGACGTAGACACTGTAGGGGGTACAGTGCACATGCAACTGTACCCTCACCATCTATATGGGTGTCTTACCTATACCATAGGCAGTGGGTTGCAGGCATGGCACACAGGTATGTGGGCCATATCGACTCTTCACTTTTCTCTGCACCAAAACACGCAGCCTGCAGTGGCAGTGTGCGTTTTAAGGTACAGGACCTCTAAGGGTGGCACCATATGTGCTGCAGCCCTTAGAGTGCTTCCCTGGTCACAGTGCCCTTGGTACCCATGGTACCTTTTACAAGGGACTTGCATGTAGCCAGAGAGGTGCCAATTGGGGGTACAAAGGTACTGTTTTGGGAAAGAACACAGACCCTGGGAACCTGATTGGCATGAACCCAGGGCACATCAAATCAAAGTGCATCAGAATTCTGGAAAAAAGCGTGGGGTTACTGCAACAGAAACCCACTTTCCTACAACCAGCTTATTTGCATTTCTGTTATGGGAATGAGCATGCAAAATGTTTGTATATACTGAAACTTCGGGTGTTCTCCTGACACTTCCTTCCTCACTCCCCCTTTCCCTTCTTAAACCCTAAATGAACATCTGCAAAGCAATTGCCCAGACTAATGGCAGAACTTAACTACTTGCATTACATTAATCCATTAGAAACGGCTTAGTTTTAAAAGTGTGTAGTTTCTAGGCCTAAGCAAAGCATAATGTCACCCTTGTGAGTGAATTTGAGAGGTTTGCAATGATCTCCTTAGGACAGCCCCATATAATGTTATTTGTAAAATGTAGTGCCTGCTGTAGACCAAGTCCTAGAACATTGAAATGGAGTTTCAAATATGTGTATGCCACTACTTACAGGCTTACTGAAATATGGCACAAGACTTCAAGGCTTATAATTTTGACGTTTTATTTCTATTGTGAAACTCTTCTGGTCTGTTTCTTCCATGACTAGCTGGGTGGAGGTCTTTATTTTACAAGTGGTGCAAACATGAGTGTATTTGGAATTCACTTGAACCGGGCTGCATTGCCCTCCAAAGAGTTCTGCTGTGATGACAGTAATGTTGCTCTCTTTAAGGTTTCCCACTGGTCATGGGTGGTACCTATTAAGTTATTTTACTTTAAGTTGATGGCTGATGTGACTCCAGTCTTAAATGTGCTTTCAACTTTAAAATAAGATGAGGCTTGCCATTAGGATTTTCTAATAGTTCTATGGGTAAATTCACATTTTATTAAAAACCGCCAGGGACACAGACACCAGTAAGGTAGTATCAGTTGTGCAATTTTTTTTAAGTCATGGTTCATTAAAGTTCTATGTGCTTGTTAGTTTCGCTTTGAGTCAACCTTAATTAAAGTGTATATTGTTTTCACTATAATTTTGATGACGTTCTTGCTTCCTTTACCAGTTTGAATGTGGGTCCTTTTTTAGGTCTCGCCTAGGCAGCGTGCATGCGCTGCTCTAGGAGGTGACCTTTAGAAATTGGTCTGCACTTTTCAAGCACTCGTGCTTGTGCTGGCATCCACCTTGCGGGAGCGAGCAGCGGCACGCCAACCATATGTTTTCAATTAGCATGGCCGCGCGCGCCGCTCCTCGCTCCCGCAAGCACGAGTGCTTGAAAACAGCTTACCCTCCCCCACCCCAGCAAACACTGGCTCAGATTGAGAACCGCTTTTCTCGCACTTCCTTTCACACTGTATTTCTCTCCTTTTTTCCTTTCCTTATGTGTATTTTTAATTTTACCTCTCTGATTTTCTATTATTCTTTTCTTCTGCCAGTATGCATTTTTTCTTACTTTTATTTTGTCTCATTCCTCCCACTTTCATTCCCTTTCTTATTTCTTTTCTTCCCTATTATTCTTCCTTTCTTCCTCCATCACCTATCACTACTACATCCTCCCTTGCTTCTTTACTTCCCTCTTTTCATCCTTGTTTCATTCCTGCCCTCATTTCTTTTATTTCCACCCTCTGACATGCCCATTTCACCTCTATATAGTACTCTATAGTACTGATGCTGCGCAAAGGTACTCTGCTGTTACAGACAGGTACTATAGTACTGATGCTGCGCACAGATACTCCTATAGTACTTATCCTACCTACTTGTTGCATTGTCAAACAGTTAACAACAATTCATAACCTTGGCGCAAAACCTGCGCGTTGACTCCAGTCCACTGTGTGTGCTTTTTTCACACTCAGACTCGAAGCCATGAAATGTATTTTCACTATGCTTGTCCATTGCACTGATGCGGATGTGCGTGTACCTCTTTCAATCACGGACTCTTTTACGAGGGAACCAGTGTTTGTTCTTCGGTCACTTCTGGGGAGGCCGTGATAACTAAGGAAGCAGGGAACCGATGCTAACATATTTACATTTTCTTCCCAATGTGGTGTCTACTTATTTCCCCCCAAACATGACTGCTGTGCACGTGTGTAAGAAGTACCCCCCATGTCTTGTTACATCCAGTAAACCTCTCGTGACACGGCCCTGGGCCCGGCGGTCTCCCCAGCTGTCCCAGGGCCCCCCCTCGGTTTTCATACAGTCGGCGCAGACTTTGAACCATATTTTTACCGCCAGTGCTAAGCCCCCCGCGTCCCGCCCCGCGCTTATCTGGCAGCCATCTGTGTTTAGGGCGGGAGGGTGCCGAGGGGTCAGGCCACTTAACTCCATGGCGGGCTGTCCTGTTCGCTGCGTCCAATTGCGCGCATTAGTGTATCGATCCGAAGGCTTCGATCGGACATTACTGCGGAGATGCGTGTTAAGTACAGCGTCACCCGGAAGGGAGAGGGGACAGCGGTTGTGTGCAGAGACACTATTGTATGCACTACTTAGAAGCTGACCGATTGTGGTCTCATTGAAGGTCTTGCTTTTTCTATTATGTTGAATCCGGCTTTACCCTGCCGAGCATTAATATAAAAAACTCCTAACAACTCCACTGAGTTCCTTCGTCGGCTTTCAGACCTGCTTGGCCAACTTTATATACTGCATTCTAATTTCTTGGTCTTGGGTGATTTTAATCTGCACATTGATGACCCGAGTTACCCTACTCCTAAGCAGTTTGTGAGCACGCTGTAGGGCTTCAATCTGGAACAATGTGTAAACTGCCCCACTCATATGGCTGGTCATACATTGGACCTTATTTCTTCGCATTCATTGAATGTTCTCATGAGGTCGGCTTTTTTTGTTTGTGTTTATTTATTACTCCCTTGCGCCCCCTCCCGATGCCCCCACGGCAGGTCGTTATACTTCGGAGTGCACGTCCGGCTTCCTCCGCCTGCCACAGACCCCGGGCTGCCTGCCGCTCATGGTATCTGCCTTTCTCGGAGTGATGCAGGCTCTCGGCACTGGCTACCCGCTCTTTTCCAACCCTTTCCCTCTTCTTCGCGTCGGGACACCGTTTGCACCGTAGACCTCCCCCTCCTGCAACTTCCTGCACTCATTCACCCTGGAGTGTTACTGTCGTTACAATGCCCATTGTAGGAGAGTAGGATCTGCTTCACATGGGTACCCCCACTTTTTGCTGATGCTTCACTGTTTTTCGACATTAGTCTGGCTGGGGCCCTGCTAATCAGAACCCCAGCCTAGCTGCTTCCTCTCTAAAATGGTTTCCATGTGCCTTAGGCACATCACGGATTGGGATCTGGAGTGCCCTTATAAGTCCCTAGTATATGGTATACTATGTACCAAGGGCATAGGTACCTCAGAGGCCTGCCAGGGGCTGCAGCATGTATTATGCCACCCCTGGAAGGCCATCCAAACTGACACCACAGGTCTGCTACTGCAGCCTGGGTAAGGTGGTGCAGGCACCCTTACTGTGATGTAGGTTACCTATATCACTAAATGCATACACACATATAAACCTATAAGTCACTCCTAAGGCAGGCCTTATCAATCCTAAAGGCAGAGTGCATGGTTCCTATGTGAGAGGGTGCCCTGCATGAGCAGGGCCCCTCTGCAGCGTTCGGAGACCATCTCTGATGCTGTTTGTAGTGCAGCCTGACCATATACTCTTAAACGCATTATATCCTCGCGGTAAAATGCTAACTATGGAATGGCTGCACCTAAACATGTCGTGTTTGGTGTCAAACATCTTGGAATACTACCCCCCCGCCAATCCTGGCGGCAGGGCTAGCATTCCACCCTTCTAGAGGGAAAGACATGTTAACTCTGACTAGTCCGGTAACTTCTTTCCAGAGCCCTGGCATCACAAAATGGATGCTGCTGCCACAGACACGAGTCTGGCCTCCTGCTGCTGGACGAAACTCCGGTAGGGGAGGCCTGGACAATAGGTTTCCTGTCCCAGGGAGGTGTGACCACCTCCCCAGACAGGATAATGTGTATTGGGGCTGGGCGGGAGCACTTTCGGGTGTTTTGAAGTCCTGCACTGGGGGCACATTTGGTGTCCCTATGCATACCCCAGTTCAAACCGCATCAGGGGCTTGCAGCCCCTGCTTTGGCGCGAACTGGACAAAGGGAAAGGGTGTAGCCACCCCTCTGCCCTGACCCACCCATAGGTGGGGCCACAGAGTAGTCCAACCCCTATCTTTAGTATAAAGGTAGGAACCCAGTCCTTAGGACTTTAGATTATCCCTGGACGAAACTCTGAAACTGAATCCTGGACCTTCGACGCTCTACTCACGATTAGAGGACAGAAGAATCTCCCTTGGGGTCAAGGAGTGACTCCCCTGCTTGGCAGGCACCAAAGAAGCATCTGTCCGGTTCGCATTTCTGAAGCTCCCGTCGGACGCCGAAGTCATCGCATCACCAGAGGTGGATTCTCAGACTTCCCGAGGCTACCCTGAGTCCCCAGCAAAGCTGAGGCCCGTGGCTATCGTGGGTGACTTGAGACCGTGACCCCTGGACACCGAGCACATTTGCAAGTGCATCCTCTTCTGGGTCTCCCAAGAAGTCATGCTTTGGGCTCCGAGTAGCCCTAGCCTCCAGCACCACCTGCACCGAAGATCACTGGCCCCCACTCCACGAGTGTCCTGTAAGCCAGATCCACGTGCGGCGTCACGAGGCTCCTTCGCGGTCGCTAGCCCGTTGGCTAGTAGCCCTTAACGAAGGCCAATCCTTTTCTAACTTGGCATCCTGGTTGCTCCAGGCCTGCCCTCGCTGGGTGAGTTCCACAGACCTTGCTGGTCTGCACCATCGACGATCTACATCTTCACCGAGACTTGCCGTTGCCAAGGCTTGTTGGGTCCAATCCGGTCGCCGACACCTCAGCACTCGACAGACATCGTGTACCAGCCCGAATCCTGCTCCTGGTCGCCGACAACGCCTCCTGGACCTCGTGGCTGAAGAGTCAAGACGACCGTCAACGCACCTGAAGCACTCGACATCGGTGGGCATCTGTCCATCGCCTTCCTGGTCACTGGCTAGTGACCCAGACTCTGTCCCCTCTGCTTTCAGGTTCTTCAGAACTCCGATCCACTCTTGGATCCACCCGGACACTTTTCTCTTGGCCGCCAGCAGCACTTTGCAGCAGATCGCCATTCGAATCGACGACGAAACCCGACCCCGAAAGGCACCTATGCACCCGGCTTCCCTGGGTGAGGTAACACGAGTACTCCGGTGCTCCCGTGGGTAGAGACTCTTCAAAGTCCTAGATCTCAAAGGGTTTTGTCCTAGTCCTCTTTTAAGTGTCCCTTTTCTCTAATTTCCCGATCCCGACTTTCTCCATAGAAGTCAACGGCGTATCGCGGTTGTGTATTTACACTGCACGCGTCCCCCGTGGGTCCCCTGTGTCACTACCTTGTGTGGTTCCTTGTGGTCCAAGCACTTCTAGAGGCTCTAGGCCTAGTGTCTAGTTCAGTCGTGGTTCGCATACCACTTTATTGGTATATGGTTTGGTACGCCCCTAGGGCCCAAACGTGTATTTGTGCTATTACTGTGATTTAATAACTTCTAACTTATGTACTTCGAACTCTAGCCTCATAAAGAGACTAGAGTGGTGTGTTTAGCAATAAATACATATATTTTGAATATATACCTGGTGTGGTGCTCTTTCATTTGATCACTCAAGAGATTATAGACTGGTAAAACAAGCTGCTTTACATTCCTTCAAGACTTAGACTGAAGGCTGCTCTCCATAGCTACCACTAGGATAGCTTTCAATAAGGTTGTCTTTAACCTATCTCCAATAAGGGGTTGTTTGGACTGGTGCAAGGTGCCCACTATAATTAGTGGACAGCATATGCCAGGCCAACTTCTCACACCCATCTCCTTCGCTACTCCCTACATCATTAGCAATAAGCGTTCCCAGGGCACACGGATCGCATACTGCATGTGTGATCTGCTACCACAGCTCGTATAGGACAACAGTAGTAACATTGCGATTAAGCCCTGGAACTGCGGTGGTACAGGCCTCTACAATTATCGAAAAATCACCAGACAGACACGTTTTGTTTATGTGTTTGTTTATTACTCCCTACCCGCTTTACTTAAAACACACGAGGGCTTATTTACAAGGCCCTTGCGCTACCGGTACGTCCCTTTTGCACATATAAAAACCGAAGCACCAGTAGCACAAGGGGCTAGTAAATAAACTCTATGGTTTACTGCCTTGTAAATAAACACTGTGGTTGCTACAGTAGTTATTACAGTAAATATATAAGAACACATTGCTCTATAACATACCTTAAAAACATTGCCAATACCTCTCGCTAAACACTTATAACGTCCCAAAGGCGAGACCTATTGGCTATGCCAATGCCTGTTTCTTAGTGTGATCCCTTGTTAAATGTTATTTTCAAAATCACAAGATAAGATAGCAGCTTGAGGCTAGCCGTTGTATCACTGATCTTCCAGCAATGTTGTCTTATGGCTTTTTTGAAGGCAACTTTTTGCTAGTTTTTTTTCTCTCCTAAGTAGAGAAAAATATTTACAAAATCCTATATATTAATTTGTATAGTTCTGTTACATCTTCATGTAAATAATATATCATTGCATGGAATCATGTAGGGTATATATGAATACTGTGTCGTAGGTTCTCATGCTTCAGACATAGTTTGCTTAGAAATTACTGAAAACTTCTGGTCAGCCACTCTGTCGTAAGTCAATCATGTACATTCTTCCTTAATTTAGACAACAGTTGGATCATCCTCAGATGTGGCAGGCACTATCTCGTATTCTCCATCTCTGGCACATATCTTATCAATGGATTTCAAGTTTTATAAATGGTTTGTCCTGCCGTACTAAGAAGTGCTAGATTCTCAAGTGCTAGTGTTTGCCACAGGTTTTGGGATCATTGCAGTAGGTATGGGGCCTCTTCTTCCACTGAAGAGCTATTAAAATGTTTCCCTACTCCCAACATACAGATAGTTGTAGATGTTTTGTAAGTCTGCTCCATATTGCAACCCTTGCATGTATGGGATGGTGTGCATTTTTACAGTCCAAGGTTCATTAGAGAGGCTCGACAGAATCTGTTGGGTAGGAGGCAACTATGTGTGATCTGTCTGGAAGAGTACCCCAACCGGTGTCAGGCCATTATTCATGATCTATGGCTATCATCAGTCCTTCCATGCATGACCCAATATTGGAACAGCCTCTAGGAAGTCCCAGTGCAATTTGTTGAATGCCGCCATTTATATTGGCTGTGATGTTTTCCTCTGTGCCTTCTCAATCAAGTGAGACACTTTTCTTATGCTACCCTTATGCACCCCACCATGAAGGGCGTTGCCTGCTTTTAGTGCAGCTTCACTCAAGCACAGCTCCTCTGCTCCTTCTTCTGTTGGATTTCCTATTCATGGAAAGAGTAGCCCAGCGCTGCTCAGCAATGTTGGTCCCCCTCCCTTGATGGACCCTGTTGAAATTTAATTAGCAGAAACTTGAATAGTGATATAAGAGATCAGAGCACATGAACACCCGCTACATAGAAGAGTGATTGGTGTAGAGGTTGGAGAATAAAGTGTGGAGTTAAATGGTACTGTACATCCGTCCTGTTGGCCTAGTACACTTGGGTAAAGCAGTTTTCTTGAAATTGTGCACTGACGTTCTTGGGGTGCATAAAATTACCTCAACTTTTACCTCTACTTGATGTTAGCATGAAAATGTTTTGCCTAAAAAACATTTTGTTTGACGAGTAGTGGTCCTTAATGTAATACAAAGGGTAAATTGATTAAAATCATTTTTTTTTTCTAACACATTTTATTGGTTTCATATCACAAGTAAAACAATTAATGAAACTCTGACCCACGTTCAAGTGCAGTGCAACACACAAGGTATCAATCTGTATCACATATGCAAATTACAGTTCCAAGCCCAATTGCAGATAGTTACATATACCACCAGGAAAACATGGGTCTTTTCCACACACAATGTTTTCTTCAGTTCCTGGGCCCTTTAAATCTAGTCCAGGGGCCCCAGAAGCGCTCATACTTCTACAGGACCCGCCTGCGCCTTAAACACCAATTTTTCCATTGCCGCACAATTGCCCATACCTTGAGCCCATTTGTGCGGCGACAGTGCCTGCACGTCCTTCGAATGCCTGGCCAGTTCTTTCTTGGCCACCAAATAGGGCGCATGGCTCGAGCCTCTCCCAGTGCATCCTTAATCTCCAACAATCTTGGGGTCTAGAGCCAACTGCAAGGCCACTACCCGTGCAATCCGATAATTGAAATTCCTCCAATACTCTTGTGCCACTGGGCAATCCCCCAGTACGTGATACAGGGAACCTGTGGAACCGCATCATTGCAGGCAGTCGGGCCCCTGCCCCTCCCCATGCGCCACAGATGTGCCGGGAAATAGGAAAGCCTACGGAAATAATTAAACTGGATTAGTCGGAAGCGCATAGATATAGCCAACAACCTAGAGGCCATTTTAGCCTAAACTCATTCCTCATCGTAGAGGGCCCCCACATCCTCCCCCACCTCCGGGTCCGCAGGGGGGTCTGGCGTGCTCACAACCAACGATTTGTACAATCTCGAAACATCCCCTCTGTCCAGCTCGTCCGTCACAAAGTTACATTCTAGTGGGTGAAATTCTGGGAGGGTACCTAGTCTCGCCCTGTAGCCCTATAATGCGTGACATAGCTGCAGTTATTAATAGAACTGCTAGGAGTGCAGCTGGAACTCCGTTGCCAGGTCCTGAAATTACTGCATGTGCCTCTCCCTCCGTACATATCCCAGTGTAGAGACTCCAATAAGGTCCCACGAACGAAACCTAACCAGGCCTGCCATCTCCGACAACCACGTCCATGCCAAAGAAAAGTCTCTCTTGTAAGAGTGCTGTAACACTTCATGTGGCAGAGGGCCGTGTGCCAGCAACGAACGGGGACCTGCATGACATTCGGCAGTGAGTGGAGGAGAGCTCTGCCATACAGTGGCGGAAGTAAGCCATAGGGGTGCAACAGGTCCAGCTCCAACCTGTTAACGGGGGTCACCTCTGTCGGCTCGGAACCAGTCATTGATGTTGATCAACTGTGAAGCCCAATAATATAAATGAATATCCGCCCACCCTAGCCCGGCTTCAAATGGAGGGAGTCGATTCTTCTCAAAGGACACTCTTGGTGGTTTTCCTGCCCATAAGAAACTTGTGATATGTGTCTGCAGATCAGTAAAGAAACTAGGTGGGATGAAGTGTGGGTAATGCTGTAGGCTCTAGGACATATAGGAAACTGGGGAGGGACAACATCTTAAAGAGCGCACCACAGCCTGCTACTGAGAGCAGTAGCTTAGACTCCTCCTTCATGTCCTGCTGAGCCCTGGCCAGCATTGGGATCATATTAAGTTCCCCTTACCTCGTTGGGGGTAAGAGCCACAGTCCTGCCTAAATGACGAAAACTACCGTCTGCTACACGTAAACGACGGTCCACACCCTCCTTCCCCGGTCCATTGCCCCCGTTATAGGCACTAGTTTTGACTCCGGCAGTTCATCAGTGCGGGCTTGCGCCAAATTCCTAGTGCTCCTGCCAGGCATAATGCCGTTCTGGTTGGCATGCACAACCGATCGGTTCACCGTGGCTAGGCGTATACCCAATAATTTGGCTAAGATTTTCACCTCCAAGTTGATTAAGGAGATGGGGCGGCATGAGCCACAGTACTCCGAGGGTTTAACAGGCTTAAGAATGTCCTATGATGCTCGCTCCCCAGAGGTCTGGGGAGGGAGCACCCAGCTGGCATAGGCATCTTCATATAATTTCAACCGATGCAGAATTAACAAGGGAGAGTATCTCTTAGAAAGTTCCAGTGGGAACCCATTTGGACCGTGGGCCTTCCCAGAAGGCATAGTGGAGATCACCTACTGTATATCTTTGGCTGTAAGGAGAAGCTCCTGATCTCCACTCTCCGAGGCTGACAGCGATCTCCGAGTCGGGTCATGTATGATGGGCCTGTCGCGCTCTGGTGTGACGAGCGCTCAGCCAGCATATAGGGCCTGGAAATGTGAAGTGAATTAATTTGCCAAGATGTCTGAACCTCTCAGCGTCACACCTGCAGCAGTCTGCAGCTCAATCACAAGGCAGCGTGGGCGGCTAGCCATCGCCAGCCAATAGATCAGCTTTCCCGCCTTGTCCCCATCTTGTAAACCCGAACCTGGGAATGAAGCAAGCCCAGTTTTGCCGAATCTAAGAGATTCTGATAAAGGGCCAGATGAGCCTGGCCGAGCTAACCCTGCTCGGATGGGGAGGAAGAGACCCACACCTACCGCTCAAAGCCTGCAAACTCATTCTCTAGCCGGAGTAGACCCCCCTCTCTACGCTCTCTGGATGAGGTAGCCCGTCCTCGGAGGACCGCTTTAAATGCCTTCCCTAGGGTGTTGGGGGTGGGAGGGAGGCGAGGCAGTTTCTTTATTGATGTCAAAGTATTCAGTGATGGTCTTCCTGATTTCCTCCGCAAAGTCACAATCCTGAAACCACCAGGCATTCAAGCGCCCCATACCCCGCTCACCTCGACATCTACCCCCGACTGCCAACAACACGTGGGAATGATCTGAGAGACCTCGTGTGAGGATACAGGACTGTGTAACCAACCAGAAGTCTGAGGAGGGGAGCAGAAAGTAATTGAGGCAGGAGGAGCTGCCGTATGGCTGGGAGTTGTATGTGAATTGCTGCTCGACGCGGTGCTGCATCCGCCAAGCATCTACCAACCCCAAAGTCACAGTTCAGGACCCAAGGCCTGTGGAGTGAGCATGCATTGGGCGGAGATTGTGTCCATCACTGCATTGAAATCTCCCCCCAGCAATGTAAACCCAGGCGGAGCCGCTGTCAAGAGCTGGGCCACCGTCTCTAGAGTCATGCTCAACATCTGAGGGGGAACATATACACTCCCCAAGGTCCACGCCAGACCCTAGAGAGTACCATGTATAACCACAAACCGCCCCTGGGGATCTGTATGCACCTCCTGTACCACTAGCGTAAAAGTTTTTTTGAACAAAATAGCCACATCCCTAGACTTCCTCGTGTACCCAGAGTGGTAGACTCTTTTATATACCCACAACCGCCCCAGCATGTAGCAGTTAGTCCCCAGGAGGTGCATTTCTTGGAGTATGAGAACCTCCGGGTGGTATCACCTGGCATACGAGATCACCACTCCCTCTTAATCTGGTCATTAAGGCCATTAACATTTCAGGTGACAAAATATCAAATATTTAATGCTACTTTACTTTAATATAGTTACATATAGGCAAACCTAATTTCATGAAATATAATTAAAATGAATTAATAAAATAAATACTATAGTCCGTGTTACCATTAACATCTGTCATTGTTTATAAATAATATAACTTGCATAAAATTAATTTAAAGTTCTACAAAATAAAATCATAATTACCATTGTTTGTGTAAGGGTTTGTGGTGGTTTTAATGTAAGATTTCCTTGTATTTAAAAATTAGCTGAATTTAATTTAAAAAAGTATTGTTAGAGTTCAGAAAGTTAACTTTTTAATGCAATTCATTTAAAATAAATTAGATATGCATGTAGATATTTGTCATAGGCTGGCATACAGTTGGCGGCGGGATTAGACTTAAGATCTTTTTAATTTAAAAACTAGTACTAAAATAACTGAATATCTATTATTGGTTGAGTTAAGTGATGAGGGAAGCATCAAAATGAGATGTCATTGGAACTTTAACTGTAAAGTTAAAAACAAAAAAAAGAGGCTGGTGAACTAATGGAGGAGGAGGTAAGTTCTCAAGTAATAGTTGAGTAATTGAAAGAGTGATGGTGGACTATGTACGACATGAGCGCATCACCCAACACCTGCGAGACCTCCACTGGCACCCCGTCGAGAAGAAAGTAACCTTCAAGCTACTCACCCACGCCTACAAACCTCTCCACAACACCGGACCCAAATACCTCAACGAAAGAGTCTCCTTCCACGTACCTAAAAGAATCCTCCGCTCCGCCGACCTCGCCCTAGCAGAAACCCCGCACATCCGCAGAACCAGAGCGGGTGGAAGAGCCTTCTCCTATGTCGCAGCTAAGGCTTAGAACGAGCTCCCGGTCAACATCAGACGCGCCCCTACTCTGCACACCTTCAGGAAGAGCCACAAGACCAGGGTTTTCGGCTGACTCAGAGCTGCACACCCCTCCCCCGCGCCTTGAGACCCTCACGGGTGAGTGACGCGCTTCACAATTCCCTGATTGATTGTTTTGTAATTTGAGATACTTGGAACTAACGTTTACAGATGGTGCAGTTTATGACTTCTCAAACCAGGAAGCTTAAAACCAAAGACGTCAAGATAATCTATCTTTACATAATAATCCAGATCTCGGCTGGTCAGCAAACCAGGTTCAAGAGGGTGGAGCTCGGATGGGTGATAGGTGAGTTTCTTGATTTCTCGGAAAGCTGCTGTGATAAAGCTAATTTGCTTTGTAGTGTTTTGTGGACTTCTGATTTTTAACTCTCCCATTACAACATTCACCCTCCTTAACCTCACAGCTGTAAGTAATATTAATGTAACTAGCCAAGTATGTTAAAGTACTAAGAAAATGGACAGTTTGCATTTGATAGGGTCTGTATATGTACAAAGACGTATAACTCCTCTTTGAATAGTGATGTTAGGTTCTTTTACAAAGTGGTGCTGGTGGTACTAGTTTGACACAAGTTGGTACCCGGAGACCGCCTAAGACGTGAAGCACTACAGTAGTATAAGAATACTTTTTGATTCATTGATTTTAATTGATCAAAACACCATTGCACCACAACAGTATTGCTGATGTTTTTATTTTTAAATTAATTAGGTTTGAGTTCCCAGATGCCAAAAAAAAAGCAGTAGTACTTCTGCTACGTTGATTTCTTGGTGTATCGTTGACTGCATTTCTAGAAAGGAATGTAACCCAACAGCTGTTTCTGAATGATGATCTCCTGCTGTCTGTAAAACATGTTTAATTATTACAATATTAATAAAGTGTATACTGTTACGCTAAGGGTCCTAGAAAGTGTACTAAATATCCGGATCCAACTAAGTTGATGGTTGCATTAGCTAATTGGAGCACAAGCTCTTCTGGTACATGGAAGACAGGTAGGCAGAATAGCCTGGACTCTCCCACAAGGAAGTAACCTGGGAACGGTCCGATCTCCACATGCCTCAAGGGGCTCCTTTCTCCAGAAAATAGGGTCACTGGTGATTCGACTACAATCCTAATAAAAGGGATGTAAGTCTTTGGGTCAACTATTACTGTTTTTCACAGAGGTTAGGGTTCACTTGTCTTGTGATCAGTTTACAAACTCTACCAGAAGATTAGGTAGCTGTTAGGTCCTGATGAATTGCCATAGATCCTGACGGACATTAAAGGCATGGGACATGTTGACCAATTCCTTGACTAAATTTCTTTAGACTAACTACCAACTAATAATCATCTAGGGAGAATACAAGGAACATTACTTTCTCTTTCATTCTCTGATCTGTTTTTAACCTTAACATAGACTCTGGAAATTAATACATGGTAATATTAGGAGTCTATAGTTTTATCCACTTTTCGCCAGTCTTCCTAGATAGTCTTTAGTTTCTTTAAGAATTGGAGACACTCGAGTTGCATGCTTGCAGCCCGGTTGGCGATAAAAAGATCTTCGGCAAAGAGCCCCCTAGAGGTGCGTGTTGGGCATTGCAGAGGGGGCCCAACGAGGAACACGGCCTGATGATGAAGCATGCCACCTTTGGGTCAGTGAGGGCTTGTGCTCTAGTTAGCTAATGCTTCCATCGACCTAGTTGGCTTTGGATATTGAATGCACTATCCAGGACCCTTAGCGAGAACGGTGTATATCTGAAAGAGACACGTTAGTGATAGATTCCTTACCTTAGAATATCCCCAGGCGTCAGGCTGGATCCGGAAAGTTTTGCGTAGCAGTACCCTTGCGCGTCGGTAGGCGGCGTCGTGCGGCTCCGCGTCCGTCGTCGGCGTCGTGATCGCCGGGATGACGTCGCGGGCAGCACTTAGGCGCCGCCCCTGCGCGCTGACGTCAGTTCTTCTTTTTCCGCGCCAGCAAGCGCAGATCCGGGAAGAGCAGTGCCCTGGTCAATTTTTGACCATTATTTTTGGTGATTTTTTCACTGTTTTTTTCCATCTTAAGGTGTCGTAGGGATGCCCGGCTTCAAGCGATGCGGCGCCTGTGCGCGGATGATGTCCGTCACCGACCCGCATTGGGAGTGTCTCTTCTGCCTCGGCCGAGGCCACGACACCGAGTCTTGTCCCGAATGCCAGGCCCTCAACCCGAAAGCTTTGCGAGAGCGGTCTCGAAAGCTCCTCGAGGCCCGGCATTCGGCTCCACGGAGGCCCCGGTCGCGTGAGAGGTCCAGGGGTCGCTCGCGGAGTGCACACCGGTCGTCGGCGTCGAAGTCTTCTTCGTCCGGTAAGTCTAAGCACAAGAAGTCCAAGAAGCATCGTCGCTCTCGGACTTCGCCTCGCCGGATCTCGCGACTCGGCTGAGGCCCCTCCCGGCACCGTCCCCGCCCCGCGGCCCCGGACTTGCCTGTGGAGTCGCCCCCGTCATACCCGCCCTTCCCGGGTTCGGGGGCGGATCCGGCCAAGGTACAGGAGTTCCTGTCGGCCATGGCCCGCCTCTTCGGGCCTTCAGGCCCCTCCGGTGCGCCTTCGGGCCCCGCGGGCCCTGATGGGGTTGCTCCGGCGGCTCCGGCGTCGCCCGAGCCTCCAGCCTCGATCCCGGCTCCGGCTTCGGCCCCGGCCTCGATCCCGGCTCCACAACCCCCATCGACGCCGGTCGACCTCACGACACCTCCGCCGGCGCCGATGTCTCCGGTGCCGTTCTCGACGCCGCCCTGGGCTCCGGGCGGCGTCGTCCCCCAGTTCCTTCCGGCTCCGGACATGGACCCGGAGCGACGTCGCTCGACGCCGGCTCCGGCGCCAATGGGACCTTGGGTCCCAAATGTCCCTCCTCCTCCTTATTTTGAACCAGAGGAGGACCAGGAGGACTGGGAGGGGTCTGATGACCCTCTGACTCGCAACTGTCAGTATGATGAGGACTGGACAGAGAGTCTAGGGGAGGCCAGTGGTCTGGATACTTCTCCTGACACTGGCATGCTGTCTCCTCCCGTGGCTACGGAGGAGGGGGGCCAATTTTGGTACGGTGTTGCGTAGGGCTGCTGGGGCCTTACGTCTCCAGCTCCCTACTTTGACGGTCAAGCCTAACATCTTGACAGAGGTGCTTCAGCCGGCAGCCTCCTCTGCGGAGACTGTGCTGCCGTTTAACGACGCCCTCACAGACGTTCTTTTGGGCGCCTGGTCCAAGCCCAACACAGGGGCTCCTGTGGATCGGAACGTGTCACGACGCCATCGCCCCGCTCCGGGCGACCCCTGTTTCTTTCTGTCCACCCCACTCCTGAGAGCTTGGTTGTCCAAGCCTCCGCTTCCCAAACCGCCTTCCCTACCGCTCCTCCGGATAGGGAATCCAAACGCCTGGATCAGTTTGGGAAGAAAGGTTTTTCTTCCTCCAGTGCTGGCTTGCGGTCCGTTAACACCGCTTGTCTTTTGGGCCGATATACCCACTCTCTGTGGGATTCGGTGGCGGATGTTTTGCCCCAGTGCCCTGAGGAGGTCCAGGCACTGCTTTCCCGCGCCATTGCGGAAGGAAGGGATGCGGCCAAATACACTATCCGTTGTGGCCTTGACACCGCCGACTCGCTGGGCAGGTCGATTGCAACGACGGTGGCGCTCCGCCGCCACGCCTGGCTGAGGACCACTGGTTTTCAGGGGATGTCCAGAATACTCTCATGGACATGCCCTTTGATGGAGTCGGTCTTTTTGGGTCCAAAGCAGACCATGCGTTGGAGCGCTTTAAGGACTCACGGGCTACTGCCAAGTCCCTGGGCCTTTCTGCTACACGCCCTCCGCTGCCTTCTGCTTTTCGCCCCTATCGTGGCCACGGTAGGGCGCCCCTTCACGTCAGCAGCCCAGCCACCGGCCCGCGCAGCAGGCGTCTTCGCGTGGCCGAGGACGTGGATTCCGCCGTGGCGGATCGGGCAACCAGCGTGCGGGTCAGGCCACCACCTCCAACCCGTCCGCGGCCTCCAAGCCCTCCTAGTCCCTCCTTTCAGGTGCACGGCACGCCAGTAGGGGCAGGGTCCGCCATCACCTTCCCCACTGGCGCACCATCACCTCGGACAGGTGGGTCTTGGACATTGTCCGAAGGGGCTACTCCCTCCCCTTCGAGACCACCCCCCAGCCATGCCACCTCAATTCCACCGCATGTCAGGGGATCACTTGGTGCTTCTACAGAAGGAAGTCACGGCCCTCTTGACCAAGAGGGCCATCGAGCATGTTCCGACCCCAGAAGTAGGGCGTGGTTGCTACTCCCACTACTTTCTGGTGCCCAAAAAGGACAAGGAGGACATGCGTCCTATCTTGGACCTCCGGAACGTCAATCGCTTCCTCCGGAAGGAGAAGTTCAAGATGCTCACCCTAGCTCAGGTCTTGACTGCCCTCGACCCAGGAGACTGGTTGGTAGCGTTGGACTTGCAGGACGCGTATTTCCACATCCCCGTCCTGCTGGCCCACCGGCGTTACCTTCGGTTCACGGTAGGCCCGAGCATTTTCAGTTCACCGTGCTCCCCTTTGGCCTTACAAGTGCCCCTCGGGTGTTCACGAAAGTGATGGCGGTGGTCGCAGCTCATCTGCGCCGGGCAGGGGTTTCAGTCTTCCCCTACCTCGACGACTGGCTGCTGAAGGCGGGCTCGTCCCAGGCAGTCGTCTCCCACCTCCAGACTACGGCCGAACTCCTGCACTCGCTGGGGTTCTCCATCAATGTGCCGAAGTCGCATCTGATTCCTTCTCCACAGCTCCTTTTCATCGGAGCAGTTCTGGACACGACGCAGTTTCGGGCCTATCCTCCCGAACGGCGAGTCCGGGATATTCAGGCTATGATTCCGATCTTTCGGCCTTTATCCTGGGTTTCGGTAAGGATGACCCTGAGGCTGCTGGGCCTCATGGCCTCCTGCATCCTGCTGGTCAATCATGCCAGATGGCATATGCGGGCTCTGCAGTGGGACCTGAAGTTCCAGTGGGCGCAGCACCAGGGCGACCTGTCCGATCACGTCCAGATCTCGGAGGGGACTGCAAAACAGTTGCAGTGGTGGCTCTCGAACCGGCAATGGGTCATGGGCAGATCCCTCTCCCTTCCCCAGCCAGAGCATACAGTTGTGACGGACGCGTCCCTTCTGGGATGGGGCGGTCACATGGGAGAAGGCGGAGATCAGAGGCCTCTGGTCTCCGGCGGAGTCCCGGCTCCATATCAACCTTCTGGAGCTCCGGGCGATCCGGCTTGCACTCAAGGCATTCCTTCCCTCTGTCAAAGGGAAGGTAGTGCAGGTGTTCACAGACAACACCACCGCCATGTGGTACTGCAACAAACAGGGCGGGGTGGGGTCTTGGACCCTTTGTCCAGGAGGCTCTGCGCCTCTGGACATGGCTGGAACATCAGGGCATGTTCCTGATGGTTCAACACCTGGCAGGTTCTCTGAACGCCAGGGCGGACGAACTCAGCCGCAGGTGCATGATGGATCACGAATGGCGTCTTCACTCGGAAGTGGCGCAAGGACTCTTTCTACAGTGGGGAGAGCCTTGGTTAGATCTATTCGCCACCGAAGAGAACGCGCAATGTCATCAGTTCTGCGCGTTGGAATTTCCAAGGCGGCACTCGCTCGGCGACGCTTTTCGTCGCGAGTGGAGTTGCGGTCTGTTGTACGCCTTTCCGCCTATACCACTTCTACCCAGAGTGTTGAAGAAGATTCGGCACGACCGGGCCCAAGTCATTCTTGTGGCTCCGGACTGGGCTCGAAGAGTTTGGTATCCCGAGCTACTCAATATGAGCATAGATCCCCGATCCGTCTGCCTCTTCGGGAGGATCTTCTGTCGCAGCAGCAGGGGACGGTCCTCCACCCGAACCTGTCCAGTCTACACCTGCTTGCGTGGAGATTGAGCGGCGGCAGTTGATTCCTTTCGACTTGCCTCCCGAAGTTTGTGATGTGATTCTGGCAGCCAGGCGTCCCTCCACTAAGGTGGTATACGCCTGCAGGTGGAACAAATTTGTGGCATGGTGCACAGCAAAGGCTGTGGATCCCCTTTCTGCCCCTCTTTCTGAGGTCCTTCTGTTCCTTCTCTCTCTGGCCCAACAGGGTTCTGCCCTGGGTACCATCAAGGGTTATCTTTGTGCTATCTCGGCCTTCCTCAGGCTCCCTGATCAGCCCTCCCTTTTCAAGTCCCCTGTTGTTAACAGGTTCTTAAAAGGCATTACTCACCTCTTCCCTCCTGTTCCGTTTGTAATGCCTCAGTGGGACTTGAACTTGGTTCTTACCTTTTTAATGTGCGCTCCCTTTGAGCCTCTGCATAACTGTCCTCTTCGTCTTCTGACTCTAAAGGCAGCCTTTCTGGTGGCCATCACCTCCGCTCGGCGGGTGAGTGAGCTCCAGGCTCTTTCTTGCAAACCTCCCTTTCTGTCTGTTCATCCAGACAAGGTTGTTCTTCGGACGCGTCCGTCCTTCTTGCCAAAGGTGGTTACTGCTTTCCACATTGGGCAGACCATCACTTTGCCCACCTTCTTTCCGCCTCCGCATCCTTCCAGAGAGGAAGAGAGGCTCCACCGTCTGGACCCAAAACGTGCGCTCTCCTTCTATATCGACCGCACAAAAAACTTCCGGGTGGATGACCAGCTCTTTGTTGGCTACGTGGGCGCCAAAAAGGTCGGGCGGTGCACAAGAGGACCATCTCCCGCTGGGTTACCTTGTGCATCAAGACCTGCTATTCTTTGGCTAAGAAGGAGCCTCCTGTTGGGCTGCGTGCCCATTCCACCAGGGCAACGGCTGCTACCACGGCCTTGGGCCGCGGTGTTCCGCTGCCGGTTATCTGTCAGGCAGCTACGTGGGCCTCGCTGCACACGTTTACTAAGCATTACTGCCTTGACAGTCAGGTCCGGAGGGACGGCTTCTTTGGCCGTTCTGTCCTCCAGGACTTCCTTGTCTGATCTTTGTTCGCAGACCCACCACCGGGGTTGGTATTGCTGGGGTATCTATTCTAAGGTAAGGAATCTATCACTAACGTGTCTCTTTCAGATGCACAAGTTACTAACTTGTGTAACGATATATCTGTAAGAGACAGTAGTTAGTGATAGATTCCTACCGCCCACCCATCCTCCCCGTTCTGCGAACTGATTTCTAGGGTTAAGGACATCCCTTTCAGGGCCCTAGTATTTTTCAGACACCTGTGTCAGCTTCTTGCATGGCTCTGCGTTCCTGGCGCGGAAAGTCGTGTACAGAACTGACGTCAGCGCGCAGGGGCGGCGCCTAAGTGCTGCCCGCGACGTCATCCCGGCGATCACGACGCCGACGACGGACGCGGAGCCGCACGGCCGCCGCCTACCGGCACGCGCAAGGGTACTGCTACGCAAAACTTTCCGGATCCAGCCTGACGCCTGGGGATATTCTAAGGTAAGGAATCTATCACTAACTACTGTCTCTTACAGATATATCGTTACACAAGTTAGTAACTTGTGCTTTACTAATATTGTTACATTTTGGGAGAGTGTATACTGGATTGAAATTTCTCTCAGTCCACTTTCAAAGATGTTTAATTAGTCCAACATTTGTTTCCTTTGTAGATGGAAGACAAATCTATTTTTCATGAAGAATTTGTGCATTTCCTTAAATACCCTATGGTTATCTACAAGCGTGAGCCTGCTGTGGAGAGAGTAATTGACTTTGTAGCACGGTTTGTCACATCATTTCATCAACCAGAGAGTGAAGATGTTAATGCAGAAGAAGAGGAGGAGGAGGAGGAGGAGGAAGATGATAACTCTCCTGTGAATTATTTGTTTAATTTTCTGCTTAAGGTATAACATATTTACTTATGTAGGGCTAAGTGTGTATTTGTTAGCTGACCCATGACTTGATGTGAATTGCTAGGAATGGCTTATGTGTGAAACAGATGACGTAGTTAGAAGATGCATCGTCTTCACTTGTGCACAGACTGTTTGGGCTGTCTATCTTTATACATGCATAACTGGCACTAATCAAAGTTACTCTGCCTCTCTGCACAGGTCTGCAGACCAGCTTCATTTATGGTTGCCTGCGATATCGCAGACCCTAACACCCACATAATCATGATACAGATTTTTGTTTTGAAAGGCAATCTCACTTGTGTTGCTATGACTTTCGAGGGCAGGTGAGCGGTCTTTTGATTTTCCCTCTTGCCAACAACCATTTTCAGATCTTTTCTTATTTGTACCAGTATCTCTTCTGAGTAAGCCTCCAACTAAGCAGCAGAACTCCCAAGAATTTTCCTCAGTTGCTCTCAACCTTCTCCCACTGGTGAGGCATTATTCGTCTTCAGTGGGAAGACCATTTCCTTGCATCCCACACTTGGTGCTGATTACTTCCATCTGTGTCAACAGTGGTTTAAGCTCCTCTTTTTCTCTCATGCTACTCTTCTGGGCGACCGATGGAGATCTTGATGCTTGATTAACAGTAATGGGCTGTAGCGCTTGTCTCATAGTTAAAAAATATACCACTCCTTTAACTTCATGATGGCAAAGACAACTGGCATGAGGATCTTCATTCTGTTGTGGTCCTCCTCAAGGAAATCTCTAAGATGTGGCCCTTGTACAGTACTTCAGCTGGGGAACTTTCCCAGCTGAAACATGCAGACCAATTAGATGCAGAGGCACAATTTATGCTCTAATTGCATCGCCTCTATTTTTTAACCTGCCAAGGGTGCCCCAGAATGAGGAAAAGTTTGTGTAGCATCCACAGGCATTTTTAGCTCTCCTCTTAGGATCCCTACTGCAATAAGAAGTGATTCCTGGTAGATACCAAAATGCTCCCTCAAAAAGTGTGGTTGAGCCCATCCGGTGGTTGTGATTACACCGGGTGAGGACCCGATGATGAAGCATGCCACAAACAGGATTGTGTTGGTGAGGTCCCTTTTAAAACAAAGAATGAGTGCCCCGACACCACTAGGTTGGAAATTGGAATATATGTAAACTGATTTAGCTTGGTAAGGACCCTCTCTAGTATGGGCTACTAAAGGAGTATGCCTGGGTACCAAACAGTCAGTCAGGTTTGACCTGTCTGTCACCGCAACTTGCCATCTTCAGTGTTCTTCTCACTCAAGGCATCATCCCTGAAGCTCTCAATACAGACCAGATCATCCACTCCTGAAAAAATCCACAGTAGTCACTGATGACCTTGACCGCTACTAGTAAGATCACTGAAAATGTAGTCTACGCACACTTCTAGCTCACTGCAACACGAACCATCTCCTGCATGACTACCAGTCCAGCTACAGATCAGATCGCTGTAGCAAAAGACAGCTCGCTCAACAACATGAGCCTGGAAGGATTCAAATCCCAACTTTCACCCATTGGCAGATTTCTCTGATTCACCCTGCTAACTTACTTTATCCTTAACAAAACCATAACCAAGAAAACAAAGATGGCATAGCTCTTACTCTCTCTGCTGAAGAAAGTGGAACCATTCTGCCCAGAAAGCAACTTCAGAACTACATTCATGTCCTTGTATGCTTGCATCTTGATGGTGGATATGCATGTGCACGTCCTCCCAGATTCCAACCTGGCCCAAACTTTCGGGCATTCTACAATCCACAGCATGCCTCTTCAAGGACCTGAAGAAATATGACAAACTTGATGGGTGTCCGCTACCTCCCCACGCCATCCTGCACAGCTTCAAAACCAGCTACATTATCTACAAAACATCATGACCGAAACCCCGCCTAGCTGGCTGACAAACTTGCCACCTCTGGCGACTCTTGGAATACCCACAGCCAGGACACTGTCAGACTAGTTGAAGAGTAAAAACGAAGAAACAAAACGGGCATTGTCCATTAAAGCGTTACAGGCATGTTATTCCAGATGATGTGTGCTTAAAGTGTTCCTATCACTCAAACGTGCTGAAAACAGACGAGGAAAGAACAGAGCTCAACCGAAGAGAATAGAGCAATAAGAACAACAGAGTGATCGACCATGGTGACTGCAGCAGACTAGTCAGAACAATAAGTAAAGACCATCTAGAAAGGCGAGCACGAGACCAGGTTTTCCTAAAAAAACAAATTCAGGAGGGGACTGGAGTAAACAAATAGAAAGCTAGGCGGGTAAAATAGAATGTTGGAGCAGGTATGGTTTAAGTAAAGGTCTATCATTATTTTTTTGTAAGATGAATATCTTGCTTAAATGACAATGATGGGTAAACAATAACGTAAGATTTGAACATCCATAAGAAGTCTGAGATGCACTCAGTAGGATTTGCACAGCAAAGGAAGATAAAGTCCTGGGATGTGATCCTGAACTGAGTTGAGTTCTGCAGTTCTATTGAGTAGTTATACAAGCGGCAGACGTTTTGCAGATTATATGGTGATTACTGTAGCATGTAAAAGACTTGGGTCAAATGCGAATAATGGTTTAGACACTTGAAACTGTTTAAGAACTCAAACGCATGCATTTATTTGGAATGAATGCTCCCGTATCAAATGAGCCTGTAGGATAGCTATCATTGAATTGCTATGACGACCCTAATTGCTAGGCATTAATATAGTTACAATGTTTAAACATGTAGGATGCATCTCTGGTTCAACTTTTGTTTTTGGCTATCTTATGTTTTTTCTAGTGTCACAATGCGAACAGCCAGCCTGTGCGCTTCCGAGTGTGCCAGCTTATTAACAAGGTCCTGGGAAGTTTGCCAGAAAATGCCCAAATAGATGATGATTTGTTTGACCGAATTCATGAAGCCATGCTGATAAGAATAAAAGACAAGGTCCCAAACGTGCGAATCCATGCAGTTCTAGCTTTGGCTAGACTTCAGGATCCACAGAATGAGAACTGTCCAGTGATTAACGGTGAGTTATTTGTTTAATACAGTTTCCATTCTATATGTAAAATTCTTAATAGTGCACCAGCAAAAATCTGGAAATGTAGTGTTTACGGGCGTCTTGGGATTGTAATTATGTGCATTTTTATCACACTACAGTTATTTTCATAAAATCATTTTTATCCCCCTTTTTATTTTTCAAAATATCTCCATAGCTACATATGCAAATAATACCATATTTCTGGCGAAAAGTTTTGACCTCCTTTTCTACTTTCGAAAAGGAGTTAAGAAATAAAAACTGCTACATTGGCTATTAACTTTTACATGCTGCCTCCAAGGCAATATTAAGTTGATTAGCACTTGTGTGTTGCAATGTATTGGAACAGAGAATATATCCCGAACAATGTTATCTCCCTCTAGGATTTGTTTCCACCAGAAATACATTTCCTGTTAATAAGTCTGTACTCCAGATTCCCGTTTTTCAATGTCGATGGGTAGTGGAGACCCTTTCACATAAATACAATTGTCACAGCCGAATGCAGGGACTGAATTCCAAGAACAATTAAACATTCCCCTATATTTCAAAGACTTTTTTATACATGATTTTTAAGCTGCACAGAGCTCCCGCCTCATACTTGAAAATCCATTTGAGCAGACAAATGAAAACAACATAAGCAAATACGAATGTTTGTTTCAGCAAGCCTGAAATTGCTGCGTTAAACTCAAACTTTAGTCCTTCTCGAAGTTTATTTTATGAGTATCCAACTTGATGGAAACAATGGGTGCTAGACACTAGCCTTTCCTTCAATGTATTTTGAAAGTTTTGTTTTAAGTTCAAACCCACTAAGATGAACAGGCTTCAAAAATCGGCAATAACCAGCTATAACTATCATTCTGAATCTGCTAAAAATGTGTTAACAGATTAGTAAGTCTGAAAAACCCCGGTTGGAACAACACTCAATTTCATTGCACACTGTATAGTATTGCAACATTTATAGAGCCCTTACGTACCCCGATGTGAGTGCTGAAACTCTTGCTTAAATGGATTACACGTACATCGCATAGGCTGTATGGTGGGAAGTGTGTTGTCTTTGTTTTGATCTAATGTGGCAAGTGTTTCCATGTCATACTTGTCGACTAACATGGTGCGGTTATTGTATTATGGGACTCAACGCTTAGCAGTGTGATGAATGAAGAAGCATAAGAGTGAGAGGTGTACCTTTTAGGGATGTCGGTAAGCTGGCTGCTTTGTACAACTCTGAAGGTTCTTCTATGCTATTTCTTATCATAAGTCACTTGGGTGGATATTGTGCTGGGCTGTCCATTCTGAGAGGTTTTGTTTAAAGTTTATGTTCCTGAGCAGGCATAGGTTTAAGGGAGAAATGTTGGTGAGATCTACTAGGATAGACTTTGTTAATATCCCATATCTGATTGTCATTGTGAAATGTTAACAAGCAGCCGTAGTTTGTTGCTTGTTGGGACCTGCAGTGGCAAACTAAAGTCATTGGCATGTGGCATTTCTCGTCAGTTGATGATTAGTGGTTTAATTGCTGTGGACTGGTACAGTACTGGCTGATGGACATGACTGTCTAGTAGTTTTCACACTGTCGATCAGTATAATGGGGTTATTATGCAGCCTGTATGGACTACAACTGAGTGTTGGTGTGGGCTGGGAGGGTTATATATTGTATTGTAATTGTATGTATAAAGCGCTTACTACCCTTTGCTTTGTAGCGCTTTACTCTGGGCAGTTATTACGCTGTTCCAGAACCCAGGATTAGTGTTTTTTCAGTGGTTATTGTTGGTTATTGGTATTAGTCTTGTGCTCGTAAGGAAACCATTCCATACATTTACTCCAGTTTCTATGTGTTGGATTAAATGATTAAGCAAACACAAGGAGATGATGGACGGAGTGCTGAAACTTTTCAGACACTCACCCCCAGTCACAGATCTGGGTTGAATCCATCATCGTTCTTTAACTCACTTCGCCACCCCAGTTCAGACCCAGCCGTATGCAAATCAGTCTTGACCCTGTTCCTCATGGGAACTGTCCAGCCCAAACTGCCAAGCCAGGTCTTCCCTGGACCGGAAACAAGCATCCTGGGACTGGTTTCGGGGTAACACCCCTCATCAGCCAGGCTAGCTTGAATCCAGTGGCTAAATTAAATTATTAGCAGTTAGATGTAAAGCATAGGTCCTTCTCCAAGTCATAGGCTTGGACTCTGACCTGATCTCTGGGCCGTTCCAGCGACCGTTCCACTTCACACTCAGTCTTCTGGTAAGTTGAGGCCCAAACATGAGCATAAAAAGGCAAAGTGGGTTTCAACCGTGATCCTTCAGCTGATCCAAACAAGCACCAAGTTTCCAGACAGTCGACACCACACTAGATTAATGCCTTGTAAGAGGCAATGCAGCAGATATTCAGGTCGCTTCTGGCTCCCTCTGGCGCGCCTTCCAAGGAACTACAGGGGCCTCGGGTCAAGTTATGGTGGAGGGGGCATGTGAGCCTACGCTGGACCCACTACCGGGCCCATACAGACTTCCACACTGGCCCTACAATCCAAGCTGGTTCACAGTCCTAGGATAGTCAAGCCACCTCTGTATTTCCATGAAAACTGACCTTGACTTAAAATCTCTAATGGTTGCCTCTCCTTTTCTTCCAAATGAACTTCTCCTTACTTTCCATCCTCTGCATGCATCCTCTCTGAGCAGAGAAATCACATGCATATTTGCCATAATCCCTATTATTGTATTTCTGCAATTTGCCCTCTCAGCATTTCACAGATCACAACCTGTCCTTTAAAAGTCATACCCCTACAACCTGGCAATAAATAAACTCCTATAGCTCATTAACTACTACCTCCAACTATCTGCATGAATTCACATTCCCTCCTCCAAACTAAACATCACATCTAACTCCTAATAATTTAATCCACCACATAGAAACTGGAGTAAATGTATGGAATGATTCCTTATGAGCACAAGACTAGTCCCAGTAACCAATAATAACCACTGAAAAACCACTTATCCTGGGTTCTGGAGTAGTGTACTGTCTGGAGTAAAGCGCTACAATGCCAAGAGTAGTAAGCGCTCTATGCATACAATTACAATTCAAAATATAACCCTCCCAGCCCACACTAACGCTCATTTGTAGTCCATACAGGCTGCATAATAACCCCATTATACTGATTGACAGTGTGAAAACTACTAGAGGGTCATGTCCATCAGCCAGTACTGTACCAGTCCACAGCAATTAAACCACTAATCATTAACTGAAGAGACCTGCCACACGCAAATGACTTTAGTCTGCCACTGCCAGTCCCAACAAGCTACGGCCGCTTGTTAACATCTCACAATGACAATAAGATATGGGATATTAAAGTATATACTAGCAGATCTCGCCAACATTTCTCCCTTAAACCTATGCCTGCTCAGAAACATACATTTTAAACAAAACCTCTCAGAATGGACAGCCCAGTACAATAACCAGCTAAGTAGACTATTATGATAAGAAATACCATAAAGGGAACCTGCAGAGTGGTTCAAAGCTGCCAGCTTACTGGCATCCTTAAAAGGCACACCTATCACTCTTGTGCTTCTTCATTCATCACACGGCTAAGCGTTGCGTCCCATAATACGATAACCGCACCATGGTGGTCGACACATATGAGATCAAAACAAAGATAACCCAATTCCGACCATCAACCCAGCGCAATGTACGTGTAATCAATTTAAGCAAGTTTCATTACTCACATAGGGGTAGTAAGGGCTCTATAAATGTTGCAATACAATACAGTGTGCAATGAAATTGTGTTTTGTTCCGACCAAGGTTTTTCAGACTTACTAATCTGATAACGCTTTTTTTAAGCAAATTCAGAATGATAGTATTAGCTTGTTATTGCTGATTTTTTTAAGCATGTTCGTTATAGTGGGTTTTAACTTATAATAAAGCTTTCAAAATACATTGGTGGAAGATGACCCAGTGCTGACACCTATGTTCGCCCGAGCTCGGCCGATGTGAAGCTATAAAATTACGCAATGGGTCTTCATGCAGCCTGACTCTAATCCTGTGCCTCTTCTGAATCTCGGCTATCAACTGAACCTCCATTATCTTTTGGTTCTGACTCTATCCTGTGTCAGAACTGTGCCAAAGCAGGGTGCACTCCACTATGATTAATGGTGAGAGGGGTAGTTTGTTCTCCCCCTCATTACACTGATGATGACTTATTGTGAAGAAATGGGGTGTATTATATGGTGTGGTTGTGCGATCTCACTATGTAATACACTTACCAACCCCTTTAGGTACAGTAGGTTTCGTCTATCAAACCCTCAGCACAACCCTGGGTGGCTGTGGCAATGAGCGCGGCTTACACGAAGGAACAAGTGTAAAGTATTTAAACGGCACCAAAACAATTGAAGAATAAATCGAAACACTCAAGAAATCCAACACCAATTTATAAAAATAGACTATATTTTTATATAAAGTTAGACACAAAATAGATCTACGGGAGGGTGCCAGAGATATAGATTTTACAAGAATTAATAAATCAAGACAATTCACTTCACCGCAAACAAACCTTGGCAAATTCAACGTATTTGATACTTGCAATTTTTTTCAGAAAAAGTTGGACTAGGAGGTTACTTGGAGTCACTTTTAGACGACCAACTCCAGTCAGAGGGACCAACTAGGTCCTCAAGAACAGTTTTCTCAACCGGTGAATCAACCTTCTTTCAGTTCCAGGCACTTTTATCCGATGCAGACTTTTCCAATGGAAGTGATCCTAGTGGAAGGTATGAAGGATGCTGAAGATGCTTCAAGGATGCCCTGGATGCAACGCAGTTGATGGGAATCTTCCTGAGGGAATTCCTCAGTCCATGAAGACGGTGAGGGGGTCCTGGTTGCACAGTTGATGTCCCATGTAGTCCTATCCTAATTTCAGTCGCCACTGGACTACCAGTCGCTCGCTGTTGCTGTTAAAGGCCAATCCTTCCTGGGTTGATAACTCGCCTTCTGAGGGTCCTAGCAGCACTCCCATGCTCAGCAAACTCTGGTGCAACTCTGTGCATTTGGTCTTGGTCCCTGGTAGTGCATGGCAGCAGTACTAGCTACTTGAAGGCGTTGGGCAACCAACTTCCCCCAGCAGGCTTCTTCAGCTGTTGTGTCCCTGTGCTACAAACAGGAGGCCAGTTGGCTGGCACTTGGAGGCTCTTGGATTTACCGGGCTCTGGAGATGACTTCTCCTTGAGCAGGACACAGCAGGCACAGTCCCTTCCTTCGCTACTGACCAGGTGCAGTGCTAGTCAGTGCAGCCTCTCTCTGCTGGTCCCTCGGTGCTGCAGGGCAGCCCTGCTTCGACCCTTCTTCCAGGTCAGTTGAGTTCTGATCTCTGGTTACCAGGGGTGCCCGGTTTAGCTTCAGAAAGTGCCCTCCGGGTAGGATGTGGTTGGTAGTCAATGGGCTACCCGGTTCCCTTCCTCCTAATGACCACTTCCTGTGGAATGTGGCATCTGGCTATCGCAGGATGCACCATTCTGCCCACTCCCAACATGGCGAGACCCCTGTCTCGACACTCCAAGCTCACCTTAGCCACCCCCCCAGAGGTGTGGCTACCATGGGGATACACGCTCCTCATGATGGACAAGACGTTGTCAAATATGTTCTCTGCATAGGTTTGGATACCATGATTCCCACAGCAGGACTGTTGGTTCCAGTGCGGTCCTTCTTTGGCATGCCTGAATGAGGTCTGTAGGAAGCTGGCTCTTTATAGAGTGGACCAAAACGAGGTACACTGTGTGAAGAGTCCAGGCAAACCTGAGTTGGTTTACAGAGGCACAAATGATAACCCAGTTGCTCTTTTTTGTGGCAGTGTGGGCGAGCAGTTCGGCTTATCAGAGGGCAGTGCTAAACATTTCTTGTACTTACAGAGGCAATAAATGACTCATTCCAGAATAAATCCGAGACCAATTTAGAAAAATAAGCTGTATTTTTATGTAAATTTTGATACCAAGAGCTTCGTTTTCAAGTACTTTTTTTAAATATGAATTATTACAGGTAATTAAATAGTTCACTTAAATGCGTCTTTGCGCAGCAATGCTTCCTTAGGGGAGAAAAGGCATATGTTGCATACAGTTATTTGCAATCGGTTGCTGGGGGGTCCTTCGGGACTTAGTCGTAAGAGGCCAAGGTCCAAAGTACCACCAGCAGTTACTAATTACCTGCTCTGAGGCGTCCAGGTGCAGAGGTGCTGATTGGGTTGGTAGCTGCGATTGCTATGCTTGCAGGAAGAAGTGGGGCCACCTAGGAACAGGCTGCAGAGGGGGACTTGGGAACAAGTCTGGTCACAAGGGTCTTGGGAACAAGAAAGCACCATTGGTTCGGTACCCGGGCTGGGGCGCTCGGTGCAGAGGTGCGTCCTAGGGCCTTGCGGTTGTTGGTCTTCGCTGGTTGAGGGTGCAAAATCAGGAGAGCTGGGCTACTTATAGTGGTTCTCTGCGGTAATGACGTCCCTTGACGACTATCGTTGGAGTCTGCAATGGACTCTGTCTTTGCTTGCTGATAGGGGTCTGGTACCCCGGGTATTGGTCCTATGCAGCTCCGGTTGGTCATGGTGTCCTTTCAGTTGGTGGATGCACTGATCTGACCTTCAGGCGCACCTGTACCTCTCCCTGTGGGCTGCTGCGTCGGGCTGGCCGGTGGGCAGCAACTCGGTGATCCGGACTTTGCTACTCGGTGCCTGCGGACTGCAGGGGAGTAGCTCCTCCTACTCAAAGGGATACTGTTGGCAATTTGCAAAGGACTGCCAGTCTCCTGGGGTTCTTGGATGCTGGTCCGCTGCAGGACGAGTCGCTAGTTTTGATTGTCAAAACTTCGTGCAGGCAGGGTTTGGTGCCAAAGGTCCACAGCCAGTGTAGGAAAGTGGGTTTCTGTTGCAGTAATCCCCCCACTATTTGCCATGTTTCTGACGCACTTTGACTGGGTGTGCCCTGGGTCCCTGCCAATCAGGTACCCAGCACACATGTTCTTTCTCTAACCTGTACCAATCCTTCCACAATTGGCACACCTCTGGGCTACCTGTAAGTCCCTTGTAAGGGGTACCTATGGTCCCAAGGGCATGGTAGCCAGGGAAAGGCCTCTGAGGGCTGTAGCATGTTTTATGCCACCCTCACAGACCTTTCACCACCAACATGCACCAGTGCCATTGCAGCTTGCGTGTTGTGGTGCAGCTAAGAGTCGACATGGCACACATTCCTGTGTGCCATGACTGCCTAACACAGGATGAGGCCTAGGTAAGTCACCCTAAAGGCAGGGTGCCCTATACCTCATGTGAGGACCTAGCTGCATGAGCAGACCGGTCCCTAAAATATCTAAGGCCATTCTTTATTATAAGTGCCCAGTAAAGCCATTGTGAGTATATGCCCTGGAAACCGGTCACTATGAGTTTCATAGCACCATAATGGCTTTACTGCATCCTGGGATGTTTGGTATCAAACATCTCAGAATAATAAACCTGCACTGATTCCAGTGTCAGATTTATTCGGGCACTCAGGGGTCCCTTCTAGAGGGTAGCCCTGAACCAAACCAAACACTGGTGGGCTCCTGACTGGTGAACACCCTGCCACCACGAGGCAAGTTTCTGGACTCCTGGGGTGGGAGCCTTCGCTCCCTGGGCCCAGAAACAAAGCCTTTCCTGGGCGCAGGTGTTCACACCTCCCCGAGTTCAGGAAGAGTCATCTGTGGCAGGGGACACTCAAAGGCCTTGCCGCCTTTGCAGCGCGACACCCAGCCTCTCCTGCTATCAGGAGCATGCCTCCTTCCTGTCCAACCTCCTTTTCTGCGGAAAGACAGGCGGGAAAAAACAGGACAGCCCAGAAGGTGTGCCCACCTCTGCTAACCTCACCCCTCAGGTGGGGGAGGCGAGGTGAAGCCCACTCTTCAGTGCCTGCCATCTTGCGGATAGGGATGGTGCCTACTCCCCTATGTGGGGTGAGCACCCTAAGGGTGTAGTCACCCTAGGGACAGTAGCCCATTGGCTACTACCTCAAGACCTCTAAAACGCCCCCTAAATACAGTATTTAGGGGGCAGCCCATAACCCAGAAGTTAGTTTGTGACGACCTAAGAAGATTGGAATCCCGAAGACGTCGCAGCAGTGAAGACTCCAGGCCCAATTGACTTGGCCCCAGCCCTACCGGCCTGCAGCTCTAAAGAAATCGACGACTCCAAAAAGAACCAGCTTTAAGAAAGTGCCCTCTTTTTGCAAGGTTGCCCCCACTTTTTGCTAAACTGCTGATGTACTTTGACTAAGTGTGCCCTGGGTTCTTGCCAAACGGGTACCCAGGTCCTATGTTCTTTCCCTAAACTGCATTAAAAACAAAATCCAATTGGTACTCTTTGGCCACAAGTCAGTCCCTTGTAAATGGCACCACAGGTACCAAGGGCACTATGGCCAGGGAAGGCCTCTAAGGGCTGCAGCACCTATTGTGCCACCGTTAGAGGCCCTGTACCTTTACACACACACACACACTGCCTTTGCAGGCTGCGTGTTTTGGTGCAGAACAAAGTGAAGAGTCGACATGGCACACATCCCTGTGTGTCATGCCAACAACCCACCTCCCTGGCATAGGTCAGCCACCCCTCTAGCTGGATGCACAATACCAGTGGTGAGGGTACAAGTGCATGAGCCCTGTACCCCTAGAGTGTCTAAGCCAATTCTTAGACATTGTAAGTGCAGTGCTGCCATTAAGAGTATATGTTGCTGGGAGTTTGTCATTACGAACTCCACAGAATCATGATGGCTTTACTGAAAACTGGAAGGTTTGGTATCCAACGTCTCGGCACATTAAACCCACACTGATGCCAGTGTGGGATTTAATGAAAAATGCATTCAGAGGGCATGTTAGAGATGCCCCCTGAAAAATGACCTAACACTAGTGTCCAGGCTGTGTGGCTGCTCGCCAGCTGCCACCACCATACATGTTTCTGGACCCCTGGGCCGAAAGCCTGCTGCTCTCGGGGGTCTGAAACAACGCACAGCCTGGGACGAGGTGCCAAGCCTCCTCCCCCAGCATGGGCAGGGTCCACGAAGGGGAAGCTTCAAAGGCTTGCTGCCTTTGTAAGCTACCCCAGGCCTTTGCTGCTTCCAGCAACTGTCCCCCACCGGTTCTGACCCCCACTTTGGGCTGTAGAATCAGCGGGGGAAAAAAGTGAGGAAGGGGGGTGTGACCACCTTTGCCAACCCCACCACTTGGGTGGGGGAGGCGAGGTGAAGCACAACCCTCAGTCCACACCATCTTGCAGATGGGGGGACCCAGCCAACGAGAGTGTGGTGGCATAATAGGGGGGTGTACCCACCCCAAGGAAGGGACCCATTGGTCCCAACCTTTACCTACCTGTAACACCCCTAAATCTAGTATTTAGGGGCAACCCTGAACCTTGCCTCCTCAGACAAGAATCGACAAGAAGAAGAGAAGGACCAAAGAACCCGTGCTGAACTAAGAAGAGGAGGGCGCCCACTGACTTGGCCCCAGCCCTACCGGACTGTCGCCACCTCTTACTTGCTCCAGCGAAATCCCAGTGTGTCCTGCAGCCAGCAACCTCAAGAACCCAGAGGACCTGCCTGCCTTCCAAGTCAAAGACTTTGTTTCCTGTGAGCACCGGATTTGCTCACCAACAGACTCTGGCCCCAGCCAAAACAGTGAGTCTGCACCACTCTGCACCTGATGCGTACGTCCAGAGTTCGAGTGGCCCAACACCAGGAGAAGGTCTCCCCGGCGATCCTGACCTGAGATCGAGTGATCTCTGACCTGCCTTGACCCTCCAAACGACGCTTGCAGTCTCTTTCTGGAGGACCCCCACGACTTCGACCGGAGCTGGTAAGAAAACCAGACGCCTAAAGACACACCTGCACCCGAAGTCCCACAGCCTTGGGTGGCCCAACCAACGGTGTCCCAGCATCCACAGGCATCCCAACTTACCTCGCCAACCGGTGGTCACCTCCAGAAGATCTTCGTCCTCGAGTCTGCAATCTTTGTTTAAACCAGAGAATCCCCAATGAAAACAGGGCACCCGACGCCAAAACTGCACCCTGTCGCCCCTGCGCCGCTGCAGGTGTACGTTTGGGGCTAATTCTGATCCCCCTTTGCCCTGTGCCCAACACCAGGCAGGAGCTTTGCTCCCACAACCTTGTGGCCTGCTCGTGAGCAGCCACCAACCGGAGGCCCGCTATCCCCGATTGGATGACATTGGGCCTCAGCACTCTGCACCCGGCTCGCCCTCGTGCCGCTGAGGGTGCTTTGAGAGTGCATCCTTGACCCTGTGGGAACCCTGGTTCTTACCCCAGAATACCAACTCCCACAACCAAGTACTTACCTGTTAACCGATAACCACATTTTCTCCATAGGAATACATTGCCTATTTTTCCTTGAAAATTGTTCTGTGTGGAGTTGGTTTTGTATGAGAACTTGTAAAACTGCAAATAATTGAAAACTGCTTTACTTACCTCTTCTCTAGGAAATGTCCCAGTGTGATATCTAGGCATATCACAGTGAGTAGAAAAAATAATCCATAAAGTAAGCTAACAGTAATTTCCACTGTATTGAAAAGATTTACAAACATGGAACAAAGAAAATATTCAGCTTGCTTGTATTGTTCAACCTGCCTTGAAAAGTACCATTTAAACTTACCTGTACCAGGCTTCGTCGGTTTTAGAAAATAAATATAACTAAATAATATTTTTATACAAATTGGTCTGAGTTCAGTCTTTGAGTGTGTGACAATCATTTGCTGCCTGAGTGTGTACAACAAATGCTTAACACTACCCTCTGATAAAGCCTTACTGCTCGCCACACTACCACAAATGGAGAGTAAGGTGCCATCTACTTTTATCTCTGCCTACCTTTGGGGTTCCACTGGACTCTGTGCACACTATACCTCATTTTGGTATAGTATATACAGAGCCAGTTTCCTACACCAGCGACCTCCATATTTGGTGAGAACTGGTCCCCCACTTCAATAAAGACTTGAGACTCCAGAGGACAGCGTCCCTGTCCACAAAAGAAGATCCAGCCCCTGTGAGACCAAGAAACCCTGCATCCGTTGTTCACGACCCGTGTCCCGAGGGTGCATCCGTCCTGAAGTGGTCCCCTAGTGGCTCTGACCTCCAAACCATCAAAGGGGAGGTGAGTCTCCGCCAAGGTTTCGTGTCGACGCCTGCAGACTCTTCACGACGACCCCCCCTCCACCGCGACCGGACCGGTAAGTGGATTTCCGACATCAAAAGGCACCCCTGCAATCTCTGACCCTGCGTTCTGGTGACCTGAACCCGAAGTGTCTTGACCTTGAGGGACATCTCAACTTACCTGCCCAGCTATTGGTTCCTCCCGGAAGACTTCCTGCAACGAGCCTGCTGCCGAAATCTAAAAACTGCAAGCTCCATAGGAAAGTACTGGGCTCCCGACGCCTCCTAAGCACCCTGCACCCGGCCGCACCTGCACCGCTGGTGGTGTGGACTTGGTGCTAACCTGGGACTCCCTTTGCCCTCACCTTAACCCCAGGAGGTTGCCTCCCAAGGCCGAGTGCCCTGCCCGCGAGCAGCACCCAACCGTGGCGCCCCCTAGTGCTATTGGCTAAAATTGGCACCCTGCACTTTGCACCTGGCTGCCCTAGTGCTGCTGCTGGTGCACCTTGAGTGCTAACCTGAACTTTGGGGTACCTTGGTTCAACCCCTCAAAGCTCAGTTACTAAAACCGGTTACTTACCTGCAAACCCAACACTTCATTTTCTCCATAGGATTGCATGGTGGGTTTTTCTCTGAAAAATGTTTTAAGTGTTGAACCTGTTTTTGTACCACAACAAAGTAACTTAATGTCTGCAAAAGAGTTAACCTGCTTGCTAATGTCCTACAATTCCCAAACTGTGTGATTAGTTTCTTTGTTCAAAAGTGGAACAGTAAAAAAAAAGTAATCTTAAGTAATTATCAGTATTCTGAAGAGCTTACAACCCATTTTCTTTACTGCAAAGTAATTTGTATGTTCCTACAAAACCAGCACACACTGAATCTTGAAAAGTATCACTGTATTTAAAGTATCACTTTCCTGCTACTGAGTAAATCTTGGTTCTAGTAATAAAAATAACAAAGTATCAACTTTTTATACAAACAAGAGGTTGGGATTCAGTCTTTGAGTGTGTGACATCATTTCTGGCCTGAGTGTGTACAACAAATGCTTAGCACTACCCTCTGATAAGCCTGACTTCTCAACCACTCTACTGCAAAAGAGAGTAAGGTATTCTCTGCTATAGACTCTGCTATACTTCTGGGGATCCACTGGACTCTGTGCACACTATACCCCACTTGGGTATAGTATATACAGAGCCAGCTTCCTACAGCCAGTCTTCAGTTCTCGTTTTTCTTGCGGCTATTCTTTGTTTTCTTCTTCTTGATCCATCAAATCTAAGTTCCTGGTGTCTGGGGTGCCACCTAAATACTCAATTTAGGTGCATTACGAGGAGTGACCGGTAGTAGCCAATGGAATACTTACTTTAGGGTGTCTATACCCCCTTGATATGACCTCTTTCTGTCTGAAGTGGGCATAACCATGACCTAGAGAGCTTAATTCTGCCAAAATTAAGATGGTGCAATTATAAAAGTCGTGTCAACATCAGGTAGCCCATCTTGGGGGTGGTACTAGCCTGAGAGGGGAACACGCCTTATGACTAGCTAATTTTCCCGCCTGTCCTGGTGCCAAATTGGCCCGGGGCAGTGGGTGGCATTTCCCCTGTCTGGGGAAGTCTTGGTTGCCATATCAAAGGTGGCAGAGGCCTTTGAAGCCTCCTGCCTTGATATGCTGATCACTTAGCCATCCTGCTTGGAGGAAGTGATACCACCTCTGGCCGGAGCAGGCATTGTTTCTGCACTCGGAGAGTACGGGGTCTCACCTGCAGGGGGTCAGAAACCTGTCTGTGGTGGCAGGCTGGTTTACACCAGTCAGCCAGCAGACTAGTAGTTGGTCGATTTTTCAGGGGGCACCTCTAAGGTGCCCTCTAGTGCATGTATTAATAAATCCATCGCTGGAATCAGTGTGGGTTTATTAATACCAAATGTTTGATACCAAACATCTCTAGTTTCAATGAAGCCATCATGTAGATGGGGATCTATTAAACGCAAGTTTCCAGCACATGTTCACTTGTAATATCTAAGAATCGACTTGGATATCACAGGGGCAAATCTGCTCATGCAGATATGTTCATACATGTAATATAGTGCACCCTGCCTTAGAGCTGTAAGGCCTGCTGTAGGGGTGACTTACCTATACTGCATACAGGAGGTGTGCCATGTTGTGTCTTCACTTTTGTCTCTGCACTATGGCACACAGTCTGTAATGGCAGTTTGCATGTTGGAGCTGAGGGGTCTCTTTGGGTGGCAAAATACATTCTGCAGCCCTTAGGGACTCGCTTTTGCCTCTTTGCCCTAGGTATCAAGGGACCACTTACTAGGGACTTACAGGGGGTGCTAAAGGTATTGCCAATTGAGGGAACAATTGTACAGTTTTAGGGAAAGGGATTTGGCACTGGGGACCTGGATAGCAGGAACCTAGTGCACTTCTGTCACAATTGCATCAGCTACCAGGCAAAAGGTGGGGTCGACCGTGTCAGAAAAGGGGCACTTTACTACAAGGTCTACTAGGTCTGGCAATGTGCAGGCTTCGCTGATGGATATGTCCTTTGATGGCTTCCACCTCTTTGGTAAAAAGGTTAGGACAGCGGATCTGTTAGACAGTGTGCTAGTCAGTGGAGGCACCAATGCCCTACTCCTCCCCTGCTACACAGGGAACAAACCGCTTTTACCGTCAGCGGGTCATGCCCTCCCATTGGAAGATTTCCTCCCAGAGTGGTGAGCTTTCACATCTGTCAAATCATTCTTACATATTATTTAGAACGGCCATGCCCTACCCTTTCTTTCATCACCTCCCATTATCCATGCCACATCAGAACACATTTCAGAGGAACACCTGTTCATCCTCCTACAGGAGGCGTGCCAGTTTCTTTCCAAAGGTGCCATAATGGAAGTACCGGTCTCTGAGAAAGATGGCGGTTGTTCTCACGATTTCCTTGTTCTGAAATAAGATGGGGTCTTCATATCTTGAACCTCATTCTTCTTAATGCCTTCCTAAGGAATCTCAGACTCAAGATGCCCTTAGTGGCCCAGATCCTCTTTGCTTTAGACCTGGGCCACAGGATTGTGTTCCTGGTTTTGTAGGTTGCATATTTTCATATACATGTCCAGCAATCTCACTGGCGTTGCCTGTGTTTCAAGTGGACCAGAAGCGGTTTCAGTTTACCATGCTCCCCGTCAGCCTTACCAGCACCCCTCTGGTGTAAATGAAAGTGATGGCAGTGGTCGCTGCCCATCTTCCGAGGCTGAGAAGTGCTGTATTCTTATACCTCGACTACTAGCCGTTGAAGGCGGAATTGCTGCAGTCAGCCATGGACCACTTCTGATGTCAGCAGAACTACTGACATTGTCTGGGTTCATCGTCAATGACCCGAAGTCCCATCTGATTCCCTCTTAGAGGCTTCCATTCAGGGCTTTCACTCTGCAGTAATAAATCCAGGGCATTCAGGCTATGATTCTGATGTTTCAGGCTTTCTCCTGGATCTAGGTAAGGGTGGTTTAAGGATTTTTGGCTTCTTAGCCTCGTGCACCCTCCTTGTTCACCCATACCAGTGGCACGCACGAGCCCCCCCAGTGGAACTTGAAGTCCAAGTGGGACCAGCACCAGGTCTGCCTTTCCGACTCCAGATCTTGAAGGAGGCAGCTCAAGACCAACAGTGGTTTGGCTGACCACAGTTTGTTCTGCAGCAGGCCACTTCCGCTTCTCCACTTGGAGCTGACAGTGGTGATGGACACTGCTGGATTGGTAGGGTCATCTGGGGTCGGTGGAAATCAGAGGGCTCTGGTCTTCAGTGGTGGTCAGGCGCACAACAATCTTCTGGTTTTACAGGTCACTCATGTGCCTCAGAACATCTTCCTGCCATCCTTCAAGGGGAGACTGGTGAAGGTTCTCATGGACAACACCACTGTCCTGTGGTACTGCAACAAACCGGTCCAATGGGGTCCTGGGTCCTCTGCCAGGAGACAGTGTCTCTGGACGTGATTGGAGCATCAGGGCATCTTAGAGGTCTCTAGTCTCATATTGGGAATCCCTGAATGCCAAAGCAGGACAAACTAAGCAGAAGTCTTCTAGCAAATCATGTGTGACAGTTGCATCTCGAGGTGGTGCAGGAAGTCTTTCACCAGTGGAGAGAACCATGGCTAGATCATTTCACTGCCATCAAATGTGCAGTGTCCCCAATTTTGCACGTTGCAGTTTCTGTAAGTGCCCCTCAATAGGAGACTCATTCTGGCTGGAATGGAACATGGTTCTCTTTTACGCCTTCCTGCCACATCCTCTACTGCCCCTGGTTCTGAACTGGTAGCCCCAAATTGGGCCAGGAGAGTGTGGTACTCTGACCTCCTGAGTGTGAGCATCTGTCTTTCAATCAGGTTGCCACTTGAGGGGGACTTCTTGTTTCAACACTACAGCAGGGTCCTAAATCCGACTCTCCACAATATTCTCCATGCGTGGAGTCCAGTCGGCGGCAATTGACTGCGTTTGATTTGTGCCTGAAATGGTGGATGTCCTCCTCTCTGCCAAGTATCCCTCCACAAAATTAATTTTTGCTGGCCACTGGGACAAATTTGAGACCTGGTGCCGTGCCAGACATGCAGAAACCTTACAGACTAAGCTGTTAGATGTCCTTTTTAGGTCTCGCGCCTAGCGTTGCACTGCGTGAGACATTTAGTAGGTGAAAAACGGGGATTCAGCACTGACCTAGGAATCGCACACGCTCGTGCGTGTGCGATTCCTTTTGTGCTCCCCCATTGGCCTTTTCGTGCGTCTGTATAAAAGACTGCACGCAATTGGCCAAAGGCGGGCGCATTGTTCCGCCCATGGCCTATTGGTGTCTATTACGCGCTTGGTGTGCGTAATAGACACCAATAGGCCATGTGGTTTCAATTATCGTGCCCAGACACGGGCGTGATAATTGAAATCACATGCTTAGCTGTGGCGCGCGCGCACCACTCGCGGGCGTGTTATTTATTTTTTTTTTAACAGTAGCGATCGCTTTCATTGCCGCTTGTCTAGTTTTCGTTACAAGGAGGCAGTTTCAGCCGCATGTGCTTTTTACACCACTGCCTTGTTTCCAGATAGTATCTGAAATAAGTTTCGCAGCTGCTTTTAAAAGTGTTGAAGTATTGAAGTATTATGCATTGCACTATGTTCACACAGTATAAAAATGTCTGCCCCATCTTTAGGCCGCTCCTCGGACTTCTGTGAGGCAGAACTCCCGTGTTTTCTGCTGACTTTCTTTGGCGTGGATGTACGGAGGAATGTTTGATTACAGTGTAACAGGTTTGGTGGCGAACTCCAGATAAATGTACACCACGCACGCAAAATGTTCCTTTGGGCATTCAGTTCAGCTACTTGCAGCGGTGGAGGGCTCTGCTCTTCGATGTACTTCCTGACGGACTGCTAAGTTTGAAGTGCCTGTCGGGCACAGGTTGCTCTTTTGAAACTTTCTTAGATTTTTCACTGAGGAACAGTGCCGATGCCAACAATGAGAATAGCACTGATGATACCAATGGGACTAGTGCTGATGCCAACAATGAGAATAGCACTGATAACAATGGGACTAGTGCTCCTGACAACAATGAGAATAGCACTGATAACAATGAGACTAGTGCTGATGCCAACAATGAGAATAGCACTGATGATAACAATGGGACTAGTGCCGATGCCAACAATGAGAATAGCACTGATGATACCAATGGGACTAGTGCCGAAGCCAACAATGAGAATAGCACTGATAACCATGGGACTAGTGCCCATGACGACAATGAGAATAGCGCTGATGATACCAATGGGACTAGTGCCCATGACAACAATGAGAATAGCACTGATGATACCAATGGGACTAGTGCCGATGCCAACAATGACAATAGCACTGATGATAACAATGGAACTAGTGCCGATGCCAACAATGAGAATAGCACTGATGATAACAATGGGACTAGTGCCGATGCCAACAATGAGAATAGCACTGATAACAATGGGACTAGTGCTGATGCCAACAATGAGAATAGCACTGATGATAACAATGGGACTAGTGCCCATGCCAACAATGAGAATAGCACTGATGATAACAATGGGACTAGTGCCCATGCCAACAATGAGAATAGTACTGATAACCATGGGACTAGTGCCCATGACAACAATGAGAATAGCGCTGATGATACCAATGGGATTAGTGCTCCTGACAACAATGAGAATAGCACTGATGATAACAATGGAACTAGTGCCGATGCCAACAATGAGAATAGCACTGATGATAACAATGGGACTAGTGCCGATGCCAACAATGAGAATAGCACTGATAACAATGGGACTAGTGCTGATGCCAACAATGAGAATAGCACTGATGATAACAATGGGACTAGTGCCCATGCCAACAATGAGAATAGTACTGATAACCATGGGACTAGTGCCCATGACAACAATGAGAATAGTGCTGATGATACCAATGGGATTAGTGCTCCTCACAACAATGAGAATAGCACTGATGATAACAATGGGACTAGTGCGGATGCCAACAATGAGATTAGCACTGATGATAACAATGGGACTAGTGCCGATGCCAACAATGAGAATAGCACTGATGATAACAATGGGACTAGTGCCGATGCCAACAATGAGAATAGCACTGATGATAACAATGGGACTAGTGCCGATGCCAACAATGAGAATCGCACTGATGATAACAATGGGACTAGTGCCCATGCCAACAATGAGAATAGCACTGATAACAATGGGACTAGTGCCGATGCCAACAATGAGAATAGCACTGATGATAACAATGGGACTAGTGCCGATGCCAACAATGAGAATAGCACTGATAACAATGGAACTAGTGCCGATGCCAACAATGAGAATAGCACTGATGACAATGGGACTAGTGCTGATGCCAACAATGAGAATAGCACTGATGACAATGGGACTAGTGCTGATGCCAACAATGAGAATAGCACTGATGATAACAATGGGACTAGTGCCCATGCCAACAATGAGAATAGTACTGATGATACCAATGGGACTAGTGCCCATGCCAACAATGAGAATAGCGCTGATGATACCAATGGGACTAGTGCTCCTGACAACAATGAGAATAGCACTGATGATAACAATGGGACTAGTGCCCATGACAACAATGAGAATAGCACTGATGATAACAATGGGACTAGTGCCCATGACAACAATGAGAAGAGCACTGATAACCATGGGACTAGTGCCCATGACAACAATGAGAATAGCGCTGATGATACCAATGGGACTAGTGCTCCTGACAACAATGAGAATAGCACTGAAACCATGGGACTAGTGCCCATGACAACAATGAGAATAGCACTGATGATAACAATGGGACTAGTGCCGATGCCAACAATGAGAATAACACTGATGATAACAATGGGATGGGACTAGTGCCGATGCCAACAATGAGAATAGCACTGATAACCATTGGACTAGTGCCCATGACAACAATGAGAAGAGCACTGATAACCATGGGACTAGTGCCGATGCCAACAATGAGAATAGCGCTGATGATACCAATGGGACTAGTGCCCATGACAACAATGAGAATAGCGCTGATGATACCAATGGGACTAGTGCCAATGCCAACAATGAGAATAGCACTGATGATACCAATGGGACTAGTGCCGATGCCAACAATGAGAATAGCACTGATAACCATGGGACTAGTGCCCATGACAACAATGAGAATAGCGCTGATGATACCAATGGGACTAGTGCCCATGACAACAATGAGAATAGCACTGATGATACCAATGGGACTAGTGCCGATGCAAACAATGAGAATAGCACTGATGATAACAATGGAACTAGTGCCGATGCCAACAATGAGAATAGCACTGATAACCATTGGACTAGTGCCCATGACAACAATGAGAATAGCTGATGATACCAATGGGACTAGTGCCGATGCCAACAATGAGAATAGCACTGATGATACCAATGGGACTAGTGCCCATGACAACAATGAGAATAGCACTGATGATACCAATGGGACTAGTGCCCATGACCACAATGAGAATAGCGCTGATGATACCAATGGGACTAGTGCCGATGCCAACAATGAAAATAGCACTGATGATACCAATGGGACTAGTGCCGATGCCAACAATGAGAATAGCACTGATAACCATGGGACTAGTGCCCATGACAACAATGAGATTAGCGCTGATACCAATGGGACTAGTGCCCATGACAACAATGAGAAGAGCACTGATAACCATGGGACTAGTGCCCATGACAACAATGAGAATAGCGCTGATGATACCAATGGGACTAGTGCCGATGCAAACAATGAGAATAGCACTGATGATAACAATGGGACTAGTGCCGATGCCAGCAATGAGAATAGCACTGATAACAATGGGACTAGTGCCCATGACAACAATGAGAATAGCGCTGATGTTACCAATGGGACTAGTGCTCCTGACAACAATGAGAATAGAACTGATGATAACAATGGGACTAGTGCCGATGCCAACAATGAGAATAGCACTGATGATAACAATGGGACTAGTGCCCATGAGAACAATGAGAATAGCACTGATAACCATGGGACTAGTGCCCATGACAACAATGAGAATAGCACTGTTAACAATGGGACTAGTGCCGATGCCAACAATGAGAATAGCACTGATGATACCAATGGAACTCGTGCCCATGACAACAATGAGAATAGCGCTGGTGATACCAATGGGACTATAGCCGATGCCAACAATGAGAATAGCACTGATGATACCAATGGGACTAGTGCCCATGCCAACAATGAGAATAGCACTGATAATCATGGGACTAGTGCCCATGACAACAATGAGAATAGAGCTGATGATACCAATGGGACTAGTGCCGATGCCAACAATGAGAATAGCACTGATGATAACAATGGGACTAGTGCCCATGACAACAATGAGAATAGCACTGATGATAACAATGGGACTAGTGCCGATGCCAACAATGAGAATAGCACTGATGATAACAATGGGACTATTGCTCATGACAGCAATGAGAATAGCACTGATAACCATGGGACTAGTGCCCATGACAACAATGAGAATAGCACTGATGATACCAATGGAACTCGTGCCCATGACAACAATGAGAATAGCGCTGGTGATACCAATGGGACTAGTGCCGATGCCAACAATGAGAATAGCACTGATGATACCAATGGGACTAGTGCCCATGCCAACAATGAGAATAGCACTGATAACAATGGGACTAGTGCTGATGCCAACAATGAGAATAGCAATGATGATAACAATGGGACTAGTGCCCATGCCAACAATGAGAATAGTACTGATAACCATGGGACTAGTGCCCATGACAACAACGAGAATAGCACTGATAACAATGGGACTAGTGCTGATGCCAATAATGAGAATAGCACTGATGATAACAATGGGACTAGTGCCGATGCCAACAATGAGAATAGCACTGATGATACCAATGGGACTAGTGCCCATGACAACAATGAGAATAGCACTGATGATACCAATGGGACTAGTGCCGATGCAAACAATGAGAATAGCACTGATGATAACAATGGGACTAGTGCCCATGAGAACAATGAGAATAGCACTGATAACCATGGGACTAGTGCCCATGACAACAATGAGAATAGCGCTGATGATACCAATGGGACTAGTGCCGATGCCAACAATGAAAATAGCACTGATGATACCAATGGGACTAGTGCCGATGCCAACAATGAGAATAGCACTGATAACCATGGGACTAGTGCCCATGACAACAATGAGAATAGCGCTGATGATACCAATGGGACTAGTGCCCATGACAACAATGAGAATAGCACTGATGATACCAATGGGACTAGTGCCGATACAAACAATGAGAATAGCACTGATGATAACAATGGGACTAGTGCTGATGCCAGCAATGAGAATAGCACTGATGATAACAATGGGACTAGTGCCCATGACAACAATGAGAATAGCACTGATAACCATGGGACTAGTGCCGATGCCAACAATGAGAATAGCACTGATGATAACAATGGGACTAGTGCCCATGAGAACAATGAGAATAGCACAGATAACCATGGGACTAGTGCCCATGACAACAATGAGAATAGCACTGATGATAACAATGCGACTAGTGCCGATGCCAACAATGAGAATAGCACTGATGATAACAATGGGACTAGTGCTCCTGACAACAATGAGAATAGCACTGATGATAACAATGGGACTAGTGCCGATGCCAACAATGAGAATAGCACTGATGATAACAATGGGACTAGTGCCCATGAGAACAATGAGAATAGCACAGATAACCATGGGACTAGTGCCCATGACAACAATGAGAATAGCACTGATGATAACAATGCGACTAGTGCCGATGCCAACAATGAGAATAGCACTGATAACAATGGGACTAGTGCTGATGCCAACAATGAGAATAGCACTGATAATAATAATGGGACTATTGCTCATGACAGCAATGAGAATAGCACTGATAACCATGGGATTAGTGCCCATGACAACAATGAGAATAGCACTGATGATACCAATGGAACTCGTGCCCATGACAACGAGAATAGTGCTGGTGATACCAATGGGACTAGTGCCGATGCCAACAATGAGAATAGCACTGATGATACCAATGGGACTAATGCCCATGCCAACAATGAGAATAGCACTGATAATCATGGGACTAGTGCCCATGACAACAATGAGAATAGAGCTGATGATACCAATGGGACTAGTGCCGATACAAACAATGAGAATAGCACTGATGATACCAATGGGACTAGTGCCGATACAAACAATGAGAATAGCACTGATGATAACAATGGGACTAGTGCTGATGCCAGCAATGAGAATAGCACTGATGATAACAATGGGACTAGTGCCCATGACAACAATGAGAATAGCACTGATAACCATGGGACTAGTGCCGATGCCAACAATGAGAATAGCACTGATGATAACAATGGGACTAGTGCCCATGAGAACAATGAGAATAGCACAGATAACCATGGGACTAGTGCCCATGACAACAATGAGAATAGCACTGATGATAACAATGCGACTAGTGCCGATGCCAACAATGAGAATAGCACTGATGATAACAATGGGACTAGTGCTCCTGACAACAATGAGAATAGCACTGATGATAACAATGGGACTAGTGCCGATGCCAACAATGAGAATAGCACTGATGATAACAATGGGACTAGTGCCCATGAGAACAATGAGAATAGCACAGATAACCATGGGACTAGTGCCCATGACAACAATGAGAATAGCACTGATGATAACAATGCGACTAGTGCCGATGCCAACAATGAGAATAGCACTGATGATAACAATGGGACTAGTGCTGATGCCAACAATGAGAATAGCACTGATAATAATAATGGGACTATTGCTCATGACAGCAATGAGAATAGCACTGATAACCATGGGATTAGTGCCCATGACAACAATGAGAATAGCACTGATGATACCAATGGAACTCGTGCCCATGACGAGAATAGTGCTGGTGATACCAATGGGACTAGTGCCGATGCCAACAATGAGAATAGCACTGATGATACCAATGGGACTAATGCCCATGCCAACAATGAGAATAGCACTGATAATCATGGGACTAGTGCCCATGACAACAATGAGAATAGAGCTGATGATACCAATGGGACTAGTGCCGATACAAACAATGAGAATAGCACTGATGATAACAATGGGACTAGTGCCCATGAGAACAATGAGAATAGCACTGATAACCATGGGACTAGTGCCCATGACAACAATGAGAATAGCACTGATGATAACAATGGGACTAGTGCCGATGCCAACAATGAGAATAGCACTGATGATAACAATGGGACTATTGCTCATGACAGCAATGAGAATAACACTGATAATCATGGGACTAGTGCCCATGACAACAATGAGAATAGCGCTGATGATACCAATGGGACTAGTGCCCATGACAACAATGAGAATAGCACTGATGATACCAATGGGACTAGTGCCGATGCAAACAATGAGAATCGCACTGATGATAACAATGGGACTAGTGCCCATGAGAACAATGAGAATAGCACTGATAACCATGGGACTAGTGCCCATGACAACAATGAGAATAGCACTGATAATAATAATGGGACTATTGCTCATGACAGCAATGAGAATAGCACTGATAACCATGGGATTAGTGCCGATGCCAACAATGAGAATAGCACTGATGATAACAATGGGACTAGTGCCGATGCCAGCAATGAGAATAGCACTGATGATAACAATGGGACTAGTGCCCATGACAACAATGAGAATAGCACTGATAACCATGGGACTAGTGCCCATGACAACAATGAGAATAGCGCTGATGATACCAATGGGACTAGTGCTCCTGACAACAATGAGAATAGCACTGATGATAACAATGGGACTAGTGCTGATGCCAACAATGAGAATAGCACTGATGATAACAATGGGACTAGTGCCGATGCCAACAATGAGAATAGCACTGATGATAACAATGGGACTAGTGCCCATGAGAACAATGAGAATAGCACAGATAACCATGGGACTAGTGCCCATGACAACAATGAGAATAGCACTGATGATAACAATGGGACTAGTGCCGATGCCAACAATGAGAATAGCACTGATGATAACAATGGGACTAGTGCCGATGCCAACAATGAGAATAGCACTGATGATAATAATGGGACTATTGCTCATGACAGCAATGAGAATAGCACTGATAACCATGGGACTAGTGCCCATGACAACAATGAGAATAGCACTGATGATACCAATGGAACTCGTGCCCATGACAACGAGAATAGCGCTGGTGATACCAATGGGACTAGTGCCGATGCCAACAATGAGAATAGCACGGATGATACCAATGGGACTAATGCCCATGCCAACAATGAGAATAGCACTGATAATCATGGGACTAGTGCCCATGACAACAATGAGAATAGAGCTGATGATACCAATGGGACTAGTGCCCATGACAACAATGAGAATAGAGCTGATGATACCAATGGGACTAGTGCCGATGCAAACAATGAGAATAGCACTGATGATAACAATGGGACTAGTGCCCATGAGAACAATGAGAATAGCACTGATAACCATGGGACTAGTGTCCATGACAACAATGAGAATAGCACTGATGATAACAATGGGACTATTGCTCATGACAGCAATGAGAATAGCACTGATAACCATGGGACGTGTGTCCATGACAACAATGAGAATAGCACTGATGATAACAATGGGACTAGTGCCCATGAGAACAATGAGAATAGCACTGATAACCATGGGACTAGTGTCCATGACAACAATGAGAATAGCACTGATGATAACAATGGGACTAGTGCCGATGACAACAATGAGAATAGCACTGATGATAACAATGGGACTAGTGCCGATGCCAATAATGAGAATAGCACTGATGATAACAATGGGACTAGTGCCCATGACAACAATGAGAATAGCACTGATAACCATGGGACTAGTGCCCATGACAACAATGTGAATAGAGCTGATGATACCAATGGGACTAGTGCCCATGACAACAATGAGAATAGAGCTGATGATACCAATGGGAGTAGTGCCGATGCCAACAATGAGAATAGCACTGATGATAACAATGGGAATAGTGCCGATGCCAACAATGAGAATAGCACTGATAACAATGGGACTAGTGCCGATGCCAACAATGAGAATACCACTGATAACCATGGGACTAGTGCCCATGACAACAATGAGAATAGCGCTGATGATACCAATGGGACTAGTGCTCCTGACAACAATGAGAATAGCACTGATGATAACAATGGGACTAGTGCCAATGAGAATAGCACTGATGATAAGAATGGGACTAGTGCCGATGATAACAATGGGACTAGTGCCAATGAGAATAGCACTGATAACAATGGAACTAGTGCGATGCCAACAATGAGAATAGCACTGATGATAACAATGGGTCTAGTGCCGATGCCAAGAATGAGAATAGCACTGATGATAACAATGGGACTAGTGCCCATGACAACAATGAGAATAGCACTGATAACCATGGGACTAGGGCCCATGACAACAATGAGAATAGCGCTGATGATAACAATGGGACTAGTGCCGATGCGAACAATGAGAATAGCACTGATGATAACAATGGGACTAGTGCCGATGCGAACAATGAGAATAGCACTGATGATAACAATGAGACTAGTGCCGATGCCAACAATGAGAATAGCACTGATGATAACAATGGGACTATTGCTCATGACAGCAATGAGAATAGCACTGATAACCATGGGACTAGTGCCGATGCGAACAATGAGAATAGCACTGATGATAACAATGGGACTATTGCTCCTGACAACAATGAGAATAGCACTGATGATAACAATGGGACTAGTGCCAATGAGAATAGCACTGATGATAACAATGGGACTAGTGCCCATGAGAACAATGAGAATAGCACAGATAACCATGGGACTAGTGCCCATGACAACAATGAGAATAGCACTGATGATAACAATGGGACTAGTGCTGATGCCAACAATGAGAATAGCACTGATGATAACAATGGGACTAGTGCCAATGAGAATAGCACTGATAACAATGGAACTAGTGCGATGCCAACAATGAGAATAGCACTGATGATAACAATGGAACTAGTGCGATGCCAACAATGAGAATAGCACTGATGATAACAATGGGACTAGTGCCGATGCCAAGAATGAGAATAGCACTGATGATAACAATGGGACTAGTGCCCATGACAACAATGAGAATAGCACTGATAACCATGGGATTAGTGCCCATGACAACAATGAGAATAGCACTGATGATAACAATGGGACTAGTGCCGATGCCAATAATGAAAATAGCTCTGATGATAACAATGGGACTAGTGCTCATGACAACAATGAGAATAGCACTGATGATAACAATGACTATAGCTCTGATGATAACAGTGGGACTAGTGCTAACGAGAACAGTGAGAATAGCGCTGATGACAACAATGAGACTAGTGCTGATGACAACACTAATGACGACAACGAAAATAGCGCTGATGATAACAACGAGACTAGTGCCGATGACAACGAGACTAGTGCCGATGACAACGAGACTAGTGCCGATGACAACAATAAGAATAGCGCTGATGATAACCGGACTAGTGCAGATGGCAAAACTGCATGATTAAGAGACTGTTACTCAGGGTCCGCACTGCTCATTCATAGGAGACACTGTCCTGGACTCACATGCCTCTCATCAGTGTGCACACTGGTCTTTAACCATATTCCTCCAACAGATTCTAGCACATTATTACAGGTTAATATGTTCCTTGTGAGGCCTCCTGACTCCTGCCATTGGGATTTAAGTTCTGCCACTATGTTGATTAAAATTCCAGTGCTGGAGCATTGTGCTTTTGGTAACACGAAGCCATCTCGTGCTTTACCTGTACTTGTTTGTTTTTGTGAGTAACGTTAAAGGAGCCAGTATGCGCTGTGGAAAGGGCTTTTCGGTAACAACAAGCATTTGCAATGCAATAGGTCTCGCATTTACGCGAGTTTGACCTATTGTCATTGTAAATGACAATGGCTTTTATTTATGTTTCAAAAACCAAAACATAAATAAAAGGCAATGTCATTTACAATAAAAATAGCTCAAACTCTCGCAAATGCGAGACCTATTGCATTGCAAATGCTTGTTTACTCATGTCTTTAACCAAGCAAGGCCTAGCATTAGGCACTCTAAAGGGTTATTTGTCGGCCCTTTCGACCTTTTTATGTTTGCTGGACCAACTGATGCACTTGTTATGTTGCGGTTCTTTTCCTCCGACGCCTTTTCAGAGCATTCACTTTTGAACAGGTTGCCATAAACCGCTTGGTAAGTATTGAAAAAGAGTGCAAATGTAATTCAGTAGTTTTTTTGCAATACTTCGGTCTTTCATTAGTGTAGGACACATGAAATCAGACATGTCTTTTCAGAGATGTATTCCTTGTCCATAGTACTTTATATAGTTGACATTTTGCTCTTCATTTCTGTTTTCCTGTGGACCTAGGTAGAAGCTCTGTATCTCCATTTACACTTCAGATAGTATTCCTTCAAATGTGCCTCAAGGCTTGCTAAAAATCAATGGTTATTCCTACAAGACATGTACAGCATTCTCCTATGGGAACAAATGCTGTTAATCTGGTTCAGCAGTCTCTTCCGATTTCAGGATGGAGGCAGCTTCTTTGAATTTGATAGCTGTAGCCCATCTCTGGCCTAATTACGTTACTGCTGTACTCGCTCCCAAATGTTGAGCAAACAAGGACTGCGATTAAATCCAGAATGCATTTTTATTCACTCAAGCAACAAGACCCTCCATGACACCCAGGGCCGCCTGGCACGAGTACTCTTTTACCCCTGCAGAAGACAAAATCCCATAAAGTACATTTTCTTTTTGAGCCCTGTTAGCTAGTCCCATCATTCATTATGACCTGCAGCTTGAGTGTTGGTATGTGTGCCTCTCGGAGCCGAGGAGCTGTTCTTTCCTCTAGTAAACTGTCCGTGTCCTGTGTAGGCAGAAAAGTTTGTTTTATAAAACAAGCATTGGCAAAGCCAATAGATCTGGCCTATGAGAGCTATTGGCTTTGCCAATGTTTTGTACCCATGCTGTACAGCAGGGCAGATGCTTTGCAGTGTAGCTAAAACTGATTTTAAGAAGTGCTATGTTGCAGCCAGGGCTAATGCTCTTTTTTTTAAAGTGCATTAGCGCTGAATGCATCACGGTCTTTTAAAAAAAAAGTACTTTTTAGCCATACGGCACAGCAGCCACGCATACAGCATGGCTGCAAATCATTGCCAAAGTCTGCGATGGCCATGCTGTACAGCTTGAACAAAAGCAAAAGCTTGTTAATTCTTGGAACAACAACTCTGTGATTCTGAGCAAATCAATTCATTTTCCAGTGTGCTGAAAATAAAATGACACTTAGCGAAATATCCTATCGCAAAGAAAGCAATTGTGCCAATGTGCATTTCTTAGTGAAAACACATTAGTAAGCAGATAACAGCTGTTACAATAAAAGTAGACATTTGTTGTCACAGTAAACACCCATTTAAAACATCCATCTCAACCAAGTTTCCTGAGCAGCACTTTGCCGTGGCCAAATCCAACCAAATTCACCAGTCCCGTAATCTGAATACTGGTGGATCACACTGGCGATAAAACCGCCTTTCTGCGATCCTGATCTGCTGAGATGTGAGCTGCGATATCCCCGTGAGAAAGTGAGCTAAGATGGCGCCCGGAGGAGTAGAAGACCGCTCCCGGAGGCCGGGAGATGTGAGCAACGATGCCGCTGGTCTCCGCTTGGGCACCCGGTAACGCACCCTCCACCCTGAGCGCAGAACTATCGGCTGGCCCCCCGGGGGAGAAGATTGCCTAAACGACGAAGCTGCCTGCCTGGATTATCGGTGAGGAGCGAACACGGACGGAGGGGGATGAATCCGCGAGTTCGATCTGTGGCCTTCCCGCTACCATGCCTTTCGGGGGACCGAGACCCGACTAGCTCTGAAGATAGCCAACACTCGCCGCTGGTCAGCGCGCTCGAAATCCCAGGATGTGAGACGGGAGATGTGGCACCGTTGGAACCTGCGCTGGACATCTGTGGCGCCCCCGCCTTATCCTGTAACCTAGCCCTGCCGCTCAGCCCCCTGTGAGTAGAACTGCTTTCGCGGAATACCTGCTTCCCGCGGCAACGGTACGGAGCAGCCGGAGGGGGAGGGGCCTGCGTACAGTGATCGTTGCCGAGGCTGCCTGAGGGACTGGGACATCGGTGGGATACTCGGGGGACCCCGCCTGACCTGCTAATGGCGGCTGTCTCTTCCACGGGCGGATATTCTCGACATCACGCGCCCCCTCTGAAGACATGCGGACCCTGGCTCTGTCCCCTTGCCAATCCACTGCTTAGCTTACACCCACCTTCCTTCTGGGTTATAGTCTATAATGGGGACCGACTGAATTTGAACTTCAAGGACTCATCCCCCTTGCCTGACCTCAAGATGGCCACCTCAGTGGGACCCTCCTCGATGCTCTACCTCTCCTGGACTTTTACTCTGAGAACTTTCCCTCGACAGCGGAGACCTAGCCATTTTGACTGATGCCCGGTGGAGCTACCTTGCGAGCTAAAGGGGAGATGGGCTATGGATTCCCTCCTTGACTATCACCTACCCAGCCGGTCTTTGGGCAAACTCTCCTGCGTCTCTCCTGACCTTATCTCCCTCCTCCCCCTTCACCCTACCCCTCTCCGCTCTACTCTTCTCCTCTTTCCAGCTATTGACCTTTGCCCCCACCCGTCCTTGCTCATAGTTCCCACCCTGTTTATCCACTAGACTTTCTTCTGTGAATTTTCCCTCGTCAGTTGAGGCATAGCTATTTGACTAATGCCCGATGGAGCTACCTTGTTTAGCTATAGGGGAGACGGCTGTGGATTCCCTCCTCAGACGGCACCTACCCAGTCGGTCTTTGGGCAGACTTCCTTTAGTCTCTCCTGCTGTCTCTTCCCTCATCCTCCCCCTTCACACTTCCCCCTTCCCCCCCTCCGCTCTATTTGTCTCACCTTTCTTTCCTCTCTCAATGTGTTGCTTATTTTAGATGTAATGTGTAATTGTTATCATTTTCTGTAACATTGTGTAACCTAATGTAAAGCGCTCTGATACCTACGGGTCTAGCCAGCGCTATATAAAACTCATTTAAAAAAAAAAAAAAAAAAATTGCTACAAATGGCAAGAGGATCAACAAGGATGACAGGGAAGAAGTAAAGATAAAAGTAGTTTTTCAGTCAAAGCGTGATCAGCGGAAGTTCAGCAAGCTGAAGCAATCAGTACTTGGTCCATGCTCCAGCCAAAAGAAGAGGAGTTGAAACCAGCACATGCTACCAATTAGGAGGCAGCAAATAAGAGTGACAATGAAGCCAACAAATGTTAAGCAATGGCTGGGCTGCAAGCCCCTTATCTATACTATGCGCATGCAGCAAATACTGTGTTGCACACAAAACCTAAAAACAGATTCTGACAGATTTAAATATTATGCCCCTTTTTTTTTTTCTACAATGTGTTTATAATGATATGACCTCCTCTACCGAACACTTTGAAAGTGCAAGCTGTCGCTTTTACCGGACTGTTGTGGTTTTACGTTTTTCTACTTTACAAAGTTGTGATTTATTTTTTTATTTTTGTTATTTTCAGCTTACATGCTTCTGCTTGAGAATGATTCCAATCCAGAAGTGAGACGCGCTGTGTTGTCCTGTATAGCTCCTTGTGCTAAGACGTTATCAAAAATCGTAGGCCGCACAATGGATATAAAAGAAGTGGTCAGAAAACTGGCCTTTCAGGTGAATCTGAAATACTAAAAGTTTAGTTTTCATTGTACTGATAAACTGTGTGCATCGTGCCAATTATCAATATCCCGCTATTATGCCCTATGAAGTGTCGAATTGTCAGAATTCCCATTGGCAGTTGTGTGTGTTGGAACTGCTTGTAGTTGATGGTGAAGCCTTAATTATTGCCAACAAGCATAGTTTGAATATGTTGATATCTTGGGTATAGTTTGGTTTTGAACACTTGACCTAAGACCTATTCTAATAATGTGCTGAAGAGGAAGTAATGTTTATGAGGCGAGTCAACTTGTTAACTCAGGACATTTTTATTTAATCTCTAATGTACACAAAATTCAGGATAAATATTGCATAGTTTTTTGTTTAATGAATGTGCCTCCCTTGTTTTTTTAATCTTTTTTGTGTTTTGCACATAGATTTAAAATGAATCGTGAAATAACTTAAATCTATCAAAAAGATAAGATTAATAGATATGTATTTTAAAGGACATTTGAGAGTTTCAGTTTTTTTACCACATTCTTATTGATTTTTGCACAGAAACCTAACAAACTAAATCAAGAAAAAAAGAATGCAGTCCACTGAACCAACATTATTGTAGCAAACCATACCATCTCTGTCAATCCCCATGCCCAAGCCATGATCTGTCCACCACATGCCCTAGATCTTCTCAAACTTACAGGGACAGCCCTGGGCCTCATATATGGGTCGTTCCAGCTGAGCACACCAACCCATTCCCCTCCGCCACTCCACCATCGGGGTGGGGGTGGTTTGTGGCCTTCAATTTACTGGTGATAACTCTTTTAGCCACCAGTGTTGCGACCCCAATAAAAATGAGTTCCATTCTTTGCCCCCCCCCCACCACATATTCCAGCAAAGCCACCTTGGGGGTAGTGGGGGGGGGGGGTGTAAGGAGAATCCAGCGATCCAGGACTGCCGACAATTCCCTCTCAATCGCCTCCCAGAAGGGAACCAGCAAACCACGCTGTGAAAGAAACCTGCGCCCGACAGAACAAGTAGCACAGCTGCCCTGGGGGGCTACGCTGGCCCTGCGAAGCCGCAAGGGAGTCATGTATGTGACATTCAAGTCATTAAGCTGGACCAGTCTAAGGTGTGCGGAGATAGCAAGCTCGTGGGGGGCCGTTCTGGCCTCCATCCACTTTGCATCCTCCAACTCCCCTACCTAGGCCTCCCACATTCTACGCAACCTCGGGCGGGAGACGGGGGCGTTAGTAATCAATGAACGATAAATCGTGGAAATTAGCCCCTCTGTTTACTCGCCCCATCAACATTTTGGCTTCTAGAGGATTAAACTCTGGAATCTGCATATCTGAGTGAATATTCGCCGACAGACCATGCCGCAGCTGTAGGTATTTATGGAACTAAGAACTTGATAGTTGGTACTGTTCCTGCAGCTCCTGAAAGTCTGTAAGTGGGCAACTGATGAGACGTCCTCGAGATGAGTGATACCTATCCTGTCCCACTGCACAAAGCCCTCCATACCTGCAGTATGATAATGCCAAATTCCGTGCCATAAGGGCTTCTTCCCGGTGAGCCGGCGATCCCAGCCCACAAACCGAAGTGCCACCCTCCAGCACAGCAATACCTCCCGGGTGCTATTAGGGAGGGATCGGGAAATTAGACTGTCAAGCCCAAGCAAGGCCAATTCCACACGGTAGGCCGAATCTCCCCACCTCCCATGCAACCAGTCATTAACCACAACCTGCTGCGAGGTCAAATAATAGCCATGCAGGTCTGCCATATCCATCCCTCCCTCGTAGGGATAACGACTTTAACAAAAGCCAGCTGAGGGCGACCACACGTCAACAGAAAGGTACGATAAGACAAAGTAATGTTTTGGAACAACTTCCTGGCAATTGGATTGGGGGGGGGAGGGGGTGGGAGAGTTTGAAAAGATGTATAGAAAAACACGGAAGGATCATCATTTTGAACAAAGTTACTCTCCCAAGACATGAAGCGGTAGACAAGCTCACCTCTGTAGATCCTCCCTCATCCCTGAAACCGAAGGATTTAGATTAAGGCTCCAAGTCCAGGAGATGTGATATGTGATATGTTAATACCTAAGTATTTAAAGGGAAGGCGGCACATGGGGATCGTTGATCGCCACTCACAGACCTCATTGCTAGATATGGGGACTAACAGAGACTTGGACTCCTTCACTTTGAGGCCCGAGACCTCAGCTGCAGGATCTCCAAATAATGCGGGCCTGACGTCTGCGGGGACATTAGGAACACCGGGGTGCCATCTGCATACAGTGTGATACATTCCTCCGGGCTGCTGTCCCAGGACGACTCCTGAATATGAGCATCGCACCTAATAAGGCGTTCCAGTGGCTCAATCAATAGTGTGAATAACAAGGGGGTTAAAGGACAACCCTGTTGGGTGCCCCTACGGATAGGAAATGGGGGAGACAAAATGCCATTAACACGGACTTGAGCCGTAGGGTGGACATAAGGCAAACCGATGAGAGCGTGAAAGCGGGCCCCAACCCAGCCCCCTCCAGCACTGCATTTAAGGACCAGTACTTCTTAAAGAAGCCTTCTCAAAGTCAACCACAAGAAAAGCTGCAGGCCCACGAAGACTGTGAGCCTGAGAGAGGGCTACCTGGACTCTGCGAACACAGTGCCTCATACTTCAGTCTGGCATGAAGCCGCATTGGTCTGGATGGATCAAAAAGGGAAGGCACAGCGGAACCGATTAGCCAGCACTTTGACAAACATTTAATTTTAAATGCCGAATTGATGAGAGAAATAAGCCTCTATGAGGATCATCTATCCCGAGGCTGGCCCGGTTTAGGGAGCACCACAATTGTGGCCGTGTCTAGTCCCCAAGGGAACGCCCCCTGGGCAGAAGACTCTCCATACACTGCCAACAGGTGGGGCAGCAGGGCATTCTGGAACCTCCGGTAGTACTCCCATCGGGAACCCATTAGGGCCCAGAGTCCTGCCCGAGGACATATCCGAGACGGTCTCTCCGATCTTCTCCACTGTAAGTGCTTGATCCAGCTCCTTGGCCAACGACGGGGGGATCGAGGGCAGCGTAATGTTCCTGAGCACCGGTAGCTCGATCTCATGAGAGTGCCAGGGTGCCCCTGCATACAAGGCACAATAATCTGCAAAGGCCTGCTCCACAGCTAGAACCTCCAGGCACAGTTGCCCACTGGTGTCCACAACCGACGGCACCACCGAAAGGTGACCTCCCTGGTCGCCAGCCAATAGAGAAGTTTCCCAGACTTGGCCCCATGCTCGTAGATCCTTTGTATCGAAACCCTTCAACACTGTTGGACTTCCACCAGCGAGATCTGCTGTAGGCGAGAACGAGCCCATGCCAGTCGACTATCAAGGGCCGCTAAATGTCGTCGCTGGACCTTCCTTTCCATGGATAGTATCTGGGCCTCCAGAAATGTTGTCTTCTCCAATTTATTTGGATGTTTGCCCTGCACATATCCTTTAATCAAACCACATAGGGTGGGTTTACTGGCCTCCCACAGTGTACCTGCCAACTCCACACAGCCCTCGTTCACCTCAAAGTGAGCACGGATTTTGGATTCAGTAAAGTTGGAACACTCTTGATCTGCAAGGTGTCACACGTTAATCCGCCACATGGGTCTCTGCCACAACTGGGAGCCCAGTCTGAAACAAGAAGGGGTGTAGGAAGTTGGCTCTGTATATACTATACCAAAGTAAGGTATAGTGTGCATAGAGTCCAGAGTCAAGGGAGTCCCCAGAGGTATAGCAGAGGCTAAATTAGGTAAGTACTAACAGCTCTTTGTGTTAGTGTGGGTGAGCAGTTATGCTTATCCAGAGGGTGTGTAAGCATTTATTGAAATCACTCAATCAGGTACTGATGCACAGACTTGGAGACAGAGTCCAGACCAATTAAGTAAGTATAAAAAAAGGTATACTTATGTTTTATTTTAGAACCAAGTCTTGGCACAGGTGAGTAAAAGATACTTTCAAATGCAAGACTGTTCAAGGAAATGCAGTTGTACCTGAAATTGCAGCTGGTACAGGTTTGTATCACTTTTGAATGCAGTTTCTATTATACAGTAAGTACTTTCAGATTACTTTTTTAGTTACTTCAGGATTACTTTGAGTACTAGGGGTGGTATGCCTAGATACCACACCTATCTAGGCTTTTTATATTTTGGAATTGAATCTTCTTTTTTTCATACAACACAGTTCAACACTTAGGCATTTTTTAGGCCCAAAATCTCTTTACATGGGTTCCTATGGGGAAAAAAGTGTTAGCGGTTTTGAAGGTAAGTACACCACTCACGAGGGAGAGTTTTGGAGGTTAGGGCCAAGGTTCTCCAAGGTCTAGATTGGCACTCAAGTTGCACCACCAGCGGCACTGGGGCAGCCTAGTGCAGAGTGCAGGGGCCCAATGTTAGCCTATAGAGATATGGGGGCCTTCGGTTAGGGACAGCTGACGAGCAGGCCACTCTGTTGTGGGAGCCAGGCTCCTGGGGTTAAGGTCAGCACTGTAGGAACCAACGGCCAGCACAGGATCTGCACCACCAGCGGCACTCGGGCTGCAGGGTGCAAAACGGAAGTCGGGGACCCTGTGCTTTCCTATGGAGACCTTCGGTGGTGAAAACTTTACAGATGGCCATCTTTTAAAGCAAAACAGGCACACGTACATAGCTTATTACCTGGTGCACACAGTTTTCTATGTGACGTGTCATGCTGAGGCGATTGTCTAATAACTCAAGGCTGCTTACAATACTTAGTATGTTGTATGTAGACTCTTTGCCCTGTTGCAAACTTTTTCTCAGAGCCTAAAACATGCTTGGTCATAATGGACACAAGTTGTCAACTGTCACCTGACAGAGGGTTACTCTTCAATGCAAACAGTTATAACGTGTTCAATACCTGTACACACCAATGATGCATTAGGAGCACATGTGTTTTTGTAAACACTTACACCTGTGGTGTAGTTTCTAAAAATACATAGGATCTGTGCGTTTGTTGGACAACATAAACTAAGGGATTGGTGTCTAGACTGATTCCGGACCCCCCGCAGGATATATTGGCCTATAGACCAGCTAGCTCACAGTGCCACCATAAGCCCCCTAACCTTACCAAGGAGCAAATAGTTTCTGGCAACCATCGAACATGACAACCCTTGACTCTTCAGGGATTGTGGAAACAGTGCAGTACTTTTTGCTCAGTCAATGATGCTCACTTAGTCTCAGAGAGATACACAGTATAAACGTTGGGGACGTTTTCAATAAGCATTTATTGAACCAGTGTCATTCTAGTATAAAACATGTTTGATGCGACAATCAATAGACAGAAGCTAACATAAGAGATTACAAGCACCAACAGAGTAAATAGAAGGTAGAATTCTACCATGCTGCTAAAACAGTGAATATATGAAGGCATATAATCATGACAGTAATCATTTGTACTCCTACGATGCAGACCCTACCTAAGTGTACCTAGCATGTATGTGGGTGTAAAGTCAAGAATCCCCTAGGAAAGTGCCAACCCCACTACCTGATGGGAGAGAATGAAGGACCCCAATTTGGTCACGAGTTTGGCACCCCGCAAGGGATGTCAGACCGCTGCGTGTTGAAGCTTTTGCAGGCCGGGACCTCAGTGTCTGTGTCTGCGTGGAAGCATCTCTTCTCCTTCACTAGTGAAGGTGTACTTCTTTCATACAGAAAAGGTGGCCTCGGGTTCTACCACAATCAATATGTTATGAGGATGATTATGTAGATGAGCCTAAATCAAATGTAATTTATGCAAAGTAGCCTGATCGCCCTAGGATGAAAGATAGCAATGACTTTTGTACAGAGTATGTTAATCCTGTTGTGTACATCATGTGCAGGGGATTTTACTAAGAATACTCCTGCATAATAAATGAGGCTAGTTTCAAGGAAACCAATCTACATTTATTCAGCATGTAACTAGGTAAAAGGTCAGTGCTAGAACCGTTATGCAGGGCAAGATTGGACGAATGTAGGTTAAAGGTCGCTGTGCTACTTAGGCCTAGCTTGGGGGACATAATTCACCCATTAGCTAGACCCTCCCTACAGAAAATTAGGTAGAAAAGTAATATGGTAGTTACCCGCCACTATGTAAACTATAAAACAACTAGCACACTCATTGGATGATATCAGTGAAGATGTCATTTGAGATGTCATCAGTGATGCCATAAATGATGTCATAGAACAGGTCATGAGTGATGTAATATGTGAGGTCATTAGCAGTGCATGGTGAGGGCGCAAGTTCTAGTTAGCTCTGCTAACTAACTGGTGAAAATCAGATTTCTTTTTTGTTGCAAACGTCTGTTACTGACCTAGTCACTTAACTAACATTACTTTAACCTTTGTTTTTTTTCCAGTGAATATATGCATGCATTAATTGCATTATGTTATATAATGACGAGATTGTGTCACAATGACAATGTGAATTTGTCTCCATTGTGATAATTCACCTAGGGTGCATAATTTATCCTCGCTATTGCATTTTTTTGTTTATAGATTGAGCGCAGGTTATGTGGGGCTATATGGGCAAAGCCCTTTGCTTTGATATAATGTGCCAGCCATCTGGCCAATAATTTCTCCTGGATTGTATTGTCCACGTTTATCATTGATAGTGGCCTATATGCCTCACTGTCTAAGAGGTCTTTCCCTGTTTCAGAAAGAACCACAATCAGCTCTTCCCTGTGTGTTCCCAGCCATTGAGCTTTCTCTGGTGCTTCATTATGCATATTCAGCAGTGGGAGAGCCAGTAGGTCTAAATAGTCCCTGTAAATTCAGTCGGTAGTCCATCATTACGCAGCTTTTTACCATTCGTTTTTGCTGAATGGCCCGTTTTATATCTTCTACCTCTGTGGGGTTGTCCAATAATTCCCTGGTTTCCAGACTCACTTGAAGAGGTAAATGTGCCTCCGTTGAATCTGGTCTATGTCCTCACAGTCAACTGTTGCCTGTTCACTGTAAAGGGTGGATTGCATCCTTTAAACCTTTTATTGCTGCCTGGTCCCTCCGTATGTCACCTGTGTCGTTTTTATAGCTACAATTATTTTATCCAAACTTGCTCCCCATTAACCACCCATGCCAGTAGATGTCCAGATTTGTAGCCACTATCATGCTGCATTTCTACATATGTCCTGTAATCATGTTTTACTAGCCCAAACGTGCCTGTTTCACAGATTCTTTTTATTTCTCTCATTGCCGTTCCCACCAGCCCGAGACATCTGATTTTCTATTTCCTATACATTCCCCCTTATAGTAACCTTAAAGGCTTTCCTTAAGGTTCCAGCCAAACTCCCCAAGTCTGTATTGTTGGAGAAACATTCTTTAATGGTGACTCCGAGTTCCACCCTTTATGGGTGATCTATTAATGCTCTTGATTGCAATCTCCCATTGTAGTACTGGTGTCACATGTCTCCCCCAGGGCCATGTGAGCAATAGGGGTGCATGATTGATAATGTGCCGTCTACGTACTCCGATTGTCGAGTTCAGGATGTGTAAAGGCGAAGTCTGTCCTCAAAAAGTCACCATGTGGTGGAGAGTAGGAGTACCACCCCCTGACCTCCCATGGTGCGATCTCCAGTACACGTAATGTATTTGTTGTCTCCAGTAGTGCCATCAAATATTGCCCCAGTGTTCTACAGGTTAGATTAGAGCTGTCCAACCCCTGTTCATTATGCAGTTAGTCTTCCATCAATGATATTCTATAGTGTAAATATGGATTGAGAAACGCCACAATTTCTTCAAAGAAGTGTGTCAGTATTTGGTGTATATGTATTAAGAAGAAAAATGTAATGTCACACAGCATCCCAGTTACTCCAATATATGTACCATCGGAATATTCATATACCTTGTATGTTGAGAGTGGGGCGCCGGGAGCCACCCGCATTGCTACACCTCTTGCCTTTAACCTGAATTCAGCATAGCACAGGAGACCCCTCCCCCCTCTTCCCCTGAGTTTTACTCATGTTGCGAGCTGTGAGATGCATCTCCTGCAGCATTGCTATTTGAACCTCCCTTTGACATAGATGAGAGCAAATTCTTGGTCTCTTAGTCGCTCCATTTATCCCTCACACATTCCATTAAACCAACTACTTTGGGTCTTTCCTTCATAACATGATATTCCTAATTAGTGATGATTGGATTATATGACCATCAACCTTATATCTGTATGAGTTCACTGTGGTTCCTCTGTTTAAAAATTTCTCTTCTGCTTCCGTGAGGCTTTCCTCTACTCAGTACTCACTTCCGACCCAATTTGACAAACCAAACCATTCAACAATAAGATCATCATGTTAAATTGGGCTGCATTAGTCTGTGCAACTGAAGTACCAGCACATCCCATACTGAATCCTCACTACTCCTTCCTCATGTGCGGCAATAGGCACATATGGTCTGGATCATGTTCATGAGGCCCCCTCATATTGTAGTCATTTACATAGCATTGCATGCCTATCTGCATAGCTGTTACATTGTGGTATTGACTCTCTGGTCTTCGACGTAGTCAATTTTAACTTTCGGTTACTCAAAAAAATTTATTTTGCCTAAACATAGATTCTTGAACGCTCCTGGGGTAGCTATGCATATGGAATATTGAGCTGTTGTAGCTTTCGCATGACTTCATCAAATGTTTTATGTATTTGTTTCTGTGTTCAGACCAAAGTCTAGATAGAAGGATATCGGATTCCCATTGTACAGTATCTTGGTGTCTTTCGGCTGTCAGAATTCTTATTTTTGTCTTGATACTTCTGCAGCTGCACAGTCCTCATTCGTGGAGGCATCTGTCTACACTTAAAAACCTTCAGTCCACATACTGTCTGTAAGGAGTTTTGGTATGCACCTTTCCAGAAACAATGCCATGGGCTGTGCCTTTGATCCCTCCGGTACACCTAAAATGCAGACATTATTCGCTCTTGACCTACTGTCTAGGTCAGAAAGGTTGTCCTTGAGTCCCTTCTTTGTTAGTTTCAGTTTGCGCAATGGCTCCGTTGAATCGTATGTAGTATCTTCCACTTCAGTCGTACGCTCCCTTATTTTATCCTTGTCTTGTTTTAGCAGAGTTACATTGGCCGTTTAATTGTATATCTTCTTAGCCATAGCCTTATTCCCATCCTTGATAAGCTGTTTGAGCTCTGAGTCAGACATGAGCAGGGGACAAACTCTGTGCCCAACAGCGTGCTTCATGGTTGCGAGCTGCGCCACCTTTCCCCCTTCCAGCCATTAGCTTGTCTCGCCGACGAGCTCTTAAGTAGAATGCTAGTGCTCAGTGTTTATGCTCCTAGAGTCGACCAATCCCATCTGTCTCTTTCAGGGAGTCAGGCGCAGGCCTTATGCTATGGGTGGCGTATGGGTTTCCTAAGTGCCCCTCAGTCTGTTCCAGCACTGCTCTGCTTCTGGTCAGCAGCCCGTGACCACCCATATGCCTGCTCCTGCAGCAGCCAAAAAGCTCACCATCTGTCAGTCCTCCGAGTGAGTGAATTACCCTGCCTCTGTTCCACCACAAATGCAGCACATTTAGGAATGACCACCCTCTCTGGGTAGCGGCGTGCCGGAGCCTCAGTAAAAAATTTGCTTAAGCAGACATCTTGGCTCGACGTCGTCTGCCCAACCAAGAGTACATCTGATATCACCTATCTTACATTTGCTTATCACAGTACATAGTTTCTAAAAAGAGATATCACTTCAGGGCACAAGTCGGAGTTGCAAGCATGTAGACTGCATCTTTCCACTATTTTCACAGGGTACTCGCCTTCTACCCTGCCAAGGAGCTGGGCCCCACTGAAATATGCTGAACTTGTCCCGACGTAATTGGTAGACAATGGGACACGTTCAGTAGCGCAAGCACGTTGTATGCTTTCTATTCCCTGCAGCAAAGTGCAGGCATGAGGGGTCTTTTTATTTTCTCTTTCAGCTGGGTCAAAGATAAAGGTCCAAATAAAGGGGCTATCAGGCCTCTTTTTGTTCCAATATGATCCTGGCTTGGGTGTCTGTTATCACTTCACATGTACTTAAGAAAGACATGCTTTTGACATTTTTTCAGTCCCTGTATATGAGAGATGCATGCACTGTAAGAATGTCAGATGTGTTGGTCTTTCCCAGTATTAACCCAAATATTTTAAATACCACTATTTTATTTTTTATAGTGCTGCTCATCCCAATGCAGAGGGTGTCGGAGCTTAATGTAATCTACACATTATACATTGACAAATCATGTAAGTGTGTAAATCAATGTACAAGATGTGTTGCATAAGACAGTGAAGGTTACAAGATGTAGGAGTTGGATGTCCTTCATAGCTCACTGTGCTATATTATAAGGATTGTTTTATGAACTGCAAGTAACAAAAGGATCTCTTTTAAAAGAAGTAACCCACTTACCTATCTAATTAAATAAAAATCTGTCATTTGCATGTTACTTGATGTGAATCATAACATAGAGTGGTGCACCCAAAAGCAGAGTCCACTGTTCCATTTGTTATAGCATCCTTTAGTAAATTCTGATGTTAATCCATTAAAAACAGCCAACGCGTTTCGTTCAAAAAGATTGAACTTCCTCAGGGCTTTTAATTGTAAATACTGTAGTACATGGTATCTGAAAGAGACTGTAGTCACAGATTCCTTACCTTTAGAATTACCCACAGGCGTCAGACTGGATCTGGAGATTTTTTCTTTAGCAGTACCCCTGCGCGTCGGTAGGTGGCGTCTGTCGACTCCGCGTCCATCGTTGGTGTCGTGGTCGCCGGAATGACGTTGTGGTGTCTACTTAGACGCCGCCCCTGCGGGCTGACGTCAGTTGTTTCTTTTTCCGCGCCAGCCTAGTGCAGATCCAGAGAGAGCTTGACCCTTAGTCATTTTTTGACTAAACTTTTTTCGACTTTTGCCGATATCTTTTTCGAGTCTAAGACTCCTGGTGCGCAAGGGATGTCCCATCATCGGACCGGATCCATGTCTTGTGACTCCTGTCACAAGCTGATGTCCGTCACGGATCTGCACCTCCTGTACCTCTGGTGCCTGGAGCGCGACCACGACCCGAAGTTGTGCTCCGACTGTCTGGTGCGGTAGCGGTCCCTAAAGCTTTTGGAGGCCTAGCAGTCTGCTGCGCATCGCTCGAGGTCCCTGTCGAGAGGAAGGTCTCGGTACCCGTCGCGGAACCACCATCCCCATTCGTCATCCAAGTCTTCGCACTCCTCAGGTAAGTCGAAGCACAAGAAGAAGGCGAAGATGCACTGTCGCTCTTCGCCTTTGCCCCGCCCGTCGGCCGACCTGACGTGGGACCCGGAGGGTCGTCGCTCTCCAGCTCCGTCTTCGGAGCCTGCTCCTGGGACGGCTCCGCGCTTCCCTCCTTTTCCCGGAACCGGAGCATCCCCTGCCCAGCTTCGAGCTTTCTAAGAAGTGCTTCACGGCATCTTTGGGCAGCCCGACTCTGCCGGCGTGCCTTCGGGCCTGCGGACTCAGCTGGGGGCCCTGGGTCTTCGATGCCGGTGGCTCTTTCCCCAGTGCCAGAGGGCCCCCTAAAATCCAGGCCTAGATCCGGATCGACGCCTGTCTACCTCACGGTACCTTCTTCGGCGCCGATTCCAGTGAGGACGCCCCCGGTGCCGGTTGTGCCCCCGACCACCGCCGACCCCAGCCTCACCCCCGACTGGGACACGACGTCGGTACCGGCGCAGGAGGGTACATTTGTGCCTCTGTTCATTCCTGGTGTTCCTTACAGGCCTGAGTGGCAACCAGAGGAGGGTGAGGAGGACTGGGAGGGGTCTGTGGACCCTTTGGCTGACCAGCTTGAGGAACCGGACTGGGGAGAGGAACTGGGTGATGCCAGTGGTTTGGATACCTCTCCAGACCTTGGCATGCTCTCCCCCCCCCCCCCCCAACCGTTGCATCGGGTGGCTGAGGCCTTGGGCCTGGAGCTTCCTACGGTGGCAGCCAGGACTAACCTCCTGACAGAGGTGCTTCAACCGGCAGCGGCCTCTTCGGAGCCCCTTCTGCCTTTTAATGAAGCCCTCACCGACGTCCTTCTTGGCACTTGGTCTAAGCCCAGTACAGGGGCTCCTGTGGACAGGATGATTTCCCGACGCCACCGCCTGGCCCCCGATAGCTTGATAGTCCAAGCCTCGTCCTCTAAGGGTGCATTCCCTACTGCTCTCCCCGATAGGGAATCCAAGAAGCTGGACCACCTTGGGAAGATGTTTTCATCCACCAGCTTAGCGCTGCTGTCGGTGAACACCACATGCCTCTTGGGCCGTTATACCCATACGGTGTGGGATACGGTTGCGTGAGTGCTGCCACAGTGCCCGGAGGAGGCCCGGGCCATTCTCACCCGCGCAGTGGCAGAGGGTAGAGACGCAGCTAAGTTCACCATCAGATGTAGGCTGGATACTGCCGACTCTCTGGGCAGAACGGTTTCCACGTCAGTAGCCTTGACGCGCTACGCCTGGTTGAGGACGAATGGTTTCTCTAGGGATGTCCAATCCACCTTACTGGACATGCCCTTTGATGGCCGTCGCCTTTTCGGTGACAAGGCGGACTCGGCGCTCGAGCGCTTCATGGATTCTAGGGCTACGGACAGATCCTTGGGCCTTGCGGCAACCTCTCGCCCCATGCAGTCTGCTTTTCGCTCCTTTCGTGGCTACGGAAGAGGTGCCCCACCAAGTTCGCCCCATTCTAGCCACTGGGTCACGCAAGCTCCCCAGCCTGTGTGTGGCCGCAGACGTGGGACCCAGCGACGTGGGTCTGGGGCCAGCTGGCGGGCCAGTCCACCCATAACCCCCCTGCAGCAGCCTCCAATTCTGACCTTTCAGGGCTACCAGAGGCCAGTGGGCGGCAGGATTCGCCATCACCTCCCCCACTGGCAAAACATCACGTCGGACAGGTGCGTTTTGCAGATAGTCCGAAGGGGCTACTCCCTCCCCTTCGAGACTACCCCTCCCTCCATGCCACCATCCTTCCATCGCACTTGGCCCTTCTCCGCCAGGAAGTTGCAGCTCTCTTGGCCAAGGGAGCTATCCAAAGGGTCCCTGTGCCAGAAGTAGGTCGTGGTTGCTACTCCCACTACTTTCTGGTACCCAAGAAGGACAACGGCCTGCGTCCTATCTTAGACCTCAGGGCCCCCAACCGCTTCTTCCGGAAGGAGAAGTTCAAGATGCTCACGTTGGCTCAGGTCCTGTCTGCCCTCGACCCCGGAGACTGGATGGTAGCGTTGGACTTGCAGGACGCATACTTCCATATCCCCGTCCTGCCAGCCCACAGACGTTACCTACGGTTCACAGTAGTTTACCGTGCTCCCCTTTGGCCTTACCAGCGCCCCTCGGGTGTTCACGAAAGTGATGGTGGTGGTCGCAGCTCATCTGCGCAGATCAGGGGTTCCAGTCTTCCCCCATCTCGACGACTGGCTGTTGAAGGCGGGCTAGCCACAGGCTGTCGTCTCCCACCTCCAGACTACGGTGGACCTCCTGCACTCGCTGGGGTTCACTATCAACGTGCCGAAGTTACACCTGACTCCCTGTCAGAAGCTCCTTTTCATCGGAGCAGTTCTGGATACAGCGCAGTTTCAGGCTTATCCTCCCGAGCAGCGAGTCCAGGATATTCGGGCTATGATACCGATGTTTCAGCCTCTATCCCAGAGTTCGGTGAAAATGACCCTGAGACTGCTGGGCCTCGTGTCACCCTGCTGGTGGATCATGCCAGATGGCATATGTGGGCTCTGCAATGGGACCTGAAGTTCCAGTGGGCGCAGCATCAGTGGAATCTTTCCGACTACGTCCAGATCTCGGTGGGGACTGCGCGTCAACTGCAGTGGTGGCTAACGAACCAAGGTTGGGTCAGAGGCAGATCCCTCTCCATTCCCCAACCAGACCTCAGAGTGGTGACAGATGCATCACTCCTGGGATGGGGCAGCCATCTGGGAGAGGCGGCGATCAGAGGCATCTGGTCTCCGGCGAAGTCCAGGCTCCATTTCAACCTGCTGGAGCTCCGGGCGACTCGTCTGGCACTGAGGGACCCTATGTCAAGAGGCTCTTCGTCTCTGAACATGGCTCTAACATCAGGGCATGTCCCTGGTGGTTCAACACCTGGCAGGTTCTCTGAACGTCAGGGTGGACGAACTCAGCTGCTGTTGGATCACGAATGACGTTTTCACTCGAAGGTGGTGCAAGGTTTCTTTCAGTGGTGGGGAGAGCATTGGTTAGATCTGTTCGCCACCAAAGAGAAGGCGCAATGTCAGCAATTCTGTGCATTGGAATTTCCAAGGCGGCACTCACTCGGCGGCACTTTTCGTCACGAGTGGAACTGCGGTGCAGCCTCCTTACGCCTTTCCGCCTGTACCACTTCTGCCCAGAGTGCTGAAGAAGATCAAGCGCGACCGGGCCCAAGTCATTCTTGTGGCTCCGGACTGGGCACGAAGAGTCTGGTACCCAGAGCTCTTGAGCATGGCCATCGATCCTCCGATCAGACTGCCTCTTCGGGAGGATCTTCTGTCGCAGCAGCAGGGGAGGGTCCTCCACCCGAATCTGTCCAACCTCCACCTCCTTGCGTGGAGATTGAGCGGCGACAGTTGACAGCTTTTGACCTTTCTCCTGAAGTCTGTAATATCTTGGCAGCCAGGCGTCCCTCCACTAAGACGGTATACGCCTGCAGATGGAACAAGTTTGTGGCATGGTGCACAGCAAAGGCTGTGGATCCACTTTTTGCCCCTCTTTCCGAGGTCCTCTTGTATATACTTTCTTTGGCCCAGCAGGGCTCTGCCCTGGGCACTCTTAAAGGCTACCTTTGGGCCATATCTGCCTTTCTTCACCTTCCTGATCAGCCTTCTCTTTTTAAGTCCCCTATTGTAAATAGATTTCTAAAGGGCATTACTCACCTCTTTCCTCCTTCTCCGTTCATAATGCCCCAGTGGGACTTGAACCTGGTCTTAACCTATATTATGTGTGCTCCCTTTGAGCCTCTTCACAACTGTCCTCTCAGGCTCCTCACTCTGAAGACAGCTTTCCTTGTTGCAATCACCTCTGCTCGCAGAGAGAGTGAGCTTCAGGCTTTGTCTTCCAAACCTCCTTTTCTTGCGGTTCATCCGGACAAAGTAGTCCTTCGCACAAGGCTGTCTCTTCTTCCCAAAGTGGTTACCTCTTTCCATATAGGACAGACCATCACTTTGCCCACCTTCTTCCCACCTCCGCACCCTTCCAAGGAGGAGGAGGTGGGAAGAAGGACCCAAAATGTGCGCTGTCTTTCTATCTCGACCGCACAAAAGATTTCTGGGTGGACGATCAACTCTTAGTTGAATATGGGGGGTGCCCAAGAAAGGTCGGGCTGTGCAAAAACACACCATCTCTCGATGGGTTGTCCTATAAATTAAAATCTGCTACTCCTTGGCAAAGAAGGAAGCCCCAGTGGGACTGTGTGCCCACTCCACCAGGGTGACAGCAGCTACTACTGCCTTGGGGCGTGGAGTCCAACTCCTTGACATCTGTCAGGCGGCCACGTGGGCATCTCTGCACACGTTCACCAAACATTTTGCCTGGACAGCCAAGTCTGGAGAGACGGCTACTTAGGCCGTTCTGTTCTACAGGACTTTCTGGTGTGAACTTGGTTCGCAGACCCACCTCCGGGGTTGGGGTTGGCATTGCTGGGGTATCTATTCTAAAGGTAAGGAATCTATAACGACAGTCTCTTTCAGATGAACAAGTTACTTACCTTTGGTAACGATGTATCTGTAATAGACGTATGTAGTTATAGATTCCTTACCGCCCCACCCATCCTCCCCATTCTGCAAATTGACTTCTAGGCATAGGGACTCCCTTCCAGGGCCCTAGTTATGTGCACCAGTGGTCAGTGTCTTGCATGGCTCTGCGCTTCTGGCATGGAAAGACGTGCCAGAACTGACAGCGCGCAGGGGCGGTGTGTAAGTAGACATCGTGATGTCAATCCTGCAACCACGACCCCAACAAGAGGTGCGGAGTTGACCAACGCCAGCTACTGACGCGCAGGGGTACTGCTAAAGAAAAAATCTCTGGATCCAGTCTGACACCTGGGGGTAATTCTAAAGGAAAGGAATCTATAACTACATATGCCTCTTACAGATACATCGTTACCGAAGGTAAGTAACTTGTTCTTCATGCGAAGTCTCTTCATCCAATTGGCCCTTATTTATCATGCAACACAATAGTCATCCACACCGTGTGTGGGGTTATATGTATATCTAGGCTTTCCTGTTTTCAGTTTCTATTTTTGGTCAATTCTGGTGTTTTTTTTCCAGTGTTTTCAAATGATTTCAATACCTTAAATAAACAGTGGTTATCAGTGGTTACGCATTTTCGTGCCATTTAAAACAACAGAAACAGTGTTTTTTCAGTGTTTATGCAACGTTTTTCTTTTATTATTGCTTGCTTTCTGCACTGATAGTGCATGGTATATAGACAGTGTACGTACAGTGTATATGAGGTCCAAATGCATTTTTGCAAATCAAACTTATTGTAGTACACCATACAATACTTCTTCCGTGAGTCTGTGGTCATGTGCGCTCACCCTTTCCTTCCCATGCAAACCTTTTTCTGTGAAAAGGCCCTCTCAACATTGGCACTTGAGATGGGCAATGCCAAAACAGCCACTACACAATTTGCTAACTTTGGCCACTGACGTATCTTTCCATACCAATACTGGTGCACTTTAAGATTGCGATTCTCTGGGCAGGTTCTGCAACATTTGCGTTGAACTGGGCGTTTATGCCCTCAGAGTTATTGAAGCGGTCAAAAATGAAGCAGCACTTTTGAAACTACAGAGAAAATTACCCTTTACAGAAGGGATCTAGAACTTGTACAGAGTACCACAGTGAGGTTTCATTGATTTCAAATGCGATGGTTGGTTAAGGGACATTTCTATGCATAATTGCAAGCCGTTTCTCATACATTGTAAAATAAAAGTTCCTGAATTGCTCTCCAACATTACTTTGCTTACGAAGTGGCAGGCACTCTAACATGGTACATGAAACCAGCCATTTTACCTATCAGTGAAAGAATCAAACACAGCCAAAATATCAAATATGATTTTGATATTTACTGATTCTCTACAGTTTATAAAATAATTAAACAAGACCTAAAACATGCTTCTAAACCCTGCATCTTTAGACCAACGACCACAAAACTGTAAAAAGGAAGAAGAAACAATATTTTAGTGGCATCCCTAAACAACAACAACTCAAGCAGAATGTTAGCCCAGTCTTTCTTGCTGCTAGCTTGTATAACAAAGTTACATTGTATTGGCCCCTTCAGGAAGAAAAAATGGACCCTTTCACTCGCCTTTTCCTTTCTTTGAATGGCATTTAGTTTGTGGTTGTGCAGTGTTTATATGTTTACACTGGTGAGGGCTATTTCCCTTTCGGTGGGGTTTTATCAGTTATTATAGGTTTAAACCTAAAACCGGACAGCCTATGTATATCTGATGGGAGACACTGACCCAGGTGTTTTAAAGAGGGATATGATTACCCCATTGCAATATGGATGACTATTGGGTTGCATGATAAATAAGGGCCAATTGGATAAAGGGCCTTTGTATGAAACCATGCACTGTTATGTTTTGTAATGTACCCCAATATAGGCCTGGGTAGTCACCTAACCTTTCGCGTTCATTTCCCTGCTATTGTACTACATAACGGTTTTTGGTATTGACCTTTTACCTAGTTAAGGTGCTGCATAAATGTTGTGTGGTTTTCCCAGAAAACTAGCCTCATTTATTATGCATGAGGATTCTCAATCACAGGATTACCATCTTCTGTATAAAAACTATGTATAAGGGTCATCTCCTTTGTCATCCTCGGCCGACATGACACAGCACCTCAGGGTACCTTTTGGGTATATATACACCATATCTTTGCTGGGGCAAGCAGAGGAGAAAGACTTCCATGCTGACACACTGACGCGAGACGCTGAGGTTCCTGCACGCAGACACTCCAGCTCGCAGTGGTCTGACATCCCTCGCTGGGTGTCCATCTCGAGACCAAGACTGGGTCCCACGGTCTCTCACTTCAGGTAATGGGGTTGGGTTCAGCCTAGGGTGATTCTTGGCTCTACACCTACATACATGCTAGGTACAGTTAGGTACATCTAGTTAGGGTTGCATCGTAGGAGTACGCATTATTAATGTCATGTATTTATATGCTTGCATATATTCATTGTTTTAGCACTATGGTAGAAATCTACCATTCTTTTACTCTGTTGGTGCTTATAATCATTTATATCCGTTTCTGTCTTATGGTTGTTTCAGCACGCCTATTTTACACTAGAATGACGCTGGTGCAATAAATGCTTATTGAAAACATCCCCACCGTTTATTCTGTGTATATCTCTGAGACCAAGTGAGCACGAGTGACTGAGCGAAAAGTACTGTACTGTTTCCACGATCCCTGATGGGACAGAGTTGTCATGTTCGATAGTTGCCAAGAACTATTCTCTCCTTGGTAAGAGGAGTTTACAGTGGCACTGTGAGCTAGCTGGTATACAGGCGAACATACCCGGTAGGGGTGTCTGGAATCTGTCTGGACACCAATCCCACAGTCTGTTGTCTAAACGCGCAGATCCTATATAGATTTATAGGAACTACACGACAGTACTACAGTATTTACAATTAAAAGCCCTGAGGAAATTCAATCTTTTTGAACGAAACGTGTTGGATCTTTTTTTGGATTAACATCAGAATTTAACCCCTTGGCCGCGGCGGTGATTCCGCCGCGGCGCTGGGGGGGCGGGGGGTGAGCGCGGCGCCGCCATGCTCGTGACGGAACCACGCCGTCATGAGTCACGGGCGAGATGTGCTCATGACGGCGTGGTTCCGTCACGACCCCGCCCACTCACTATTTCGCCCGCACAGGCGGGGAATCAGTCCCGCGTGGGCGGAGCGGCCGCAGCATGACAGAACCACGCCGTCATGAGCACACGCCGCCCGTGGCTCATGACGGCGTGGTTCCGTCATGCGCAGGGAAGGGGTTAATAAAGGATGCTAAAACAACATATGGAACTGTTGACTCTGTGCTTTTGTGTGCACCGCTCTGTTATGATTCTCATTTGTCTCTGCTCAGCAGCAGTATCATATAACGGCTGGTACTAGGAATGAAGTGCACCATTTCTTGATAAACAAGCATTGGAAATGCAATAGGTCTCGCATTTTTTTAAGTTAGAGCTATTGGCATTGTAAATGGCAATGTCTGTTACCTACTAAGGAAGGATGGAGGGAGCAGTTGGTGTCGGAGTGCCAAAATTCTCTGTTGGAGAGTGACTGGCCAAAAGTAAACCAAACAAGCAGTGACTTTTAAAAAAAGAAAGCATATGTGGACTGTGTAGCCATGAAGCATATTTTTAACAACTAAGCTTGGGGAATACTTGGATATTACTTTGTGCCAGGGAACAAAACAGAGCCCGATAGAGACCCGTTTCAAGGCCCCCCTTTTAAAAACTGCCGGTGCTCAGCACCGGTGAGACCCGGCCCACTTAAAGCCCTGGGTTTTGCACTCTAATTGTTGAAATAATCGTAGGTATTGGTGCTTGGGTACCAACTCATGCACGTTTTCCATCCTAACCAGGTGGTTTTCCCATTAAATGATTCCTCCTTGGGAAATGTGAATAGGAAAGAAGGATGGCAGCACAATTCAAACACACTACTGCAATTCCGGTGAAAACAGGTTTTTCTGCCCACAATGGTATCATGAAAAAGCCCGGAAGACGGGCCCTTCAAGTATATGACCAAATGGTTGTGCAGTGGTTGCCTCTCAGACAGTGTGTTCTGGACTTGTAAAGTCTAAGTTGGGCAAAAGGCGGGCGCATGTCCCGGTTTATCCTCTCCCCCAGCAGACACTGCTTTCCATTTGTAACAGTGTTTTTTTTTGTAAAGGAAGAAACTCCCCCCACCCCCAACTATTGTACTGCAGTGTCCTTACTATATATTTTTCCTTGGCTTACCATAGCTCTCTCTCACTTGAAATTTTGTAACCAAGGATGTGACCTGATCTATGTTCTTGCTATCAATATTTTCAATAAAAATATAGAAAAAAAAAAAAATCACTGTTTTTGCCTGTAAAGTTTAGGACATGACTATAGTCTCCAACGGACCCGCTTCAATGCCTGTTTTAAATTCTTCCGGGTCTGAGACCCAGACGGACCCAGCCCACTTAAAGCCCTGACGATTGATATTAGGTAGGTTCAGACGCCTTTAGGTATAAACTGTGCAAATAAACTTGGGATTCTGAGAGTGAACAATGTCTAGTGATGAATATGTAATGTCAAGTTTAACAATTTCGCTATGACATTTAATTTTTACATGTAAATTTATGTGGGGAAATTTTTTTAGATGGATTTTCATGTAACATTTGTTTTTTGCCTGGTTAAGGTTTTCACAAAACAGCACAATACAAATGTTACAAGAAAATCCATATAATAAAAAAATATATTTATATTATTTTTATTTATTTAAAGGTTGAACCAAATGCACTGTATCCATAACTTCATTAAAATTAATTAGAAAGGTACATTGTATATACACACGCACACACATCCCCACATATTAGTTTTCCATTAAGAAGAAATGAAAAAGTATGAGCAATGTACACAGGAACAAACTTGCATTGTATTGTAATTGCATTTATATAGCGCTTACTACCCCATACGAGGCGTCGAAGCACTTTTTCGGCGAGTAGCACGCTACTCCGGGACACAAAGAGGATTAGTGTTGAATTAGTATAGTGAAACATGCAAGTAAATTTTAAGAGGTGGATAGGTTACTCAGTTATTTGGATTCGGAAGGATAGCAGAAAGATAGAAGAGGAAAAAAAGGTTTGTATTTATATAGCGCTTTGTTACCCCTGATGGGGTGTTGAAGCACGCTACTCCGGAAACCCATAAAGGATTTGTGGTGAATTAGTATAGTGAAATATGAAAGTAATTTGAGTGGTGGATATTAGTCAGTTATTTGGAGTGAGAAGGATAGCGGAGGGATAGAAGGGGAAGAAAGGTTTGCATTCATATAGCACTTGTTACCCCTGATGGGTGTTGAAGCGCTTTTCTGGTGAGTAGCACGCTACTCCGGAACCCATAAAAGGATTAGTGTTGGTGTACACACACTCTCACATACATTCACAATGCACACACACACCTGTAAACACACACTCAGCCTTTCACATTCATTCATACCTTCACACAGACGCACACCAGTACATACAAACACACACCAAATACACACCTGTACACACAGCCTCTCAAATACTCACACCTGCGCACACACCAGTAAATAGAAACACACACCTGCTCGCGCCCAGCATCTCACATAAATTCACACACACTAGTACATACACACACCTGTAAAAACACACTCGGCCTTTCACATTCATTCACACCTGCACACAGACGCACACCAGTACATACAAACACACACCAAATACACACAGCCTCTCAAATACACTCACACCTGCGCACACACCAGTACATACAAACACACCTGCTCGCGCCCAGCATCTCACATACATTCACACAGACGGACACTAGTACATACACCTGTAAAAACACACTCAGCCTTTCACCTTCATTCACACCTGCACAGACGCATACCAGTACATACAGACACACACAAAATACACACAGCCTCTCAAATACACTCACACCTGCGCACACACCAGTACATACAAACACACACCTGATCTACTTGCCTTCGTAAAGAGTAGTGCGACCAAGCTTCATTGGGGAGGGGCGGGAGTAAGGGGCCCTCACGCGCTCAGATCAATCTCATCACCTCAGCCAGCAAGCTAACAAACAATGGGGGGCATAACTGGCCGTATGAGTCAGCACAACCTTCAAAGGCCAAGGCACACTCGTCATACCGTCCAGATTTCCCTCTTCAAGAGATCCATAGCCATGACATCAACCAACCCTTGCGCGCTGCAAGCCCAAGGCGCACCAAGGGCAGTTTAACACGATAAAACACTCCCTGCCTTTCTGCTCGGCAGACGGGCTGGGCCATTTTGTAGGCATGTGCATGCGCACATATAGAACAACACAGCCCAGCGGAAGCATCATCGTTCTTTTTTTAATGATGCATTATGGGATTTGTAGGCCTGATTTTATGAATGGAAACAGCCAGAGTGCAAATTCCATCAAGAAAGCCATGCAAGCAGCAGCCTTAGCTATTAAATAGAAGTCTTGGCCATTACCTAAAGATCAGATATGATAATTTGCCGAGCTCAGAGGACTTCACGCATCACAATCAGTGACAAAAGGGAAGATCTACAAGTAGATGTGGGCAACAGACTGACAACACTAAGGAAGAAGCAGCGGCATTTAAAAATAAGTGTTATTTGGTTTATTAAAAGTAGGAGGACGGGGCAACGGAAACAACTCGGGGCAGAAGCAACAGGGAGGGCGCATGCGTCATAGGATACAGAAGCTCCATGGGAGATGGCAGGGGAACACTGAAGAAACACAGGGGAGGGGGTACATGGAAGCAACACGTGGAGGGTGAAAAGGCAGAAGCAACATGGGGGAACGGGGAATCAACACAGAGGGCGCAGGGGGGGGGGGAGCACCAGGCATAGAAGAGGAGTGCACGGGTAGAGAGGAACGTAACAGGGGGTGGGGAATAGCACATGGGGTACAGAGATCAACACTATGCAGGGGAACAGAAATGCACAAAACATAGGGACAAATAGTAACACTTGGAAGCAGTGAATGGGAACCAGGAGCAGCCTGCGCTCACCTCTCCTGGGCTGCTATACATGTTTAGTCCCCCGCCCGCACTGCTTTCTCCCTCCACGAACAAATATGCTTGCTGGCATGGGCTAGCGGTAGCGTACCAATGGCCCGGACTACACTTTCATCTTCCGTTGCTGTTTTCTTGAGTCACTTCCTACCAGCATTTTGGTGCAGCCATATCGGTGGTGGTTCGTGTCAGCTATACTTTTCATAGGGTGTAATGTAAGCTACAGAGCTGCCGACTTCATGAGCGGGAAACCAGTTCGAGTCTCTGGCGGCTCTACCCCATGCCTACGTAAAATATGCCATCAAATTAAACAATGGAAACAAAATTACAAATGCCGATCATACTGCGAATTTGTCTTAGTATGACCGGCATTTGTAATTTTATTTTCATTGTTTAATATGTTCTGATGGCATATTTCCCATCCAAAGTCTGGGCGTCAGCTCTCCCACATGTACTAAGAAACCCACTGCTGCGTTTGTGCTCGGAGGGTGGGGGGACTCCGATTGCGAGGAGGGAGGGGGAAAGCCAGTAATAGAGGCAGCAACAGAAAGGAAAGATAAGGCGGCCGTAATATAAATGCTGTCCAGAACATGAAGCACGGCGTCCGTGAAGCAGACGCCGTGCTAATATACAAGCAGAGGGACAACAAAAACAAAACAAGAATGGATGTCGTTTTGTTATGGAACTGGTGCTCATGTTAAGCGCTCCAATACATTCGGGTCGAGCTCGCTCTATATAAAACTGCAGGAGAAACCAGTGGTGCGCGCGCACCACAGAGGAGCGGGGGAGGAGCGCGGCAGGCGAGACGAACGCGCGCTGCTGCGCGTGCTGGCCACCGACGGGAATGGGCGGAGCAAGGCGGGACATGCGCCCGCCTTGCCCAATTGCGTGCTGGATTTTTTTAAAAAGCACGCGAAAGCCAATGGCAGCCGCGGAAAGCAAAACCGCACGAGCGTGTGGTTAGCTTTCTAAAGCCCTTTCTAGAGGTCTCGTGCTACGCACTGCAACGCTAGGCGCGAGACCTAAAAAGGAACTGTGTGGGAGGTGCGGTTTGAAGTGTCCGCCGTTGGTGTTCATGTTACATGATGTGCTTTGCAGGAGACACATTAACCTTCTATACTACTTTGATTCAAATCTGGGACTAGACAAAACCGATATCTCCAGCAAATGCATTAACTTCCAGAGTTATCTTGCCATTATTATTATTCCCTGATATTTACTGAGCACGCAAAGATCTCTGCAGGAGATGCCTCAACCCCATAAGATATTTTAAAATGCAGACTTTGCAACCAATTAAGCAGAACAGATGCAAACAAATTTAAAGTATTAATTGAGGCCCAGATCTTGCGTTGGGTTAGCGCCACTTTTTTGGCACAACACTGACGCAAAATCTCATTTGTTAAATCTCCTAATCCTCTTAAATGTACTCATGATAGATCTGCTAAACATGTGTGAGGTTTTCATATCCGATGTCACATCTGGTGATGTCATTTTTTGCGAGGCCATGTGCAATGTCATGTTCCATGTCCTAAGGTGTGATGTCACGCGCCATATCACCTGCGTACTGCCTAACTTTGTTAGTCCCCCCCACTTTTTTTTTTTTAGGACTTGTGCTTTGCAGGACTTGAATAGTAATCTCGAGTTCGGAGTTAATCTTAAAACACCAGCATTTCATAAATGCATTATTTATACTTTGGTGATGTTTGTCTCTAAAATGTCACAGTTAAGCAAAACATGTTATACAGTTAACAGATGCGCTGTTGAGAACCTTCAGCAGTGGCAGAAATGTGACTGAAATCACACCTGTGTTAAACTGTGTCTTGGACCAGTGAAACAAAGCACGGTAGTACATCCCAGCCAGTTCTATAGTGCTGCTATGACGGTCCAAATGACACTTTTTTGGTAGAATTGAAGCGTCCGGCACCTTAGCGTCTGACTAATATGTACAGTGTGTTGCAGAAATAGACGGACTGCTCATCTCGAAAGCTAATTTATTATAGTGTATAGTCATTTTCGGAGTCTGCTCTAATTGTGAAAAGTGGCAATCACCTTGGGACAGCAGTGTTTCTTTCTGGTACTCTGCAGCAGCTTAAGATATACATGGTATATTATCTCACATGGAAAGTACTACCCAAGACCATCCCTAGTGAAAGGTGCGGCAGTACAGTTCACACACCAGTCCTTTCTGATGTTGCAGATGTACTTTCTAACCTACATAAAGGAACAAATATTAACAACCTGCTCTATAGTTTAGAGACGTGTTTTTGCAGTTGGGTTATTGTCTAAGCTTTTGGCGCCCAGGATCCATCAGAGGGCAGGATAGTCCTAATCGCACAGCAGCTCGTGCGAAACAAGGACGCCATCTTATCTTGGGCTCGAGTAGATTGAGCTATACAGGGCTCGAGGTGCCATTTACAAAGTTTTATGAATGTTATCCTCCATCATAGTGATTTGCAGACAGCAGCGTTAAAGCTACGCCTTGTAATTTCTCTAAAATGACCTAAACAATCCAGTTTCAGCCCATCCGCCCAGGCAGCCCAATTTGCACAAGTTAAGTGTTGTCACTCGCGGTGGAACTGCGCCATTGACTGAAGTGGGACGACCTTTTGCTCCCTACTCTATACTGTGGTGGGTGGAAGCAAAATGTGAATAGCAGTTGAACAGACAAGAAGCTGAAGAGGTCTGAAACATGTATACATATGTATTTTTATTTATTAATGTTTTGAAATACAGGAGTCTCGCAAGACAGTTACAGCGGTCTATAGCACCAGACATAAATATGAGCATAATGAAAGGCAGTCTAACCCAACCTTTTTGTTATCATGTATTACTATAGAGCTTGGCGATACCTGAATTTCATGTTTCAGGAGTTTATTATTACAGGCTCTCGTAATAATGCAACCTGTCTTTCTCACCCAGTTATGAAAGTTGAACTGCACTACGTAGTCCATGTGACAGTCCAGATTTTTTAACTAAGTTGTCGGGTTTAGAACGCCTCTGCATCATTGGCCAGAAAAGGTGGCTTGTCTTATGTAATTATATAATAATTTATATGCTTTAAGATGTGGCCAGGGGCTCAGGGCTTCAACGGATTTCGAAGATTTATCTACTATGTGGGCTACACTGAGGTTACCCGCTTGTAAGTAAATCCTAGGTTATAAAGACAATGTTACACACCACCACGTGGGGTTCCCGCTGTTGGCCTCCCTTTTAGTATGCAATGGGGAAACAAACTGGGGCTTTGCGACACAAAGGTGGAAATACACATGTATATTTACTACCAGACCTATGTGTAACTCTACACCTTTTGCTATTTACCATTTCCAAGTAGATTTACACCTAGGTGTACACTTGTATATCGAAACCTAATGTGTGTCCCGTCGGAAAAACGCTGCTCGTTCCTCCAGAGATAGAAGAGGCAGAGGGATGGGGGGTTGGGGGTTCCTAAGTGTTTGATGGTAAACCTCTCAAGTGGGGATTGCTGAGAGAATCTGATATGTAACCAATCCGTTGTTACGGGTGGGAAGGGAGAGAGACCCTTTTCTTTATATAGCCCTCACTCCCTCTAGTAGTGACATGCTTCATCATCGGGCTCACCCCAACTCCTAAAGGTCGGGGTGGGCTCAACCATCTTCCAGGGAGCACTTACGATAGGATGTATGGGGGCGTACCGTTAAAGATAAAATTAAAAACACTATAATCGGGTATCAGGATGTGATGGTCCTATGACCCTAGAATAGGCACCAACATGTTTCAGCCTACCTTAATGGCCTAAATAAGACCTGGACTTTCGTCAGGGTGGGCTGTAAAGAGGTTACTTCCCCCAGAGACGTGAGTGCATTTACGCAATTTGCATAGGGCACATCTAGGTGTAAAAGTAGGAACAAGCCTAATACTTGCCGCCGGTTTCAGATGAGGAATTACCTATATAGAAAACAGGGACAAGGAAACATAATTCAAAATTGTCGTTATGTACACTTAGAAAGACGCTACTAACGCTAAAATACCATCATCACGTAGTCCCCTCTGGAGCCATTGCTGTGACGGTGTCGTGGGTTGTGTTTTGTCCCCCCACGAAACTTCAAAGCATGCTTCTACGGTGAGGTCACACGTGGGTCATGCTTTTCACATCATACGCACTTCTGTGTCTTTCACAAGTGCTATGGGTTGTGCATACATGCATTATTTCTTTCACAATAAACATACATACTGTGTATCATTTCACCACATCATACATACTCGTTTCCAAAACATAGTTTTTAAGAATCAATGGAACTCACCCCATGTAATCAGGGCTTCGATTCTCGAGGGAGCACAGGAGGGAGGCCTTCTAGTCACACACTACAGATAAGAGAATAGTGGCGATATCGCTATTAGGATTGCGTAAAAGTCCGGGAAAATGCAATGAAGCAGGCGCCATGGCCTACCGCAGGCCTATCGAGTGGCGCCTCATTTATGCGGAACAGAGATCACTCCATCAAAGGTTCAACCCTGCCGTAACCTACTAGCTGCTCTGCTCCCCGGCTTGTCCAAAGGCTGTGTGGGGTAGTCGCCGTTAAATACCAGTGTTCGCGCGCTCTTCCGGAAGGCCCGGGGAGTGGCTGGTCACGCCCTCTGGTAAAAGCCTTAATGACGACATACCCTGGAACCAGCTCAATAACCTGAGTAGTTGATGTAAGACGAGCCGGTGCAAATTGGTGATAATCTCTTGATTTTGTCGCTTCAAATTCAAATATTTGTCAATACTGAACTGGTCTAATGAAGCACTATGAGAAGTAACCACCAGGCAGTGGGCATGACGTGGCAATTATGAACCAGGTTCAACATACTGGGTAGGCAATGCAATATTGCAAACTGGTGATAGGTTCGTGACTGTCGTTTTCAAATTCCAATATCAATACTGACTTGGTCCATAAAAGCACTATGAGTAGTAACCACCAGATAAGGGGCGCAACCTGGCGAATATGAACCAGGTTTAACATTCTTGGTAGACAATATCATTTAGGCCAAAGCACTTTGGTGGTTTGCCTTACCATAACCCCCCTGATTCTAAATTTGTGATAACCGAATGAGACCGGGTCTGTCATTACACTATTAGAGAGAGAAATCCATCAGTAAATGTTTTCCATAAGCGGAATACGAGCGAAGGCCAGAGAGAGGTTGCACCGATACTAAGGTAAGTAGAGATAAGCACGTGGCTGCGCGGTAGAAAGGAAGGACTGTCTACACGTGCCTGACCTCCTAACACGGCACGCGTAACAGAACGCTTACGTGTGGCCACTCGCACCCTGTCAAACGGGGAGAGAGGTGCATACCGACTGACATCTAGCCTGTCATCATGCAACGGCTACAACGTGAGCCGAGCCCCCGTCGAAGCCCAATCACAAGATGAGCTTTGACCAGAGGGCGTGACCAGCCACTCCCCGGGCCCTCCGGAAGAACGCGCGAACACTGGTATTTAACGGTGACCACTCCACACAGCCTTTGGACAAGCCGGGGAGCAGAGCAGCTAGTAGGTTACGGCAGGGTTGGACCTTGGATGAAGTAAGTGATCTCTGTTCCGCATAAATGAGGCACCACTCGATCAGCCTGCGGAAGGCCATGGCGCCTGCTTCATTGCATTTCCCCACACTTTTACGCAATCCTTATAGCGATATGGTTCTATTCTCTTATCTGTAGTGTGTGACTACAAGGCCTCCCTCGAGAATCGAAGCCCTGATTACATGGGGTGAGGGCCATTGATTCTTAAAATCTATGTTTTGGAAATGAGTATGTATGATGTGGTGAAATGATACACAGTATGTATGTTTATTGTGAAAGAAATAATGCATGTATGCACAACCCATAGCACTTGTGAAAGACACAGAAGTGCGTATGATGTGAAAAGCATGACCCACGTGTAACCTCACCTTAGAAGCATGCTTTGAAGTTTCGTGGGGGGACAAAACACAACCCCGACACCGTCACAGCAATGGCTCCAGGGGGGAGTACGTGATGATGGTATTTTAGCGTTAGTAGCGTCTTTCTAAGTGTACATAATGACAATTTTGAATTATGTTTCCTTGTCCCTGTTTTCTATATAGGTAATTCCTCATCTGAGACCAGCGGCAAGTATTAGGCTTGTTCCTACTTTAACACCTAGATGTGCCCTATGCAAATTGCGTAAATGCACTCACGTCTCTGGGGGAAGTAACCTCTTTACATCCCACCCTGACGAAAGCCCAGGACTTATTTAGGCCATTAAGGAGGGCTGAAACATGTTGGTGCCTATTCTAGAGTCATAGGACCATCACATCCTGATACCCGATTATAGTGTTTTTAATCTTCCCTCCCACTCCATTAATAAAGGATACTTTAGGAGTGGGTGAGGAATTTTATCTTTAACGGTACGCTCCCATACATCCTATCATAAGTGCTCCCTGGAATATGGTTGAGCCCAACCCGACCTTTAGGAGTTGGGGTGAGCCCGATGTTGAGGCATGTCACTACTAGAGTGAGTGAGGGCTATATAAAGAAAAGGGTCTCTCTCCCTTCCCACCCGTAACAACGGGTTGGTTACATATCAGATTCTCTCAGCAATCCCCACTTGAGAGGTTTACCATCAAACACTTAGGAACCCCCACCCCCCTGCCTCTTCTATCTCTGGAGGAACGAGCAGCGTTTTTCTCGAAGGGACACACATTAGGTTCAGAGTACATGAATTAGGGAGGACGTGTCCCTTCTAACCTCGTGGTTGAGGACCTCTCTACCCTTCCGGGACCTGTCTGGTCCCACTATTTTGTGTGATAGATTCTTGCGCCGCGCACAGCTGTAGTGTTAACTTGTTTGTGAACTCAACAAGTCCCCGTTTTCTTTCACAAAAAAGCCTGTTTCACCCACCATACATCCACAACCAACTCCACCAATAATGGCAGAACAAACAGGCCTAGCTTATACAGATGAGATGGCCTCCCTCATTCTGGCAGCACCCTCTCTACTCCCAGATACCAACAACACCCAGAGCCTCACACAGGCCCAAAACTGGGACAAGATGAAGGAACTCAAGAGGGAACAGATGAAGACTTTACTACATGGTGTGATCATGACGGAGAACCTGCGCGGGAACGCGGCCCGCACGGGACTCATTGTAACCAACGTACCACGTATCTTCTTACAGGATCCCCTGTTTAGGAAGGAATGGTCCCTGATCACGTGGCGATGTACCCGCGATTGGTTGATACTGATTATCAACACCGCGAAACGTATCTCAGAGGCTATGCTGGTAAAAATTAAGATCAGCGAAGACGCCCTTAATGCCCAGATCAAGATCTCCATGTTCAAGAAGAAACTCGAGGAAGTGAATAAATAAATCTCAGAACATAAGGATTTTTTGCTTCAGAACAAAATCACCAAGCTCCAAAAAGACCTCAAGAAATGTTCTCATGAATGTATATATCCCTACACCAAAGATGGGCACAACAAGAAAGACGAATCCGACACAGATCTATCGGAAAGAAGTGACAATTGATCAGTACACTCAGACACTGATGATTGGTGAAGTGACAATTCAGCCTCCGGCAGAAACAAGAGAGGCCGCTGGAGATACCAAAGGGGCAACTTCGCCAACCCCTCGTTCCATAACCAACAGATGATGTACTGGCCTGGGGGCTATATCCCCCCACCGTACCAAGGCCCACCAATGCCACAGAACATACCGTTCTACCAACAAAACCACCCAAACCAACATTTTTTAGGGTATGGTGGCCGACGCGGGAGAAGAGATCGGAGAGGAGGACGACGAGTACAGTGGCAAGACAGGACGCCGGACGGGACCAACACCAGGAGCAGAACAAGAGACCTGGGACAGGCAGGCCCGAGCAACCAGTAGATCTGGTAATCACCCTATCTAAAGAGCCACTATCAGAAGACTAACTCCGTGTCCTTAACCAGGGACTAGGATTTGTCCCCACTACAACTATGGATAAATTCACCATCAGATGCGAACTGGCGGAATTTCTTGGGAAAATCCGCATCAAGACCTTTTTCATGAACCAACCAGAACAACCCAAGGAGGAAGGCTTCACAGATTTGAAGAAAAAGTCCACCTTCAGCCCACCACCCTCCACAGTTCCCACTGAAATTGTGGTGTTTGAGGAAGCAGTCATAAAGGACATAGAGACTTACCAACCCAAGCCCAATGTGTTTCACAATCTGTCCAAACGGGAGTCAATCGCCCTGAAAACACTGAGCGCGAGAGACAACATTGTGATAAAACTGGCGGACAAGGGGGGCGCCATCGTGATTCAGGATATGGAGGCTTACAGGACAGCATGCATGTCACTGCTACAAGAAGAAAGCAATTACACTGTCCTACGCGCAGACCTGACAAGTAATATCCAACAAAAAATCAAACTACTTCTGGACACAGCACATGAAAGAGGGTGGATTAACCATAAAGAGAGGGAGTTTTTGATCACAAAAGAACCTAGAGTCCCACGATTCTACACCATCCCCAAGATACACAAGGGACGTACCCCGCCCCCAGGAAGACCAATAGTCTCAGGAATTGGATCCATCTTGGAACCCCTATCACAGTTTGTGGACTGGTACCTGAGACCTCTAGTCACCAAAGCGAAATCCTATGTGAAAGACACCACTCATCTACTGACCATACTCTGAGACATAACCTTCGATCCTGAAAAAAACCCACTGATGTACCTGGACGTGGAGTCCCTCTACACGAGTATCCCCCAAGAAGAAAGCCTAAAAGTTATTCATGACCTCCTACTTTCCGAAGAGTGGAAGTGGAAAGCGCCAGTAGACTGGATCATGCAACTAGCCAAACTAGTTTTGAGGATAAGATCTACCCGCAACGCCACAGCACTTCTGTGGGCAGCACTTTTGCCCCAAGCGTGGCATGTCTGTACATGGGATGGTTTGAGGATCATAACATTTCGAACAATAACCCATTTACCGACCAGATACGATTGTGGATTAGATATATTGACGACATCCTGGTCATATGGAACAACCACAATACCTCCACTGAATCCTTTAACAACTGGATAAACGGAAGAAATACTTTCCTCAAGTTCACAATGACCCATGACAACAGCAGAGTATCATTTCTAGATGTGAATATCATAGCAGAAGAAGGGAAACTCAGCACATCTTTGTTCACAAAACCCACAGACCGAAACAGCCTATTATACTTTGAGAGTGCCCATCCAAGAGCACTCTGGGAAAATCTCCCAGTAGGACAGTTTATGCGCATACGACGCAACTGCTCTAAACTGGATAACTACAAAAGAGAGGCAGATTCATTGTCTAGTAAACTACAATCCCGTCCGTACCCTATCCGTATTGTGAACAAGGCTAAAAAGAGAGTACGTAACATCCCAAGAGACTCCCTCCTGGAGAAAACCACTAGACCGGAGAACACCAACCTTATCTGTGTCACAACCTCCAATACAGGATCCAATTTTGTGAAACAAACTATCAATAAACACTGGCTCATACTCGCATCGAATAAACTGAATTTTGAGAAACCCATGTTCGCGTTCAAAAGAAACCGAAGCATCCGAGATAGATTGGTTCACAGCGATGCGTGCAGCAAAACACCCAAGGGACAAAACACACTGTGGAACCTACCCCCAGTCCAGGGCAACGCACTTTCTTGAAAAGAATCACACAGACATGCAATGGAACATCATTGAAAAAATCACACCAACAAATGGGACACCAAAAAATACTGCTACTAAAAGAGCAGAGATGGGTACACCGTCTTAAGACCCACATACTATGCCTTAATGACGACATACCCTGGAACCAGCTCAATAACCTGAGTAGATGATGTAAGATGAGCCGGTGCATATTGGTGATAATCTCTTGATTTTGTTGCTTCAAATTCAAATATTTGTCAATACTGAACTGGTCAAATGAAGCACTGAGAAGTAACCACCAGACATTCTGCATGACGTGGCAATTATGAACCAGGTTCAACATACTGGGTAGGCAATGCAATATTGCAAACTGGTAATAGGTTTGTGACTATGTCGTTTTTAAATTCCAATATTATCAATACTGACTTGGCCCATAAAAGCACTGAGTAGTAACCACCAGATAAGGGGCGCAACCTGGCGAATATGAACCAGGTTTAACATTCTTGGTAGACAATATAATTTAGGCCGAAGCACTTTGGTGGATTGCCTTACCATAACCCCCCCTGTTTCTAAATTTGTGATAACCGAATGAGACCGGGTCTGTCATTACATTATCAGAGAGAGAAATCCATCAGTAAATGTTTTCCATAAGCTTAATACGAGCGAAGTCCAAAGAGATACTAAGGCAAATAGAGATCAGTACGTGGCTGCGCGGTAGAAAGGAAGGACTGTCTACACGTGCCTCGCCTCCTGACGCGGCACGCGTAACAGAACGCTTACGTGCGGCCACTCGCACCCTGTCAAACGGGGAGAGAGGCGCATACCGCCTGACAGCTATTCTGTCATCCACAACGTCTACAACTTGAGCCGAGCCCCCGTCAAAGCCCAATCACAAGATGAGCTTTGACCAGAGGGCGTGACCAGCCACTCCCCGGGCCCTCCGGAAGAGCGCGCGAAAACTGGTATTTAACGGCGACTACCCCACACAGCCTTTGGACAAGCCGGGGAGCAGAGCAGCTAGTAAGTTGCGGCAGGGTTGGACCTTTGATGAAGTAAGTGATCTCTGTTCCGCATAAATGAGGCGCCACTCGATAGGCCTGCGGTAGGCCATGGCGCCTGCTTCATTGCATTTCCCCGGACTTTTACGCAATCCTAATAGCGATATCGCCACTATTCTCTTACCTGTAGTGTGTGACTACAAGGCCTCCCTCCTGTGCTCCCTCGAGAATCGAAGCCCTGATTACATGGGGTGAGTGCCATTGATTCTTAAAATCTATGTTTTGGAAATGAGTATGTATGATGTGGTGAAATGATACAGTATGTACGTTTATTGTGAAAGAAATAATGCATGTATGCACAACCCATAGCACTTGTGAAAGACAGAAGTGCGTATGATGTGAAAAGCATGACCCACGTGTGACCTCACCATAGAAGCATGCTTTGAAGTTTCGTGGGGGGACAAAACACAACCCCCGACACTGTCACAGCAATGGCTCCAGAGGGGACTACGTGATGTTGGTACTTTAGCGTTAGTAACGTCTTTCTAAGTGTACATAACGACAATTTTGAATTGTTTCCTTGTCCCTGTTTTCTATATAGGTAATTCCTCATCTGAAACCGGCGGCAAGTATTAGGCTTGTTCCTACTTTTACACCTAGATGTGCCCTATGCAAATTGCGTAAATGCACTCACGTCTCTGGGGGAAGTAACCTCTTTACATCCCACCCTGACGAAAGCCCAGGACTTATTTAGGCCATTAAGGAGGGCTGAAACATCTTGGTGCCTATTCTAGGGTCATAGGACCATCACATCCTGATACCCGATTTTAGTGTTTTTAATCTTCCCTCCCACTCCATTAATAAAGGATACTTTAGGAGTGGGTGAGGAATTTTATCTTTAACTGTACGCCCCCATACATCCTGTCATAAGTGCTCCCTGGAGGATGGTTGAGCCCACCCCGACCTTTAGCAGTTTGGGTGAGCCCGATTATGAAGCATGTCACTACTAGAGTGAGTTAGGGCTATATAAAGAAAAGGGTCTCTCTCCCTTCCCACCCGTAACAGGTTGGTTACATAACAGATTCTTTCAGCAATCCCCACTTGAGAGGTTTACCATCAAACACTTACGAACCCCCAACCCCCCAGCCTCTTCTATCTCTGGAGGAACGAGCAGCGTTTTTCCGAAGGGACACACATTAGGTTCAGAGTACATGAATTAGGGAGGACGTGTCCCTTCTAACCTCGTGGTTGAGGACCTCTCTACTATTCCAGGACCCGTCTGGTCCCACTATTGTGTGGTAGACTTGTATATCTCCACTGCATGAAATAAGGGTCTGAAGCCCCCTACAACAGGATTAGCAAGTGTAAATTTACTACTAGTAACTTTGCACATCTAGGTGCAGATCTCTGCCGCCGTGGTGTTTTCCCTATGAGAAAGTATAGTGAATATTAAAGTTTATTATTCATTCAAAAATGTGTTTGTGTGTGTGTATATATATATATATATATATATATATATATATATATATATATATATATATATGTATATTTAAATATATGTGTAGATTTAAAAATATATATATATATATTTTAATGTGAAATATATGTAAATGAATTTTAAGTATTTATTTCTAACATAGAAGTAATGCATTAATGTTATGCAACATTTTATTGTATCAAATTTAATGTATATTAATTTAAATATATCAATTTAATTTAAAAATGCATTTTAAACAATTTAAAAAACACCCTCACTTTTCACTTTTATTTAATATGTACAAAGGTTTGTTAAAAATTGTTTACATTATTTTACAATTTTTAAATAAATATATTGTCTAAGTTTATTTTTCACTTAAAAAAAAAAATAATTATACATACATTTAACATTAGTTCCTATGGTGTTATATTTATTTCCCTCCTTTGTTTTCTCTAGGAATGTGTTGCAGTAGCAGTACCTATGAGGGGCCATGTGTGGTTCTTAACATACTCCAAGTCTGCATTAGAGTTAATTTATTCGTGTTTTGACAGCACGTTGACAACACGGCTGTAGTAACTTTAGGAGCGTAGTCTGTGAATAGCAATGGTCTCACTCTTTTGTGGGTGTGTTTGTATTGCCATGCTCCTCCTAATCTCCTCCCATTTATTAGTAAAGTATTCTCCATTTCCCAGCTAATCCCCCTTGTCCCTATCACATTTAATATAAAAATGTATGCCTATGTGGCGACTATGTCTGCACAGTAAAGATGAGAACGGTCTAACATTTTGTGAATAGCCATTTGTAGTACATGAGTAGTCCTACTTTACGTACTATAAAATGGTGTTTGTGAATCTGCCCCAATGAGTTCTGCATAGTAGAATGTGTCGGACTTTGTGTTAAATTGTACAGTTGTATATTTGCAGGTTTCTTTCTCAAAGTGTGTTTTTATTACATTTCAAGGTTCTTGCGGAAAAGGTTCACATGAGAGCTTTGTCCATAGCCCAGCGAGTAAAACTGTTGCAGCAGGGACTTAATGACAGATCAGGTGAGAATATTTCAATTTTTTTTAGGCTGTTTTCAAATGTTTGTAATACTCTTGCATTCCAGCAGCATAATTACTGTGCTGGGGATATTCACTGCCATTTGTTACCTCCAGAACGGAATCTTATAAAGGAAGGAAGTTTTGTTTATACATGTGGCTCGCTCCACTTCCTGTACTGCTAGGTTTGGTGGTTGAGGGGTCAATCTAATGCTTCCTTTTGCAGGAATCTACATTGGACCTGATGCTCATCGGTAGGAATCTCAGCAAGTCCACTCTCCTTTCATCCTTCTAAAGTGGATAAAATAAGTGCTATTGAGTTGGATAACAAACATCAGTTATTCGGTATTATGAAACCCACATTTGAATGTGTTATAAATACACACATGTGAGAAAGTGCCCTCTTTCTGCATGGTTGCCCCCACTTTTTGCTGAATTGCTGATGTGTTTGACTGAGTGTGCCCTGGGCTCCTGCTAATCGGGTACCCAGGGCCTATGTTCTTTCCTTAAAACTGCATTGAAGCCTAAACCCAATTGGCATCTCTGGCCACAGGTCAGCCCCTGGTAAATGGTACCACAGGTACCCAGGGCACTGTGACCAGAGAAGGCCACTAAGGGCCGCAGCACTTATTGTGCCACCCTTAGAGGTCCTGTACCCTTACAAAAACACACTGCCTTTGCAGGCTGCGTGTTTTGGTGCAGAACAAAGTGAAGCGACATGGCACACATCCCTGTGTGCATTGTGATAGGAAATGCACACCTATTCTTGTAGTCATCACTTGTTAATCCAAATTTACACAGTGTTGCGTGCTCCTTGAAAAAGCGCCTTGCCCATTTGACACTTGAAGATAAGATAATAATATTGTTGGGGCGAGTTTCGCCCCAATGCAAAGGCACAGCGTTTCTGTTGCTTGTTACTTTCATATTTCAGACCATGTTTTCCGATATTGTGCCATGTAATCATACTTTTATTCCATCTTAACATTTTCGTCCGTTTAATTCCACACGCACAGTGTAATACCAATTTTCAAGGTTTCTCATGTGATTGGTGTGTCCATCCGGACCTCTTCTCAAAAACACGTACAAACGCATATATTCATCCAAAAGCAGCGTTTATTAAAACCCAAGGCATTTCGGGCTACTGGGGCCCTTTGTCAGGGGTCACTGCAAGTAACAATAAAAACACAGATTTGTTTTTTGACCGTTATATATGCTCAATAATATGTACATTAACACACTGCAAATTAACTCCACCCCAATTTTGTGACTGCCACATTACAAAGAGTCTAATATCTAACTCCTAATTCGATCTACCATACCCACCCCGTTTCTTGAAAAAACAACAACACTCGTGACTGCAATCACCTCCCCCTCTCTCTACCACTGACCCGCTGCTCCTCTCAACCCTCCCTGTTCTCACAAAATTACTTCCAAAATCAATCACTTTACGGGAGCATACTGCCTCCCATCTCTTTACTGCCTCATTCTCTATTCCTTGTGTGAACCTTACGCCACGCGCCTCGTTCCCTCCATCATCGTTCAAATGCCTATCATCGTTTTAACGCCTATATATTACCCCCGATTGTAAAAACTCCTACACATTGTTTTTGTCACTCTGTTCCTCGATGCGCCCCTTGTAATTTCACCCAATTTCCCTTATGTTGCAATTCCTCACATCTACCTGCAACCTATGCGAACCTCTGCTTCACGTACCTGCCACTGTTAATCCATCCTCATCTTTCTTTCACGGAAGTATTACCCCTCTCTTTCTCTCTTCCAATTTAAACCCTGCCCTGGTGTTCTAACCCCTCCCATGCTACTATTAACCTAATTGTCACCCAATCGCTGATTGAAAACACCCTCCCCTCAATGCATGAACACTGCAAATCCCACAATGCAATAATGTAGTGAAACTGAAATCTCAGTGCAAACATTCAAATAATAAAAGAAATCTGTTGTAAATTCGTAAAACCAATGAATATAAATTCTGTGATCCCTCCCAATGTCGTACATACTGAGCATAAATATTTGTATACAAAGAGTTTTTGTCCCACTCGTACAAACTTGCTGCTTGAACGCGATGTTCCGCCATGCTTGTGGAAAAACGGTTAGCCCTGTTCTCATTATGCTCATTTTTAAATCAAAATGGGTGCAAATCCTGGTTGGGCAATGTAAATCAAATATGCATCGTGGTAGGAAATGCACACCTATTCTTGTAGTCATCACTTGTTAATCCAAATTTACACAGTGTTGCGTGCTCCTTGAAAAGCGCCTTGCCCATTTGACACTTGAAGATAAGATAACAATATTGTTGAGGCGAGTTTCGCCCCAATGCAAACACAGCGTTTCTGTTGCTTGTTACTTTCATATTTCAGACCATGTTTTCCGATATTGTGCCATGTAATCATACTTTTATTCCATCTTAACATATTCGTCCGTTTAATTCCACACGCACAGTGTAATACCAATTTTCAAGGTTTCTCATGTGATTGGTGTGTCCATCCGGACCTCTTCTCAAAAACACGTACAAACTCATATATTCATCCAAAACGCTGCTTTTGGATGAATATATGCGTTTGTACGTGTTTTTGAGAAGTGCGTGTGGAATTAAACGGACGAATATGTTAAGATGGAATAAAAGTATGATTACATGGCACAATATCGGAAAACATGGTCTGAAATATGAAAGTAACAAGCAACAGAAACGCTGTGCCTTTGCATTGGGGCGAAACTCGCCCCAACAATATTGTTAACACATCCCTGTGTGCCATGCCTACAACCCACTGCCCTGGCATAGATCAGTCACCCCTCTAGCTGGGTGCACTACACCAGTGGGTGGGTACAGGTGCATGAGCCCTGTACCCCTACAGTGTCTAAGTCCATTCTTAGACATTGTAAGTACAGTGCTGCCATTAAGAGTATATGGTGCTGGGAGTTTGTCATTACGAACTCCACAGCACCATAATGGCTACACTGAAAACTGGGAAGTTTGGTATCAAACTTCTCAGCACATTAAACCCACACTGATTCCAGTGTGGGATTTAAGGAAGAATGCACACAGAGGGCATCTTAGAGATGCCCCCTGAAAACTAACCCACCTCTAGTGTCCAGGCTTTCAGCTGACACCACCAGACATGTTTCTGGACCCCTGGGTCGAGAGCCTGCTGCTCTCTGGGGCCTGAAACAATGCACTTCCTGGGACGAGGTGCCAAGCCTCCTCCCCCAGGATGGGCAGGGTTCACGAAGGCTTGCCGCCTTTGTGAGCTTCCCCAGGCCACTAGCTGCTCTCAGCAACTGGTCCCCACTGGTTCTGACCCCCACTTTGGGCGGGAGTACCGGCGGGAAAAACAAGTGAGGAAGAGAGATGTGCCCACCTCTGCCAACTCCACCCCTCAGGTGGGGGAGGCGAGGTGAAGCACAACTCAGTCCACACCATCTTGAAGATGGGGGGACTCAGCCAACCAGGGACAGGCTCATACCCCCCTCCCACTGGAGAGTGGCATAATAGGGGGTTTACCCACCCCAGGGAAGGGACCCATTGGTCCCTGCCTTTTAACTACCTGTAACGCCCCTAAATCTAGTATTTAGGGGCACCCCTGAACCTTGCTTCCTCAGACAAGAACCTGCAACAAGAAAAGGACCGAACAGCCGTGCCAAAGCTAACAAGAGGGAGACGCCCACTGACTTGGCCCCAGCCCTACCGGCCTGTCTCCCCCTCGAATCTGCTCCTGCGAAACTCCGGTATGTCCTGCAGCCAGCAACCTCAAACCCCGGAGGACCTGCCTGCCTTCAACCCAAAAGACTTTGTCTCCCGTGAACACCGGATTTGTCATCTGCAACCTCTGGCTCCTGCCGGACACCGCAAATCCGCCCCACTCTGCACCCGCCGTCCACGGCCCGAGCTCGAGAGGGCAAACACCACGAGGAGGTCACCCTGGCGATCCTGACCCGAGATCCGGCGACCCCTGACCTGCCTCAAGCCTCCAGCTGACGCCTGCAGCCTAAATCCAGAAGGCCCCCCTAACCGCGACCCGTAGCTGGTAAGAAGATCCGACCCCAAAAGGCACCCCTGCACCCGACGCCCCACGGCCTTGTGTGCCCAAACCGGCGGTGCCTAACCAACCCCTAACTTCCCAACTTACCTCTCGAAGTGGTGGTCGCACCCAGAAGACCTTCGTCCCCGAGCCTGCAGTGCCTTTGCAAACCGGAGGTTCCTCATTGAAAACAACAGGGTGCCCGACGTCGAAACAGCACCCTGCACCTGGCCGCCCTAGTGCTGCTGAGGGTGCACCTTTAGTACTACTTTGTCTCCCCATTTGCCCTGAGCTAAAGTCCAGGAGCTTTGCTCCCACAACCTAGTGGCCTGCTTGCCAGCAGCCACCAACCGGAGACCCCCTATCCCCCATTGGATAACATTGTGCCTCAGCACTCTACACCCGGCCGCCCTAGTGCCGCTGAGGGTGTAACTAGAGTGCATCCTTGACCCTGGGGGACCCCTAAGTCTACCCCCAGAACCTCAACTCCCACTACCAAATACTTACCTCAAAACTGATAACACTATTTTCCTCCATAGGATAACATTGACTGGTTTTCTGTGAAAAGTTTCTGTGTGTGGAGTTTGAGAAACTAAAGAAATTCTTTAAAATTGCATAATCTAACAAAAACGATTTTACTTACCTGTTTTCAGGAAATGTCCCGGAGTATCTTGGCATACTACTCTGTGTAAGCATAGTAATCTCTAAAGTTACTTACCTGCTATTTTACTAAAAAGCCTATTCAAGTCTATGTACTGCATTTACTAAGTATTGCATTTCTCTGCATCCATACTGTAAATCAAACCAAAGTGCATATACAATTCTATGTCAGGACCTGAGGCGAGGATTATGCTCATCTTTCTTCACTTTAATGATAGCAGCCATTCAAAGTTAAACAAAATAAAACCACTATTCCCATGAACCATAGGGAATAACAACACAAGAACAATAGAGTGTCTATGGATAGATAGTCCTCTTCCAATGCACCAATCACAGGGCTCCTGGGAGTATGTAGTCCTCTGTTACTCTCCATTCCCCCTCTTTCTTCGCTGCTTGCAGCCAGATAAGTGCTTTATTTTTTCCTCTCCTCATAACTTGTGGAATTTGTATTACCGCGCTGTTTATGCCATGTTATGCGATAATATGCCTGTCTCTGACTCGCAATAGCGTGCTTGCGCGCTCCGCTTTATTTTGAGCGCTGTTGTGCCCGTTTGGTGTTATCTGTGGTATCGGGCTTAACTGTGTTTGCGCGGCGCCCCACCGCTTCTGTGCTTGTTTCGTTGCAGAGTTTTCCAATTGAAGAGTTTCGGTATTGTTTTGCGAGGTAACCGCTACTCTGTTCCGCGCGCAAAGCCATGGGAGCGCTCTCACTCGCTAACGGCTGTTTCTGTGGTGCTGGCTCGCGGCGCTCCCTCCCGCCGCCAGAGGGCGCCTGTGCGCGTTCCTCGCTCGACGTGCGTTCCTCAGCCGGAGACGCATCGCCGATCCGAGCCATTGCCTGCCTCTACACCCGAGTGGTCTGTTCCTGCAGTGAGGCAGAGTTTTTTTCTACCTTTCACGCCCCCGCGAACGCTCGCGCATTAACGCGAGTCTGTACCTGCCATTAGGCAGAATCTATTTTGGTGGTTTTCCGCCTTGGGGGTCCGTATTTGCATTAGGCTTTAAAGCCTCGCTCTCCAGCAGAGTCTGTACTGGGACACTGATTTATTGGCAGGCTGCCCTTTATTAACACTGCACCAGGGCTGATTGTCCCAGGGTTTCTACCCAAGTTCACGCGAGCGTTGCCCGCACCTGATTTAGGCTGACACCCAGCCCCCTGTATCTTGAGGTCACCCCTCTACACGATTATCCACTCACCTGTGGGAAGCTCCGTCTTCCTGTTGGCATGGATGCATATAACGAAGAGCCCTATCAGGATGGTCCGTGGGAGGAGGATCCCCTCGCTTCCCTTCAATGGGATGAGGACTTTTATGACGCTGTGGACGATTCAATACATAAGGCGGTGGAACAGGCCATGACGCCCCTGGAGGACCGCCTGTCTCGCAGAATTGAGCAGGCTTGCGAGAAACTTGCCAAGGCTGCGCAGGCCCTCCCCGCTTCCTCGCCCAGCGCCGGCGGTACTCCCGCCGATTCTCAGCCCACACCCGCTAAACGTCCTAGATATTCCGGGGTGGACGTGGACGCTTTCGATCGCCTTAAGCGGGCGTTTTTAGAGAGCAATCCCAAACCAGTGACACCCACTTCATCTGGGGAGGGCGCAGGCGATGTGGACGACTATGCTGGCCCGTCCCGCCCCTGGCGCCCGTCCCGTCCGGACCCCGCTGCCGAAGCTCAGAATCTTTGGGCGGATATGCTAGATCCTGACGATATCCTACATCCCCGATCCTCCGACTGGGCCCCCTCGGAGAAAGTAGCCCAGTACGTCGCCAGCAGAATCCGCCGGCCGTTAGAGGCCACAGCCAGGAACTGTCTCAGGGCGGAATGCCCCCGACCTTCGCTCGAGGGGAAGGCGGTGGCTACCCCGGATATTGAACCCCGTATGGTGACGTTTCTCCAAAAGTTTAAGGACCCCAAGAGGGGTATTGACAGGTCCTGGCGTGCTTGCCAGGACAAGCTCCTCGACGCCCTGGGCCCCATTACAAAAATACTAGATATGTCTGAGGAGGCTAAACTGTCGGGCTCCCTGATATCTCCCGACAACCTCTCAGCCTGGGCCCAACGCGTGGTGGTTTTCTTAGGAAACGCCAACTGCGTGCTTTCCACGGAAAGACGTTGGAGCTTGTTAATCAAGGTGGACCCAAAACTTGGGGACTTGGCGGACTCGGAAGCGGGCTCCGTGGCTCAGGGTGGTCTCTTTGGAGAGCCCTTTATCAGAGAGCTGGGGAAATTCGTAAATACATTTACCTCCTTAGACCAGGCCCAGTCTTCCATCAGGAAGGTCATCCGCCCTCGGATTTTCCGGGGGGGCCAGACGAGGCAGGGGCCGCTCGTCCGGCCGTCCTAATCAGGGCAGAGGGCAAGGCTCCGGTAACGGCAACTACCAGGACCAAGCCAGATTCGCAAACTTCTATCCGACCAGAGGACGTCGAGGAAAACACGGAGGCGGCCGAGGCAATGGAGCCACCAATTCTTCCGGTGAGTGTTCTCCCTTCTTCCCTTCTAAAAGTGGGGGGCCGTCTGGCGCGTTTTTTCCAGGCCTGGACTTCTGTCACAGGGGACGCCTGGGTGTTGCAAACCGTCCAAGGGTTTCATATAGAGTTCCACGGGGAGCCCTCGCAACCGGTCCCTCCGCGCCCTCTCTCCTTCTCGACCGCTGACTCGGCGTTGGTCGATCAAGAGGTCTGCTCGTTGCTTGACAAAGAGGCGATCGTGGAGGCGCTTCCGCACCCCAGGGGTTTTCTCAGCAACTTGTTCTTGGTGGACAAGACCGACGGGACAAAACGTCCATCTTGATGGCTCGTGTATCGTCACTTCAAGATGGAAGGAATCCATCTATTGTGCGACCTGCTCAGACCCAACGATTGGATGGCGCGCCTCGACCTCAAGGACGCCTATCTCACGATACCCATTTTCCCTCCTCACAGGCGTTTCCTGCAGTTCCCCTGGCGGGACAAGGTGTACGAGTTCACCACTCTTCCGTTCGGTCTTTCCTCCGCGCCTTGGTGTTTCACCAAGGTTCTTCGACCAGTGATCGAACGCCTGAGGGCGTCCGGTATGCGTCTGATCGTATACCTGGACGACATCCTGCTCATGGCGCAGTGTCCCGAGGCCTTATCGCGTCAGCTTCAGACAGCGATCACCCTCCTTCAGAGCTTGGGCTTCATTATCAACAAGGCGAAATCCACTCTTGTTCCAGCCCAGAAGGTGGTGTTCCTGGGGTTCGTGATCGACTCGGTGGCATCCACACTAAGCCTCCCATCTCGGAAAATGACAAAGATCCGTCACGAAATCAGGAGAGCCCGTACTCAGTCCCACCTGTCTCTGCGTCAACTTGCCCGAATAGTAGGTCTTCTATCGGCCTCCATCCAAGCGATCTTTCCGGGCCCTTTGCATTACAGGGCCCTCCAGCGCCTCAAGGCCCGCCACCTTCGCAAGGGTCTTTCCTACTCTCAGAAGGTCACCCTCTCGGCCGAGGCCAGGGAGGAGCTCCAGTGGTGGCTTGCCAATATGGAAGCCTGGAATGGGCGGGCGATCTTCGGTTCCGCGCCAGATATCGTTATCGAGTCCGACGCCAGCAGGTCAGGCTGGGGTGCGAGATGTGGAGAGTTCACTACAGGAGGTGTGTGGTCTCCGCAGGAGCAGCTGCTTCACATCAACTGTTTGGAGCTCTTAGCGGGCTCCTTCGCGATCAGGTGCTGGACCAAAGACTCGGTCCGATCCTGCGTTCTTCTCAAGATGGACAACATATCGGCGGTCCGGTACGTCAACCATCTGGGGGGTACCCGCTCACGAGCTCTGTCCGACCTGGCAGCAAACTTCTGGCAGTATTGCCTAGATCACCACGTCTCGGTGACGGCGGAGGACCTCCCGGGTCAGGACAACCAAGTGGCGGATTTTCACTCACGCCATTTACAGGATGTGAGCCTGTGGAAACTCCACCCGGGTGTGTTTGCGGACCTCCAGAACATCTGGGGTCCGTTTTCGGTGGACCTTTTTGCCTCCCGTTTGGATTTCCAGCTTCCCCGGTTCTTCAGCTGGAGGCCGGATCCTCTGGCCACAAGCACGGATGCGTTCCTGCAGAACTGGAGGGAGGAGGCGGGTTACGCCTTTCCCCCGTTCGCCATGCTGACGAGGGTCTCGGCTCATGTTCGTCGCCAGAGGGCAGACGTGGTGCTGATATCGCCAGTTTGGAGATCTCAAGCTTGGTTTCCGGTTCTTCTGGAACTTTCTTGGGATTTTCCAATCCCACTCCCCCGCTTCCCGACTCTTCTCCTCAATCCCGACGGAGCTCCTCATCCACTCATCGCTCAGGGATCCCTTGCCCTGATGGCGTGGCGGATTACCGGGGACCATGGGCGTTCCCAGGCCTTTCGGGAGCAGCTGAGAAGTTCATGTCCAAGGACCGGGCCGATAGTTCCGTCAAGCGGTACCGCTCCACTTGGAGACGATGGGTTCGTTGGTGTGTGCGACGGGGTCTCAATCCCGTGGCAACAGATGTGACTTCGATCCTAAATTTTTTGGCCACCTTGGCGGAGGACGGGTTGGCCTATAGAACCATTAATACCTTTCGGTCGGCCGTCTCTGCTGGTCATTCCATGGTGGATGGCTCCCCGGTGGGCGAGCATCCTCTGGTTTGTCGCCTCCTTCGGGGCATTCGCCTCTCGCTGCCGCTGGAACCTCGCTATTCCCAGTTGTGGGATGTCAATCAAGTTTTGAACCTGTTCCTGTCATGGCAGCCGAACCGTTTCCTGTCCAGGAAAGAACTTTCAGCCAAGCTGGCCATGCACCTTTGCCTTATATCGTGCAGGTGAGTTTCGGACGTTCGAGCACTGGACGTCTCAGGCAGGATTTTCTCCCCCTCTGGGGTCACCTTCACTGTCCGGAGGTGGACGAAGTGCGGGACAACTTCTATTTCTTATCCGGCCTTTCCGGATTCTCCTAAGCTCTGCGTAGTGTCTTGCCTCAAGGCTTACGAGGAAATGTCGGAGGAATTCCGTCCTCCAGGGGAGCGACAGTTACTCATCGCGCTCAGGAAACCCTATAAGGCAGTCTCTTCCCCGACTATTGCCCGTTGGGTGCAGTGGGTGATGCAGGAGGCTGGGATTAATCTCCGGGCCTTTGGTGCCCATTCTACTAGAGGGGCCATGGCCTCTAAAGCATTTGCCCTGGGAGCTCGTCTGGAAGACATTCTCAATGCAGCAGACTGGTCTTCAGACTCCACCTTTAAACGGTTTTATTTCAAGCCGGTGCTAGATATGGCACGCTTGGTGGTTAGCAAGCTTTAAGCGAGCATAATCCTCGCCTCCGGTCCTGACATAGAATGAAAAATTTCCTAGCTAACGTAACGGAAAGTTTCAATTCTATTAAGGACTCGGAGGCGAGGATTATACCACCCAGGGTACCAGTTTGACTGTTTCCTTTCCTTTCCCGCCCTCGTACTGGGGTAAGTAACTGTTTTCCTGGCTTCTTGAGGATTTTCTTGAGTAAGCATTGTGTATGTTATGGTGTCTTCCTTCCCCTGTAGGGTTAAACCTTAGCCACTACTGTCGCTTATACTGTGCTTTACTTCTGCAGGCGACTCTGGCAAACAAGATGCGTGAGGATCTGGGACTGGCTGACCTAGAGCGACGAAAGAGGGGGAATGGAGAGTAACAGAGGACTACATACTCCCAGGAGCCCTGTGATTGGTGCATTGGAAGAGGACTATCTATCCATAGACACTCTATTGTTCTTGTGTTGTTATTCCCTATGGTTCATGGGAATAGTGGTTTTATTTTGTTTAACTTTGAATGCCTGCTATCATTAAAGTGAAGAAAGATGAGCATAATCCTCGCCTCAGAGTCCCTAATAGAATTGAAACTTTCCGTTACGTTAGCTAGGAAATTTTTCATTACCATTCAAACTGTATTTCAATTGCATTACTACTGTAAAGTATTTATTGCTTACCTGTGCCAGGCTTGCTTGGTTCTAGAAAATAAAATAACTAAAAGAATATTTTTATACAAAAACAATTGGTCTGAAGTTCAGTCTTTGAGTGTGTAAATTCATTTGCTGACTGAGTGTGTACAACAAATGCTTAACACTGTCCTCTGATACTGCCTTACTGCTCGACCACACTACCACAAATAGAGAGTGCGGTGCTATCTAACTTTACCTCTGCCTACCTTTGGGGATCCACTGGACTCTGTGCACACTATACCTCACTTTGGTATAGTATATACAGAGCCAGCTTCCTACACTGGTGGATCAGCGGTGGGATATACAACTTTGCATTTGTTGGACTACTTGGTTACCACCTGATCACACTACAGCACTCTTAAATTGTCTTTAGAATTCAGATTTGATCAAATTGGCATTTTTTGCAAAACTACTAAAAGTCTTGTTAGGGCCTTGGTTAAGTCCCTTTAGAATTTTAGAAAAATATAAAAGTCACTTTAGCTAGGGTTAGAAGTTTTTTAACAATGTCTCAAAACAAGAACTTAGCTGTTAGTGAAAATAACCACAATAACATAGATAACTTGGTTGAGGAGCTCAACCTCACCCCTTACCTTCACTTGTCTTTCAAGGAAGTAAGGTCCCTATGTAAACTTAAAAATATAGCCATGGGTCCCCATCCCACCAAACAAGCTCCAGGAGCTGTTGGCTGGGTATGCTAAGGACCACCCATCTGAAAATGGTGATGACCAGTCAGATGGAGAAGGAGTGGAAGAGGATGACCAGGTAGATCAACCCCCTCCATTGCTTAGGGAGAAAAGGGCCCCAGTGGCCCTGACTCCAAAAATCAACCTCTCAGTACCTAGATCCCACACAGGTGGGTCAGGCACTACTGAGGACATTGAGGACCGCCTCAATGAGGAGGACAGCCTTTTAGTAAGGCTGACCAAAAGACTGGATCTAGAGACCAGGTTGCTGGCTCTAGAAAGAGAGAGAGCAGAGATGTGCCTAGCACCCATCAATGGTGGCAGCAATTTACTTAATAAGGATAAAGAGCAATCTTATGATCCGAAACTCCCCAAAGGGATAGTCCCTAAATATGAAGAGAGTGATGATATCACAAAATGGTTCACAGCCTTTGAGAGGGCTTGTGAAATGAGAAGTGAAGAAGTCACACTGCGGGGGCACTCCATTGGGAACTGTTCTCTGGTAACTGCAGAGACAGACTCCTGACCCTTACTGGGGCAGATGCTGGGTCTTATGACCTCATGAAAAGAACTCTGATTGAGGGATTTGGACTCACAACTGAGGAATATAGAATTAGATTCAGGGGGGCTCACAAGACCCAAAATCAATCCTGGATTGACTTTGTAGACTACTCAGTTAAAACACTAGATGGTTGGTTAACTGGACACAATGTGCATGATTTCAATGCACTTTACAATCTGTTTATGAAAGAACATATTTTAAGTAATTGCACTAATGAAAAGTTACATCAGCATTTGGTAGACCTAGGTCTAATTTCTCCCCAAGAATTGGGAAAGAAGGCAGACCACTGGGTCAAGACAAGGGTGACAAAAACAACCACTGGGGGTGACCAAAAGAAAGGGGTTACAAAACCTCCCCAGGGGAAAGGTGGTGAGAATCCCCAAGATAAAAAGCCTGAGTCTTCAAAAGGGCCCCAAAAACCTGCACAGGGGGGTGGGTCCCAAAACTCTACCTAGTCCATTAATGGGTACAGGGGAAAGAACTTTGATCCTTTAAAGGCCTGGTGTAACAACTGTAAGAAGTTGGGACACTTAACTGGAGATGCTGCTTGCCCAACCAAGAAGGCCCCTAGTCCTACTACAGCTACTTCTGGGGTAGCAAGTCTCCAGATGGGATCAACAGTGTGCCAAGAGCAAATCGGGTTGCACACTGAAGCAGTTCTAGTTTCAGAGGGGCAAGTTGAGTTTGCCACTGTAGCTGTGTGGCCACCCAACTTAAAAAAGTACTTATAATACCCTTCGATTAATGGAACTAGGATAGAAGCTCTGAGGGATACAGGTGCCAGTGTCACTATGGTGAGACACACTGGTTTCCCCTGAGCAATACTTGAGTGGGAGAACTTACCCAGTCACCAATGCTGACAGTGTTACCACTAACCATGCAATGGCTATGGTGACAGACTGGGGGTGTGGGGGGTTACTGGCCTGAAACAGGTAGTGGTCTTTCCAAAGCTACCAGCTGCATGTCTGCTTGGCAATGACCTGGAAACCTCCGCATGGGCGGAGGTTGAACTGAAAACCCGTGCAGCAATGCTGGATATCCCTGAATTGGTGTGTTTAAAAACAAGAGCACAGAGCAAGAGACGGGGTGAAAAAGAAGTGTTGGAGCCTGAAAGTATGGCCCAACCTTCCAAGAGAAAAGGTAAGAAGACTGGGGAACCAGCTTCTGTACAGCAAAAGGATCAGGACCCCTCTCCTCAGGGAGAGGACTTGGACACCCCAGAGGGAACTGAGCCCATGTAGCTTGACCCTTACCATGTTGAACTCTTACGCCCAGGGGGACCCTCTAGGGAAAAGCTGTGCCTTGGACAGCAGGTCTGTCCAACTCTTGAAAGCCTGAGGCAGCAAGCTGCTACCCAGGAAAAAAGAGATGTCAGTGGTACCCACAGAGTTTATTGGGAAGAGGGACTACTGTACACTGAGGCCAGAGACCCCAAACCTGGAGCCACTAGGAGAGTGGTAGGGCCTCAGAAGTACAGGGCGTTTCTCCTAACTTTAGCTCATGACATTCCCCTAGCTGGACATCTGGGCCAAACCAAGACTTGGGAAAGGCTAGTTAGCCACTTTTACTGGCCCCAGATGCACCAAAAGGTGAAGGAGTTTGTCAGCTCCTGTGTTACCTGTCAAGCCAGTGGCAAGACAGGTTGCCACCCAAAGGCCACCCTGATACCACTGCCTGTGGTGGGGGTTCCCTTTGAAAGGGTAGGTGTGGACATAGTGGGTCCACTTGAACCTCCCACAGCATCAGGGAACAAATTCATTCTAGTGGTAGTGGATCATGCCACTAGGTACCCTGAGGCAATTCCCCTTAGGACTACTACAGCTCCTGCAGTAGCCAAGGCCCTCATTGGTGCCTTCACCAGGGTAGGGTTCCCTAAGGAGGTGGTTTCAGACAGAGGTTCCAACTTCATGTCTGCTTACCTAAAACACATGTGGAAAGAGTGTGGAGTGCAGTACAAGTTTACTACACCCTATCACCCACAAACCAATGGCCTTGTTGAGAGATTCAACAAGACATTGAAAGGCATGATTATGGGACTCCCTGGAAAACTCAAAAGGAGATGGGATGTCCTCTTACCATGCCTGCTTTTCGCTTACAGAGAGGTGCCACAGAAGGGAGTAGGGTTTTCCCCCTTTGAACTTCTGTTTGGACATCCTGTGAGGGGACCACTCTGTCTTGTAAAAGAAGGTTGGGAGAGGCCTCTTCAAGAACCCAAACAAGATATTGTGGACTATGTGCTTGGCCTAAGGTCCAGAATGGCTGAGTACATGGAAAAGGCATCCAAAAATCTTGAGGCCAGTCAGGAGCTTCAGAAGCACTGGTATGACCAAAAAGCTGCACTGGTTGAATTTCAACCTGGGCAAAAGGTGTGGGTTTTGGAGCCAGTGGCACCAAGGGCACTCCAGGACAGATGGAGTGGCCCTTATCCTATCCTAGAAAAGAAGAGTGAGGTCACCTACTTGGTTGACCTGGGCACAAGCAGGACACCCAAAAGGGTTATCCATGTGAACCGCCTGAAGCTCTTTCATGACAGGGCTGACATCACCATGCTGATGGTGACTGATGAGGATCAGGAGACCAAGAGTGAACCTCTCCCTGACCTCCTCTCATACAGCCCAAAAGATGGGTCAGTGGATGGAGTTGTCTTTTCAGACACCTTCTCTGCCCAACAGCAGACTGATTGCAAGCAAGTCTTCCAGCAGTATGCAAAGCTCTTTTCCTTGACCCCTGGTCAGACAAACTGGTGTACCCATGATGTGGACACTGGTGACAGTTCACCTGTCAAAAATAAAATCTATCGACAGTCTGATCAAGTCAAAGAAAGCATCAGAGCTGAAGTCAGCAAGATGCTGGAATTAGGGGTTATTGAACCCTCTGAGAGCCCCTGGGGCAGCCCAGTGATTCTAGTCCCCAAACCTCATCCACAGGGTGGAAAGAGAGAAATGGGGTTCTGTGTGGACTATAGAGGGCTCAACTCTGTCACCAAGACAGATGCTCACCCTATCCCAAGAGCAGACAAGTTGATTGACAAATTGGGTGCAGCCAAATTTCTAAGTACCTTTGACTTAACTGCAGGGTACTGGCAAATTGGCATGGCCCCAGAAGCAAAAGAAAAGACCGCATTCTCCACACCGGATGGGCATTATCAGTTTACTGTTATGCCCTTTGGTTTAAAGAATGCCCCTGCCACCTTCCAGAGGTTGGTGAATCCAGTCCTTGCTGGATTGGAGTCCTTTAGTGCAGCTTATCTAGATGATATTGCTGTCTTTAGCTCCACCTGGCAGGATCACCTGATCTACCTTGGGAAGGTTTTAAATGCCCTGCAAACTGCAGGCCTAATTATCAAGGCATCCAAATGCCAGATAGGACAGGGAACTGTGGTGTACTTGGGCCACCTTGTTGGTGGAGGCCAGGTACAGCCCAAGATCCAAGCCATCCTGGACTGGGCAGCTCCAACAACCCAAACCCAAGTCAGGGCATTCCTTGGCTTGACTGGGTACTACAGGAGGTTTGTGAAGGGATATGGGTCCATTGTGGCTCCCCTCACAGAACTCCCCTCCAAGAAGATGCCCAAGAAGGCAAACTAGACAGTTAGTTGTCAAAAGGCTTTTGACACCCTGAAAGAGGCTATGTGCTCAGCACCAAATCTCAAAGCTCCAGACTATGCCAAGCAGTTCATTGTGCAGACTGATGCCTCTGAGCTAGGTATAGGAGCGGTCCTATCCCAGTCCAAGGATGAAGGACAAGACCAACCTGTTGCTTTTATAAGCAGAAGGCTTCTCCCCAGGGAGCAGCGTTGGAGTGCCATTGAGAGGGAGGCCTTTGCTGTGGTTTGGTGCCTGAAGAAGCTGAGACAATACTTGTTTGGTACTCACTTCCTAGTTCAAACTGATCACAGACCGCTCAGATGGCTAGTGCAAATGAAAGGTGAAAATCCTAAACTGTTGAGGTGGTCCATCTCCCTACAGGGAATGGACTTTGTAGTGGAACACAGACCTGGGACTGCCCATGCCAATGCAGATGGACTTTCCAGGTTCTTCCACTTAGAAAATGAAGACTCTCTAGGGAAAGGTTAGTCTCATCCTTTCGTTTGGGGTGGGGTTGTGTGAGAAAGTGCCCTCTTTCTGCATGGTATGCCCCCACTTTTTGATGAATTGCTGATGTTCTTTGACTGAGTATGCCCTGGGCTCCTGCTAATCGGGTACCCAGGGCCTATGTTCCTTCCCTAAAAACTGCATTGAAGCCTAAACCCAATTGGCATCCCTGGCCACAGGTAGGCCCCTGGTAAAAGGTACCACAGGTACCCAGGGCACTGTGACCAGGGAAGGCCCCTAAGGGCTGCAGCATGTATTTTGCCACCCTTAGAGGCCCTGCACCTTTTCACACACACACTGCCTTTGCAGGCTGCGTGTCTTGGTGCAGAACAAAGTGAACAGTCGACATGGCACACATCCCTGTGCGCCATGCCCACAAACCACTGCCCTGGCATACATCAGTCACTCCTCTAGCTGGGTGCCCTATGCCAGCGGTGAGGGTACAGGTGCATGAGCCCTGTACCCCTACAGTGCCCATGACCATTCCTGGGCACTGTAAGTGCAGTGCTGCCATTAAGAGTATATGGTGCTGGGAGTTTGTCATTACGAACTCCACAACACCATAATGGCTACACTGAAGAACGGGAAGTTTGGTATCAAACTTCTCAGCACATTAAACCCACACTGATGCCAGTGTGGGATTTAATGTAAAATGCACAACAGAGGGCATCTTAGAGATGCCCCCTGAAACTCGACCAACTTCTAGTGACCTGACTGAGTGGCTGCTGAGGCTGCCACCAACAGACATGTTTCTGGACCCCTGGGTCGAGAGCCTGCTGCTCTCGGGGGCCTGAAACAATGCACATCCTGGGACGAGGTGCCAAGCCTCCTCCCCCAGGTTGGGCAGGGTTCACGAAGGGGAAGCTTCAAAGGCATGCCGCCTTTGTGAGCCTCCCCAGACCCATTGCTGCTTTCAGCAACTGGTCCCCACTGGTTCTACCCCCCACTTTGGGCGGGAGAACCGGCGGGAAAAACAAGTGAGGGAAAGAGGTGTGCCCACCTCTGCCAACTCCACCCCTCAGGTGGGGGAGGCGAGGTGAAGCACAACTGAGTCCCCACCACCTTGAGGATGGGAGGACCCAACCAACCAGGGACAGGCTCCTGCCCCCCTCCCACTGGAGGGTGGCACGATAGGGGGGACCCATTGGTCCCTGCCCTTTACCTACCTGTAACGCCCCTAAATCTAGTATTTAGGGGGCACCCTGAACCTTGCTTCCTGAGATCCAGCCTGACAAACAAGAAGAAAAGAGGACGAAGAGCCGTGCAGAGCTAACAAGAGGACGACGCCCACTGACTTGGCCCCAGTCCTACAGGCCTGTCTCCCCTCGAACCTGCTCCTGCGAAATCCCGGTGTGTCCCGCAGCCAGCAACCTCAAAAACCCCGGAGGACCTGCCTGCCTTCACTTCCAAGACTGCCTCTCCCGTGAACACCGGACTTGTTCAAACTGCAGCTTCTGGCTCCGGCCGGATACCGCGAATCCCGCCCACTCTGCACCCGCCGAACCCGGCCCGAGCTCGAGTGGAAAAACACCACGAGGAGGTCACCCCGGCGATCCTGACCCGAGATCCGGCGACTCCTATCCTACCTCAAGCCTCCAGACGAAGCCTGCAGCCTCAATCCAGAGGATCCCCTCTACTGCGACCAGAGCGGGTAAGACTTTCCGACGTCCCAAGGCACCCCTGCACCAGACGCCTCACGGCCTTGTGCGCCCAAACGAACGGTGCCTAACCAACCCAAGACATCCCAACTTACCCCTCGAAGTGGTGGTCGCACCCAGAAGATCCTCGTCCCCGAGCCTGCAGTGTTTCTTCTAACCGGAGGCTCTCCATTGAAAACAACAGGGCACCCGACCTCAGAACAGCACCCTGCACCCGGCCGCCCTAGTGCAGCTGAGGGTGCACCTTTGGTGCTAATTTGGTTCCCCATTCGCCCGGACCTAAACCCTAGGATCTTTGCTCCCACAACCCAGTGGCCTGCTTGCCAGCAGCCACCAACCGGAGACCCCCTATCCTCCATAGGATAACATTGGGCCTCAACACTCTGCACCCGGCCGCCCTAGTGCCGCTGAGGGTGCAACAACAGTGCATCACTGACCCTGGGGGACCCCGGAGTCTAATCCCAGAACCTTAACTCCCACAGTCGATTACTAAGTGTGGAGTTTCTAAGTGTGGAGTTTTGAAATCTAAAAATATTCTTTAAAAATCGCACAAATAACCAAAATGTGTTTACTTGCCTGTTTGCAGGAAATGTCCCAGTGCTGAATCTAGGTATCCAGCATTGAGTTAGAAAAGTAACGTATAAAGTAACTTACCTGCAATTTACTAAAAAGCCTATTCATTTCAATGTACTGTATTTACTAAGTGTTGCAACCTAACTGCATCCCCTGTAAATCAAACAAAGTATCATTCCTATTGCATTTTAAACTGTTCTATATTCAGCAACTTATTATTGCTAAGTATTTTATGCTTACCTGTGCCAGGCTTGCTTGGTTCTAAAACAAAACAGTATATTTTTATACAAAAACAATTGGCCTAGAGTTCAGTTCTTGAGTGTGTGAATTCATTTGCTGACTGAGTGTGCACATCAAATGCTTAACACTGTCCTCTGATACTGCCTTACTGCTCGACCACTCTACCACAAATAGAGAGTAAGGTTCTATCTAACTTTAACCTCTGCCTTCCTCTGGGGTCACTTGGACTCTATACACATTATACCTCATTTTGGTGTAGTATATATTTAGAGCCAGTTTCTTACATTGGTGGATCAGCGGTGGGATATACAACTTGCATTTGGACTACTTGGTTACCACCTGATCACACGACAGAACTCTTAAATTGCCTTTAGAATTCTGATTTTTTCAAATTGCATTTTTACCAAACTACTAAAAGACTTATTAGGGCCTTGCTTAAGTCCCTTTAGAATTTCAGAAAATAAAAAGTCACTGTAGTCAAGGGTAGAGGGGTTAGAACGTTTTTTTTGTTAGAATGTCTCAAAAACAGAACCCAGCTACTAGTGAAGATAATAATGACATACAGGACATGGTTGAGGAGCTTGACCTCACCCCTTACCTTCACTTGTCTTTCAAGGAAGTAAGGTCCTTATGTAAACTTAAAAATATACCAATGGGCCCTCACCCAACCAAACAAAAGCTCCAGGAGCTGTTGGCTGAGTATTCAAAGGCCCACCCCTCTGAAAATGGTGATGACTAGTCAGAGGGAGAAGGAGGTGAGGAGGATGGAGAAAGGTGCCCACTTCCACCACTTCCTAGGGAAGAAAGGAACTCTGTTCCCTTACTTCCAAGAATCAACCTCTGGGGACCTAGAGGCCACACAGGTAGCCCAGGTTCTGGTGAGAACATTGAGGACAGCCTCAATGAGGAGGACAGTCTTTTAGCAAGGCTGGCCAAAAGACTGGATCTGGAGTCCAGACTCCTGGCTCTAGAGAAAGAAAGAAAGGAGATTGGTTTAGCACCCATCAATGGTGGCAGCAATCTTAATAAGGATAAAGAGCAATCTTATGATCCTAAAATCCCCAAAGGGATTGTCCCTAAATTTGAGGAGGGTGATGACATCACTAAATGGTTCACAGCCTTTGAGAGGGCTTGTGACATGAGAAAGGTGAAGAAACCTTTCTGGGGGGCACTCCTGTGGGAACTGTTCTCTGGTAACTGCAGAGACAGACTCCTGACCCTTTCTGGGCCAGATGCTGGGTCTTATGACCTCATGAAGAGAACTCTGATTGAGGGATTTGGACTCACAACTGAGGAGTACAGAATTAGATTCAGGGTGGCTCACAAAACCAGTCCTGGATTGATTTTGTAGACTACTCAGTAAAGTCACTGGATGGTTGGTTAACTGGACACAATGTGCATGACTTTACTGGAATTTACAACTGGTTTATGAAGGAACATATTTTAAGTAATTGCACGAATGAAAAGTTACATCAGCATTTGGTAGACCTAGGTCTAATTTCTCCCCAAGAATTGGGAAAGAAGGCAGACCACTGGGTCAAGCCTAGAGTGACTAAGACAACCACTGGGGGTGACCAAAAGAAAGGAGTAAGAAAAGCTCCCCAGGGGAAAGGTGGTGAGAATCCCCAAGATAAAAAGCCTGAGTCTTCTAAAGGGCCCCATAAACCTGCACAGGGGGTGGGTCCCAAAACACTCCCTATACTCCACAGCCCTATAGGGGGAAGAACTTTGATCCTGCAAAGGCCTGGTGTAACAACTGTAAGAAGTTGGGACACTTAACTGGAGACAAGGCTTGCCCTAGCAAGAAGGCCCCTAGTCCTACAGCTACTCCTGGTGTAGCCAGTCTCCAGATGGGATTAGCAGTGTGCCCAGAGCAAATCAGGTTGCACACTGAAGCAGTTCTAGTTTCAGAGGGGCAAGTTGAGTTTGCCACTGTAGCTGTGTGGCCACCCAACTTAAAGAAATACTTACAATACCCTTGGATTAATGGAACTAGGATAGAGGCTCTGGGGGATACAGGTGCCAGTGTCACTATGGTGAGAGACACACTTGTTTCCCCTGAGCAATATTTGATTGGGCGTACTTACCCAGTCACCAATGCTGACAGTGTTACCACTAACCATGCAATGGCTATGGTGACATTAGACTGGGGTGGGAGGGGGGGGGATTTACTGGCCTGAAACAGGTAGTGGTCTCTCGAAAGCTACCAGCTGCATGTCTGCTTGGCAATTGTGAGAAAGTGCCATCTTTCTTACATGGTATGCCCCCACTTTTTGCTGAATGGCTGATGTACTTTGACTGAGTGTGCCCTGGGCTCCTGCCAACCAGGTACCCAGGGCCTGTGTTCCTTCCCTAAAATTGCATTGATACCTACACCCAATTGACATCCCTGGCCACAGGTCAGCCCCTGGTAAATGGTACCATGGGTACCCAGGGCACTGTGACCAGGGAAGGCCCCTAAGGGCTGCAGCACTTGTTGTGCCACCCTTAGGGACCCTGCACCTTACACACACACACTGCCTTTGCAGGCTGCGTGTCTTGGTGCAGAACAAAAGTGAAGAGTCGACATGGCTCACATCCCTGTGTGCCATGCCTACAAGCCACTGCCCTGGCCTAGGTCAGCCACCCCTCTAGCTGGGTGCACTATGCCAGTGGTGAGGGCATAGAGGCATGAGCCCTGTGCCCCTACAGTGCCCAAGTCCATTCTTGGGCATTGTAAGTGCAGTGCTGCCATTAAGAGTATATGGTGCTGGGAGTCTGTCATTACGAACTCCACAGCACCATAATAGCCCCACTGAAGACTAAGAAGTTTGGTATCAAACTTCTCAGCACATTAAACCCCCACTGATGCCAGTGTGGGATTTAATGTAAAACGCACTCAGAGGGCATCTTAGAGATGCCCCCTGAAACCAACCCGACCTCCAGTGTCCGGACTGAGTGGCTGCCCAGGCTGCCACCACCAGACATGTTTCTGGACCCCTGGGTCGAGAGCCTCTGCTCTCAGGGGCCTGAAACAATGCACATCCCGGGACGAGGTGCCAAAGCCTCCTCCCCAGGATGGGCAGGGGGAGCTTCAAAGGCCTGCCGCCTTTGGAGTTTCCCCAGACCATTTGCTGCTTCCAGCAAACTGGTCCCCACTGGTTCTACCCCCACTCCTGGCGGGAGAACCGGCGGGAAAACCAGAAGCAGGAAATGGGTTGTGCCCACCTCTGCCAACTCCACCCCTAAGGTGGGGAGGCGAGGTGAAGCACAAACTCGAGTCCCCGCCATCTTGAGGATGGGGGGACCTGGCCAACCAGGGACAGGCTCCTGCCCCCTCCCACTGGAGAGGAACAGAATAGGGGGTGTACCCACCCCAGGGAAGGGACCCATTGGTCCCTGCCCTTACCTACCTGTAACCACCCCTAAATTTAGTATTTAGGGGCTCCCTGAACCTTCCTTCCGCAGTTCCCAAATCCGAAAACAAGAAGAAGACGAAGCAAGAAGACCAGCCGTGCAGCTGCTAAAAGGAGGCGACAACAACTGACTTGGCCCCAGCCCTACCGGCCTGTCGACCTCTGAACCTGCTCCTGCGGAATCCCGGCCTCAGCAACCTCACAAACCCCGGAGGACCTGACTTCTGGGCTACAGCCTTCGACCCAGGGACTCCCACGAGCAGTGGTACTGCTCAAAGAAAACCTACCAAAGACCCGGCCCTGGCACGGAGCCGCGAAACCTGCACACTCTGCACCCGCCGAGTCCAGCCTGTGCCTGAGTGACCAAAGACCTCGAGGACGACCCCCGGCGATTCTGACCTGGAATCCAGTGGCCAAGGACCCTCCTCGACGACCCAGACGACGCCTGCAGCCTCAGGACAAGGGACCCCTCCAACCGCGACCAGCAGGGGGTAAGATTTCCCGACCTCAAAGACACCCCTGCACCCGGCGCCCCACGGCCCCCTGTGCCCAACTCCTGGGTGTCTACCTATCCTCCAAGACCCCAACTTACCTCCTGAAGTGTTGGTCGTCCCTGAAGAATCACCGTCCCCGAGCCTGCAGCCTTTCTTCACCTTTCACGACCTCTATTGTTTAACATTGAGCGCCCGAGGGCTCAAAAGCACCCTGCACCCAGCCGCCCGAGTGCCCCTGGAAGTGCAACCTCTATCCTAACCTACTTCCCTACTTGCCCTGAGCAAGTGACCAGGAGCCCAGCTCCCACAGTCGCGTGGCCTGCTTGCCAGCAGCCACCAACCCGGGGCCCCCCGCCTGCCATAGGATAACATTGGGCCTTCTCACTCTGCACCCGGCCGCCCCTGTGCCGCTGAGGGTGTAAAAACTGTACTTACCTGATCCTGGGGGACCCCTGAGTCTTACCCAGAACCTTAACCCTGCCAGTCAAGTACTTACCCGAAATCCGATAACTCACTTTTCTTCCATAGGGTTCCATTGACTGGTTTTCTGCGAAATTTCTTCTAAGTGTGGAGTTCTGAAACTTTAGAATATTCACCAAAAATCAACCGAGTCACGAAAACGAAAATACTCACCTAGTATTAGGAGGGGCCTCAGTGCTGGACCCGAGTGCCCAACACTGGCCCTAAAAAGTAATCGCAACGTTACTTACCGTTAACTCACTTTTCCTTCATAGGGATCCATTGACTGGTTTTCTGTGAAATTTCTTCTAAGTGTCGATTTCTGTATTTTACAAATATTCTTTAAAAATCGAACAAACTACAAAAACGTAATTACTTACCTGTTTTAAGTAAATGTCCCAGTGCTGAACCTAGGAGTCCAGCACTGGATTACAAAAGTAACGTAAACATACTTTGCTTGCACACTGTATTTCCTTTCATAGGATAACATTGGTAATTTTATCCAGAAAAGTTTCTAAGTGTCAGCTTTTGAAATATAGTAATATTCTTCAAAAATCACTACAATAACCAAAACGCTTTTTCTTACCTGTTTACAGGAAGTGTCCCAGGACTGAATCCAGGATCCAGTCCTGTGGTTAGAAAAGTGCTCTGCAAAGTAATCAATTGTAATTAAGCATAATTTTCCATTGAGCTCAATGTTGCATTGAATTTGACCCTGTGTTGCCTCTTGCACCAACTGTGATTACCACTATCTAAAAAGTCTATTGCCTATCTGTAAGGTGAATAACCAAAGCATCTCATACTGAGAAAGTATATTTTGACCCTATTGTCGGTTCTAAAATAAAACAAGCATATATTTTTTTTATATACAAACCATTGGCCTAGAGTTCAGTTCTTGAGTGTGTGGCTTCATTTGCTGACTGAGTGTGTACAACAAATGCTTTACACTGTCCTCTGATACTGCCTTACTGCTCGACCAAGCTACCACTTTGGAGAGTAAGGTTATATCTAACTTTAGCCTCTGTCAACCCTCTGGGGGACTGTGGACTCTGTACACCCTGAACCTTACTTGGGTACAGTATATACACAGCCACTTTCCTACATTGGTGGATCAGCGGTGGGATACAAACTTGCATTTGTTGGACTACTTGGTTACCATCTGATCACACGACAGAACTCTTAAATTGCCTTTAGAATTCTGATTTTTTTAATTGGCATTTTTTTTTACCAAATTACTAAAAGTCTTGTTAGGGCCTTGCTTAAGTCCCTGTAGCATCTTAGAAAATAAAAAGTCACTATAGCCAAGGTTAGAGGGGTTAGATTTTTTTTTTAAAAATGTCTCAAGACAAGAACCCAGCTACTAGTGAAGATAATAATGACATACAGGAACTGGTTGAGGAGCTCGACCTCACCCCTTATCTTCATTTGTCTTTCAAAGAGATAAGGTCCTTATGCAAACTTAAAGATATACCAATGGGCCAGCATCCAACCAAACAAGGGCTCCAGGAGCTCCTGGCTGAGTATGCTAAAGCCCACCCCTCTGAGCATGGTGATGACCCAACAGAGGAGGAAAGGAATGAGGAGGATGGGGATGGTAACCCACCTCCATCACTTCCTAGGGAAGATAGGGTCCCTGCACCCTTAACTCCAAGAATAGACCTCTGGGGACCTAGGGGCCACCTAGGTGGTCCTGGTCCCAGAGAGGACACTGAGGATACCCTCAGTGAGGAGGACAACTTGTTAGCCAGGTTGGCCAAACGACTGGACCTAGAGACCAGACTCCTGGCTCTAGAGAAGGAAAGACAGGAGATGGGTTTAGCACCCATCAATGGTGGCAGCAATACTAAAAATAAGGATAGGGAGGAAACTTCTGAACCTAAAATCCCCAAAGGGATTGTCCCTAAGTTTGAGGAAGGTGATGACATCACCAAATGGTTCACAGCCTTTGAGAGGGCTTGTGAAATAAGAAGAGTAAAGAAACCTCTGTGGGGGCACTCCTGTGGGAACTGTTCTCTGGTAACTGCAGAGACAGGCTTCTGACCCTCTCTGGGCCAGATGCAGGGTCCTATGACCTCATGAAGAGTACTCTGATTGAGGGATTTGGGCTCACTACTGAGGAGTATAGAATTAGATTCAGGGGGCTCACAAAACCCAGACCCAGTCCTGGATTGACTTCGTGGACTACTCAGTAAAGACACTGGATGGCTGGTTAGCTGGACATAATGTGCATGATTTTTCTGGACTTTACAATTTGTTTATGAAGGAACACATACTAAGTAATTGCACAAATGAAAAGTTGCATCAGCATTTGGTAGACCTAGGTCTAATTTCTCCCCAAGAATTGGGAAAGAAGGCAGACCACTGGGTCAAGACTAGGGTGACAAGGACAACCACTGGGGGTGACCAAAAGAAGGTGGTCACCAAACCCCCCAGGGGAAAGGTGGTGAGAATCCCCAAGATAAAAAGTCTGAGTCTTCCAAAGGGCCCCAAAAACCTGTTCAGGGGGTGGGTCCCAAACTACTCCCTATGTGCCTCAACCCTATAGGGGGAAGAACTTTGATCCCTTGAAGGCCTGGTGTAATAACTGTAAGAAGTCAGGACACCTCACTGTAGACAAAACTTGCCCCCACAACAAAGCCCCTAAGGCACCCAGTACAGCTACTCCTGGGGCAGCAAGTTTACAGATGGGATCAGAAGTGTACCCTGAGCAAATCTGGGAACCCACTGAGGCAAGTCTGGTCTCCCTAGGGGAAGTGGAATTTGCCACTGTAGCTGTGTGGCCACCCAACTTAAAGAAGTATTTGCAATACCCCTGGGTGAATGGAACTAGAGTAGAGGCTCTGAGGGATACAGGTGCCAGTGTCACTATGGTGAGGGACACACTGGTTTCCCCTGAGCAATACTTGATTGGGAAAACTTACCCAGTCACCAATGCTGACAGTGTCACCACTAGTCATCCCATGGCCATGGTGACATTAGGCTGGGGGGGTTACTGGCCTGAAGCAGGTAGTGGTCTCTCCGAAGTTACCAGCTGCATGTCTGCTAGGAAATGATCTGGAAACCTCAGCCTGGGCAGAGGTGGAGCTAAAGGCCCATGCAGCCATGCTGGGCATCCCTGAATTGGTGTGTGTAAAAACAAGAGCACAGAGCAAAAGGCAGGGTGAAGAAATAGTGTTGGAGCCTGAAATGATGGCCCAGCCTACCAAGAGAAAAGGAAAGAAGACTGGCGGACCAGCTTCTACACAGTCACAAGAGCAGGACCCCTCTCCTCAGGGAGAGAACCTGGAAGCCCCAGAGGGAACTGAGCCCCTAGAGCTTGACCCTTACCAGGTTGAACTCTTGGGCCCAGGGGGACCCTCTAGGGAAGAGCTGTGCCAGGGACAGCAAGACTGTCCCACTCTTGAAAGCCTGAGGCAGCAAGCTGTTTCAGAAGCCAAGGGAGATGTCAGTGGTACCCACAGAGTCTATTGGGAAGAGGGATTACTGTACACTGAGGCAAAAGACCCCAACCCTGGAACCACCAGGAGAGTGGTAGTGCCCCAGAAGTACAGGGAGTTCCTCCTAACTTTGGCTCATGACATCCCCTAGCTGGACATCTGGGCCAAACCAAAACTTGGGAAAGGCTAGTTAGCCACTTTTACTGGCCCCAGATGCACCAAAAGGTGAAGGAGTTTGTCAGCTCCTGTGTTACCTGTCAAGCCAGTGGCAAGACAGGTGGCCATCCAAAGGCCCCCTGATACCACTACCTGTGGTGGGGGTTCCCTTTGAAAGGGTAGGTGTGGACATAGTGGGTCCACTGGAACCTCCCACAGCCTCAGGGAACAAATTCATACTGGTGGTAGTGGATCATGCCACTAGGTATCCTGAGGCTATTCCCCTTAGGACTACTACAGCTCCTGCAGTAGCCAAAGCCCTCATTGGTGTCTTCACCAGGGTAGGGTTTCCTAAGGAGGTGGTTTCAGACAGAGGTTCCAACTTCATGTCTGCTTACCTGACCCACATGTGGAAGGAGTGTGGGGTGCAGTACAAGTTTACTACACCCTACCACCCACAAACCAATGGCCTTGTTGAGAGGTTCAACAAGACATTGAAAGGCATGATCATGGGGCTCCCTGAAAAACTCAAAAGGAGATGGGATGTCCTACTACCATGCCTGCTTTTCGCTTACAGAGAAGTGCCACAGAAGGGGGTAGGTTTCTCACCCTTTGAACTTCTGTTTGGCCATCCTGTGAGGGGACCACTCTGTCTTGTAAAGGAGGGCTGGGAGAGACCTCTCCAAGAACCCAAACAAGATATAGTGGACTATGTGCTTAGCCTAAGGTCCAGAATGGCTGAGTACATGGAAAAGGCATCCAAGAACCTTGAGGCCAGCCAGGAGCTTCAGAAGCACTGGTATGACCAAAAAGCTGCACTGGTTGAATTCCAACCTGGGCAACAGGTATGGGTTTTGGAGCCAGTGGCACCAAGGGCCCTCCAGGACAGATGGAGTGGCCCTTACCCTATCCTAGAGAAAAGAGTGAGGTCACCTACCTGGTTGACCTGGGCACCAGCAGGACACCCAAAAGGGTTATCCATGTGAACCGCCTAAAACTCTACAATGACAGGGCTGACATCACCATGCTGATGGTGACAGATGAGGAACAGGAAGCTGAGAGTGAACCTCTCCCTGATCTCCTCTCCCACAGCCCAAAAGATGGGTCAGTAGATGGAGTTGTCTTTTCAGACACCCTCACTGCCCAACAGCAGACTGACTGCAAGCAAGTCTTGCAGCAGTATGCTGGGCTCTTTTCCTTGACCCCTGGTCTGACAAACTGGTGTACCCATGATGTGGACACTGGTGACAGTGCACCTGTCAAAAACAAGATCTATCGTCAGTCAGACCAAGTTAAGGAAAGCATCAGAGCTGAAGTCAGCAAGATGCTGGAGCTAGGGGTTATTGAGCCCTCTGAGAGCCCCTGGGCTAGCCCAGTGGTTCTGGTCCCCAAACCTCATCAAAAGGGTGAAAAGAGAGAGATGAGGTTTTGTGTGGACTATAGGGGTCTCAACTCTGTCACCAAGACAGATGCACACCCTATCCCAAGAGCTGATGAACTGATAGACAGATTGGGTGCAGCCAAATACCTGAGTACCTTTGACTTAACTGCAGGGTACTGGCAGATTGGCATGGCCCCAGGAGCCAAACAGAAAACAGCATTCTCCACACCTGATGGGCATTTTCAGTTCACTGTTATGCCCTTTGGTTTAAAGAATGCCCCTGCCACCTTCCAGAGGTTGGTGAATCAAGTCCTTGCTGGGTTGGAGTCCTTTAGTGCAGCTTATCTTGATGATATTGCTGTCTTCAGTTCCACCTGGCAGGATCACCTGGTCCACCTTGGGAAGGTTTTAAAGGCCCTGCAAACTGCAGGCCTAACTATCAAGGCATCCAAATGCCAGATAGGGCAGGGCACTGTGGTGTACTTGGGCCACCTGGTTGGTGGAGGCCAGGTACAACCCTTACAGCCCAAGATCCAGGCTATCCTGGACTGGGTAGCTCCAACAACTCAGACCCAAGTCAGGGCATTCCTTGGCTTGACTGGGTACTACAGGAGGTTTGTGAAGGGATATGGGTCCATTGTGACTCCCCTCACAGAACTCACCTCCAAGAAGATGCCAAAGAAAGTAAACTGGACAGTCTGTTGCCAAAAGGCTTTTGACACTCTGAAAGAAGCAATGTGCTCAGCACCAATTCTAAAAGCACCAGATTATGCCAAGCAGTTCATTGTGCAGACTGATGCCTCTGAGCTAGGGATAGGAGCGGTCCTATCCCAGACCAATGATGAAGGCCAAGACCAACCTGTTGCTTTTATAAGCAGAAGGCTTCTCCCCAGGGAGCAGCGTTGGAGTGCCATTGAGAGGGAGGCCTTTGCTGTGGTCTGGTCCCTGAAGAAGCTGAGGCCCTACCTGTTTGGAACTCACTTCCTAGTTCAAACTGACCACAGACCTCTCAGGTGGCTAATGCAAATGAAAGGAGAAAACCCAAAACTGTTGAGGTGGTCCATCTCCCTACAGGGAATGGACTTTGAAGTGGAACACAGACCTGGCACTGCCCATGCCAATGCAGATGGCCTTTCCAGGTTCTTCCACTTAGACAATGAAGACTCCATAGGGCAAGGTTAGTCTCATCATCTTTCGTTTGGGGGAGTTGTGTGAGAAAGTGCCATCTTTCTTACATGGTATGCCCCCACTTTTTGCTGAATGGCTGATGTACTTTGACTGAGTGTGCCCTGGGCTCCTGCCAACCAGGTACCCAGGGCCTGTGTTCCTTCCCTAAAATTGCATTGATACCTACACCCAATTGACATCCCTGGCCACAGGTCAGCCCCTGGTAAATGGTACCATGGGTACCCAGGGCACTGTGACCAGGGAAGGCCCTAAGGGCTGCAGCACTTGTTGTGCCACCCTTAGGGACCCTGCACCTTTACACACACACACTGCCTTTGCAGGCTGCGTGTCTTGGTGCAGAACAAAAGTGAAGAGTCGACATGGCTCACATCCCTGTGTGCCATGCCTACAAGCCACTGCCCTGGCCTAGGTCAGCCACCCCTCTAGCTGGGTGCACTATGCCAGTGGTGAGGGCATAGAGGCATGAGCCCTGTGCCCCTACAGTGCCCAAGTCCATTCTTGGGCATTGTAAGTGCAGTGCTGCCATTAAGAGTATATGGTGCTGGGAGTCTGTCATTACGAACTCCACAGCACCATAATGGCCCCACTGAAGACTAAGAAGTTTGGTATCAAACTTCTCAGCACATTAAACCCCCACTGATGCCAGTGTGGGATTTAATGTAAACGCACTCAGAGGGCATCTTAGAGATGCCCCCTGAAACCAACCCGACCTCCAGTGTCCGGACTGAGTGGCTGCCCAGGCTGCCACCACCAGACATGTTTCTGGACCCCTGGGTCGAGAGCCTCTGCTCTCAGGGGCCTGAAACAATGCACATCCCGGGACGAGGTGCCAAAGCCTCCTCCCCCAGGATGGGCAGGGGGAGCTTCAAAGGCCTGCCGCCTTTGGAGTTTCCCCAGACCATTTGCTGCTTCCAGCAAACTGGTCCCCACTGGTTCTACCCCCACTCCTGGCGGGAGAACCGGCGGGAAAACCAGAAGCAGGAAATGGGTTGTGCCCACCTCTGCCAACTCCACCCCTAAGGTGGGGGAGGCGAGGTGAAGCACAAACTCGAGTCCCCGCCATCTTGAGGATGGGGGGACCTGGCCAACCAGGGACAGGCTCCTGCCCCCTCCCACTGGAGAGGAACAGAATAGGGGGTGTACCCACCCCAGGGAAGGGACCCATTGGTCCCTGCCCTTACCTACCTGTAACCACCCCTAAATTTAGTATTTAGGGGCTCCCTGAACCTTCCTTCCGCAGTTCCCAAATCCGAAAACAAGAAGAGAAGACGAAGCAAGAAGACCAGCCGTGCAGCTGCTAAAAAGGAGGCGACAACAACTGACTTGGCCCCAGCCCTACCGGCCTGTCGACCTCTGAACCTGCTCCTGCGGAATCCCGGCCTCAGCAACCTCACAAACCCCGGAGGACCTGACTTCTGGGCTACAGCCTTCGACCCAGGGACTCCCACGAGCAGTGGTACTGCTCAAAAGAAAACCTACCAAAGACCCGGCCCTGGCACGGAGCCGCGAAACCTGCACACTCTGCACCCGCCGAGTCCAGCCTGTGCCTGAGTGACCAAAGACCTCGAGGACGACCCCCGGCGATTCTGACCTGGAATCCAGTGGCCAAGGACCCTCCTCGACGACCCAGACGACGCCTGCAGCCTCAGGACAAGGGACCCCTCCAACCGCGACCAGCAGGGGGTAAGATTTCCCGACCTCAAAAGACACCCCTGCACCCGGCGCCCCACGGCCCCCTGTGCCCAACTCCTGGGTGTCTACCTATCCTCCAAGACCCCAACTTACCTCCTGAAGTGTTGGTCGTCCCTGAAGAATCACCGTCCCCGAGCCTGCAGCCTTTCTTCACCTTTCACGACCTCTATTGTTTAACATTGAGCGCCCGAGGGCTCAAAAGCACCCTGCACCCAGCCGCCCGAGTGCCCCTGGAAGTGCAACCTCTATCCTAACCTACTTCCCTACTTGCCCTGAGCAAGTGACCAGGAGCCCAGCTCCCACAGTCGCGTGGCCTGCTTGCCAGCAGCCACCAACCCGGGGCCCCCCGCCTGCCATAGGATAACATTGGGCCTTCTCACTCTGCACCCGGCCGCCCCTGTGCCGCTGAGGGTGTAAAAACTGTACTTACCTGATCCTGGGGGACCCCTGAGTCTTACCCAGAACCTTAACCCTGCCAGTCAAGTACTTACCCGAAATCCGATAACTCACTTTTCTTCCATAGGGTTCCATTGACTGGTTTTCTGCGAAATTTCTTCTAAGTGTGGAGTTCTGAAACTTTAGAATATTCACCAAAAATCAACCGAGTCACGAAAACGAAAATACTCACCTAGTATTAGGAGGGGCCTCAGTGCTGGACCCGAGTGCCCAACACTGGCCCTAAAAAGTAATCGCAACGTTACTTACCGTTAACTCACTTTTCCTTCATAGGGATCCATTGACTGGTTTTCTGTGAAATTTCTTCTAAGTGTCGATTTCTGTATTTTACAAATATTCTTTAAAAATCGAACAAACTACAAAAACGTAATTACTTACCTGTTTTAAGTAAATGTCCCAGTGCTGAACCTAGGAGTCCAGCACTGGATTACAAAAGTAACGTAAACATACTTTGCTTGCACACTGTATTTCCTTTCATAGGATAACATTGGTAATTTTATCCAGAAAAGTTTCTAAGTGTCAGCTTTTGAAATATAGTAATATTCTTCAAAAATCACTACAATAACCAAAACGCTTTTTCTTACCTGTTTACAGGAAGTGTCCCAGGACTGAATCCAGGATCCAGTCCTGTGGTTAGAAAAGTGCTCTGCAAAGTAATCAATTGTAATTAAGCATAATTTTCCATTGAGCTCAATGTTGCATTGAATTTGACCCTGTGTTGCCTCTTGCACCAACTGTGATTACCACTATCTAAAAAGTCTATTGCCTATCTGTAAGGTGAATAACCAAAGCATCTCATACTGAGAAAGTATATTTTGACCCTATTGTCGGTTCTAAAATAAAACAAGCATATATTTTTTTATATACAAACCATTGGCCTAGAGTTCAGTTCTTGAGTGTGTGGCTTCATTTGCTGACTGAGTGTGTACAACAAATGCTTTACACTGTCCTCTGATACTGCCTTACTGCTCGACCAAGCTACCACTTTGGAGAGTAAGGTTATATCTAACTTTAGCCTCTGTCAACCCTCTGGGGGACTGTGGACTCTGTACACCCTGAACCTTACTTGGGTACAGTATATACACAGCCACTTTCCTACAGCAATGACCTGGAAACCTCAGCCTGGGCTGAGGTTCAACTAAAAACCCATGCAGCAATGCTGGATATCCCTGAATTGGTGTGTGTAAAAACAAGAGCACAGAGCAAAAGGCAGGGTGAAAAAGTGTTGGAGCCTGAAAGTATGGCCCAACCTACCAAGAGAAAAGGTAAGAAGACTGGGGAACCAGCTTCTGTTCAGCAAAAGGATCAGGACCCCTCTCCTCAGGGAGAGGACTTGGACACTCCAGAGGGAACTGAGCCTATGGAGCTTGACCCTTACCAGGTTGAACTCTTGGGCCCAGGGGGACCCTCTAGGGAAGAGCTGTGCCAGGGGCAGCAAGACTGTCCCACTCTTGAAAGCCTGAGGCAGCAAGCTGTTTCAGAAGCTAAGGGAGATGTCAGTGGTACCCACAGAGTTTATTGGGAAGAGGCATTACTGTACACTGAGGCAAGAGACCCCAATCCTGGAGCCACCAGGAGAGTGGTAGTGCCACAGAAGTACAAGGACTTCCTCCTAACTTTAGCTCATGACATCCCCCTAGCTGGGCATTTGGGCCAAACCAAGACTTGGGAAAGGCTAGTTAGCCACTTTTACTGGCCCCAGATGCACCAAAAGGTGAAGGAGTTTGTCAGCTCCTGTGTTACCTGTCAAGCCAGTGGCAAGACAGGTGGCCACCCAAAGGCCACCCTGATACCACTGCCTGTGGTGGGGGTTCCCTTTGAAAGAGTAGGTGTGGACATAGTGGGTCCACTTGAACCTCCCACAGCCTCAGGGAACAAATTCATACTAGTGGTAGTGGATCATGCCACTAGGTACCCTGAAGCAATTCCACTTAGGACTACTACAGCGCCTGCAGTAGCCAAGGCCCTCATTGGTGTCTTCACCAGGGTAGGGTTTCCTAAGGAGGTGGTTTCAGACATAGGTTCTAACTTTGTCTGCTTACCTGAAACACATGTGGAAAGAGTGTGGAGTGCAGTACAAGTTTACTACACCCTATCACCCACAAACCAATGGCCTTGTTGAGAGATTTAACCAGACATTGAAAGGCATGATTATGGGGCTCCCTGAGAAACTCAAAAGGAGATGGGATGTCCTCTTACCATGTCTGCTTTTCGCTTGCAGGGAAGTGCCACAGAAGGGAGTAGGTTTTTCCCCCTTTGAACTTCTATTTGGCCATCCTGTGAGGGGACCACTCTGTCTTGTAAAAGAGGGTTGGGAGAAGCCTCTCCAAGAACCCAAACACGATATTGTGGACTATATGCTTGGCCTAAGGTCCAGAATGGCTGAGTACATGGAAAAGGCATCCAAGAATCTTGAGGCCAGTCAGGAGCTTCAGAAGCACTGGTATGACCAAAAAGCTGCACTGGTTGAATTTCAACCTGGGCAACAGGTGTGGGTTTTGGAGCCAGTGGCACCAAAGGCACTCCAGGACATATGGAGTGGCACTTACCCTATCCTAGAGAAAAAGAGTGAGGTCACCTACTTAGTTGACCTGGGCACAAGCAGGACACCCAAAAGGGTTATTATCCATGTGAACCGCCTAAAGCTCTACAATGACAGGGCTGACATCACCATGCTGATGGTGACTGATGAGGAGCAGGAAGCAGAGAGTGAACCTCTCCCTGACCTCCCCTCATACATCCCAAAAGATGGGTCAGTAGATGGAGTTGTCTTTTCAGACACCCTCTCTGCCCAACAGCAGGCTGACTGCAAGCAAGCTTTGCAACAGTATGCTAAGCTCTTTTCCTTGTCCCCTGGTCTGACAAACTGGTGTGCCCACGATGTGGACACTGGTGACAGTGCACCTGTCAAAAACAAAATCTATCGACAGTCAGACCAAGTCAAGGAAAGCATCAGAGCTGAAGTCAGCAAGATGCTGGAGTTAGGGGTTATTGAACCCTCTGAGAGCCCCTGGGCTAGCCCAGTGGTTCTGGTCCCCAAACCTCACCCACAGGGTGGAAAGAGAGAAATTAGGTTTTGTGTGGAGTACAGAGGGCTCAACTCTGTCACCAAGACAGATGCTCACCCTATCCCAAGAGCAGATGAGTTGATAGACAAATTGGGTGCAGCCAAATTCTTAAGTACCTTTGACTTAACTGCAGGGTACTGGCAGATTGGCATGGCCCCAGGAGCAAAAGAAAAAACAGCATTCTCCACACCTGATGGGCACTATCAGTTCACTGCTATGCCCTTTGGTTTGAAGAATGCCCCTGCCATCTTCCAGAGGTTGGTGAATCAAGTCCCTGCTGGGTTGGAGTCCTTTAGTGCGGCTTATCTTGATTATATTGCTGTCTTTAGTTCCTCCTGGCAGGATCACCTGATCCACCTTGGGGAGGTTTTAAAAGCCCTGCAAACTGCAGGCCTAACTATCAAGGCATCCAAATGCCAGATAGGGCAGGGCACTGTGGTGTACTTGGGCCACTTTGTTGGTGGAGGCCAGGTACAGCCCAAGATCCAGGGCATCCTGGACTGGGCAGCTCCAACAACCCAGACCCAAGTCAGGGCATTCCTTGGCTTGACTGGGTACTACAGGAGGTTTGTGAAGGGATATGGGTCCATTGTGACTCCCCTCACAGAACTCACCTCCAAGAAAATGCCCAAGAAGGTTAACTGGACAGTTAGTTGCCAAAAGGCTTTTGACACCCTGAAAGAGGCTATGTGCTCAGCACCAATTCTGAAGGCTCCAGATTATGCCAAGCAGTTCATAGTGCATACTGATGCCGCTGAGCTAGGGATAGGAGCGGTCCTATCCCAGACCAATGATGAAGGCCAAGACCAACCTGTTGCTTTTATAAGCAGAAGGCTTCTCCCCTGGGAGCAGCGTTGGAATGCCATTGAGAGGGAGGGCTTTGCTGTGGTTTGGTCCCTAAAGAGGTTGAGACCATACCTGTTTGGTACTCACTTCCTAGTTCAAACTGATCACAGACCTCTCAGATGGCTAATGCAGATGAAAGGGGAAAATCCTAAACTGTTGAGGTGGTCCATCTCCCTACAGGGAATGGACTTTGAAGTGGAACACAGACCTGGGACTGCCCATGCTGATGGATTTTCCGGGTTCTTCCACTTAGACAATGAAGACTCTCTAGGGAAAGGTTAGTCTCATCTTTCGTTTGGGGGGCGGGGGGGTTGTGTGAGAAAGTGCCCTCTTTCTGCATGGTATGCCCCCACTTTTTGATGAATTGCTGATGGTCTTTGACTGAGTGTGCCCTGGGCTCCTGCTAATCAGGTACCCAGGGCCTATGTTCCTTCCCTAAAAACTGCATTGAAGCCTAAGCCCAATTGGCATCCCTGGCCACAGGTAGGCCCCTGGTAAAAGGTACCACAGGTACCCAGGGCACTGTGACCAGGGAAGGCCCCTAAGGGCTGCAGCACGTATAGTGCCACCCTTAGAGGCCCTGCACCTTTTCACACACACACTGCCTTTGCAGGCTGCGTGTCTTGGTGCAGAACAAAGTGAACAGTCGACATGGCACACATCCCTGTGTGCCATGCCCACAAACCTTTGCCCTGGCTTACATCAGTCACTCCTCTAGCTGGGTGCCCTATGCCAGTGGTGAGGGTACAGGTGCATGAGCCCTGTACCCCTACAGTGCCCAAGTCCATTCCTGGGCACTGTAAGTGCAGTGCTGCCATTAAGAGTATATGGTGCTGGGAGTTTGTCATTACAAACTCCATAACACCATAATGGCTACACTGAAGAACGGGAAGTTTGGTATCAAACTTCTCGGCACATTAAACCCACACTGATGCCAGTGTGGGATTTAATGTAAAATGCACAACAGAGGGCATCTTAGAGATGCCCCCTGAAACTCGACCAACTTCTATTGACCTGACTGAGTGGCTGCTGAGGCTGCCACCAACAGACATGCCTGCTGCTCTCGGGGGCCTGAAACAATGCACATCTTGGGACGAGGTGCCAAGCCTACTCCCCAGGATGGACAGGGTTCACGAAGGGGAAGCTTCAAAGGCATGCCGCCTTTGTGAGTCTCCCCAGACCCATTGCTGCTTTCAGCAACTGGTCCGCACTGGTTCTGACCCCCACTTTGGGCGGGAGAACCGGCGGGAAAAACAAGTGAGGAAGAGAGGTGTGCCCACCTCTGCCAACTCCACCCCTCAGGTGGGGGAGGCGAGGTGAAGCACAACTCTCAGTCCACACCATCTTGAAGATGGGGTGTCTCAGCCAACCTGGGACAGGCTCATGCCCCACTCCCGCTGGAGGGTGGCATAATAGGGGGTGTACCCACCCCAGGGAAGGGACCCATTGGTCCCTGCCTTTTACCTTCCTGTAACGCCCCTAGATCTAGTATTTAGGGGCACCCCTGAACCTTGCTTCCTCAGACAAGAACCTACAACAAGAAAAGAAGAAGGACCGAACAGCCCTGCCGAAGCTAACAAGAGGAAGACGCCCACTGACTTGACCCCAGCCCTACCGGCCTGTCTCCCCCTCAAACCTGCTCCTGCGAAACTCCGGTGTGTCCTGCAGCCAGTGTAAGAAAGTGGCTCTGTATATACTGAACCAAAGTAAAGTTCAGTGTGCACAGAGTCCACAGTCCCCAGAGGTTTGGCAGAGACTAAAGTTAGATATAACCTTACTCTCTAAAGTGGTAGCTTGGTCGAGCAGTATCAGAGGACAGTGTAAAGCATTTGTTGTACACACTCAGTCAGCAAATGGTCTCACACACTCAAGAACTGAACTCTAGGCCAATGGTTTTGTATCAAAATATATAGTTTTATTTTAGAACCAACAATAGGTATCAAAATATACTTTCTCAGAATGAGTTACTTTAGTTAAATACTTTTCAAATAGGCAATAGACTTTTGAATACAATAGTTACAGTTGTTGCAATAGGCAACACAATTTCAAACACAATAATACATTGAGCTCAATGGGAATTTCTAGTTAAATGCAATAGATTACTTTTTGGATTACTTTTCTTACCACAGGACTGGATCCTAGATTCAGTCCTGGGACATCTCCTGTAAACAGTTGAGTAAAAACGTTTTGGTTACAGTTGTGATTTTTAAGGAATATTATTGTATTTTAAAAGTTGACACTTCGAAACTTTTTCACATAGAATCACCAATGTTATCCTATGGGAGGAAATTCACTTAGCAGGTAAGTGTAGTTATTGTTACTTTTTCTAACTCAGTGTTGGATCCTGGATCCAGCACTGGTGCATCGCCTGTAAACAGTTGAAAGAATGTGTTTTTGTTATACAGGCGATTTTTTTTTTTTTTGATAATCAAATTTTATTGTTTTACAGCGTATGAAACAAATCCGCAAATACACGATGGACAGTGAATCAATGACATTTTTGCAGTTAAAGTATCCCACATTTCCGCACTCCATAAGACCTGCACAGACAATAATAACGAGACAAATCATTCCGAACCTTCTACCGTACCCAGCCACTTCCCCCACACCCTTCGGTATTTCTTGGGGCATCCTCTCGCCACGTAAAGGGCTTTCTCCTGGGTCGCACACCAGTCCACCCCCCCTCGCCACCGCTCAATATCCGGCGGTTCAGGATTTATCCATGCCGCCGCTATGTCCCGCTTTGCCACCATCATGGCTGTATTGAAAAATAGTTTGTCATTCCGGGACCCATCCAGCCCGTCCAGGATTCCCAGTATTGAATGCCGTGGGTCATGAGGAACCTCCCAACCCAGGACCTCCGTTAGCTCTTCCTCAATTGCCCCCCAAAATCTCACCAGTTGGGGGCAGGACCAAACCACATGGAAGAAATCAGCCAGGGCATGGGTGCATCTCGCACAAGACGCATCGGGACGCAGGCCCGCTCGGTGCAAGCGCAGGGGAGTAAGGTAAGCGGCATGTAAATAGTAAAGTTGGATCAGCTTAAGTTTGGCAGAAGTGGTGACTGTCTTGGGTGCCATAAGGGCGTCGCGCCAGTCCACCTCGTCGAGGGGGCCCACCCATTCAACCCATTGGTCCTTCAACTTATCCAGGGAGGTGGAAGTGTTGTTGACTAGGGTGCGGTATATGCGGGAAATGCCCCCCTTGCCTAAATCTCCCAGCATTGTCTGCGCCTCTGTAGGGCTGTGTTCGGGAAGCCGCGTGTCATCCGCAATGTGCGTCCGGAGTGCATGCCTCAGCTGCAAGTACTTGTAAAATTGGGAGGATTGTAAGGAGTAACGGGTTTGAAGTTCCTGAAAGGAAAGCAGGTGGCCTGTAGCCCATATATCCCCTAGTTGGGTAATACCAATGAGATCCCATGATTTAAACCCCTGCAACCCACTAACTTCCTGGAGCCAAGCCCCATGCCAAAGGGGTGTACACCGAGTGAGCCTACGCGTCCACCCAGTGTGACGCAACGAGGCCCGCCAGGCCAGGAACACGGAACGTGTGACATCGGGTAGCTGGGATGGGATGGGCCTCCCGTACAGCATTGCTTGGATGGCGGGTAGGCCCAGCTCGCTCAGCTCGAGCCGGTAGGCCGGATCGGACCAGCCCCCGTTGAACCAATCGTGAACCACCAGGAGACGCGCAGCCAGGAAGTAAAGGTATAAGTGTGTCATCCCCATTCCCCCGTCGAAGGAGGGGATCCGGCAAGTAGGCAGTGCCAGGCGTGTCCTGCGCCATTCCAAAGGAACTTGGTGGTAATACTGTCCAACTCCCGGAACCAAGACCTGGGGAAGCAGAAGGGAGTATTCTGGAGGACGTAAAGGAATCTGGGGAGTATCATCATTTTAAAAAGGGCGACCCTCCCCAAAGGGTTAAGGGGAAGAGTCCTCCACTTATGGAGGTCCTCCTTGGCCTTCTTAACCAATGGGGCAATATTGAGCGCCCAGCCCAGTTCGGGAAGGAGGGTGATCCACAGCCCCAAGTACTTAAAGGATTGACGCCGTAGCAGTATGGTGGATTGCCAATAGGAACATTCACTAGAGAGGTGCAGTGGAACCAGGACAGACTTCCCAGGGTTCAGTCTAAGCCCAGAGGCCTGCCCGAAGTATTCTAGGGTCTGGAGGCACCGAGGCCCCGAGGAGGCTGGATCGGCCAGAAAAATCAGAACGTCATCCGCATAAAGTGCGATCTTGTCCGCTTCCACACTCTGCCACTCCCATCCGCGAATACGGTCCTCAGCCCGCACCAGAGCGGCCAGGGGTTCCATAGCCAGGGCGAACAGCAATGGTGAGAGAGGACATCCCTGTCTAGTGCCCCTGTTAATAGGGAAGGCTTCCCACAATACACCGTTGACCAGCACACGCGCTCGCGGTTGGGCGTAAAGGACCTGAACCAAAGCTCTAAATCGAGGCCCAAAACCCATTTCGATCAGCACATCCTGCAAATACGTCCAGTCCACCGAGTCGAATGCTTTTTCGAAATCAATGGACAGGAGAGCCAAGTATGGAGTTAGCAGGTGCCGGTGGGCTAGAGCCAATTGCAGCCTCCGGAGGCAATGACGGGTCCCGCGCTGCGGCATGAAGCCACACTGATCTGAGTGGACCAGGGAAGCCAAGTAGGGCTTCAAACGTTGAGCCAGAATAGCGGCATACAGCTTAATCTCCGTATTGAGGAGAGAGATAGGACGATACTCCGCACAGTGACGCGAGGGGGGCTGGGATTTCGGGAGGACCACGATGGTGGCAATATCAGTTTCTGGCGGAAAGGAACCTCTTTCCACTGCTTCCTGAAACAAAGCGGCCAGACGGGGCACTAGAATTTCGCGGTATGCCGCGTAGAATTCCTGCTAAAGGCCGTCGGGGCCCGGGGTCTTGCCCGAAGAAGTAGTGGAGATGGCTTCCTCGATTTCTTTCAGAGAAATGGGCCGTTCCAAATCCTTCTGGGCGGCCGCTTCCAGGCAGGGAAGACGCACCTTACCCCGTTCAAGGAGATCAGAAAGCGGGAGGTCCGGGGCTCGCGCTGCATATAAACACTGATAGTAGATGGCAAAGGTGTTGGCCATCGCCATAGGGGCGCAGTGCACCGTTCCTGCCTCATCCGCCACTTCTGAGATAATGCGGCTCGCCCTGGGGTAGGTGGCTAGCCTGTGCAGGATCGTGCCGTTCTTGTCCCCCCAGCCATAAATTCGCGCTACCGACGACCTCCATAAGAGCTTGGCAGCGTCCAAAGATAGTTGCTTAATTTCGTCCCGAAGGTGAGCAAGTTGTCGGGCCTGGGCGGCATCATTAGACAGAGATACTAGTTGTTCCAAGCGAAGCGCCTGCGCTTCCCTTGAGGAGATTTCTTGCATTTGCGCCTGTCTTTGGCTCCTAAGCTGTCCCTTCGCGATCCCCCGGATAGTCGCCTTTCCGGCTTCCCACAAGATACCCGGCGATGCCACGGAGCCGTCGTTGGTGCAGAAGTAATGTTTAAGTTCCGTCCCCACCGCCTGTTTAAATTCTTTGTCTTGGAGGAACCAAGCGTTCATTCTCCATGTTTGGCGGGCTGAGGGAGGGGGAGTCCCTGTACTAAGAATCACTGGAGAATGGTCAGAGATACCTCGCGCTAGGATGCGGACATCTACAATCTCTGAGCATTCCGGTGCAGAGACCAAGATCGCATCTATGCGCGCCTGTGTTTGGTGGGCCGCGGAAGTGTGTGTAAACTGCAGGGTGTGGGGGTGCCATATACGCCATGTATCACAGAGTCCCAGCGACTCGGACCAGTTCGTGAGTTGCTTCGCTTGCGCCTTACGGGAGATGGAAGGAGGACCTGTGGTGTCAAGGGCCGGGGAGGAAACCGCGTTAAAATCGCCTCCCACAATCGTGATGCCCAAAGGCATATTATTCATCAGGGCAGCGGTGTGGGTGAGTGAAGGCGTGAGCATCGATGGGGGAGCGTAGACAGATATCAGGTTGATGGGGGAACCAGCTAGGGAACCGCAAACTGATACAAAGGCCCCCTGCGGGTCGTGAGTCACCTGGGAGAGGACAAAGGGCAAAGTGCGCCTCAGGAGGATTGCCACCCCGCGGGAACCCCTGGAGAAGCCGGAGTGCCATATTCTATCGTATCCATAGCGCGCCAGGAAGGGGCAATGATTCCCAAGGAGGTGTGTTTCTTGAATCATGAGGATGTCTATATGGAGGCGTTGTGCATAGCGCAGGACCGCCGTGCGCTTATGTCGGTCAAGGAGACCATTAACGTTCCACGACAGCACGTGGAGAGATGCCCTAGGTGTAGTGTTAGCGGTCAGGTCGGGAGGTCACTACTGTGGAGTGCATAGTCTGACAGGGGTGCGTGAGCGTGTGTGGGAACCTGCAAATGTACGGGCCTTCGCTTGCAGTAAGGGCATACCCGTTTCTTGTATAGGAAACGTGTCATTTCGTGGATGCTGAAACAAAAAGATAAACAAATAGAAACATAACATAAAAACTTCCCCAAACCTCCCCCTCTTCCCCCCCCCCACCCTACACTTCGAGAACGGAAGCATCTGTCGACCCCCCCATATGAACAGTACCAAACTACAACTTTCGTGTTTGAGTGCGTGGAGGACCCCTCCAGAAGATCGGATAAGCGATGAATCGGCATTAGAACTGAATGTTAAACTAGTAAATCTACCAGTGGCGGAGAGCCCCAGTGTGGCAGCGACCCGCCCTGATATTCAGCGGACGGCACAATAGGCCCACCAGGCCCTCAAAGAGTCGGAGTGCGGGAAAGATCCGAGTCTGGTTTGGGTGAGCCCACCCGAGACGGCGACGAGGGCGGTCCAGGCAGATCCTCGGCAGAGCGGTGCCTGCCGCGTGGCGGAGAGCCCGATTGGCTGGAGGAGTCCCGGGACCCCCGGGCCGCCATGCTCAAGGATCTAGATGTTGTCTGCGATTGGCGCCCCTTGCGAGATTGTGTTCGGCGCCGGCGTCCCGGCAACCCCGGCCCCCGGGGCCGGGAGCCCTCAGGCCCCGGGGCGGGGGCACTCCTCTGCCGGAGCGGGTGTTCCTCCGTCAGCCATGTCCATGCTGCCTGAGGTGAGTCAAAGAACTGAGTTTGGCCTTGGAAAATAACTCGTAGGCGCGCAGGAAATTGAAGTTGATATTGTAGGCCAAGGGCCCGCAGCTTTTGTTTAACATTTGCGTATGAGCGCCGGAGTTCTTGCACCTCCCTAGTCTAGTCCGGGAACACCATAATGGTATGATTTTGGAACTGGAGTGGCCCCCTCTCTCGTGCCGCTCGCAGGATAGCGTCCCGGTCTTTAAAATTTAGAACTTTTAGGATGATGGGGCGAGGTGGAGCCCCTGGAGGAGGCCTGGGCGCCAGGGACCTATGGGCTCTTTCCACCACGAACCAAGACGAGAGGGCGTCCTTAGGCATCCAGGATGTGAACCAATCTTCGACGAAGGTGGCCACCTGTCCCTTCTCGACCCCCTTCAGGAAACCCCACCAGGCGGAGGTTATTACGGCGGGCAAGATTTTCAGCGTCCTCGGCCCGCCGGTGGAGCTCCTTGGTGTGAGTGCTGAGGTGGGCCACTTGTTCCTTGAGCTGTGAGATGTCGTCCTCCGTGGTGGATATACGGGATTCAGCCTCCGTCAGCCGCGCAGTAGCATTACGGAGATCCTGCCGGAGGAGGGACACGTCCACCTTGACCTCCCCAATCTTCCCCTCAACGGACGCCTGTGAGGTACTGATGGCCTGAAGGATGGTGGCGAGATCCCTCTCCTGGGGAAGGGGAGGCCCCCTTCAGCCCTTCCCGGGGATCCTGTTCCGAGGTCGTGAACCGGTCCATTTTGGTCTGCGTAGGAGCCGGCGCGGATTTGGAGGCCCTGTCTCTCCCCATGGCTGTCGGCAATTCTAGTCGCCGGTTGAATAATGGGGTTTAGATGTAGGGAGGGAACCCACCTCAGGCTCGGAATTCTTGCCAGGGGGCCGGGACCCCGCCGACGCACGAGAGAACCAGGCAGTCAATCGGGGATCACGCGGGGGGCCCCCAGAATGCCACCCGACGAGATGGCCGTGTACGTTGGCCCGACCCCAAAGGCACAGAACACGACAGGCCTTGCCCCGTCTATCCTCCAGGCCGTGCCCCCAGCTCCGCAGACCCCACACCACACGTCCGGAGAAGGGACACACCAAGAGACCGGAGCAGTAGCTGATAGTGGGGGGGGGGCCCCTATGCCATCCCACTCGCCTCGCTGCCCGATACGACAGCCGTTCACCCGCACCACACACCGGAGGATGGAGATACCTTCAGGCCCAGTAGGAGGGTGTCTCGAGAGCACAGGCCGCAGGCGTCAGGGGAGAAAGGACCCAGCTCCGCTCGCCCAGCAGGCCGCACCTCAGGCCGAGAGCGGCGGAATGAACGTAACTGCCCGGGGGGGGGCACACAATGTCACCCGCGCCGCTGCCCGGTCCGACAGCCGAACCCCGGCCCCCACCTACCGGATGACTCCGTCGCCTCCACTAGCGCCGCTCAGCGAGTCCGGTCACAGGCGCGGCAGACAGGCAGGCCCAGGCCGCCAGCGCAGACACGGGACAGGCCCCAGCTCACCACCTCACATCGGGACGGACGGGAGGGGGGGGACCCGATCCCGGCCCCCTCACCGTGAAGGTCTGCAGCAGGGTAGACTTGGCGAAGGGATTCGCTGGCGCCCCTCACCTCTGCCAGCACATCGCGCCGTCCGCCAGCCGAGCCGCCGGCCGATCACCGGATGACGCAGGACGCGGACCTCAAGGCCGCCACCAGCAGCTCCCTGAGCGGCCGGGCCGCCGGACCACCAAGAGCCGTCCTCGCCCGTCAATCCCCAGCACGCGGCCCAGTGTCAGGGCACCAGGGATCGTCCGGTCGCCGCCGTCCCAGGCCTCCTGCCCGCTCCGACTCCCACAGGGCGGCGCCGTCAGCAGGGTGCCACCGCCTCGGGAAGGACAGGCCGCTGCAGGCCGCAGACCGCACCAGCCGCGTCGGCCGAGCACCGGGGTTCCGGATTCCGGAGGATGAAGTCACCACATCAGGGGTCCCCCTACACATCGGTAGGACTTGCGGATGACTGCCAATACGGGCTGGATACGAGGCGGATGACGGAGGGGTCCGGAGCACTCTTAGAGAGCGACCGCCAGCTTGACGCCTCAGGCCACGCCCTATACAGGCGATTTTTAACGAATATTTGTAAGTTTGCAAAATCGACACTTAGAAACATTATCAGCAAAAACCAGGCAATGTTATCCTATGGAAGGAAATTCAAGTTACCGGTAAGTACAGTTATGATTACTTTTCAGGGTCAGTGCTGGGCACCAAGATCCAGCACTGGGATCTCTCCTGATAACAGGTGAGTAATTTCGTTTTCGTTGATCGGACGATTTTTAGTGATTATTTTAAAGTTTCAAAACTCGACACTTAGAAGAAATTTCAGTGTAAACCAGTCAATGTTACCCTATGGAGAAAATGTAGGTTATCGGTTTTCAGGTAAGTACTCGACTGGCAGAGTTAAGGTTCTGGGCATAGACTCAGGGGTCTCCCAGGGTCAGTGATGCACTGTTGTTGCACCCTCAGCATCACTAGGGCGGCCGGGTGCAGAGTGTTGAGGCCCAATGTTATCCTATGGGGGATGGGGGGGCCTCCGGTTGGTGGCTGCTGGCGAGCAGGCCACAAGGTTGTGGGAGCAAAGCTCCTAGGGTTTAGGTCAGGGCAAATTGGGAAACAAGCCAGCACAAAAGGCGCACCCTCAGGGGCGCTGGGGCGGCCGGGTGCAGAGTGCTGTTTTGGCGTCGGGTGCCCTGTTGTTTTCAATGGGGATTTTCGGTTTTGGTTTTCAGCTGCAGGCTCGGTCCAGGAAGACTTCCAGGAGGAACCAACAGCTGGGCAGGTAAGTTGGAGGGCTCGGGGACGTAGGTGCACCTCTGGTTCCTTTCTCCAGGGCGGCTGGATGCAGGGGTGTCTTTTGAGGTCGGATTTCACCTTACCGGGCCACTCGCGGTTGGGGGGGGGTCTCGTGCAGAGGCTGCAGGCGACGTCGGGGAGTCCTGGAAGGGTCAACCCACAGTGGACTCGGACTCTGGAGCGCTGGGGGACCTTGCTGGGACCGGTGGGCCACTTGAACTCGGGCTGTAGGCGACGGGTGCAGTGGTGGTTCCAGGCGTCGGGTTTCTTTTTCCTCAGCAGGCTCGGAGTCTTTGTTTGGTGTTTCTTTTGAACAGAGCTGCTGTTCACAGGAGATCCGGTCTTTGTTGAAGGCAGTCAGTCCTCCCCTGGGTTCTGGAGGTCGCTGGCTGCAGGACAAGACGATTTTTGGCGCAGGATCTCTGGAAACTGCAGACGGGCCGGTAGGGCTGGGGCCAAGTCAGTTGTTCTCTGCAGTCTCCTCTGCTGGGCGTCTTCTTTCGTCCTTTTTCTTCTTAGGTTGCGGGAATCTGAGGAAGGAAGGTTCAGGGTGCCCCTAAATACTAAATTTAGGGGCGTTACAGGTAGGTAAAGGGCAGGGACCAATGGGTCCCTTCCCTGGGGTGGGTACAACCCCTATCCTGCCCCTCTCCTGTGGGAGGGGGGCAGTAGTCTAGTCCTGATTGGGCAGGGCTCCCCATCTTCAAGATGGCGAGAGCCCGGAGTTGTGCTTCACCTCGCCTCCCCCCACCTGAGAGGTGGGGTTGGCAGAGGCTTGCACATCCCCTTTCCTCCCTTGGGGTTTCCCGCCAGACTTCCCGCCAGAGAGGGGGGTCAGAACCGGTGGGGGCCAGTTGCTGAGTACAGCAAGTGGCCTGGAGAAGCTCACAAAGGCGGCATGCCTTTGAAGCTTCCCCTGCCCATCCTGGGGGAGGAGACCTAGCACCTCGCCCAGGATGTGCATTGTTGCAGGCCCAGGAGAGCAGATGGCTCTCCACCCAGGGGTCCAGCAACATGTCTGCTGTGTGGCAGCCGGGGCAGCCCCTCAGACAAGACGTGGATTGTAGGTTAGGTTCGTGCATTTTACATTAAATCCCACACTGGCATCAGTGTGGGTTTAATGTGCTGAGAAGTTTGATACCAAACTTCTCAGTCCTTCAGTGTAGCCATTATGGTGCTGTGGAGTTCGTAATGACAACCTCCCAGCACCATATACTCTTAATGGCATCACTGCACTTACAGTGCCCAGGAATGGCCCTGGGTACTGTAGGGGCACAGGGCTCATGCACCTGTGCCCACACCACAGGCATAGTGCACCCAGCTAGAGGGGTGACTGAGGTATGCCAGGGCAGTGTGTTTGTGGGCATGGCACACAGGGATGTGTGCCATGTCGACTCTCTGTTTAGTTCTGCACCAAGACACTCAGCCTGCAAAGGCAGGGTGTGTGTGTCGGGGTACAGGGCCTCTAAGGGTGGCACAATAAGTGCTGCAGCCCTTAGGGGCCTTCTCTGGTCACAGTTCCCTGGGTACCTAGGGTACCATTTACCAGGGGCTTACCTGTGGCCAGAGATGCCAATTGGGTTTAGGCTTTAGTACAGTTTTTAGGGAAGGAACACAGGCCCTGGGTACCTGATTGGCAGGGACCCATGGCACACCAAGGAAAAGTGCATCAGTTATCAGGCAAAAAGTGGGGGGGTTACTGCAACAGAAACCCACTTTCCTACAGCCAGCAACCTCGAAACCCCGGAGGACCTGCCTGCCTTCAACCCAAAAGACTTTGTCTCCCGTGAACACTGTATTTGTTCATCTGCAACCTCTGGCTCCGGCCGGACACCGCGAATCTGCCCCACTCTGCACCCACCGTCCACGGCCCAAGCTCAAGTGGGCAAACACCACGAGGTCGTCACCCCGGCGATCCTGATCCGAGATCCGGCGACCCCTGACCTGCCTCCTGCTGACGCCTGCAGCCTTAATCCAGAAGGCCCCCCTAACCGCGACCAGGAGCTGGTAAGATGATCCGACCCGAAAAGGCACCACTGCACCCGACGCCCCATGGCCTTGTGTGCCCAAACCAACGGTGCCTAACCAACCCCTAACTTCCCAACTTACCTCTCTAAGTGGTGGTCGCACCCAGAAGACCTTCGTCCCCGAGCCTGCAGTGCCTTTGCAAACTGGAGGTTCCTTTTTGAAAACAGGGCGCCCGACGTGGAAACAGCACCCTGCACCCGACCGCCCTAGTGCCACTGAGGGTGCACATTTGGTGCTACTTTGTTTCCCCATTTGCCCTGAGCTAAAGTCCAGGAGCTTTGCTCCCACAACCTAGTGGCCTGCTTGCCAGCAGCCACCAACCGGAGACCCCCTATCCCCCATTGGATAACATTGGGCCTCAGCACCCGGCCGCCCTAGTGCCGCTGAGGGTGTAACTAGAGTGCATCCTTGACCCTGGGGGACCCCTAAGTCTATCCCCAGAACCTCCACTCCCACTACCAAATACTTACCTCAAAACTGATAACACTATTTTCCTCCATAGGATAACATTGACTGTTTTTCTGTGTGGAGTTTGAGAAACTAAAGAAATTCTTTAAAATTGCATAATCTAACAAAAACGATTTTACTTACCTGTTTTCAGGAAATGTCCCAGAGTAGTATCTAGGTATACTACTCTGTGTAAGCCTAGTAATCTCAAAAGTTACTTACCTGCTATTTTACTAAAAAGCCTATTCAAGTCTATGTACTGCATTTAACAGAGTATTGCATTTCTCTGCATCCATACTGTAAATCAAACCAAAGTGCATATACAATTATCATTCAAACTGTATTTCAATTGCATTACTACAGTAAAGTATTTATTGCTTACCTGTGCCAGGCTTACTTGGTTCTAGAAAATAAAATAACTAAAAGAATATTTTTATACAAAAACAATTGGTCTTAAGTTCAGTCTTTGAGTGTGTGAATTCATTTGCTGACTGAGTGTCTACAACAAATGCTTAACACTGTCCTCTGATACTGCCTTTCTGCTCGACCACACTACCACAGATGGAGAGTGAGGTGTTATCTAACTTTACCTCTGCCTACCGTTGGACTCTGTGCACACTATACCTCACTTTGGTATAGTATATACAGAGCCAGCTTCCTACAACGCAATGTTACAGCGTTTTTTTTTTTTTTGCCTTGCATCAAGCCATGCATCTGATTCTCCACTCTGAAACGTTTTGCATGTTCATTGAACATTTTTGGGATTCACAGCAATGTTCTTGTACTCCAGAAGCATTTTGGAAACTCCTGTGTGGTTTAGATTGCTTTTCTGGAGGTTAAACTAATGTACAGTACCATTCTTCGGACCACACCAATAGCTCTTTTTGTTAGGGAAGTTCACTTTAAGACCACAAGTGCCTCCTTTTTGCTTACATCGGAGGTAGGATCCTATCTGCTGTTGCGAAGGGACACTTCTCCGCAGCCTTTACACCCAACTTCAAGTGCTTGGTCATTTTTTTTTTCTTTTCTTCAAAGTATTTTTATTAAACAAACAAACCGTTCCAAACAGATACACATCATACATTGGGTCATCATATATTTATACTCGTCACATTGTGTGGGGAGTACTGGCGTGTCTAAACAATAAAGTGCAAGTATCTTAAGCAGTTCGACATAGTACACGTAGATTCGTTTTGTGCTCCCATGACCACATCCCTCTGGCCCCATTCCCTTCTAGGCTCTGTATTTCTCCCAGGGGCACCATATCTTTTCCCACTTCTTAGGGCAGCCTTTGCTCTCATACACCACCCTCTCTGCCAGGCGACACTTGTCCATGTCCGCTTTCCAGTCCGACAGCCTGGGAGGCCCACGTGCACTCCACAGCCGTGCAATGTTGCGTTTAGCGACCCCAGCAGCTAGCATTAGCCAGATTTTTGTATGTGGGGGCCATCTGTCCTCCCTGGTAATGCCCAATAGAAGCCAGCGTGCCTCCGGTTGTATGTGGATCCCCAACACCCCGGACATCACTCCCGCCACCTTTGTCCAATATCGTTGTATTGGACATTCCTAGAGAATGTGAACGAACGTGCCGGGTAATCCGCAACCCCTAGCACACTGGTCTGAGTCTGCCCGCCCAGTCTTATGCTGAAGAGTGCGAGGATAGTATGCTCTGTGCAGAATTCGTAACTGAATTAGTCGGAATCTGGCCCGTATAGCAATTTATCTGGGGCTCTGTATCGCCTCCTGCCAGTCGTCATCCTCCAACATACCTATGTCCAATTCCCAAGTCGCCCCGAGTGTCCCGAGGGAGTCAGGTTAATTATGCATTAGTTTCTTGTATGTGAGGGAGATTGCTTTGTCAGGAATTGGGTCTAGTAACAGCCGGTCTTCTAATGGGGCGTATTCAGGTATAGATTCCCCGTCCTTAATGTGACACCTTAGCGCATGTTTCAGTTGAATGTACCGATATTGCTCCGTGTCTACCAATTGAAACTCTTTTTGTAGTTCGCTAAAAGTGATCAGCCGATCCCACCTCCATATGTCCCCAAGGGTGTCTATACCTGTACGACTCCAGCTGCGGAATTCCCTGAGTCTTCCTACCTCGCTCAGCCCATCACTGTGCCACAATGGGGTCTGTTGAGTCAATCTGCCCTTCCATCCTAGCGCCTTGGTGGCAGCGTACCATGCTTGTACCACCACCTGAGTGTACGCTGGAAGCCGCCTTCCCCCCTCTCCTCTGGTATAACGCCGAGGGGTATCTCGCAGCTACCATAGCCTGGCGATCCACTCTATACATGGGTTCAGATTGTGGCGCGAAAACCCAGCCGTTGATATTTAAGTTGAGATGCTAGGTAGTAGTTTTTCACATCTGGTATAGCAAGTCCACCCTTGTATACCCCCGTTGAAGTTTGTAGCGTGCTATTCATGGGGCCCATCTGCCCCAGAGCAGGGTACCTTGCTCCTCTTCAATGGTGCGAAAAAAGGTGTCCGGAAGTTTATACAGCGTGTGTTGCACCACATAAAGTAGGCGTGGGAGGGCCATCATTTTAAACAACATGGCTCTACCCATAAGGGTAATGGGGAGTTGGCGCCAGTGGGCAATGTCCTCGCGGAGTCTCGTCCATTGCGCCTGAATGTTCATGCGCAAAAATTCCTCCGAAGAGTGAGAGATCCAGATTCCCAGTTATTTAAATTTGTCCTGCTGCGTCAGCGCCACACAGTCAGAAGTGAGTGGGGGGAAGCACTCCGGCGAGGTTAAAAATGAGGGATTTATCCCAGTTTATTTGGTAACCTGAGAAGGTACCAAACAGCCGGATAACATTTGTGAGCCTATGAAATGTCTGTCAGGGTCTGCTTGCATAGAGTAAAATATCGTCCGCGTACAATGATGTACGTTCTTCCCATACCCCCTCCCCCCCCCCCATGTCTATACCTCTCACTATAGGGTGTCCTCTGAGCCAGGCCGCCAACGCGAAGAGGATGGGGGATAGGGGGCAACCCTGGCGTGTACCTCTGTGGAGTGAGAAGGATCGAGCCCTCACCCCATTCACCCGAACCCGGGCGATAGGGTCACAGTAGAGGAGTCAGACCCAAGCCACAAACCTGGGACCGAATCCGACTCTAGTCGGCACCACCTGGAGGTAGGGCCATTCAATGCTGTCAAACGCCATGCGTGCGTCGACTGACATTAGCGCCGCAGGTTTGTCTGGATTAGCAGCCGCAGCCTGCATCACCCCATATAGGCGCCGAAGGTTTACTCTGGTGTTACACTGGGGCATAAACCCTTGTTTGATCCGGGTGGACCAATGAGATCATCGCCGGGAGCAGTCGGTTTGCCAACACCTTCGCTAATACCTTTGTTTCGAAGTTTGTATGGAGATGGGCCGGTAAGTGCCACAAAGCTCCTGTGGTTTATTCTTCTTAGGGATGACCACTTCTGTGGCGCTTCGCAGGTCAGTGGGTAAGCAGCCCTCCTGTTGCGCAGCAACAAACATATCCAGCATGGGTTTCGCCACTGCTGTTGCCACACATTTAAAAAGTTCGGCAGGCAGCCCATTAGGGCCAGCCGCCTTTCCCGATTGGAGGTCCTTAATGGCCCCTTCTACTTCCTCCGTCGTTAAATCCCGGTCTATGTCCTCCCTGTCCTCCACTGTCGCAGTCGGCAGGGATAGATCTGCCAGCAGTTCCACGGACTCGCTAAGCGACCTGGTGGATACTGATTGATAAACCTCCTCGTAGTACGTTGCAAACGCCTCCGCAATGTCCGCACCAGAGCAAAGAGACCCCCCTGTGCTTGTTGTAATTTCCGCTACCCAATCTCGATCCCGGTCTCGCCTCTCCAACCACGCAATTAACTTGTTCGCTTTCTCACCAACATCATATAATCGTCTTTGCGTGGCCAACGCATGTTGGTGCACCGCCTCCTCCCATAAATCTCAGTTCCTTCTGCTTAAGGCGAAACCGCAGCCCCTGAGCGCGTGGCGCCTCCCCTACCTGCTCCCGTTCCAGGGCCTCAATCTCACGCTCCAGTTCATCGCACTTGGAGAGGCTTTGTTTCCGTTTTATACCCACCTCTGCTTGAATGTAGCCCCTAATCACCACTTTATACGCTTCCCAAAGTGTGCAGTAAGAGTCGACAGACCCCGTGTTCTTGTCAAAGTATTGTTGAGTGCGCTTCCTGATTTTGTCCTGGAAGTCCCCATCTTTAAGGTGCCATGGTGCAATTCGAGGGGGGCTGGGGGGCGTGAAGTCTTTAATAGGACCATGAAGCAGGATCTCCACCGGGGAGTGATCAGATATACCTCTCTCCATGTGATGGGCTCCGCGATAATGTCCCGCTTGGGTGCATTGTGTAAAAATATAGTCTAATCGGGACTCGCTGCCATGTGCTGCGGTAACGTGTGTACTGCCTGCAGGAGGGATTATTCAGTCTCCACAAGTCTGACAAGCCCATCGCGGAAGCAAACGTCCGCAGTGGCCCTGCCACCTCAGTCCCGCTCTGTCGCTTAGTCCTATCCCATTCCTGGGACATCACGTCATTCATGTCCCCTCCCAATATTAACATCCCGGCTGGCATGTCCAACAGTGTCGTGCTTAATTCAGGGAAAGTATCTGTATGAAGTCTGGGGGGGATGTACGCGGAGCACAAATTTAGGTGGCGGCCTTCCCATGTCCCCGCGAGGGCCACAGACCTCCCCAGTGGGTCCCGCCAGACGCGGCCCGGGATGAACGGAACCGTATTTTTAACCAGGATCGCCACCCCCCTGGAGCCTGATGTGAAGCCCGCATGCGCCCGAAGGGTGTAGACACACCGATTTAGCGCCAGGTAATGGTGGCCACGTAGGTGCGTCTCCTGAAGTAGAACAAGGTCAGGGGCATGTCTAAGTAAATATTGAAGGACCGCAGTCTTCTTGATCTTATCCCCCAACCTGTTAACGTTCCACGACAAGATTTTCAACGTCATCGCAGGTTGGCTGGCCATGGTAACATTCGGTAACCTATATACTGCTCATTCGCACTCAGTGCCCACCCCAACCCACCCCGGGGAAAACCCCCGCTGCCTACCCGCAGTTGCGCATCTTCAGCTGGAACATGAAAACCATCAAGCATTTCGCATATCTTATAAAAACTGTAATAAGAAACCCTTTCAAACTCCCCCCCCCCCCCCTCCCTGCAGCACTGCACAGTAGGTTTATAACTACCCACCACTCTAATTTGCAAAGCGCCTGTCGCCCATAGTGTCTTATTTAAACTAAGGTGGGGCGCCTGATCCAACCTCCCTCACACCCGGCCTCCCTTCATGCTCGAGCCTGATAAACTTTCATTCAAGTCTCATCAGAATACTTGCGTAGAAGTCCTCGGATTCTCCCAACTGTTCATTAATGTCCTGCGCACCCCTGGTCCAGTTACTAGTGACAGCAGCTTTCTGGGTTGCGTCCGTAGTGGAGAGAACTCCAGCGATCCATTACCGCTCCCCCGATGGCTGCAGTTCGTTACTCACAGTTATCCCCTCCCAGAGCATTCTGCTCCATGCCAACGACAGGTTTACTCGCAGTTCCATTTTCTGGCCTGGGCCTGCCTGTTTGTCCACGCTGCTCCCGGTGTGGCAGATTTCCGGCCATGCGCCAACCATCTAACCAGTCCCATGTTTCCTCCGGGCTGCTGAAAAACCACACCTTACCATCCCTTTCGACCCTTAACTTGGCAGGGATCATCATTGCATACTTGAGTTCTTTTTCGCGCAATGTTCTTTTAACTTCAAGGAAACTACAACGTTGCTTTTGCACTTTCAATGTAAAGTCCGGGAAGAATGTTATCTTGCTGTTTTCAAGGTGGACCGGGGGTACACAGCGTGCCGTTTTCAATATAGCATCTCTGTCCCAAAAATTGAATATGCGCGCTACAATGGATCTGGGTGGCGCTCCAGATTTCGGCCTCCCACCCGGAACCCTGTGCGCTTGCTCGATTGAAAAGAACTGGGACAGGCCTTTGGGCTGCAAGTACTTTGTTATTAGGTCTTCGACAAACAAGTCTGCCGCCTGTCCCTTCGCTCGCTCGGGTTCTCGCATTGTTACGCCGGGCCCTCCCCTCATAGTTGTCCAGTTGAGTTTCCATCCTGCAGGCGCTGGCCTGAAGTTCTTTAACTTTTTTTTTAAGTATGGCAGAATCATTGGTCAATTTAAGTGACGTGGCCTCCACCTCCTTGATTCTAGCGTTCATATTGTGTATGTCCGCCCTGATCAGGGAGACCTCGGACGATACAGTGTCCATCCTGGCCTCCAAGGATGTCCGGACCGTAGTGATAGCTGGCATTATGTCGTTTAGGGTCAGGTCAGTTTGACCCTCTGCCTGTTGTGCTGTGTCTTGCGCGCCCTCTGGACCCTTTTCCTTTGCGTCCATTCCTTTCTGCGATGCATATTTATCAAGTTTCGTTTGCATGGCTGTGCGGCCGCCTTTCCCGCCCGCCATTTTGCCACCAACGTGGGCTTGAGCGCCCGGGTCTAACAGGCTACTCACCGCCTCCTGCTCCAGGGCAAATGCTCAGTCCGGCCTGTCTGGTTTCGCCAGCCAAACCCTGCGCCGTACCCAGCTCGTTCTTTTGTGCACCTCCCTCCAGTCCGGGGTAGTCCAGGGCCTCTTCCCAACCCGTGAGGGACACCGCGGGCGTATCCAGGAGCCCACGCCACCTCCCGGGCAGCGATCACCAGTTTTGCCCCGGACCACCTATGCTCGTATGGGCGTCACCGGTCCTCGCAGCTCCAGCACGGCACTTGGGTGCTGCGCTGTCGCCGGTTACATGCCCCGATCCCACGGGACTGAGCCAGCTAATCGTAGTGTTGCGGTGTATGCTTCCCACCGGGCGCCCCTTCTTACTTGGTTGGTCCACGGAGCATGGCTTCAAATCCAGCCGGTCGCTGTCTTGCCTTCTACTCGGGGGTGCCTCTCCAATGCCCGCCCTGTTCAGCTGCTCAGGATATTCCCTCGCTCGTCCCTTGGCCCCCACATTCCACTCAGCAGCCTCAGGGGCAACGCTGCCATACAGGCCGCCGGGCCCAAGCCAGCCACGAGGGTCGGCGGTAGGGAGTGGCCACTCCCCACTATTCACTAGCGTGCGGATTTCACCCGCGGAGCACTACACCCCGCCGGGGAGGCCGATGCCTCTACCAGTGTGACTTAGCGAGCCGACACCCGGTCCGGCCGTAGCGCACTCCGCTGCCCCTCTTCACCGGCCGACACCGCCGGTGCTCACCGTCGTTCTCGGCCCCCGCAGCCTCTGGACCCGGCACTCCTCCACAGCCTCTTCTATTCTCACCCGCAGTGAGGGAGATCGATGCTCCGTGCCCGCCTCCGCCACTTTTGCCGTCGTCGCGGGTGTTTCCTCCCCGCAGCAGCAGCCCTCGGTGCCGTCACGGCTCCATTGTTGCGTGGAAGTTTACCAGGCCTAGGGCATATCTTCGGATTGCAGCACCCAAATAACACCGCGCTTGCTTCTAGGACGTTCCCGGTACACACAGGCACCAGTAGCCTCGGTAGTGGCTCGTTACATATCGGATTTAAGTACGGATATTAGTCTTGCCGGGTGTGTTGTGCCGGAGCCGCGATAGTGTGCGGCCATCTTTCTCGACGGTTGGCCTCGCCCCCGTGCTTGGTCATTTATAATTCCTACAAAGCCCCACAATAAGCTTACTGATTCTCTGGCTTCTGCAGCCATCGTCAGAATTTATAAGGAAACTGTTAATCCTGGACTGTATCTGTAACAAGAGGGCTCTTAACATCCAGTCTTATCTAGCGCTAGGCCCTTGCCTGTGGATGCTGCAGCTGCTCATTCTTCAGCACAGACCATCTTCGCATAGTCTAAGGATATCTAAAGATTAGAGAAGCAGCTCTTCCTATCCAACACTAGAGAGTATGGTGGTTCAGGTGTTGTCCTCAAAGCAGAAGCAAAATATCTTCCCTTCTGCTCCTCCAGACATAGAATCTGAGAAACTTGATGCTTTGGGTGGCAAGGTTTTTGCCTCCAGCTGGAGCTTTCTGCACTTCCAGTGCCACCTGCCTTTTGGGCTGCTGATCTCTGCTTTATGAAAATTGGCAAAACTATCAGTAATCAACCAGCCAGAGCACATGAAGTCCTTGATCTGGTGGGCGTAGAGAGAATCAATGTTATCACAATTAGATCATTACAAACTCATGGGTCAGTCAGCTGAGCTCCCATGTCAATGTCCTACCCTTCCTATCCGCTTCGCTGGAGCACCCCACCCCCTGTCCTTCACAGTGTGCTTCCAGACCAATGCCCTGCTATTCAGGAGATCAAGGAGAGAGAGATCTTTGCCTTAATGGAAAACTGGGCCCCAGAGAAATGAATACATTTTCTAGAGCGCAGCTATCACCCGGGGGTATCTAGGTGCTAAGACAACGAGAGAGAAACAGCATACAGCAGAGCCAAAAAGATAGTTCTACTTGTTGAATAACCTAGTTTTCAAACTTTTCCGAAATTCAAAGAGATTTGATTTATTCTTAAGTTCTAAGAGGAGTGAGTTCCACAGCTTTGCTGGGCAGGGTACGAAGCTCTTTCCACCCCATGTAGCTTTTCTGATTTTAGAGCGATCAGGTTTCCACTAAAGGAAGAGCGAAGAGACCTTGTGGGGGTGTATCATTGAAAAAGTTGTTCTAGATACTCTGGACCAAGGCCATGTAGAGACTTGAAGGCTATGCAAAGAGCCTTAAATTGAATGTGTTTACCAATGATACGCCAGTGTAACTGACCCAGCGCTTGGGATACAGAGTTGTCTGGGACAACCCAGCAGCAAACGTATGGAGTTTATTCAGAAAGCGTTTTAGGTTGTTACTAAACAATCCGTTACAATAATCCAGTTTGGATGCGATAAGGGCACCGACTACAGTCTTGTCTAGTGTCAGTGGAATATAAGGCAGAACCTTTCTAAGAAGTTTCAGAATGTAGAAGCATGATGAAGCGATGTGGTTTATCTGGCCTTCAAAAGATAGTTTGGTGGCAAAAATCACCCCCAAATTTTTCACCTTAACACTTGGTGTGGGAAGAGTACCAAGCTCCTGAGGCCACCAATTGCTAGACCAAAAGGAAGGGTTATTTCCAAATAGCAGGACATCTGTTTTTGATGAATTTAAGGCAATTATCCCCCATCCAGTTGCCTATATCTCGAAGCAGTCATGAAATTTAACTGCAGTGGTATCTGGATTACCCGTTACCGACACAATGATCTGCGTATCGTCTGCATAGGAAACTAAGGCAAAGTCGTGGGATTTAATCAATGCCGTTAATGGGGTGACATATAGATTAAAAAGTGTGGGGCTCAAAGAAGACCCCTGTGGCACCCCACATGGCAGTGAGAAAGATGGTGACATTCTCCTAGGTTCACTGCTTGGATTCGATTTGTTAGAAAAGATGTCAAGAAATTCAAGCTGGTGGTTGAAAGCCCTCCGGTATTGTCTGAGGAAGAAGTGGCTGCAGCACTAAGTCTCTTGGCCCAGATGTGGATTTTTATGACTGATCAGGATTTGCACTGGCCCCTCCAGCCATCTGAGGGGTTGCCCGTTCAGCTCTCTGCAGGGTCAGGCTGCTGTGGTCATGAATGCCTGCCCAGTGGACTGGGCTCCTCCTCCTCTGAACCACATGGTTGCATAGGTCCTCTGGCCCGTGTGGGATATACTCCTACACATACATGTACCCAAGCTTCAGGCAGGCCATCTTACCCTGAAGGCCCTTTTCTCTTCCATGTCTGGAAGCAACGTCCAGGCTGTGTCGGACCATTATACTCCCATTCATTATATCAACAAATCGAGAGGAGTGAGATTGAATAACCTGTGTTAGGAAATGATTCATCTGTGGACATGAATGCGCAATAGGGAGTCTTCCAGCGTGGCTCATCTTGCAGACTCACTCATTGTGAGATTCAATGTCCTCAGCCATCTCTTGAGGCGCGGGAAGGGTCAAGAGTGACACCTACACCCAAGTGTGATGGAAGTGATCTTCTCCACAGTTGGATTTCCATTTGTATATCTTATGCTGTTGCCCTGAAGAGGAAGTGTCATCTGTTTTGTGCCATACTCTTTCCTCCGAGTGGTTCCCTAGGGATGTTTTCTGGCTAGATTGGTCTCTGGCCTGCTCTACGCTTTTCTGTCAATCCTGCTTCTCTCTGAAGTTCTGTGCAAAATGCAGTAGGTTTGCACTCAGCAGATTTGATTGCTACATACTGGGTGAGCAGGATCTGGTATGCTGATCTGTTGCCACTGAGCATTTAGCCTCCTCTTCCCCTTCTACTCGGAGATAATCTGCTTTTGCAGCAGGATGGTCAGGTCCACCTGATCCCCAGATGCTGTGACAGCACAAGTAGAGACAGATTGGTGCCAGCTCGAACCCATTTGCTTTCCTGATGAAAGCAAATGAGTTAGCAGTCATCACCTAATAAGCCTGCCACCAGATCAATCTACGCAGGCCGCTGCAACAAATCGTGCATGGTTGTGAGTCAGAAATCATCATACTTTTACATCTAGCCTGTCCAACATCTTGAGATGTGCATTGTCCCTTCTAAAGCATGGTCTTGTGGTGGCCTGCCACCTCTGGAGGAAATATGGGATTCTGCCTCCAACGGGGTGTCTTGTGCTGAAAAGGACACACTAAAGCAATTTTGTGGCTTCCAATGATGTAGGGGCAGGTGACCGAGCTGCACGATTTCCCTGGTATCCTGAGCATCGTCTCTGAGATCCATTGCTTTGGCCACGAAAGGGCCATCTCTGCGTTGATGGAGGGATCTGGCATTAACGAAACTGAAAACCCCTGACCATAGTCACAAAAGGGGCAAATTTACACCCTCAGCGGCACTAGGGCGGCCGGGTGCAGAGTGCTGAGGCGCAATGTTATCCAATGGGGGATAGGAGGCTTCCGGTTGGTGGCTGCTTACGAGCAGGCCACAAGGTTGTGGGAGCAAAGCTCCGGGACTTAAGCTCAGGGCAAATGGGGGTTCAAGCCAGCACAAAAAATACACCCTCAGCGGCACTGGATGCAGAGTGCTGTTTTGGCGTCGGGTGCCCTGTAGCTTTCAATGGGGAATCTCCGGTTTGCAAAAGCACTGCAGGCTCGGGGACGAAGGTCTTCTGGGTGCGACCACCACTTGGAGAGGTAAGTTGGGATCTTGGGGGTTGGTTAGGCACTGTCTGTTGGGCCACCCAAGGCCGTGGGGCGTCGGGTGCAGGGGTGCCTTTTAGGGTCGGATCTTCTTACCAGCTCCTGGTCGCGGTTGGGGAGACCTTCCGGTTTGAGGCTGCAGGTGTCGTCTGGAGGCTTGAGGCAGGTCAGGGGTCACAGGATCTCAGGTCAAGATCGCCGAGGAGACCTCCTCTTGGTGTTGGGCCACTCTAACTCGGGCAGTGGGCGTCGGGTGCAGACCTGCGGATCCTTGCGGAGCTCGAGTCTGTTGTTGAACAAATCCGGTGTTCACACGGGACAGAGTCTTTGGGATTGAAGGCAGGCAGGTCCTCCGGGTTTCTCGAGGTTGCTGGCTGCAGGACACACTGGGATTTTGCTGGAGCAGGTTTGAGGTGGGGACAGGCCAGTAGGACTGGGGCCAAGTCAGTGGGCGTCCTCCTTGTTCGCTTCGGCATTGCTGTTCGGTCCTTCTTCTTTTCTTCTTGCAGGTTCTTGGCTGAGGAAGCAAGGTTCAGGGGTGCCCCTAAATACTAGATTTAGGGGTGTTACAGGTAGGAAAAAGGCAGGGACCAATGGGTCCCTTCCCTGGGGTGGGTACACCCCCAATTATGCCACCCTCCAGCGGGAGGGGGGCATAAGCCTGTCCCTTGTTGGCTGGGTCCCTCCATCTGCAAGATGGCGGGGACTGAGAGTTGTGCTTCCTCTCCTCCCCTACCTGAGGGGTTGAGTTGGCAGAGGTGGGGGCACCTCTCTTCCTCACTTGTTTTTCCCGCCGGTTCTCCCACCCAAAGTGGGGGTCAGAACCAGTGTGGACCAGTTGCTGAAAGCAGCAAGTGGCCTGGGGAAGCTCACAAAGGCGGCAGGCCTTTGAAGCTTCCCCTTCGCGGACCCTGCCCATCCTGGGGGATTAGGCTTGGCACCTCGTCCCAGGATGTGCATTGTTTCAGGCCCCCGAGAGCAGCAGGCTTTCGACCCAGGGGTCCAGAAACATGTCTGGTGGTGGCAGCTGAAAGCAGCCACTCAGCCTGGACACTAGTGGTAGGTAGTTTTTCAGGGGGCATCTCTAAGATGCCCTCAGTGTGCATTTTTCATTAAATCCCACACTGACATCAGTGTGGGTTTAATGTGCAGAGAAGTTTGATACCAAACTTCTCAGTTTTCAGTGCAGCCAATATGGTGCTGTGGAGTTCGTAATGACAAACTCCCAGCACCATATACTCTTAATGGCAGCACTGTACTTACAATGTCTAAGAATGGACTTAGACACTGTAGGGGTTCAGGGCTCATGCACCTGTACCCTCACCACTGATATAGTGCACCCAGCTAGAGTGGTGACTGATCTATGCCAGAGCAGTGGGTTGTAGGCATGAGACACAGGGATGTGTGCCCTGTCGACTCTTCACTTTGTTGTGCACCAAGACACGCAGCCTGCAAAGGCAGTGTGTGAGTGTAATGGTACAGGGCCTATAACGGTGGCACAATAAGTGCTGCAGCCCTTGGAGGTCTTCCCTGGTTACAGTGCCTTGGGTACCTGTGGTACCATTTACCAGGGGCTGACCTGTCGCCAGAGATGCCAATTGGGTTTTGTTTTTAATGCAGGTTTAGGGAAAGAACATAGGCCCTGAGTACCTGATTGGCAGGAGCCCAGGGCACACTGTCAATGCACATCAGCAGTTCAGCAAAAAGTGGGAGCAACCATGCAGAAAGAGGGCACTTTCTCACATAATCTACTTGACATTCTACTAAAAAGCCAATACAAAGTATATGTACAGTATTTCAAAAGCATTGCATTACTATTAGCTCTACTGTAATCAAATCAAAGTGCATATACAATTGCAATTCAAACTGTTTACAAACTGCATTACTACTGTAAAGTACTTATTGCTTACCTGTGCCAGGCTTACTTGGTTCTAGAAAATAAAATAACTAAAAATATTTTTATACAAAACCAATTGGTCTGAAGTTCAGTCTTTGAGTGTGTGATATCATTTGCTGATTGAGTGTGTACAACACATGCTTAACGCTACCCTCTGATACAGCCTTACTACTCGACCACACTACCAGAAATAGAGAGTAAGGTGCTATCTACTTTTACCTCTGCCTACCTTTTGGGGTCCCAGTGGACTCTGTGCACACTATACCTCACTTTGGTATAGTATATACAGAGCCAGCTTACTACATAGGTCCCTTTTATAAGCCATACTGTTTTGGTGTATGAGAGCCGGAGACCTAGGCAAGCTGGCTAGCTGGAACACCAATGCGCTCAGGCTGACGAAAGGCCACTGCAAAGAAAAGGAGCGCAAATGGAGAACAAGTCACGACGCCCAATAAAGGGGAAATGGCATTTAGAACGGGGATGGTACAGCGCGGTCTTTTACCACGCATATTCCTTTACCACGCATATGCGTGGTAAAGGCAGTCGGCGCTCTAGATTCCGAGCGGATGAGCGGGGAGAACGGAAGGAGGAACAGGAAGGATTGGGATGTGGCTTGGTCAGTAGGGCTGGGGGCCGGGTTTTAGGGCTCAGGGCAGGGGGGTCGGATATTTTTTAGTGCTGGGGGCCAGTTTTTAGGGCTGGGGGTAGTTTTTAGGGATGGAGGCAGGGTCATTTGCAGGGCTGGGGTCCGAGTTTTAAGGCTCAGGGCGGGGGGCTGAGTGTAATCTTTACCATGCATGTGCCTTTAACAATCATGCCTTTACAACAAAATTCGTTGGAAAGGCATGCGTGGTAAATACGTGGTCATAGTAAAGACTGCGTTGTTAAGGCATGCGATATAATCGCATGCGTGGTTCCGTCATACAACCCAAATAAAGGCATCTTCAAATCAGCCCTTAGATGCTACCACCAGGAGATACAGAACTCCAGGCATACAGTTCTTGACCTCTGCACTAACAGCAGCAAGGAAATCTTTGCCTTCATCAAAGTTTTCACTGTGCCTCCTGCCGCCTCCAGCAACATCCCCTCACAAGACCTTTGCCACTGCTCAAGAACCCATCAGCTGAGCCAGCCATGCTTTCCAACTATAGATCAATCTACCTCTCATACCGTGCAAAGGTCTAAGAGAAATTAACTGACGCTTCACTGATCACCTTAGCAACCACCAGTTCCTCGATGCCACAGTGTGGATTCAGGCTCAACCACAGTACAGAAACCGCACTCCTCACCAAAATAGACAGCATCTGCATGATTCTTCACAGAGGAGACCTGGCAGCCTTCATTCTCCTGGCCCTGTCTGCAGCATTTGACACTGTCTTGCATCCCATTGTCATCATGTGCCTGCACAAGATTGGCATCCAAGGACCTGCTTCTGCTCCTTATTAACTGACCGAACGCAAGCTGTTAACCTAGAACCTCACTCCTCGGAAGCCCATAAACTCCTCGACAGAGTGCCTCAAGGTTCATTACTCAGCCCAACACTATTCAACACGTGCATGATCCCTTTGGCAAACATCTGGGCAAGAGATATCAACACTCTCACCTACCCCAACGACACACAACTCATACTTTCCCTCTTGAACAAGACCCCAACACAAGGCACCAATTCACTGCCTGCATGACCAAAGTCGCTAACTGGATGAAAGTGGACTGTCTCAAGCTCAACACCGACAAGACCAAAGTAGTGATCTTTTGCAAAAACACCTCGCCATGGGCCTCTAACTTGTGGCCGATTGAACTCTGACCTACACCCACCATCCACATCAGGAACCTCGGAATATTTATCCACAGCAAACTGCACATGATCGCATAACTCAATGCCGTCATTGCATCATGCTTCCGCACCCTAAGGATGCTGAGTAAGATCTTGCAACGACTCCTAAGCAGCACCAGAAAAACCTTCACTCTCGCCCTAGTCACCAGCAAGTTTGATTTTGGGAACACCCTCTACGCAAGGATCACCAAGCAAATCACTAGAAAACTACAAACCATTTAGAACTCTGCAGCCAGACTCATTCTCATCTTCACACGCAGAACTCTCATCACACCACACTTCATGGAGCTCCACTGGCTCCCCATACATAAACAAGCTAATTTCAAACTTCTCACAAACCCTTTTAAGGCACTGCACAACTTAGGCCCACCTACCTGAACAGTCTTAGCTCCTTCCACTCCACCCTGACAACCCTGCTCTGCAGCACTCCTACCCGCACACATCCTTCGCATGCACACAACCAGATTAGGAGGACGGACATTCTTACATCACTCTAAAAGCGCAGAAAACCTTCCACTCCACTTCAGAGCCTCCTTCTCTCTTGTATTCCGCAATAAGCTGAATACCTTGCTTTTCAATTAACCAACCTACCGTAGGTAGTGCTAGACACATGCTCACTGCCAGGATAGGCACTGGACAAACATGTGTGTTATAAAACTGACCAGAGGATGCTCCCATTTTATGCCTTTATGGGTTCATCAGATTTTGGGAGGGTTACACTCTAAATACGAATAATAAACTGTTAATAAGGATCATTTTCGTTTGCTTGCCACTCATAACAATAGGTAAATGTTTCAAGAGTCGTCAAAGCCACAACTTAGTAATAAATTAAAGCAAACTGGGCGTGGCCAAGCGGGCATCCAAGATGGCCGCACGGAATTAAAGTTCTGGGGAGATGTGCCAGCATTGGTGGTGATTCTGCTGCAATCCTGCTAATATGAGCTGCCTCTCCGCTGAATCTACTTGAGGGATATCTCTCCCTGCACTTGATGCTGCCCTCGGACCCAGTGATACCGCTCTGTCATTTGCATCCATGCCTTGCCGGCACCTACTGCGGCCTGACGCGGCCCTTGGAAGCCCCACGACGATAGGGGTCGCGGGCGAGCCTGAGGGCCGGGTTGCAGTGTGAGCTGCCTGGCACGGTGCTCTACTGACCGACACTTCTGCCGGCGGAGCCCTGCAACCTTGGATCCTGTGTCAGGACCCGTTTTGTGACCCCTCCCGATTTGCGCCTCTGCTGGGCATCCACGCCAGCGCCACTGCTGCCCCTGCCGGTGAGATCTTGCCTGGGACGGTTTGCGGGGTGTTCCCTCTCCCCGCAGGCGGCAATCTCTCTGTCCTTACCACTGCGGGCCCGATTCTATAATTTTTAACTGTGCTGCTTAAGGGCCCCTCCGCTGTAGATGTTTTGCGGCCCCCCGCCACCACTGCCTAGCATCTTTTGACGCGCCGCATAGGGGACGCTGCAATTAGCGCATGGTGTTCCTAGCGCTGTGGTAGCGGCTTCCTCATCAATGAGCACTCTCCTTGGAGGGGCCCGAGTTACAACACGGCCAGCTGGGACCTTGCGCTCATTCCTGTGTGCTGCACAACGACTGTACTTACCGGGATTGCAGACTTGTCGCCTAAGACCTCTCACCTCACCCACTGGGAAGCCCACCTCTACGCTCGGACACCCTGCTCGTGGGGATTCCAGGCTAATGATCCGAACAGTCTCTTCCTCCATCTGCATTGCAGAGGACTGGGCCCTCCACTTACCTCAGGCTCCTTTTAAACCATACTGAGGCTCGACCTGAGTACTCCGTCCTCTCGCTCTGCTCTATCTGGCATTCCTGCCTTTACGCCCACTCAACTTTCTACCATCCGGGCTGGACGACTTGCCTATCTGCGTCACTGCTCTTGTGTTGCCTGTTGCAGTGTATCGCCCAGTACCTACTCATCAAATCCTGGTTGCTCCGGCCCCTGCAGTCATGGGCTGGTGACCCCAAGCAAAAGAGACTGACGTTCGATCCGGTGAAGGCCCCCAGGCAGCAGCATTCCTTGTCTAATACTGAGGATTCCCCCGCTCAGACCCTTCTACATGCCCCCTGATGGCATGGCTGCCATCCTGACGGAACTGCACTCTAGGTTTCAATTTATGGATACCTGCTTGGACTCACTCAACAGTCGCCTGGATCACATGGGGGATCGCCTTGACCATTATACCATACCATTATACCATACGCCTGGATGGAGCGGAATGCTGAATCTCGGACGTGGAGGACGCGGCCTCTGTCATTGCGAAACGCCTGGAAAAGATGGAACGCTTACTCAAAACCACTGTGGGGAAAAAAGGAAGACCTTGAGGTAAGGTCCTTGCGAAATAATCTGCACATCATGGGGGTCACCGGATTGACTAACATGGGCCTCCCAGATATCTTCATTGAAAATTTGTTGGTCGAGCTCTTCGGCCGCCTGTCCTTCACTGACACCTTTGTGGTAGAGCGGCCCATCGTTTGTTGGGCCCTCGCCCTCCCACTGGTGCTACTCCTCGCCCGATTATAGCCTTACTCCTCAACTACCGGGACATGGCAATCCGTCCTGCCCGAGGAAAAGGCCCCTTGGCCTATCAGGGATCCACCTTGTCTTTATTTCCAGACTTCATGCTCGCTGTACAGGAGGCCAGGTGTAAATTGACGGACGTCAAACACACTGTTTGCAAACAAGGCCAAAAGTACAGTATGCTGTACCCAGCGCGACCTCAAGTTAAACTTAATGGCTGGCAGCATATTTTCAATAACCCTGCAGAGGTAGCCCAATTTTGCAAACACCACTCTGGAAGCAACCATTCGTCATGGCATACCACTCTGGAACGTCAGCCCGCCACTGAGGATCACGCCGCCTCACTGGGCCCGCCTGATTGAGCAACTAGTGGCGGTGATCTTAGACTCTTAACATACGAAATTGGTGGCTCTTGACCTCTCTCATGATGTGGCGCCCGTGGGTGCCAGGTACGCTATTCATCCTTAACGCTGTCAAGCATACAATTTTGCGGAACACTGTTATTGATCTTTCTTGTCTTATTTACTGTTCCTTTAAAGTGTGCATACTCCCTGAGGCATTGTCACTCTTCTATAGGTGTATACCTAATGTTTGTTGCTGTTTTTTTCCTTTTGTATGCTGAGTATGCGCCAGTCTATAGTGGTACTGGTGGGGGTGGGGGGTTGGGGTTTGTTGTATTGCTTAAGTTCGTATTATGTTACTGCACATATAGCCATATTGCATCCTTGAATTGCACAGGTCTGACATCTTCCTATTGTTTTAAATAGCGGTCTGACATTTCCCTATCTTTTCAAATAATGCCCACATAACCTACCATCCTAGAGACGCCTTAGAGTTGACCCTGCTTACCCTATCATGGAATATCCATGGTTTGAATAATCCAAGAAAAGGGAACTAAGTTATATCCTACCTTAACTTCCACAATATCAAACTGGCTTTCCCATAGGAGACCCACCTATCACCCCATGAGGGATGCAGGTTTGCGTCCACTTGGTGCACAGATAGTTTTTTTTCATACTATAGTACTTACTCCCGAGGGGCCTGCATCTTCAACAATCTTTACCGTTCATTTATCATCATCATGTTGCTGACCCGGATAGCAGGTATCTATTAGTGGAAGGATCCATGGCTGGTAAGACGGTGCTTCTCCTAAATGTTTATGCGACTTCTTTCTCACGCTCTCCTGCCTGCTGGATCGCTTTCAGTCCAATTTCATTCTGCTAGGAGATGACTTCAATTTAACTCACCATCCCCAAGTTGATTCCACTTCTCCGCCCACTGTCACTAAACCCCGATCTCACCATGCTCTACAAGATATCCTTGATGCACATCAACTCTGTGACTCATGGCTTGCCCTGCACTCTCACTACCTGGGCTGTGCCTTCTACTCCACTCCACATAATACCGAGTCTCGTATAGACAATTGGTTTCTGTCACGCAATGCCCTCCTTTGGCTGATGGAGGGCACTCATTTACTGCATACACTTTCAGATCATGCCTGGGTCTGTATTGCGTTTGTAATCCCCTCCTCTGTCTCCCCAACACTTCGGTGGCGTTTCCATGAGAATGCGCTTCATGATACTGTGTTCAAGTCGGAGATTCTGGATGCAATCATTAAATATTTTTAATTGAACGCCGGCTCGGTCTCCAAGCAGACGATGCTCTGTGGGCCATGCAAGGTCTATATCAGTGGTATTTGCATATCTAAGCATGCCGGAGTCCTCTGGTGCATTCGTGGTGATCTGACTAAGTTCGAGCAAGAACTCCTTGTCATTGATTCAGATGCTTCTGACTCCACTCAAGGCCCATTGTTGCACAGGCGCTCGGTGCTACTGCTAGAGTTTCGGGAACTTGCTGATCGTGAACTAGCCTTTTTAGGTAAATATGCGCAGGCCTGTCGATATGGCAAGCACGAGAGACCCGGGCGTACTCTAGCGCGTCTACTTTGCCCCAACTATCTGAGTACTTATCACTAGTGTCATAATCGAAACTGGCATTACTGCCACAGACAGCGCCACCATAACCAGACTTTCTGTTCCTATTATCAGCACCTATAGCCCCCGCGCCTCATAGGAGACATTGGCAAGAAGCACTTTTAGCTATCCGAAATAGCCATGGTGTGGCTGACGGATGGACAACGTCGGCTCCTGGCTTCCCCCATTACGAGTGACGAGAACACACAGGCCGTAGATGAATCGGGTGGATCTAAGGCCCCCCTGCCTCGATGGTCTTACTGGAAATTTTTATATAGCCTTCAATTGCTGGTCCCCCGGCCCTTAGAGGTATATGCTGAGGCACTTGAAGATGGCTTTCTCCTGCCCACGATGCATGAGGCGGTCATCACGCTCCTACTTAAAACTGGGAAACCAGCCTAGCTATGCACATTGTATAGACCCCTTTCTCTACTAAATTATGATAACAAAATCTTGACTAAAGTTGTGGCGAACCATCTGGCCTTACTTCTAGAGCAAATTATTTCTCCAATACAGATGGGCTTCTTGCCCCACCGCTCTACCACCATCAACCTCCGTACCATATTTGCAGTCCTGAACCACATTTCTCCCACCCTACCAGCTGCTTTGGCCCTACTGGATGCTGTAAAAGCATTAGACTCCCTGGAATGGCCCTTCCTATCAGCGAGTCTCACTAAAGTGGGTTTGCCTCAGAACTTCATCGCCCTCATCCTGCTTCTGTACGCCTCTCCTGTGGCGCGGCTGAGGATCAATGACCAGTTCACTGAAGCTTTTTCGATCGAGGGGCACTCGCCAGGGATGCCCCCTCTCTCTCTCCTGCTCTTTATTATAGCCTTGATCCGCCACTTGCAGGAGCGCCACATGCACAGAGGTCTTCAGTTCTCCAATGGTTCCCTCTTGACCTCTGTCTACGCAGACAATGTTCTCCTGTTTGTGCGAGACCCCTCCACATATCTTTCTCCCATTAAGGAAATAATACGATTTGGGGTTTTATCAGGTCTCTCCATTAACTGGAGCAAGTCTGAGATCTTTCCACTAACCGCCATTACGGCACACTGTATGTTGGAATACCCTCTCTGCTGGTGCACAGATACCCCCCCATATACCTTGGGATCCTACTGCATAGGCAAAAGGAGGAAGTGATACGTCTCAATTATGGTCCGGTGATTGCCAAACTTACTGCCCAAATTAACCGTTGGATCCGGCTCCCGCTCTCCATCGCCAGACTGATAGCCGTCATTAAGATGGTTGTCCTTCTGCAATTTTTTATACCTCTTTATGAATATCCCAATTGCTTTGACCAACTCCTTCTTTGCTACATTGCGCAGCCTCTTGACTTACCTGATCTGGGCTGGCCAACGACCCAGAATTAAATGGGAGACATTGACCCTTACATATGTTCTGGGTGGCTTTGGCGTTCCGGTCTTTCAATTATATTATTTAGTTGCCCAGTGCCACTTCTCTTTTTATTGATATCCCTGTGACAGCCGACTTCCCTACCTCAAACCTGAACATTACCAGGCAGCGTGGACACCGCCGTGGTCAGTTCTGCCTCACGGATTCCTTAGAGAGCTTGCTGATATCCATAGTCTCTCCACGACCTGTTTGGCATGGTCCAAGCTTCGCAGACTTCTAGGCGCTGACCTTCTATACTCCCCACATATTCGCCTCCGCCGCAGCTCTTGGCCCCCTCTAACACAAGCGGTGTTGGCACAACATACACTCTCGGCTCATCAGCTTCATACCATAGGGGATCTCTTTACGAATGGTAAAGTTGACCTACAGAACACTTTTGGCCCTTCAGGTCCTTCTTCCTCCATTGATAAATGTGTATGTCTCCGCCTCCGTAGTACCTTGCTTGCTAAGCTCCCCACTTACCTGGAAGAACCCACTAAATTCTCTCCTCTTTCCTTGGTGATATCATCTACCGACAGCTCAAAGATAGTGTCCTGTCTTCATCACTCCTGCCTTGCGCTCAAACCAGCTCGGGGACTTGCATCCCTTCTGGCATTGGAGCGAGACATTGATTACCCTATCCCAGACAGCACATGGCTCTATTGCTGTGAACAAACGAAGCGAGTTTCCCACAACAGTAGGCATAAACTTCTACAATACAAATACTTACACAGAGCATACACTACCCCCAAGGTCCTAGCATGTTATTGATCCCACATGTTCTCATCACTGCCTCCAATGCACGGCTGATCAGGTCGATTTTGTACATCTCACCTGGAACTGCACTACCATCCAGACCTACTAGATCGCCATATTCGCTCCAATCTCCACTATGGTAGAACAAACTATAGATTCTGACCCTCTCATGGCACTTTTGGGGTATATTAAGCCCTTGCGCCTTGGACTTCTTCGCTTCACCGCTGTGGCCCTGCTTTTAGCTAAGCGACGCATAGCCCTACAGTGGGGTAGCAATGCACCACTTACTACTGATGATTGGCTTAAATCTATGCAGTATTGTGATATGACCAGCTAACCTTATGCCTCTTTACAACCTCCAGACCTAGAGACTTTTGAGCACCTCTCCGGGCATATCTTTTGACATTTGACCTGAATTTATCAAACAATGCCAATGATAATTGAACTGACTTTTCCCTTGTCTGCCTGTGTCTCACTGATCACTGCGGATATATTTGTTACTATCAATACTATATATGTCAATATATGCTGTACTGTTCGCCTTTGAATGTAATGTACATTATTCATTTTATACACTATTGCAGCAGTTTCTTTTTTTTGTAGAAATGAATAAAAACATTTTAAAAAAATTACAAAGCAAACTGCTTCCTTTTATAATAAAGTGTTTGTTCCAGCTCCTTTTTACATGTTTAGTATATTATGTTTTTAATAGATGCTGTAAAAGAGGTGATGCAGAAGAAACTTCTTCAAGCTTGGCTTCGTCTGACAGAGGGAGATGTTTTGGAACTGCTTCACAGATTGGATGTAGAAAATTGCCCTGAAGTTGCAGTCTCTGCTCTAAATGCAATGTTCGCAGTATCACCTCTTCAGGAGCTGGTGCAAAACTGCAAAAACATTGATGATAGGTAATATTAAGTTTTACCACATATAATAGAAATAACTGAAAGAACATGCTTAAATTTGCAATAAAGCAGCACCCTTTGTTTTGAAAAATGTGAAGCAGTCTTTACATTTTAGTATGCATGTACTCTTTAAAGTTCTATATATGATGCCATCATTGGACACTTCAGAAACCACACTAATTTGACTAATCTGTGAATGATGGCAGTCCAAGTGTTCTTTTCACTAGCTCCCCTGAACACACCTGTTCCAACATAGTGTACTTCCCTAGTGCGGTCGTGAACGAATATGCAAGTGCGTAGGAAATATCAACGTACACCAAACTCTCACTTTTAAAATCCAAAGAATCTGAGGGATATGTCCTTGTTCAAGAAGCCTCGGGAACTGCCTGCGCATTGGCTATTAATAGCCTCTTTAAAGTCATGCTTGACAGTGCTTAGAATACTCTAGAACGGCTGAAAGAGGATTCCTTAAGTAATTAGTATTCTGAAAATTGGGCTGGGTCAACACCCGACTCCTTGATATTTTTCAGCCAAGACTGTGCATCCTTAATATCGGTGCTGGAGAAAAATTGTATCGGGTAAGAAACTTTTGTGATACTACACAAACTGGAATAACGTCATTTCACTAACTGTGCCAGGTTGAATCCTTTATAGAGGGTCCTATTTCAGCCTTAACTGTGCTCTGCACCTTTCAAGCAGTCAAGTTGTTTTTAGAGGAAAAATTTAAAATTGAATTTGAGGATGCAAGAAGAAATGTTCTTTGAGGGAGAAATAGAAACTAAAAAGGTGCAAATGAGAGTCCGTTATACTGAACTCTGTTCCCATTTGGTAAAGCATTTACACTAATATTCTCTGTTCCTAGAAAACTGATTCCTACAGAGAAGCTAACACCAGAAAACGTACTTTACTGGAAATCCCTTTGTGAATTTCTAAAATCAAAGGGTGATGAAGGTGAATCTTCGTTGGAACACATTTTACCGGAGCCAGCAGTGTATGCGGAGTATCTGCTAAGGTGCGTACAGTACTGTTTTAAAGTTAAACTTTTTAAACTCGTTCCCATCCTTTTATCCACAGAGTATCTATCTGACACATAACATGGAGATCTCATGCACTTAGAATTCAGGAGTTCCTAATATTAACTTAATTGGCTGCGCACGGTCATGGCTGTACTTATTTCCCAGTGATTCTTTGTGTTTAAGACTCTATGGCTTTCAGTCTTGGGCAATATTTGTAACCTGTTAGTGCATATTAGATGTTTGTGTTAAGAAAAACATATATTATATTACACAGTGGCAGGGGCTACTGTGTAGTTAGGTCAAAGTTTCCATAGGAAAAGTATCTTTTGTTTCGGTAATAACTTTGGCGTTATTCGACACATCTTTACCAAACTTTTTTTTTTTTTTTTTAAAACATTCATCCACCTCAGCTCCTTTGTGGAAAGTTTCAGGGTGATCGTCAAGCAGGAGCAAAGAAAAGGAGGGGAGGCTGGATTCCCAGTATGCTGATTTCTCATGTTAATAGCCATAGGAAATTCTGGGAATCTATATAGAAAAAACAAGTGAAAGGAATTGCACCAAATCTGACAAAGTTACAACTTTACTCTGAAAGCGTGCTTTTCATTATTTGGTTAAAATCCCTTCAGCAGTTTTTCAGGAATTTGGGCTTAAAGAGGTGCTGGTGATGGCCGTGAAGGGGATTAAAAATTGTAGTGTGTTCTAAGGCGATTGTATTGTGTGAAAAATGCTGACCACTGCTGGGATTTGATGAACAAAGTTTGAAATAAAACAGGGACTTATTTCGGGAGGAACCAACAATCTGGGGACCATATTTGTGGACCCTATTTAACGCCATCTCGAATGGCATGGATCCCCCCGATACTTGGCGTGGGGCAGAAATTGTCTCAATTTACAAAAAAGGTTGCCCCCTTCTTCCCACCAACTATAGGCCGATCAGTTTGATGGATGTATCCCAAAAACTCTTTGCGCGGGTTCTTCTTGATCGCCTCCAGGTATGGATGGAAGAAGAGGAGATACTGAGCCCTTACCAAGCCGGCTTCAGGAAAAACACCTCAACCATTGACCAGATATTCAGACTCCAACTTCTTTTCTGGAAAACGGTGGCAATAGAGGGTGGCCGCCTCTATTTAATATTCGTAGACCTGAAGTCGGCTTTTGATTGTGTACCCAGAGAGAAACTCTGGGTTGTACTCCGAGACTTGGGGATTCCACCTTATCTCCTTAATATTCTAGTGAGGCTCCATGCAGAAAACTTCACGCAAGTGAGATTTGGGAAACACGGCGAACTTACTCCCCGCTTTCCTGTTAACAAAGGGGTACGCCAGGGTTGCGTGCTAGCGCCTACCCTATTCTGCCTATTTGTTAATGGTCTTATTGAGCAACTTAGAAAAGTTAAGGATAATGATGCCCCTAGGCTAGCATCGGGCAAGGTCCCAGCGCTGATGTTCGCTGACGACACCCTCCTACTTTCAAAGACACCAATGGGAATCCAGCGCATTCTAGAATGCTTTGACACCTTTTGTAAGACTCGGGGTCTGGAGATAAACACATCTAAGACCAAGTATATGGTGTTTAATCCTGTTAATACATCTCACCCAAATCCACATTTGAATGGCTTCCCCCTTGACAGAGTGACTGTGTTCGATTATCTAGGCGTCACTCTGACCGAGCATCTAGATTGGGGACCGCAGATGGCTAAGGCCAGCCTTAAGCTAGCACAGACAGTGGGAGGGCTTATGAAACAATACAGATCCTCACCTTTCAAACCAGTGGGGCCAATAGTTGAAATTTACAAAACTCAAGCGCGGGGTGCTACACTGTATGGGGCAGAACTGTGGGGGCATCGCCCTAGCACTAGTTTGAACAAAGTGGAGAATAACTTCATGAGGCAGCTATTAGGTCTTCCCCTCAGCACACCTCTTACTCCTTTGCGTTTGGACTTGGGTATTAGGCCCATCAATGAAGAGTTGGCCCTTAGACCTCTGACTTTTTGGCGCCGCCTCTGGGTGACCCCAGAATTGGCCACTTACCGATCTGAGCTTGAGTATCCCTGGTACCACTAAAATACCCTGGTTTAACTATAATAGGGATCTCTGTACACAGCTGGGGAAAGTGGTCCTTTGGCAATCACCTGAGGAGTCATGTCCCCTAATCCCACGGTTGGAATTGGTAAGAGCCTATAGATCTTACAGGCTCTCTGTTGTCCAGGAAAATCCACTTTGTGGCCGATTAACAGCAGAGTTTTTATTGATAAAAGATGAATACAAACTGGAACTTTTCCTGGACAACATCCAACCAACCTTGGCTAGCAAATTGTACATGCAGCTTAGATTAGGGACTTTGCCTCCATGTCAACACAAGCAAATGGTCCAAAACTCATACTGGTGAATGCCCCGCCTGCAATTATAAGGAAGAAACTGAGCTACACGTCCTTTTCTTTTGTCCTGCATATGCGTTATTTCGCCGGCGTTGGCTCATCCAACTCTGTAAGAATTTGGGCTTTGTGCAATGTGCTGAGGCATATAGAGTTCTAAAATACGAGTCCCACGTACCAATTGTTTTCGCCGTTTCCCGTTTTCTTAATTCTATGTGGCGCGTGCGGAGGACTTTTTTAACTTAGCGACGCTTTAGTAATCTATTAGTCCATCTTTTCCACTCATTTTATTGGTTTTAAGTATTTATCACAAATATTTGCTCTGTAACGAAGATTGAAGATTGTTCTTTTCATAAGATGACTGCAAAGCATTGTAGAATCGCATAAGGACTTGGCCCTTAGATAACCTAATGTTTCATTATACCACGGGTATTGGGGTCCTCTGGAAGCAAGCTGGCTACATTGTAATGCGGAAACATTTCCTCGGTTGTGCACTAAATATGAAGAAATTGTATATATTTTATTTTATTGTGTTTTTTGATATGTGCTTTTATGGTCTTTGTGACCGAAATAAAGTTGATTGGAATGGAAAACAGTTTTGTCTTATTATCCCCTAGAAGTTTTAGAGGTTATGGAATGCGCTCTAGAAGCTAAAATGAGAGCCCATTTTCTCTAAGTTCACATTAATTTCCTCAGCCATGTGAGAAAAAGCTCTGATATTCTAAGTAAAATATGTACTTTCAACAACCAGTAGCAGCCTGTCAGGGGATTTCCCTTGTGTTCGGTTCTGCTGCAGCTTCCCAGAGTGCTCTAATGAACAACTAGAGCTCTAACATTCTGTATTTATGACAAAAAGTGTGGCACACTTAAAGCCATCTATTTTTTTTTTCCCCCAAGTTTTCAAAACCTTTATTAGAAGCAACAAGTATGGATCACAGCATGATGCCTACAACCCTGGGAGGGCCGGCAGCGTAAAGTAATGTATCTTAAAGCATTGTAGACGGGGAAGGGTTACACAGCAAGCCACCTACAACCACTTCGGGCCGGCCGCGTCAGGTAGGGTGACTTAGGGTAGTTGCAGCATAAAAATCGTAAGCATTTTGTCTCAAAAACAAACAAACAGAAGATTAACGGTACCACTTGTATACATTTTCAGGAGAAAGATGCCAGTGTATGTTACCAGATTCTGAGCGGTGAGGTGCAGAGCGACGTCACCTGGGGACCTGTCGCCCCTACCGGGCTATGACTCTTGGCCCAGGTGGGGACCTCAATGCTTCAGTTTAACTCCCTGGGGTGTGATCATGTTGCAGTGGAGCATGGGGTAACATCTGGATCCATTGCGGCGGTGTGTTCCAATAAATACATTTGGAGGGGGGCCCATATGTCACGTGGGCGAGAGGAGGGGGGTAGAAGTTCCACGTAAATGTGTAATTGCTCTTGGCAGTAGATGAGATCTTGTAGCCAATCTTTGAATTTAGGTGCCCTCCCTCTTCCCCATCTGCAAGCGATCCGTCTTTTGGCGAGGAGGAGTGCCAGGGAGGTGTACCTCCGTATCTTGACGGCCAGTGTCTCAGTGTATCCTCAGAGTGCGGTTAGGGGGTCGTCAGGGATATGTAGTCCTGTCATGTGGTCCAGCGCTACCAGCACCTCCGCCCAGAATCCACAAATGGGCGGGCAGTCCCAGGCAACGGGTCTAAAATCTGCTCCTGCGCTCCCGCAGCGATCACATCGATCACTGTCTCGGAGATGCAGGCGGTGTAAGCGCGCAGGTGTCTAGTAAAGATGATGGACGTATTTATAATGTATGACACGCAATCTACTGCTAGCAGAGATGCCTCCAGTTTGCCTGCAGCAGAAGGACCACTGGTCATCGGTGAGGGGGGAGCCTAGTTCCTCCTCCCATCTGCTCCTGGCTAAGGTGGGTGTGTATGTCCTGTCTCTCTGTACAGTGCGATATAGCAGTGACACTACGTGTGTGGGGGCAGTTTGTTGTAGAATGGCGTGTAGGGGAGACATGGTGGGGAGCTCCTGTGGGAAGCAGGGAGTGAGGGCCCTCACATCCTGACGCAGTCTAACATAATAGAAACGCTCCAATGGGGTGGGAGATGTGGAGCCAAAAAATTATTCGCTGGTGCGGAACTTTCCCCCAATGTAAAGTTGTCCCCAGGTCTGAACGGCTAGTTTGCGGAGGAGTCGGCGGCATCCCCCCTCTTGCGTGACCGGGAGGTCATGCCTACCAGGGATAGGAAGGAGGGGGGAGTACATCAGTGTGCATTGTAGCATTTTATCTAGATCGTGCCAGGCACTGGTAGTGCATTGTACAGTGGTGGAGGCGGAGCGCCGAGGGACCGCAGGGGTGCCCAAATAGGCAGTGCACGGGGTCGGAGTCATTTACCCGTCTTCTATCGCAAGATGAGGCATGTAGGGGGGAGGGTTTATCCAATATGACGCGAAGTGAGCTTGAGCGCATATGAAGTATAATTCCAGGTCCGGTACTTCAAAGCCACCGGCCTCTAAGGGTCGCGTGAGTGTGTCTCAGCATAGTCGTGCTGTTTTCCGTCCCAGGTGAGGCGTATGAGTTGAGTTTTGACCGATTTTAAAAAAAAGTGGCGGCTGGGGGCATAGGGGATATTAGTAAACAGATAAAGCAGCTTGGGGAGGACCACCATTTTGATAAGGGCGGTTTTGCAGCGTGAATCTTTCTGGATTCACTATGCTGTGCATTATTCCGCGGTCTAGTGGTTGGGTCCGGAATCGTAGTCTTTTTCTCTTTTTTTTTTTCGTGGCCCAGGTGGGCGTCGACGCCCCACATTTGGTGTCCTCCCGTGACGTCTGCGCGCTTCCTCCGGAAGCTCCCACCCTTGGGCGCCATCTTCAGATTTTTTTTTCCGCCATTGGGTCTGGATCGTCACGAGGAGTTCCAGAGTTTTTGGGAAAATAGAAGAGAGAAGAAAGCAGAAAACACAGAGAAATTGGAGTTTCTTCATCACACGACAAAGAACACAGAACCGGTACGACGAAGACGGTGAGAAGGAGGAAGAACTTCGACGTCCGACGGAGAATGCGCACACAGGGGGCTCCCTGAGCACAGGAATGGACAAGACACCATTCAAATTTTGCCGTAACTGCCACCACAAGTTCGCGCAGAAGGACCAGCACCCAGTCTGCAACCTCTGCCTGCCAATCGACCACGAAAGCAAGGATTGCACCGCCTGCTCTGCATTAGCCCCCAAGACCCTCAGAGTGAGGGACAGACAGAGGAGAGCAAACTACGCCATGCAGGGGCAAGGACAACCTCCGTCGCTTCGGGATCTGGGCCTGTCCAGCGGAGAAGAGGACAACATCGCCGAGGGACCAGAGGACTACACGGTCGCAGAGACCGATAAGTCGACAAAGGAGGTAAGAGAGATGTCGACCCCTAAAACCCCGACAGACTCTCGAAAAGCAGAGCCAAAGTCCTCGAAAGGAGCACTGGCGTCGAAGCAATCGACGACCACAGCTGCGTCCACGGACAAACAGCCTAGCGGATCCTTCGATAAGGACTCCCAGCCGGCGAAAGCTCTAGATAAACCTAGGTCGTCGAAGCACGGTCCCGAAAGGCCGCACTCGACGCCGAAGGGAAAAGAGCAGAAGGCAACTTCGACGTCAACATCCACGACCTCGAAGAGAAATGCCGAAACTCTCGACGCCGAACAAGCGGCCGAGATGGAGAGGAAGAAAAGAAGGCTCGAGGCCGAAATTAACAGTATCCTCCAGAGGAAGAAGGACTTCGACGAACGGATGCGTAGATACACCATCCCTTTGAAGCCCTCGACGGTTGTCGAAGCAGAAGTCCAGGAGGAGTTCGACCCCGCCGAAAGCTCCCGAACCGGTGGAGCAGCAGGACGAAGAGGGCCTGTATTATTACACAGAGGGCGAGGACGACCAGCAGACAAACTTTGGCTCGACACCCTCGAAGGCACAGGACCTGGAATAGCAGGACATCGACGCCGAAAACCCGGAAGAGGCCGTAGAGTCATATCCGTCGAGGCCTTCGCCGCCAGACGACATTGGCATCTACAATATGGTCGTCAGGAACGCTGCAGCAACTTATAGGGTGGAAATGGAGGAAGAGAAACCAAAGGCTTGTTTCCTCTTAGAGACACTACTCCCAACTCAAACTAGGAGCCAATTCCTTCCTATGCTCCCAAGTGTGCTGGACCAGGGCAGGGAAGCTTTCAAGGAGCCATCAACCTGCAGATCTGTCACCCCGAGGACAGAGAAAAAATACAAACATTCCTCGAAGGATCCAGCATATATCCAGGGATCCGTACCAGCTGACTATTATAACAGCAACAGCCAGGAAAAGGGCCAACGTTCCCACGAACTCAGGGCCACCTCCAGACAAGGAGAGTAAGAGAATAGACCTCACAGGGAGGAAAATAGAGAGGAATGCGGCAATTCACTGGTGCATTGCAAACTCCAATGCCCTAATAAACAGACATGCTTACCAACATTGGGAGGAGGTAGGGCAGCTGCTCAAACATCTCCCAGACGAACACCAGCAGAGGGCAACGCACCTGGTGGAGGAAGGCAAGAACATGGCCAACACCTGCCTAAAGTCGGCCTTGGACGCAGCAGACACATCAAGCAGGCTTATGATGATCGGAGTGACGGAAAGAAGGCATGCCTGGCTGAGGATCTCGGGGTTCAAGCCCGAAGTCCAGAACAATATCCTGAACATACCCTTCAACGGGGAAAAGCTGTTTGGCACACCAGTGGACGACAAGCTGACACAGCTGAAAAAGGATAATGAAACTGCAAGGTCCATGGGAGCACTGCAGTTCAGAGGAATGAGAAGGGGCACCCCCTCAAGGAGACCAAATGGCAGAGGAGGAAGCCAGCCGGGAACATCGCACCAGGCTTTCCAGCAAACCTATCAGGGAACCAACCAGGCGCAACAAGGTCAGCAACAGCAAGGCTGGCAGTACCAACAGAGGGGCCAGTCCTTTCGGGGGCGACCGAACGGACGAGGGCAGACGAGGAGAGGGGGACAGCAACCCGCCTCCAAGTGACTCCACGGTACCAAACGTGCCCACACAGACAACATCTCTAGTGGCGCGGCACAACAAAGGACTCAGAGAACAATCAGAAATCAACGATCATGTAACACCAGTAGGAGGCAGACTAAAACACTTCTTCCAGGAGTGGAAGAAGATAACAACGGACAAATTGATACTCAACATCATACAGTTCGGCTACTGTATAGAACTGGTAAAAAAGCCACCAAGCAGGAGGCCAACCAACAAAACGCGCTCAGCAAAGGAGCTATCACTTTGGCAGGAAGCACAAGAACTCCTCCACAAGGAGGCTATAGAAACAGTACCATACAAGGAAAGAAACAGGGGAGTGTACTCCAACTACTTCCTCGTACCAAAAGTAGACGAAACGTTAAGGCCCATACTGGACCTACGGTTCCTAAACAAATACATAAAAACTCAAAAGTTCAAGATGACGTCCCTACAGGAGGTTATACCTCAAATAAGGGACGGGGATTTTATGTCCACCATAGACCTAAAGGATGCCTACCTACACATTCCCATGAACCAGAAACACAAACATCTACTGAGATTTGCCATCAGCAGGGCGCACTACCAGTTCACAGCCCTAGCCTTTGGTCTAAAATCCGCACCAAGGGTCTTCACAAAATGCCTAGCTGCGGTAGCGGCACACTTACGGAGGCAGGGAATACATGTATACCCCTACCTCGACGACTGGTTGGTAAAGGCGAACTCATACAACCAATGCAAACTACATGCTCAGCGGGTCACGCACACGCTGACAGAACTAGGGTTCTCGATACACTGGGGGAAGTCCTTGATAGAACCAGAACAGGTGAAGATCTTCCTGGGTGCACAGATCGACACCATTCAGGGCAGGGTGTTCCCCAGCGAAAAGAGAACCTTCGCACTGCTGAAGGAGACACGTCAATACCAGAAGGGGCAACGTCTGACAGTGAGGACAGTGAAAAAGCTCATGGGGATGATGGCGTCCTGCATACACCTAGTCCCCAATATTCGACTCCACATGAGACCATTCCAGGAATGGCTTCAACAACAATGGTCACAGGCAACATGGAGTTGGGAAGATCTAGTGGTTGTAACGCACGCAGTGCAGGAAGAGATAGCATGGTGGAACAAGGACAACATAACAAGGGGAAAACGATTTAAACCACCAACTCCAACAGTGACCATCACAACAGACGCATCCCAAATGAGGTGGGGAGCGCACATGAACCTGCTCAAAGTAAGGGGGTTATGGACACAAACGGATGCCGTCAAACACATCGACTACCTAGAACTAAAGAGCGTGTTCCTTGCACTAAAAGCGTTCCAGAAACAGCTGTACGGGCAAAGGGTGTTAGTACAAACAGACAGCACCGTTTAGCTAACTACGTCCCTAGTAGGATGCTTCGGTCAGCTGAGGCCTGCCTACTGGTCTGCCCCCGTTTCAACCTGTCTTCTGTTGGAGGAAGAGCCTTCTCAGCATCAATTCCTCGGCTTTGGAATAGTCTCCCGATAAACCTACTCAAGGAACTGAACCTCCTCCCCTTTAGGAAGAAGCTGAAGACAGTACTTTTCTTAGAAGCTTGGGGCATCATTTAACATCTGCTACTCCCCCACCAACATGGATAGGTGTCCCCTCTGGTAGCGCTTAGAGACCTGCTGGTGATAACGCGCTCGATAAATGTAAATTACAATTACAGCACCACAACGATGTTCTACATCAACAAGCAGGGAGGAACACAATCAGTGGCGCTGTCAAGGCTAGCGCAGGAGATATGGAAATGGGCAATCCCATTACAAATAGACCTCCTGGCGATACATCTACCAGGGAAGGACAATGTGGAGGCAGACACTCAGCAGACAGACCTCCGTCTCACACGAGTGGGAGCTCAACCTGCAGGAAACGCAAAGGCTATTCAAGAAGTGGGGGACCCCACAAATAGACCTGTTTGCAACACACCAGAATGCAAAATGCCAATACTTCGCATCCAGACAGCCAGGTCAGCAATCCAAGGGAAATGCCCTATGGATGAGCTGGTCGAAGACATTTGCCTACGCTTTTCCCCCGATACCGCTGATGCACCAGGTGCTCAGCAAGCGCAGAACAAGCAACATGACGCTAATTCTGGTAGCACCACAGTGGGCCAGGCAGTCCTGGTTCTAACAAATTGTTGAAATGGCACAGGGGCCACCACACAAGTTCCCAAAAAGAAGAGATCTCCTCTCGATGCAAAACGGAAGGGTGCTCCACCCGGAACCAGAGACCCTCAGCCTAGCAGCTTGGCTCCTGAGGACTTAGAGTACGCTCACCTCAAGCTCCCGGAAAGCACGCTGGCGGTGCTGCGAGAGGCAAGGAGACCCACTACACGGAAATGTTATGCGGCAAAATGGAAAAGATTCACTCAATGGTGCATCAGGGAAAAGCTCCATAAGAGAATCACCAGGGAATCAACAGTGCTAAGTTTTGCAGCGTGAATCTTTCTGGATTCACTATGCTGTTCATTATTCCGCCATCTCGTGGTTGGGTCCGGATTCGTAGTCTTTTCTTTGTTTTTTTTTTTTTTTTTTTTTTTTTTGGCCCAGGTGGGTGGCGACGCCCCACCATTTGGTGTCTCCGGTGACGTCGTCGCGCTTCCGGCGGAAGCTCCCACCCTTGGTAGCCATCTTCAGATTCTTTTTTCCGCCGTGGGGTCTGGATCGTTGCCGAGAAGTTCCAGAAATTTTGGACGAATAATCTCAAAGTCGAAATATCACCACAGAGGATGGATTCCTGAGACACCGGACGACGACACAAGTACCGGAGACAACAACAAGGACGACGAGGTAGAAGGTCCACGACCGAAATCTCGACGCCTACAGAGAATGCGCTCACAGGGGGCTCCCTGAGCGCGGTTATGGACAAGACTCCGTTTTAGTTTTGCAAAATCTGCCACCACAAGTACGCCCAAAAAGACCAGCACCCAGTCTGCAACCTCTGCTTGCCGCTCGACCACATCAGCGAAGACTGCAACGCGTGCTCGGCGTTCACCCCGAAGACCCTCCGGGTGAGAGAGAGACAGAGAAGGGCGAACTACAACATGCAGGGCCAGGGACCAGCACCATCGCTCCGAGACCTGGGCCTCTCGAGCGGAGAGGAAGACAACATCGCAGAGGGACCGGAGGACTGCGCTGTCGTCGAGGTCCATAAGAAAACGTCGAAGGAGGTAAGGGAGTCATCGACCCCAAAGCACCAAAGCGACGCTCGAAAGAGTGAAGCCAGAACACCGAGCGACACTCTTAGAAGTGTAGCAAAGTCCTCAAAGGGAGCGTAGCCGCCGAAACCCTCGACGAAAGCAACAGCATCCAAGGACAAACAGCCGAGCGGATCCTTTGACAAGGACTCACAATCGGCGAAAGCCTCCGAAAAAACAAAGGCGTCGAAGGTCACCTCCGAAAAGGAAACCTCGGCACCGAGAAAGGAAGGCCCGGCGTCTGTTTCGACGGCCGCGACCGCAAAGAGAAGCGCTGCACCACTCGACGCCGAAAAGGCCCACGAGATGGCGAAAAAGAAGAGGAGGCTCGAGGCAGAGATGGCGAGCATCCTGCAACGGAAAAAAGACTTCGACGAGAAGATGAAACAATACGCTATTCCATCGAAGCCAGTCCACGAGGCACTCGAGGAGTTCGAAGCCGAATACATCGAGCCCCGAGAACACCCGAACCACTCGAAGACCAGGACGAAGAAGACTACTACTTCGAAGGCGAAGAAGAGATGCAGTCTTACCGGGACTCGGCGTCCTCGGAGGTACAAGACATAGACTGGCAAGACCTCGACGCAGAGTCACCAGAAGAAGCGGTAGACTCTTATCCCTCGAGGCCTTCGCCGCCAGACGACATCGGAGTCTACAATGAGGTCGTCCAGAAGGCTGCAAAGACATATGGGGTCGAAATGCAGGAGGAAAAAACAAAGGCAGGTTTCCTCTTCGAAACTCTGCTCCCTCAACAGACAAGGAGCCAATTCCTACCCATGTTGCCTGGCGTCCTCGACCAGGGAAGGGAGGCCTTCAGGGAACCGGCAGTCTGCAAGGCGGTTACACCTAGAAGCGAGAAGAAATATAAACATTCCACAAAAGACCCGGCGTACATCCAAGGGTCAGTACCAGCAGACTCCATTATCGCTGCAACGGCCAGAAAAAGGGCCGGTGTGCCCACCAACACAGGCCCACCTCCAGACAAGGAGAGCAAGCGAATAGACCTCACAGGACGAAAAGTGGAGAGGAACGCAGCCATACACTTGCGCATCGCCAACTCCAACGCCCTCATCAGCAGGCATGCATACCAGCATTGGGCAGAAATGAGCCAGCTCATTAAACACCTGCCAGAAGAACACCAACAAAGGGCTAATTACCTAGCGGAGGAAGGCAAGGCCATCTCTAACACTTGCCTAAAGTCAGCCTTGGACGCAGCAGAGAACTCCAGCAGGCAAATGATGATAGGGGTAACTGAGAGGAGACACGCATGGCTCAGGATCTCCGGCTTCAAGCCAGAAGTACAGAGCAACATCATCAACACACCTTTCGACGGTGAGAAACTGTTTGGAGCAACAGTCTACAACAAGTTAACTCAACTGAAGACGGACAACGAAACTGCAAGGTCCATGGGAGCGCTGCAGTTCAGGGGAATGAGAAGAGGAAACCCCTCAAGGCGACCCAGTGGTAGAGGGGGCAATGCACCCACCACTTCACACCAATCCCCCCAGCAAGGATACCAGGGGAACAACCAGGGCCAAAACCTGCAGGGACAACAGCAGCAGAATTGGCAGTACCAACCCAGAGGACGGTCCTTTCGAGGGCGCGGGTACGGACGGGGACAGGCCCGAAGAGGGGGCCAGCAGCCCACCTCAAAGTGACTCCAGACACAAACCAGACCCTCCCCAGTTAACACCAAGGGAGAGGAGAAGTCCACAGAAGGACAAAATAAGGAACACACACAGACAACAAATAACCACCGAGCATACAACACCAGTGGGAGGAAGAATAGGAAAATTCCTCACACAATGGAGGGAAATTACCACGGACAAGTGGATACTAAACATCATACAGCACGGGTACTGCATAGACCTCCAAAAACACCCGCCGGGGAAAAACCAAGACACCGGGCAATCCCCGCAAGGGAACTCGCCCTCCTCCGTCTAGAAGCAGAGGAGCTGCTACAAAAAGAGCAATAGAACCAGTTCCAATAAACGAAAGGAACAAGGGAGTATACTCAACGTACTTCCTTGTGCCAAAGGTAGACGAAACACTAAGACCAATACTGGACCTCAGATTCCTGAACAAGTTCGTAAAAACTCAAAAATTCAAAATGACTTCACTTCAGGAAGTAATACCGCAAATCCAAAAAGGGATTACATGGCGACCATAGACTTGAAAGATGCATACCTGCACATACCCGTCAACCACAAACACAAACGTCTACTAAGATTCGTGATAGGCCACGATCACTACCAGTTCACAGTGCTAGCCTTCGGACTAAAGTCCGCACCAAGGGTGTTCACAAAATGCCTAGCAGCAGCTGCAGCGCACCTTAGGAGAAAGGGCATACATGTATACCCCTACCTCGACGACTGGCTTGTGAAAGCAGGATCATACAGACACTGCAAGGATCACATCAAACAAGTCATACAAACACTGTCCACACTAGGTTTCTCAATACATTGGGAGAAATCGTCAACAGAACCTCAGCAGATCAAAATATTCTTAGGGGCACAAATAGACAGCACACAGTCCAAGGTGTTCCCCAGCGACAAGAGAACTATAGCGCTCCTGAGGGAAACATGTCATTACCGCAAGGGGCAAGTTCTGACAGCGAGGACGGTGAGCAGACTAATGGGGATGATGGCATCATGCATCCACCTAGTTCCACATATCAGGCTGCACATGAGACCGTTCCAAGAATGGATACAGCAGCAGTGGTCACTAGCGACTGGGAGTTGGGAAGATCTAGTGGTTGTCACACACGCAGTGCAGAAAGAAATAGCGTGGTGGAAGGAAGAGAACATATTACAGGGGAAGCCATTCACACAGCCAACTCCAACAGTGACCATCACAACAGACGCCTCACAGCAGGGCTGGGGCGCGCACATGGACAGACTCCGCGTCAGGGGGCTGTGGTCACAACAAGATGCAGTGAAACACATCAACTTCCTAGAACTAAAAACTGTGTTCCTAGCCTTAAAAGCCTTTCAGAAGCAGCTTTACGGACAGCGAGTGCTGATACAAACAGACAACACAACAACCATGTTCTACATCAACAAACAAGGTGGAACACAGTCAGCACCGCTATCAAGCCTGGCACAAGAGATCTGGAGATGGGCCATCCCTCTAAGGATAGACCTGCTGGCAATACACCTTCCAGGAATAGACAATGTAGAAGCAGACCGACTCAGCAGGCAGACGTCTGCATCCCACGAATGGGAACTCAACCAACAGGAGGTGCAGCGGATGTTCCAAAAGTGGGGAACACCACGGATAGACCTGTTTGCAACACTCCAGAATGCAAAATGCCAACATTACGCATCCAGACAACCGGACCAAAGGTCCCTAGGGAATGCGCTATGGATAAGTTGGTCGAACGAATTTGCAAACGCTTTTCCCCGATACCACTGTTACACAAGGTACTCAACAAATGCAGGAGCAGCAGCATGACACTCATACTGGTGGCACCTCAGTGGGCCAGACAATCATGGTTCTCACAAATAATGGAAATGGCGCAGGAACCAGCACACAGGTTCAGCAGAAGGAAAGACCTCCTCACAATGCAAGACGGAAAAGTGCTCCACCCAGAACCAGACAGCCTCAGCCTAGCAGCATGGCTCCTGAGGACCTAGAATTCGCACACCTCAAGCTACCTCCAAGCACCATGGCAGTACTCAGAGAAGCAAGGAGACCCACTACAAGAAAATGCTACATTGCAAAGTGGAAGAGGTTCTCGCAATGGTGCATTACAGAGGGACTGCAACGAAAGGTCACAAGAGAATCAACGGTACTACAATACTTAACGCACCTACTACACAGCGGGCTGAGCTACTAGTCACTAAGGGTTCACTTAGCAGCCATAGTGGCCTACACCAGGGGAGAAGCGGGGAAAAGCTTCTTCACCTCCCAGGTGGTCAAAAGATTCCTGGAAGGGGCTAAAAGAATAGCCCCCCCTAAAAGGATGCCAGCCCCAAGCTGGAACCTCAACACTGTACTAACACAGTTGATGAAATCACCATTTGAACCCATACACAAGACCACACTGCACATGCTCACACTAAAAACGGCATTCTTAGTGGCTATCACGTCACTGCGAAGGGTCAGTGAACTGCAGGCTCTTACACTACAAGAGCCCTACTTGCAAATACACAAGGACAGAATTGTCTTGAGAACGGACCCACACTTCCTGCCAAAGGTGGTGTCGCGGTTCCATATCAATCAGACAATACAGATACCAAGTTTCTTCCAGAAACCATCAACGCCCACAGAAAGGGCGCTGCACACGCTGGACGCCAGAAGGGCAGTGATGCACTACATAGAAAGGACGAAGGAATGCAGGAAAACAAAACAGCTCTTCGTCTCCTTCGCAAGCAGTTTCTTGGGACGGCCAGTAACTAAAAATACCATTGCACGATGGATTGCACAGGCAATACAACTCTGCCACAAGCAGGCAGGACAGGAATTAGAGGGAGCCGCCCAGGCTCACTCAACAAGGAAGAAAGGGGCAACGGTTGCGTTCCTAGCAAACACACCTATACAAGACATTTGCCAAGCGGCAACATGGTCTTCCGTGCACACGTTCACCAAACACTACTGTGTGGATATCCAAATGAACAAAGAGGCACAAGTAGGACAGAAAGTCTTACAGCACATTTTCAGCAACCAATGCTCATCTTCCACCCAGCCACCGCAATAACAAAACCACTACTAAGTCTATGCACAGCATAGTGAATCCAGAAAGATTCACGCTGCAAAACGAATAGTTTCTTACCTGTCGGTGTAGTTTTGCAGCTTGAAGACTTTCTGGATTCACTAGCGATCCCACCCGCCTCCGCCAGGAAGATAACATAGGAGGTTAAGGGTACAACTAGACTACATACAGAGTTTAGAGGGATCAAAAGGGAAAATTGGAGGATAAAAAGTGAAAGACATAGACGATAACAACTGTAAGAGGAAAAGAAAAAAGAATCCGAAGATGGCTACCAAGGGTGGGAGCTTCCGCCGGAAGCGCGACGACGTCACCGAAGACACCAAATGGTGGGGCGTCGCCGCCCACCTGGGCCAAGAAAAAAAACCAAAAAAAAAAAAACACAAAAACAAAGAAAAGACTACGAATCCGGACCCAACCACGAGATGGCGGAATAATGCACAGCATAGTGAATCCAGAAAGTCTTCAAGTTGCAAAACTACACCGACAGGTAAGAAACTATTCGATACTTAACACACTTGCTAAAGAGTAACCTAAGCTACACCTCGCTAAGAGTACACCTGGCAGCAATAGTTGACTATACAAGAGGAGAAACAGGGAAAAGTTTCTTTACATCTCAGGTGGTAAAAAGATTCCTAGAGGGGGCCAAAAGAATCGCCCCACCAAAAAGGATGCCACCGCCGGCATGGAACCTCAATGTAGTTCTAACGCAACTTATGAAGGCACCTTTCGAACCCATTCACAAGGCCTCTCTACATATGCTCACAATAAAGACGGCTTTTCTGGTAGCAATCACCTCGCTACGCAGAGTGAGCGAATTGCAAGCGCTCACACTACAGGAACCCTACATTCAAATTCACAATGACAGGGTGGTAATGAGGACAGACCCACACTTCATGCCAAAGGTGGTGTCGAAGTTCCATATAAGCCAAACAATACAGATACCAAGTTTCTTCCAAAAACCATCCACAAGCGCAGAGAGGGCACTGCAAACTCTGGACGCTAGAAGAGCAGTAATGCATTACATCGAAAGGACTAAGGATTGTAGGAAAACAAAGCAATTCTTTGTGTCTTTCGCAAGCAGTTTCCTGGGAAGACCAGTAACTAAAAACACCATTGCACGATGGATCGCACAGACAATCCAATTCTGCCACAAACAGGCAGGCCAAGAACTACAAGGAGCAGCACAAGCTCTCTACCAGGAAAAAGGGAGCAACAATAGCCTTCCTGGCAAACACACCCATCCAAGACATTTGCCTGGCGGCAACATGGGCTTCAGTGCACATGTTCACTAAGCACTACTGCGTGGATATACAGATGAACAAAGAAGCACAAGTAGGTCAAAAAGTGCTTCAACATATATTCAACAACCAACGCTCATCTTCCACCCAGCTGCCACAAACATAGCAAACCGCTACAAAGTCTATGCACAGCATAGTGAATCCAGAAAGATTCACGCTGCAAAACGAATAGTTTCTTACCTGTCGGTGTAGTTTTGCAGCTTGAAGACTTTCTGGATTCACTAGCGAACCCACCCACCTCCGCCAGAAAGATGAGACAGGAGGAAAGGGGGACTAAGAAATGGAAAAGACCTTAAAAAGGTAAAAGGATAAACAAGGAAAAGCACAAGACGAGAAAAAAAGAATCCGAAGATGGCGCCCAAGGACACGTCACGGGAGGACACCAAATGGTGGGGCGTCGCCGCCCACCTGGGCCACGAAAAAAAAGACTACGATTCCGGACCCAACCACTAGACCGCGGAATAATGCACAGCATAGTGAATCCAGAAAGTCTTCAAGCTGCAAAACTACACCGACAGGTAAGAAACTATTCGTTCTCCCAGCCAGGGAGAGGGGCAGTGCGATCCATCTGGTAATTTTCTCCGTTATTAGATCAAGTGCACGGCCATAATTGGACCTCATTAGTTCCTCCCGATCGCGGGAGATGACAATACCAAGGTAGGTAAGTGTATCGGCACACGACGTAAGGGGGTAGTCGGGCACAAAGCGAGGCGTGGCGTCAGTGAGGGGATATATCTGGGATTTCACCCAATTTATATTGACTCCAGAGAGGTGACCAAATAGTATGAATAGCCTTAGAATGGGGTTAAGACTTTCGCCTGGGTTCCGTAAGTATAGGGTGAGGTCATCCGCGTAAAGGGAAATTAGTATTTGTCTCTCTGGATATATGAGGGCATGTTCCCGGAAGTGTTGACGGACTTTAGCAGCGAGGGGTTCAATAGTCAGGGCGAGAGAGGGCATCCCTGTCGGGTGCCTCTGGCTATCGTGAAGGGGGAGGAGCGAGCGCCATTGATCATCACAGTGGCTCGCAGGCCCGTGTATAGCAAATTTTATCCAAGTCAGGAAAGGAGTGGGGAATCCCATGCGGTGAAGTACAAAGGCAAGATAGTCCCATTCTAGGGAATCAAATGCCTTGGTGGCGTCCAGGAATATGGCCGCTGCATTCGTGTCAGGGTCAATGTCGTGGAGGATCGCAAATGGGGTACGTAAGTTGTGAGACGTGCCTCGGCTGGGTACGAACCCCGACTGGTCAGGGAGTACCAATACGGGCATAAGGGGACTGATTCGATTCGCGATTAGCTTGGCTAGGATCTTGGCATCGACATTAATTAGGGACAGGGGCCTATACGAATCACATTGCGATGGTGTTTTACCTGGTTTAGGTAGAGAGATAATTAGTGCTTCGCGCATTGTTTGGGGTAGTATACCCGTCTCGCGGGCTTCTTTTAATACATGCCGCAGCACAGGGATAAGAAGATGTCGGTACGTTTTATAAAATTCGGCCGGGAGGCCGTCGGGCCCTGGGGCCTCACCAGATTGCAGCTGCATTATGGCAGATATCTCCTAGTCTTCGCGGTGCGAAGTAGGAATTCTCGTTAATTGTCTCCCAGCCAAGCGATGGCAGTGTCCTCAAAGAAAGGGGTAAAGTCTACTGGCTGCGTTCTGTGCGTTTTGTATAAAGTTTTATAGAAGCGTTTGAAAACGTTTACTACATCTGGGGTATTTCTATGTAGTTGACCATCGTCGTCTTCAATTTCTAGAACGGTATTGGAGAATCTAGAGGGGCGGATGACGGAGGCTAACGCCTTGCCCGGCCTTTCCCCCTCTCCGTAGCGGCGCGCTTGGTGGTATTTTCCCCTGAAGTTACTTTCCCGCTCGGCCGTCCCCTGGTAATCTGTAAGGAGATCTCTTAGGTGTGCCTTTAGTTCCAAGGTGGGCGTGTCTTGTATTAGCAATTCTGTATGTTTAAGCTCAAGCTCTAGTTTTCGTAACGTGGCGCGGATATCCTTCAGAACACCTCCGCTCTTAGCAATGCAGATTCCACGTATGGTGACCTTAAAGGCCTCCCACACCGTGGAGTATTGTGGGACAGAGCCCTCATTTCGGGGGAAGAAATCAGTTCTCTCTTGTTCCAGTTCTTCTTTAAAAACGGGGTCTAAGAGGGCCTCTGGGGCGAGGCGCCAGGAGAAATAGGGTGATGCCTCATGAGGCGGCGAGAGGGTGAGGAGGACAGGCGAGTGATCAGAGTATGTGCGCGAAAGGTGAGAGGCGTGTGTTAGCCAGGGTGCCAACCCTTTGGTAAGTATCCACCCATCTATACGCGACCAGGAGGAATGAGCTGTGGAGAAGCAGGAACCCTCTCGAGTTTGTGGGTGGAGGGTACGCCAAGCGTCAATCAGATCATGATCTCCCACAATGCGGTTGAAAGTGTAGTGTGCGTTAGAGTAGTGAGGAGGCTGTGGGTGCGATCTGTCTATTGTCGGGTCTAAGGTGACGTTAAAGTCTCTCCCCCCATACCAAGTGCGTGGATCCAATGTCAAGTATTTTGCCCCAAAGTATCCGAAAGAATTCCGGATCATCAGTGTTAGGCCCATAGCAAGAGACCAGGGTTATGGATTGGGCGGCTAGTCTCCCCCAAAGGATACTGTACTGGGATTGTGGGTCACCGTAGGAGCCGATGGGAGTGTAGGGAAGTGTACGTTTCACTAGGATAACCGTGCCCCTGGCGTAAGAGGAATAGGATGAGAAGCATCTGCAGGTCGCCCAACGGGATGCAAATGTGGCATTTGTAGTGGGAGCGAGATGTGTTTCTTGAAGCATGGCGCAGTGGACATTGTGGCGGTCCAGGTAAGACAGGATGTGTCTGCGCTTGCGGGGATCGTCCAGGCCGCGCACATTCCATGTCATAAAATTATATTTGCGGGGGCTAGGTCGGGTCTCCATGGTTGTTGTGCATATTGGTAGTGGCGTAGAGTGTGTGTAATAGAATCCGAATAGGTGGTACGGGCGTGTACGGGTGGATTAATACAGTTCCAAGTGGTAAAAAAACATTCCCAGTGTCCTCCCCCCCCCCCCCCCTCCCACATCAGCAGCCCAAACCTGCTGTGGTGTGTCCCGCCCCCCTCCCCATAGTCCCTTTGTATCCCGCTCCCAACAGGGGAGATTGAGTCCAACACATTAACCATGTCAAACTAAGTTTGTTTAGGGTTCACCTGAGTGGGTGGTAGAGAGAGGGCGGGCCAGTACCTCCTTGCGTTAGCAAGGGTGCTCCGGGGGTATTAGTGGTAATCTTGTCCAGTCCATGGCGGATGTCTCCGCATGCGCGGGAGGGGGGGTTTTGCGTCGTAGTTCAGTGTGGGTTGTGCGAGCCCGCAGTCAACACAGAGAAATCAATGGGAGGGTTTTGCCGTCTCCGACCCTGCCCCTCCGGGGTATATATGAGCGCCGTGGATCTGGGCCGAGGCGTCATTCCACATCCGACGTGTCTCCATCATCATGGTTGCGTCTGGATGGGGAGGGTCGGTCTTTCGACAGTCCTGGCAGAGTTTTCAAGAAGTCATAGACGTGTTGCGGGTTCGTAAAGAAGTGCTGCTTTCCCTGATGGTTGATCTTGAGGCGCGCAGGGAAGAGCATGGCATACTCAATGTTCAGTTGTTGGAGTTTCTTTTTTACTGGGGGGGAATTTTCGGCGGTTTTCTTGGACAGCCAATGTGAAGTCAGGGTATAGGGAGACTTCTGTACCGTCAAATATTACCTTTTTACGTTCTCTGGCGAGACGAAGGGCGACATCCCGGTCTCTGGAATTGAGGATCCTCGCGCTAGCGCGCTACTCGACATCTGAGGTGCCCCCAGTATCGGAAGAGCGTACAGAGGGGGAGGCACGGCCCGCGCTCGGCCCGGGCAGAGTTTTTATAAAGTCCTGAACGTGTTGGGGGATTCGTGAAGATGTGTTGCTTCCGCTGATGCGTGACCTTGAGGCACACTGGAAAGAGCATGGCATAGGCGATATTCAGTTGCTGGAGTTTCTTCTTCATCGGGAGATATTTTCTGCGCGCTTCCTGAACGTCCATGGTGAAGTCCGGATATAATGACACCTCCACCTCGTCAAAGTGCACCTTGCCGTGTTCCCGTGCGAGCCGTAGTGCAGCATCACAATCCCTGTAATTGAGGACCCTCGCGATGATAGGGCGAGCGGGGGGTACGGGGCGGGGGGCAAGGGATCTGTGCGCGCGCTCAATGATGAAAACCGGTGAGAAGGCCTCTCTACCAAAGGCCGCGATGAGCATACGTTCCACATAGTCCTCCATTTTTCCCGTGGCGGTAGATTCTGGTACACCTAGTATGCGCAGGTCGTTTCGCCTTGAGCGGGATTCTAAATCTTCGTTCTTCGCGGCGATGACCCTCAGGATTTTGTCCATGTCGAGAGTTTTGTCAACGGCCGTGGTAGAGGTGTCCTCCAGGTCAGATATGCGGCGCTCAGTTTCATTGAGCCGTTCTTCGTGACGGTCGCTCTTGTGTGTGAGAGTGTCCATGCGCGCATTCATCGCATCCATTTTGGACTCTATGGACGTCAGGCTGGATTGCATGACCAGAAGGAGTTCTTTCAGGTCCTCGATAGAAGTGGATGAGTCAGGAGCAATGGCTCCGGGTTGGTCTCCCTCCGCCTGCATTCGTGCTGATTTACGGGCTTTAAAGGTAAGTTTAGGCTGTTTGCCATCCGTTTTGCCCATGGTGGCCTGGCGGCAACATGGGCTTCAGTGCACACGTTCACTAAGCACTACTGCGTGGATATACAGATGAACAAAGAAGCACAAGTAGGTCAAAAAGTGCTTCAACATATATTCAACAACCAACGCTCATCTTCCACCCAGCTGCCACAAACATAGCAAACCGCTACAAAGTCTATGCACAGCATAGTGAATCCAGAAAGATTCACGCTGCAAAACGAATAGTTTCTTACCTGTCGGTGTAGTTTTGCAGCTTGAAGACTTTCTGGATTCACTAGCGAACCCACCCACCTCCGCCAGAAAGATGAGACAGGAGGAAAGGGGGACTAAGAAATGGAAAAGACCTTAAAAAGGTAAAAGGATAAACAAGGAAAAGCACAAGACGAGAAAAAAAGAATCCAAAGATGGCGCCCAAGGGTGGGAGCTTCCGGAGGAAGCGCGCCGACGTCACGGGAGGACACCAAATAATGGTGGGGCGTCGACGCCCACCTGGGCCACGAAAAAATAAAAAAAAAGACTACGATTCCGGACCCAACCACTAGACCGCGGAATAATGCACAGCATAGTGAATCCAGAAAGTCTTCAAGCTGCAAAACTACACCGACAGGTAAGAAACTATTCGTTCTCCCAGCCAGGGAGAGGGGCAGTGCGATCCATCTGGTAATTTTCTCAGTTATTAGATCAAGTGCACGGCCATAATTGGACCTCATTAGTTCCTCCCGATCGCGGGACATAACAATACCAAGGTAGGTAAGTGTATCGGCACACCACGTAAGAGGGTAGTCGGGCACAAAGCGTGGCGTGGCGTCAGTGAGGGGATATATCTGGGATTTCCCCCAATTTATATTGACTCCAGAGAGGTGACCAAATAGTATGAATAGCCTTAGAATGGGGTTAAGACTTTCGCCTGGGTTCCGTAAGTATAGGGTGAGGTCATCCGCGTAAAGGGAAATTAGTATTTGTCTCTCTGGATATATGAGGGCATGTTCCCGGAAGTGTTGACGGACTTTAGCAGCGAGGGGTTCAATAGTCAGGGCGAGAGAGGGCATCCCTGTCGGGTGCCTCTGGATATCGTGAATGGAGAGGAGCGAGCGCCATTGATCATCACAGTGGCTCGCAGGCCCGTGTATAGCAAATTTATCCAAGTCAGGAAAGGAGTGGGGAATCCCATGCGGTGAAGTACAAAGGCAAGATAGTCCCATTCTAGGGAATCAAATGCCTTGGTGGCGTCCAGGAATATGGCCGCTGCACTCGTGTCAGGGTCAATGTCGTGGAGGATCGCAAATGGGGTACGTAAGTTGTGAGACGTGCCTCGGCTGGGTACGAACCCCGACTGGTCAGGGAGTACCAATACGGGCATAAGGGGACTGATTCGATTCGCGATTAGCTTGGCTAGGATCTTGGCATCGACATTAATTAGGGACAGGGGCCTATACGAATCACATTGCGATGGTGTTTTACCTGGTTTAGGTAGAGAGATAATGAGTGCTTTGCGCATTGTTTGGGGTAGTATACCCGTCTCGCGGGGTTCTTCGAATACATGCCGCAGCACAGGGATAAGAAGATGTCGGTACGTTTTATAAAATTCGGCCGGGAGGCCGTCGGGCCCTGGGGCCTCACCAGATTGCAGCTGCATTATGGCAGATATAATCTCCTAGTCTTCGTGGTGCGCAAGTAGGAATTCTCGTTAATTGTCTCCCAGCCAAGCGATGGCAGTGTCCTCAAAGAAAGGGGTAAAGTCTACTGGCTGCGTTCTGTGCGTTTTTGTATAAAGTTTTATAGAAGCGTTTGAAAACGTTTACTATATCTGGGGTATTTCTATGTAGTTGACCATCGTCGTCTTCAATTTCTAGAACGGTATTGGAGAATCTAGAGGGGCGGATGACGGAGGCTAACGCCTTGCCCGGCCTTTCCCCCTCTCCGTAGCGGCGCGCTTGGTGGTATTTTCCCCTGAAGTTACTTTCCCGCTCGGCCGTCCCCTGGTAATCTGTAAGGAGATCTCTTAGGTGTGCCTTTAGTTCCAAGGTGGGCGTGTCTTGTATTAGCAATTCTGTATGTTTAAGCTCAAGCTCTAGTTTTCGTAACGTGGCGCGGATATCCTTCAGAACACCTCCGCTCTTAGCAATGCAGATTCCACGTATGGTGACCTTAAAGGCCTCCCACACCGTGGAGTATTGTGGGACGGAGCCCTCATTTCGGGGGAAGAAATCAGTTATCTCTTGTTCCAGTTCTTCTTTAAAAACGGGGTCTAAGAGGGCCTCTGGGGCGAGGCGCCAGGAGAAATAGGGTGATTCCTCATGAGGCGGCGTGAGGGTGAGGAGGACAGGCGAGTGATCAGAGTATGTGCGCGAAAGGTGAGAGGCGTGTGTTAGCCAGGGTGCCAACCCTTTGGTAAGTATCCACCCATCTATATGCGACCAGGAGGAATGAGCTGTGGAGAAGCAGGAACCCTCTCGAGTTTGTGGGTGGAGGGTACGCCAAGCGTCAATCAGATCATGATCTCCCACAATGCGGTTGAAAGTGTAGTGTGCGTTAGAGTAGTGAGGAGGCTGTGGGTGCGATCTGTCTATTGTCGGGTCTAAGGTGACGTTAAAGTCTCTCCCCCCATACCAAGTGCGTGGATCCAATGTCAAGTATTTTGCCCCAAAGTATCCGAAAGAATTCCGGATCATCAGTGTTAGGCCCATAGCAAGAGACCAGGGTTATGGATTGGGCGGCTAGTCGCCCCCAAAGGATACTGTACCGGGCTTGTGGGTCACCGTAGGAGCCGATGGGAGTGTAGGGAAGTGTACGTTTCACTAGGATAACCGTGCCCCTGGCGTAAGAGGAATAGGATGAGAAGCATCTGCAGGTCGCCCAACGGGATGCAAATGTGGCATTTGTAGTGGGAGCGAGATGTGTTTCTTGAAGCATGGCGCAGTGGACATTGTGGCGGTCCAGGTAAGACAGGATGTGTCTGCGCTTGCGGGGATCTTCCAGGCCGCGCACATTCCATGTCATAAAATTATATTTGCGGGGGCTAGGTCGGGTCTCCATGGTTGTTGTGCATATTGGTAGTGGCGTAGAGTGTGTGTAATAGAATCCGAATAGGTGGTACGGGTGGATTAATACAGTTCCAAGTGGTAAAAAAACATTCCCAATGTCCTCCCCCCTCCCACATCAGCAGCCCAAACCTGCTGTGGTGTGTCCCGCCCCCCTCCCCATAGTCCCTTTGTATCCCGCTCCCAACAGGGGAGATTGAGTCCAACACATTAACCATGTCAAACTAAGTTTGTTTAGGGTTCACCTGAGTGGGTGGTAGAGAGAGGGCGGGCCAGTACCTCCTTGCGTCAGCAAGGGTGCTCCGGGGGTATTAGTGGTAATCTTGTCCAGTCCATGGCGGATGTCTCCGCATGCGCGGGGGGGGGGGGGTTTGCGTCGTAGTTCAGTGTGGGTTGTGCGAGCCCGCAGTCAACACAGAGAAATCAATGGGAGGGTTTTGCCGTCTCCGACCCTGCCCCTCCGGGGTATATATGAGCGCCGTGGATCTGGGCCGAGGCGTCATTCCACATCCGACGTGTCTCCATCATCATGGTTGCGTCTGGATGGGGAGGGTCGGTCTTTCGACAGTCCTGGCAGAGTTTTCAAGAAGTCATAGACGTGTTGCGGGTTCGTAAAGAAGTGCTGCTTTCCCTGATGGTTGATCTTGAGGCGCGCAGGGAAGAGCATGGCATACTCAATGTTCAGTTGTTGGAGTTTCTTTTTTACTGGGGGGAATTTTCGTCGGTTTTCTTGGACAGCCATTGTGAAGTCAGGGTGTAGGGAGTCTTCTGTACCGTCAAATATTACCTTTTTACGTTCTCTGGCGAGACGAAGGGCGACATCCCGGTCTCGGGAATTGAGGATCCTCGCGCTAGCGCGCTACTCGACATCTGAGGTGCCCCCAGTATCGGAAGAGCGTACAGAGGGGGAGGCACGGCCCGCGCTCGGCCCGGGCAGAGTTTTTATAAAGTCCTGAACGTGTTGGGGGATTCGTGAAGATGTGTTGCTTCCGCTGATGCGCGACCTTGAGGCACACTGGAAAGAGCATGGCATAGGCGATATTCAGTTGCTGGAGTTTCTTCTTCATCGGGAGATATTTTCTGCGCGCTTCCTGAACGTCCATGGTGAAGTCCGGATATAATGACACCTCCACCTCGTCAAAGTGCACCTTGCCGTGTTCCCGTGCGAGCCGTAGTGCAGCATCACAATCCCTGTAATTGAGGACCCTCGCGATGATAGGGCGAGCGGGGGAGTCGGGTACGGGGCGGGGGGCAAGGGATCTGTGCGTGCGCTCAATGATGAAAACCGGTGAGAAGGCCTCTCTACCAAAGGCCGCGATGAGCATACGTTCCACATAGTCCTCCATTTTTCCCGTGGCGGTAGATTCTGGTACACCTAGTATGCGCAGGTCGTTTCGCCTTGAGCGGGATTCTAAATCTTCGTTCTTCGCGGCGATGACCCTCAGGATTTTGTCCATGTCGAGAGTTTTGTCAACGGCCGTGGTAGAGGTGTCCTCCAGGTCAGATATGCGGCGCTCCGTTTCATTGAGCCGTTCTTCGTGACGGTCGCTCTTGTGTGTGTGTGTGTCCATGCGCGCATTCATCGCATCCATTTTGGACTCTATGGACGTCAGGCTGGATTGCATGACCAGAAGGAGTTCTTTCAGGTCCTCGATAGAAGTGGATGAGTCAGGAGCAATGGCTCCGGGTTGGTCTCCCTCCGCCTGCATTTGCGCTGATTTACGGGCTTCAAAGGTAAGTTTAGGCTGTTTGCCATCCGTTTTGCCCATGGTGGAGGCTGCAAGTTAGGAGGGAGCAGGTGGTGAAATGTCCTCCGGGTGAAAGGCTGGCACTCAGGGGGAAGGGAGTGGGAGATGTGGTAGCGCGGATTAGCCCAGGTAAGTGTCAAGTGGTGTGTAGGCACTGATGAGTCGCCGCAATGGCCTGAGGCGGTATTAAGCGCAGGTGAAGGTGTCGTAAGGTCTCGCTGGTGGCGGCGGGAGAGGGGGGGTGGCGATGAATAATGGCTGTATTGGTCTGTTGTCCTTATCCCCCCTCCCCGTCAAGCAGCACAGGAAGATTGATGATAGAATGGGGCCGGGGTGGTCCGAGACCAGATGGGTCCCTAGAGGTCTTTTATTGAGGAAATGGGACGGCGAGTGATGCAGGTAGGCCGGACAGGCGCGGGAAACTTCAGGCCGGATAGGCCGCAGCAGGAGAGCGATCCCAACGGCTGGCGGGTGGGGCTCACGCGAAGCTGCACGGCGCCCAGAGGTCCCAGCGTGGTACAGGTTCTCCGGCAGGAGGATGTAGCGAGCAGGACCAGCAGTGGCCCCCAGCCGTGAGGCGGTGCTCCGCGAGCACGGAGGTGGAGCCGATGGAAGGGCGACCGATGTGCAGCGCACTGCCGGTGGGCAATGCGGAACGTCTCTGCAGGCGCGGGGCGGCAAATGAGGGCGGCGGGCGCTGAGCACAAACTCACCAGCTCCGGCGGGCGCAGTATGGCAGATCATCCAGCACGGTCGAGCCAGTCAGCATCCGCACGTAGCCGGGGGACTGCGACGGTCTCCAGACTATCAGCAGGGCCAGCGGGGGTCGCGCCGGATCAGGGTCCCCCAGGCCTCCGCCAGACCCGCTGCAACAGCGGACCTCCCAGCCCGCAGGCCGGTGCCAGCACGGCCCGCGCGGCCTCCACTGATCACCCCCCGGGCAGACTCCTCCGGGCAGGCAGGCGCTGAGGCAGAGCGCGGGCCGCAAACACTCCCCCAGGCAGCGAGAGCGAGGGTCGCTTGGTGATCAATGGGAAGCCGCCCGGACAGACAGCCGCAGGCTCCCCAGGCAGCAGGCAGAGCGGCCTCGCTTCACAAGCCGCAGAGGTTCCGGGGCCGGCAGCTGGCACAGACTGATAGGTGGGCGCCGTGTCAGAGGGTTCAAGGGGCCGCGCCACCCGCGGCCGCCATTTCGAGTTCAGCAGGGCTGGGGGAGACGGAGGTAATCCCTTCGGTCTACAGTGTGTTTTGCGGCAATATTCTTCCAGCAGCAGGTAGCGGGTGGCATACGCTACTCCATCGGTTTTTCAAGCGTGTAGGACAAGGATTGAGGAGGATGGCAGATGGATTGTGTCCCGAGCTGCAGGAGCCTCACGTAAGTGCGGCCATCTTGCTTGGCGCCCTTTAGCGCCCCCCCTTGAAGCCATCTTGATCGACATAAAGATGTAAAACCTAAAGGATCTCCTCTAAAATGAGGGCACATTTTCAATGCGTTCTCAAATACCATCCTCGTCCATTTCAGTAAAACTTTCTGACAGGCAGAGTCAAACATGTACTTCCAACACCAACAGTTGTGTGTCAGTTTACTCCCTAGTAATCAACATTTTTTTTTAGGGAAGGTGAGGGTTTTTTGTAATTTGAAGTAAACATTATAAAAATAGTTAAAAAGAGAGATGTCTGCATAAGTACAGCATCCCTTTTCCCATTTGTTTACTCAGCCTACCCATCTTCTCAGACTCAACAGCTGGTATATTTTAAAATAGTAACATTTTGAGATTATATACATATATATATGGGAAGTGTAAAGACTAGCGATTTCCCATTTTCTCTTTCCTGCGCTGCACGGATTTATGCCAAAGTTGATTGTCAAAGTAGAACTTAACTCCTAATATATGCATTTTTTTGGTTTAGTGTAAATTCATTCAGTACTTTTGGGATATAAGTTTTAAAAAAGGTTCTGAGTGGGCATGAGAGAACTACATTTTTTGTATAGCTCACCTATTTTAACATGCAAGTAATGACTCTCAAATCCTGGGAATTACATTTAGATTTTTTTTTTATGTAAAGGTGATTGACTGATTGACTGGATAGGTGCCTTCCTCCGCTCACCTCCCCCTCCCCCCCCCCTCCAACTGCCTTTTTGAATCTTGACTCTGCTCCAACTCAAGAATTTAGCCCTGTGAGAAAAATATTTCGATGGCAAGGGGGGGCGTCAAGTTTAAAGGTGACCAATTCCAGGGCAGTGCATAGGAAAATTCATAACACTCTGAGAGAAAAAAGTGTGTAAGATGGAGTTATATGGTGAGTGGCCTTTTTAAGAGTTTCAGGCAGTGTTTACATTTTTTTACAAGCAATGCCAAACACTATCATCAGTGTCGGCTTTTCTTGGATTGCAGGGGCAGTGTGCAGAGAAACGGCATGCCATTTGAAATCAACTTGTTAAACAACGAGGGGTTGGGCCTATACTACGTCCAAACTGGGCCACAATAATAATGAGAACAAAAAGGGTGATTGGACGTACATTTACCTTTAACACATTCATAAATAACCACATTGAAGTCTTAAGTAGTTATGGTGCTATCATTCCACCTTTTGATAGCACCATAACTACTTTAGACTTCAAGGTGGTTATTTATTAATGTGTTAAAGGTAAATGTACGTCCAATCACCCTTTTGTTCTCAATTGAAATCAACTGGCAAGCCGCCATTTTGGAAGCTTCAGTAGTGTTAAAAAGAAATTGCAAAGTCAAACACACTCGTGAGTGTCTGGCTTTGCTTGGATGGACGCAGGCAGTGCGCAGTCCCTGCAGCAGGCCTTGCCCTGTGCCTAAGGCCACCTGTAAGGGGCAGAGCATGGCCGCAGTAGGATTTGGAATTTGAGTATATCAACACAATCCTATGAAATTTTGTGATTAAACCATTGTTTAAAACTGAGTTATAGTTCTGATCCAAACATGTAAAACCACAGACATGTGCAGGTTATGGACCCACATAATGTGCCATAACTAGCAGTGGCCGCCATTCATGAAACACGTATTTGCCAACACTAAATTAATGTTTTCTGTGCATTGCACACCATAAGTGGTGAATTTTAGGGCTTTTTCTGTTTTGTTTGCCAAACCTTAAATGACCTGTAACTTTTTCTTCAATGAATTTCAGGGATATATTATTTTGTATATCTTTAAAGCTTTAGAGGTTAATTTAAGAAGAAGGTGACTGATATATTGTGCATTTCTTTCTTTTGCAGTTATCTCAGGAGCTTGCCTGTCCTAACAGAAGAGGAAAGGGCAGACTTCAACCGCATTGAAGACTCAATGACCAAAGAATTTATAGGTCAGCAGCTAATTCATATTATAAGCTGTTTGGATACTACTGAAGAAGGTGGAAGGTGGGTAAAATAAATAGCCATTTAAGAATTGTTTTAACAAAATCATCTGCAGAAATAAAAAAATAAAAAAACTTTGAACATGTGGTGACATTGTAAGTTACTTTTGGGTTTTTCTGTAGATCGTTTCTTCTCTTTCAGTCAAGGCACTACACTCACTAAAAGGTTTTTAAAGAAAGAATTTCTTTTACTGAAAAGGTGTACAACCTGCATGGAATTTATGGTACCATTGATTGGATTATAACATTTGTATAGCACTTTACACCCTAAAAGAGGCATTAATTTCTTTCCAAGATAGCCGAGTAGGATGCTGCTCATGTTGTGAATGGTTGATAGTGTGTGGATGTACTGGGGAAGGCCTGTGTGTTGAATGTTGGATGCTATGCACGAGGTTTGGAAGTGTGCCCAATTCAGGTTGTGGTTGTCTTGACTTACACCATCACTTATACCGGAGGCAATGTGAAAGAATGTGGGATATAAGTTCGTTGTTGTGTATATGTACTTTTTTATGATGTAAGCTTGGCTTGAAGGATCATGTGTTAAATCAGGTCTCCAGCATTGTGTCGTGGGTAATTATTTTGGTTTGTGCAGGGTGATAATTCCTGAGTTTTGATAAATATATGGAGAAAGAACTCTAGCTAATGCTTACTCTTAATGAATAGATAATAAAGTGGTGGCAATTCTGCATTGGAGGTTCCACCTTTGATGGTAGAATGGAGGAATGAATGATCTGAAGTTCCTTGATAGAGCTAGGTCTTGCCATTGAAATTCAGTGCACACTCTGGAGAGCATGGATGATGTAGTCTGTATTTAAGAAGTTGTCTATTTGCAGCATTTTGGAATTGTAGCCTGTGTGGGAAGTAGTGTTTGGTCCTTCCTCTCCATGACCACCTCTCTGTAGCTCATCACCCACATTGCCACTTCTCTCTCCTGAGGAAACCGATTAGAACTGCTCCTCTACTTTCTCCTCTCCCTTTCTCCCTGTTATTCCTGGACTTGTTGGGCCCTCACACCATTTTCTGCACCGTATTTCACAACACAAAACCATGAGGCCAACCCCAAACCCTTCAGGCTTCTAACATGATTCATTATTTATCCCTGTGGAAGAACTTCAGCACTTTCTGTGCTCACTGAACCTACCAAATCTCCATAGATTGACTCACTTGTTGACTCTTACGGTGCAGCTCTTCTGCAAATTATGAACCTGATTTGCTCCAGTACACCAAGTGTGTATGCCAACACTCTCCATCTTTGTATACTCTGTAACTGACTATCAATAGGAGGGAACTATGCAAGCTTGAAAATGGAGAGCAGAAATCCCCAACAGTAAAAACGGAAAACTGCATGCAGCGCTTGCAAATAAGCCAGCACTTGAGCAAAATGTGTTATCTTTCTGCAAATAGTCTTGTAAACCAACAACCAGAATAAAGCTTTCTTCCAAGCTGTAAAGTACTATTTCAAACCACATCCTGTACCTATTATGACTGATAATACAGACACAAGACCTTCCTGACTACCTTCTCCAGATGCTTCAGCAACAGCCACACATTAAATCAATTAACGACTTGAAGTCATATGATATATCCTCCATGATGTTCTCTAAGGCAATCAGGGAGCCAAAGGCGAAGATCCACATGTTTTTTTTTTTGAAAATATTTTTATTAACATTTACATATATAAACATTTGCCACAGAATTGACATCAATACATTCTCTGTAATATAGGAATACCCCCAGGGTATCTGGTAATTCACAGTCTCAGGGTATATACGGTCTGTTGCTCCTGAGAATAGGGAAAGCAAGTAAGTTTAGGCACTCTGGTATACGTTTCAGAATATTCTATACTGAGTCCACACATTTACCTTTGACATGCTCACTGACTCATTGCTGTCTATACATAAAAAACCATAATACACACTTAATTAAAAACAGGAAAAAGGCAAAAGAACGGAAAAGCAGATAAAGCTGTGGAACGACTCATGCGCATAATCCCATCAAAAGGAAATTTACTTAAACAACTAAAAAACAACTGCCAGGGGTCCGCGAGCTCCTATGATAACGAGAAAATAGGCATCGATTCTCTAGGCATGGACAGGGGGGAAGGGGGCAGGGGGGAACGAGAGAGGGGGAGCAGCACCCCTCCTCAAGCGGGGGGGGCCAGGGCTCTCAGTTCCAAGCACCCATGACACTCTAGTCCTCAGACTCCGTCGAATCATTCCCCTCGGCATGGTCCAACACATGTCGAGCCTCCCAGGCCCGAAGAATGTCTCCCCATGGTTCCGCATATGGCCGGCGCCGTTTGGTAATCCTATCTTCCGCAATCGGGGCCCTTTCCTCCGCTCTAGCCCAGCATGAGACATCCGCCTCCCATGATGTCACCAGCGGTGGGTGTGCGGACTTCCAACCAAGCGCTATCCGTCTTTTGGCCAACAGGAAGGCCAGGTCAGTAAACCTATGTCCCAACCTACGAGCTTTAGGTCTCGGAAAGAGGCCCAACAGACAGACCTCGGGAGCACACAACAGAGTACGGGACAACACCTTATTAACCACTATCCCAACCCAATAAGCAGAGAGCCGCGGGCAGGACCAAATCATGTGATCGAAGTCCGCATCCTCTAGGAGGCACCTAGCGCAAGACAAATCCACTCTGTTATAGACCACATTTAACCGGTGCGGGGTAAGATATGTTCGATGGAGTACATTAAATTGAAGGACTTTAAAGGCCGTCTTCCTCGAGACTGTCTTGGGGCCTTTCAGGGCTTTCTGCCACTCCTTGTCTGTCAGGCTCCTATGTAGGGTCCCCTCCCATCGCTCCCGCAAGCTAGATAATGAACCCGAGCTTAACCCCAGTATTGCGAGATAAAGCCAACGCACCAGGTGTCCCGCCGAACCCAATGTCACTACCGCATCCAAAGCTGGGTGGGTCTCAGGTTCTTCTGTGCCATCGCCCCATAGTTCCCGCACTGCCCCTCTTAATTTGTGATAATTTAAGAATTGCCCCGCTAGGAGCTCGTGATAGTCTAAAAAGTCGTCGAGGGGGAGCAGTTCCCCATCCCTGTAGCAGTCCCCAATCGTCAGTACACCTACTTCCTCCCAGCCTGCCAATTGGCGCCGCGATAGTGGTGGGCCCATCCCTGCCTGGGGGATACATATGAGCGGGAGGCTAAAGGTATAGAGCAATCTATTTCTGAAGCGCGCCACGCACCTATCCCAGCATTTAACGGTCACCGAGAGCAACGTGCCCATGTATTGAAGTTTCTGGTGTCTGTTGAGAAGCCTGGGAAAGAGCTTAGCCTGCACAGCGCCTGCGGGAAGCGACAACGTAACCAGGTCCCTGCCATCTAGCCATCTGGCTAGCCACTGTAACTGCGCCGCTAGATAGTAGGCTTCAAAGTCGGGGGGCCCCCAGTCCTCCATCCACAAGCAGAAGCCGCAAAGTCTGCAATGACACCCTATTGCGGCCGCCATCCCATACCAGGTCTCTTAAGAGTCCATCCAGTGTTTTAAACCACAATCGCGGTATCAGCACTGGGAAGTTGACAAAATAATATAATAGACGGGGCAGGACCATCATTTTGGATAATGCACTCTCGCCATAATTGGCAACTTAAGAGTGCGCCAGAAGGCCACGTGCCCCCGAAGCGCCCACAGGGCGCCCCCGAGATTCCCCTCAAACAAATAGGCATGTGCATGGTAGACCTGTATCCCCAGATATTTAAACGACACCGGTGCCCATTCTATGGTGGTCGGCAAGGACAAGGGTCTTTCCATGGCGGGGTGCAGCGGGAACACAAAGGTTTTCTTCCCATTTACTCGCAGGCCCGAATAGGTGGCAAACTCGTCCAGGATGGTTAAGATATGGCGGACACCCTGCGTACCATCTCAGAGATAAATCAAAACATCATCCGCATATAGCGAGATGATGTGATGGGCCCCGTCCAGGGATATCCCCAGAGCTGCTCCCTCTCTCCGGACCCGCGCCGCCAGGGGCTCCATTGCCAGAGCAAAGAGCAGTGGCGACAGGGGGCACCCCTGTCTGGTCCCTCTATAAATAGGGTAGGAGGTCGAAACCGTCGTCCCTGTGCACACCCTGGCAGTCGGCCTCCCATAGAGGAGCCGGACCCACCGCAGCCATTCCTCTCCCAACTGCATCGCACCCATGACAGCCAATAAAAAGTCCCAGCGGAGGGTGTCAAACGCTTTTTCGAAATCGATTGCCACCACCACTGCCTCAGGATAGTCCTGCAGATCCGAGTGAAACATGACATGGTACAACCTCCTGAGGTTATTGGACGTGGAGCATGAAGGAATAAAACCGTTTTGATCTGCGTGGACCAGGGGACGCATGTGGGGGAGGAGTCTCATGCCCAGTGCCTTACTCAATATTTTGAAATCCATGTTTAACATAGAGAGAGGACGGAATTCAGTTAAGGGAGCGTGTACAGTCTTAGTCTTGGGCAAAGGAATGACCAACGCCTCACGCAATGTGGGCGGTAACTGCTTAGCCTGGAACGCAGAGGCATAGACGCGTTCAAGCTGCGGAGCCAATATGTCTATATAAGTGCTGTAAAATTCAGCCGGTAGGCCGTCTGGTCCAGGTGTCTTCCCCCGGGCCATGTCCCGGACCGCTGCTCTAATCTCACCTGTGCGAATTGGAAGGCCTAGCGGGTCCCCGGAGGCCCGATCCAGTTGCGTCAAGGGTTGGGCAGCCAAATATATCCGCAATGCTTCCTCCTGGGGCAGCCCTGGGGTATCATAAAGCAGTTCATAATATCCCCTAAATGCGTCATTGATAGCCCTCGGGGAGGAGAGCGTGCGACCATGAAGATCCCTAACGCTCATAATTGGCGCGCTTCTGCCATCGGATTTGATTAACCAAGCCAAGAGCCTCCCAGCCCTACCTCCCTCTATATGTTGGGTGGCCTGATACGTGTTCAGATCTAGCACCCGCAGTCTATCCCAAGTGGCGCTGTACAGGCTTTTAACTTCAGCTAGCTGTCCATGGACCCCAACTCCCTCAGCAATCTCCCTGTCTAGGGTCAAAATCCATGATTCCAAATCCTCCAGCTCCCGGGTCACCAGACGTCGAGTGCCTACAGTCTGGCCCAGGCAGTGTCCCCTAGTCACCACCTTAAACGCCTCCCATTCCACTAGAGGCGAACTGGCGGAGTCCTGATTATTTAAGAAATAGTCACTTACAGCTGCAGAGAGCACCTGACGGAACCCATCATCCTCTAACAGAGAAGGGTTCAGCCGCCACCGCGGTATCGGGGGCCTCTCAGGGAGTGGGGTAAAACCCAGGAGTAGAGGACTGTGGTCAGAAAGGGCCCTGCCAAGGTATTCAGCTCCGGACAACAGGGGGGACAATGTGGGCGAACAAAAAAACATGTCAATGCGTGTGTGTAGGTCGTAGAGATGAGAATAATAAGAATACTCTCTACTGTCAGCATGATGGAGACGCCAGACATCGTGAATATCCCAACCGGAGGCCCGTCTCCGAAAGCCCCTAGCCATGGAGGCAGCCGTGGCGCCCCGCAGCGGAAGTGTGGACCTATCCCACTGCACATCATATACACAATTGAAGTCGCCTCCCAAGATTAGATTCTCATGGGGGAGGCTCGCCAGGACACCGGAGAGCCGGTCCAGACAGGATAACTGGTCCCGATTCGGGGCGTATATACTACCTATTGTAATCTCCTTGCCCTTCAAAACGCCATTAATGACCACATACCTCCCCTCTGTGTCAATCACCTTCCGGATGAGCTGGAAGGGTACCCCCGGCCTGACCCACACCAAGGCTCCCCGTGAGAAGGCCGAGTATCCAGTTGCAAAGAGCTGACCCCTCCATCTACGTCTCAGGGGAGCAACCTCCGCCTCCGTAAGGTGGGTTTCTTGCAGCAAAACCACGTGAACCCCTCGTCGCTTAATGTAATTCAGTATATTATATCTCTTAGAGGGCGATCCCATCCCCCTGATGTTCCAAGTCATGAATTTATACTCCCCAAGGCGACCATCAGGCCTCGCCATGAGAAGTCAGAGCGTGTCCACCCCAAACCCCCCCATCCCAGCACCAAACTCTGAGCTACCCCGGTCCCCCCCGGCATGTATCAACAACCCCAACAAACGAACTCCCCATCTCAAGGGCGGTCTGACAACGGTCAGCTGCCCAAACTTATACACCATGGCAATAACTACACGCCTGGTGATACCCTATACCAAATCGGAAAGGTCCAAGGCAAACGGCCCTAGGACCTACAGAGGGGGCGCAGCGTGCATAAAAAAAGGCGGGTATACAAGAGGTCAGTTCTCCCACCATTGCCGCCTCGAAGGGCCGCTCCAGCCCTCCCCCCGGCGCCTCAACCCAGGAGCCCCCCCTCCCCTCCATCCACCCCCCACAAGAAAAAAGAACAACATCATAGACAATGCAACCCAGAAACCCCAAGAGGACTGAGCATGATATCGAGGTGGGTAGAGGAGAGGGAGAAGGATAGCGAAAGCGGGACAAAGATCCCCCCAGGGTCACCCTAGTCCACAAGTTCGTCCGCCGTCTGCGGGGTCACCCTCGGCATATCATTGTTCGTGACCTGTGACGCATCAGAGTCAGTTTCTTCTTCTCCATATTTGGCCTCAGAGTCCTTCTCCGAGGATGAGCCCCTGCCTCGCAGCAGGTGTGCCACGGCTGCCAGCGCGTCTGCCCTCTCAGTCGCCGTCTGGGACGGACTCGGGCGTTTGGACTCCCTTCTATTCTTCCGGCGTCTGTCTCTTCTCCGGACGTTCCGAACTGGACACCTGTCGCGCAGTATGCGGCTTGGAGGCATCTCCCGATTTATAGGATTCAATCCAGTCCCAGGCATGTTGCGGGTCCTCACAGAAGAACGTTTTCCCGTCCAGCATGATCTTGAGCCGGGCAGGAAACATCAACAAGTACTGGATGCCTTCCTCGCGCAGTGCCTTTTTTACCTCCAAAAATGAAAAGCAACGACGTTGCACCTCCTGTGTATAATCAGGAAAGAGGGAGACTTTACTGTTCTCTACTGTGAAGGGACCATCGGAGCGTGCTTTCCTCAATAACAAGTCCCGATCCCGAAAATGGAGCAGCCTAGCCACCACCGCACGTGGAGGACGGCCCGACGCGGGCGGGCAGGCACTCGGTGGGCCCTCTCCAAGGTGTAAAATGGAGAGAGGCCCTGGGGCGCCACAACGTCTCTCAGCCATGACTCCAGGTAGGTGACCATATCCTGCCCTTCCACTCCTTCAGGAAGGCCCACTACCCGCACATTATTCCTCCTATTACGACCTTCCGCATCTTCAGCCCTCTTTTCCAGGGTAGAGACCCTACCCGCCAGCTCGCCAACTTGAGCCGATAACTTGTGGTGGGCAGGGGCCAGCACCGCTAGGTCTGCTTCCGACTGCTGCACTCTGCCTGCAAGTTTGGCATGTTCGGCGCGCAGCAGACCCAGGCCCACCGCCACAGTGCTGATGTCCTGGTGCAGGGTCGCCTTAGTGTCTGCAATGGCCTCCAGGATTTTGGCCAGTTGTTGGATTGGGACCTCCATGGGATTATCCCCTGCCTCCTTCGCAGCTGTCTCCGGTGGAGTGGACTCCAGGTCCGGCGGGGGTCCGGCTTGTTTCCCCTTCGGTTTCCCCATGTCGGGGAACCCAGGTTCAGCCACCCTCGACCGGGTCCTTCTCTCCCTGGGCGGACACGCCGCCTCCGCCAGTTTCACCGGTGCCCACCACTTCAGGGTCCGCTCGGCCCCGACAGGCCTCCACCTGCGTGTGTCTCCCGCTGACTCCCTGGCGCCTCTGTTAGATCAGGCCGTCCCGGCCACCCCAGGCCTGGCAGAAACACCGCAAGGGTCACCCAACCGCTGTCCCGACACTGTCCGGTGCCAGCGCCAACTCAGCTGCGCGCAGCCACAGAAGGACTCCGAAGCCACTCCCGGGGGCGTCTCGCCACCTCTCCCTGGCGCAGGGCGGGAACCAGCAGGCCCCGGGCTCCCTTTCCGAGCCGCCCTCAGACGTGTCCACCCCACTCACTCAGCCATCGCGGGAGCCTCACCGTCCAGCTCACAGCAGGCCCACAGGGTCACCTGGCAACGTGGCGGGTAAACTCCAGAGTCTTCGGTGCTGTCCGTGGTGTGTGAAGTTGTCCTGGTATATGCTGTTCACTAATTAAAGTGGACACCTTGCACCAGTACAATTCGACTCTTATGGTAGGTAGGTTTAAGACAACCTTTATAGAAGCTATCCTAGTGGTAGCTGTGGAGAGCAGCCTTCAGGCTAAGTCTTGGAGGAATGTAAAGCAGCTTGTTTTACCACACAATCTCTTGAATCACCAAATGAAAAGACACCACACGGGTATATATATCAAATATATATGTAATTATTACTAAACAACTCTCTACTAATATCTTTATGAGATTTGAAGTCAGGAACATATGTACAAATCAACGTTTCACAATAAATTAAGCACAATATGGCTGGGGCCCTAGGGGCGTACCAGACCATATACTAAGAAAGAGACTTAAGAACAACGACTTGCAAAGAGACAAGGCCCAGGGCCTTCAGAAGTGTTGGGGCCTCACGAAACCACCCAAGGCAGGTAAGTAAAGGACCCACGGGGGACGCGTGCAGTGCGTGAACACAGGCGCGGTTCGCCGTAGACTTCAATGGGGCAAGTCGCGGTTAGAAATTAAGAGGTTAAGGGCACTTCGGGAGTAGCTACAAGCAAGTCACTTACAGGGTAAGTAGTTCTAGGGCCAACACCCACAGGAGCACCGTAGTGCTGGAGTTACCTCACCCAGGAAGCCGGGTGCATAGGTGTCCTTTGGTGTCGGGTCGCGGCGTCGTTTTCAATGGGAGCCAATGAAGACTTGCTGCTTGTGAAGTCCGAAGAAGTGTCCGGTGGAATCCAAGCCTGGATTCGGAAGAAGGAAGACCTGAAAGCAGAGGGGACAGTGTTCAAAGTCACTGGGCAGTGACTCGGGGCAAGGAAGATGAATGCCCACCGTCGTCGGAAGATTCAGGTCGTTCACGGGTGTCTTGACTCTTCGGCCACGAGGTCCAGGAGGCATCGACGACGACCAGTAGCTGGATTCGGCGTGTCCCACGAAGTCTGCAGCTGACTGCGGTGTCGGCAACCCGATTGGAGCCAACAAGCCTTGGTAGCAGCAAGTCTCGTGGAAAGCGTAAAAAGTCAATGGTGCAGACCAGCAAGGTCTGGGGAACTCACCCAGCAAGGGTAAGTCAGGGCAGGTCTGGAGCAACCCGGGGGAGCCCTTTGGTTCTTTAGAAAAGTCTTCTGGGGACCCACAAGCCGGCTGGCAAGGGATCGCGAAGACGCCTCGGAGGATTCCTTCAACAGGGGCCCACGGTCACTCGGGACGGGGTAGGCCACTGATCTTCGGAGGGATTCCTGCTAGAGGCTGGGACCACACGTGGTCCAAAGCACAAGTTCGTAGAACGTCGTGAAGGGGTTGCACTCGACAATAGTGCCACGGTACCCAGGGACTGCGGTTCCTCGTCACTCGTGGGGTCCACTGGCCTCAGCTTCGCTGGGGACTCACGATGGCCTTTGAGAAGTCCGGAAATCCTCGTCTTGGGCTGCAGGGACCTCGGGCTCTGGCGGGAGCGGCGTAGTTTGCGACCACCGTCGTAGTTTTTGGTGCCTGCCAAGCAGGGGAGTCACTCCTTGACTCCAAGGGAGATTCTTCAGTCTTCCAGAGGTAGTGGAACGTCGAAGGTCCAGGATTCTTCTTCAGAGCGTCGTCCAGGGGTATCTAGTTTGCAATGCACAGGTTCCCCCTCTTATACTAAAAGAAAGGGAGGGACTAGCTCTATGACCCCACCCATGGGAGGGTCAGGGGAGTGGGTGGCTACACCCACTTCCCTTTGTCCAGTTTCGCGCCAGAGCAGGGGCAGGTAGCCCCTGAGCTGGTTTGAACTGGCATATGCACAGAGGAGCCTTCTGCTCCCCCAGTGCAGGACTTCAAAGCACTCTAGGAGTGCACCCACCCAGCCCCAATACACTAAACCCGGTCTGGAAGGTGGTCACACCCTCCTGTGACAGGATACCTATTGTTGGGCTTCCTCCACTGCGAGTTTCGGTCATCAGCAGGAGGGCAGCCCAGTGTCTGTCACTGGTGGCATCCATTTTGTGATGCCAGGGCTCTTCAGGATTCTACAGCGTTTCCACAGTAGGTACATGTCTATCCCTCTAGAAGGGTGGAATGCTACCCCCGCCGCCAGAACTGGCGGGGGGTAGTATTCCAAGATGTTTGACACCAAACACGACATGTTTCCGTGCAGCCATCCCAAAGTTAGCATTTAACGCGAGGTTATAATGCGCTTAAGAGTATATGGTCAGGCTGCACTACAAACAGCATCAGAGAAGGGTCTCCGAATGCTGCAGAGGGGCTCTGCTCATGCAGGGCACCCCTCACATAGGAACCAAGCACTCTGCCTTCAGGATTGATAAGGCCTGCCATAGGAGTGACTTATAGGTTTATATGTGTGTATCTAGGTAGTGATATAGGTAGCCTATATCACAGTAAGGGTGCATGCACCACCTTACCCAGGCTGCAGTAGCAGGCCTGTGGTGTCAGATTTAGTCTGCTTCCCAGGGGTGGCATAATACATGCTTCAGCCCCTGGTAGGCCTGTGAAGTACCTATGCCCTTGGCACCTAAGGTACCATATACTAGGGACTCATAAGGTACCACAGTATCCAATCACTAGTGCACCTAAAGTGCACTCCAAGTCGTTTAGAGAGAACAGAGAGGCTGGGGCCCTGATTGGCAGGGTCCCAGCCTGACTATAGCCAGGAACCAGTGTAAACATCAGAAAAAAAGTGGGGGCAACATAAGAGGCAGATCCTACTCTCCTACACGTGGCCGCCGCACCCGCTACCGACTGCCAGGCGCTGTCGCTGCCCTTCAGCCAGGCGTTACATGAACCGCCCTCCGCACAGCCCCGCAGAGATTCCGCTGATCGCACTGTGCGGCAGGCTCAGCCAGTCCGGGGCCGCCGCCATACATTCAACGCCAATCAGCCACTTGGGGGTCCGCGGGAGAGTCCACTCAGCCGCCCTCCGGGGAACAGCCGCCGCACTGCGACGCTTCCGTCAGTCACCCCACGGAGCTACGCTCCAGCACTTTCCGCCATCTTGAGGCTGGTCCGCCTCGCCCGCCGAAGCCTCCGAGCAGTGCAGAGGCGATCAGGGGGGGAATCAAAAGCCCCCAGCGCTCACAGGAACCGGCCCCCTCTCACGGGCCCCAGGGCTCGGGCTGGATTCTCGTTTTGAACGGATAATTGGCGAGGCTAGCGCGGAGCTCCGGGCTCACGCGTCCGCCATCATCGGCTCTTAAGCCACGCCAAGATCCACATGGTTGAACACAGAAAGCGATGTAGTTGCCGATCCAAGGTGCAGGTCTGCTACCGATTCTGCTCCCTTTCCAGGTTGCTGTTTTCCAGGATGTCCTGCATGAAGTCGAGGGGCAATTTGTGCCACAAGTGCATGACGTCCAAGTGGAATTTTCCCTTTTCCGCCACTCCTGCTTTGCCGAGAATTTGTGTTGTCCAGTCGGAAGACCGACTCTGCCATTATCCAACTCTGAGTCCCTTCTGCTGTTGGTCACTGAGTTCCCCCGGCTGTCGTTGACCCCAAACCAGCAGATCGAGGCTTCTAGGGTGGCCAAGCTGCAGCTTTTCAGACTGATTTTAGCTCCCTCTGTAGTGCCTTTGAGACTAACAGTTAGTATGTCACCCTAAGTGGGATGGGTATGCCCAGACATGGATCCTGTGCACACCGTCTCACTTGAACCAAGCTATTCCTGGCTGATGAGACCTAAAAAAGTGCAAAACCAGTCCTGGGTTTCTTGTATTAAGATTCAGGGAGGACCTGGCCTGGATGTTCGGGCAAGACTGTTCCCATTGGAGCTGGGTCGAGACTGATATGACTGGGCGCAAACTGAGGTGGCATGGTGGGTGAAAAATAATAAAATGGGATGCGGCCTGAGCAATTGCCCCTGGCTGAGATTATTTCAGGCATTCCATCGATCTTTGTTTTTGATGAACTATAGAGACTGAGGTAAACTTGCTGACAGCTTGCAGTCTGGGCCTCCTACTTCAGAGCCCTTATTGCTTTTTAACGAGGCTCTGACAGAAACCTTGATGTCAACTTGGTCTAAGCTGTGCGCAACGCCCCCCAGTAAGTCACCCATTAGCTAGGTGCCCTAGATCTTTCCCTGGAGATCCGGCCTTTTTGACTCTGCAGCAGACTCCGAAGTTGGTTGCTCAGGCTTTCACCAATGCATTCGCTACTGTGCATCCGGACAGAAGCACATTGATGCATTTGGGAAAGCCTTTTCCTCTGCCACTTTGCCCTGAGGTCCCTATATGCAGTCTGCTCTTTGGGATGCTACATGCATGCCTTGTAGGACATGGCCAGGGAAACCGTACCAGTCATTACTGACTAATTCAGCAAGCCTTTGCTCGGACAACCTAAGACTGATGGCTGACCTAGATACGATACACTCTGGGCTGCACTATTGGTACTAGTTGGGAATTCATTGTGTCCTCCCTGGCTTTCATGCAATAGCTTCAGATCAGTGGGTGCTGAAGATCGTTCAACAAGTTTACACAGTCCCCATTGCATCTAGCCCCCCTCAAATACCACCTGCAGTCTGTTTTAATGCAGACTGCAGCAAAGTATGCATCCATCCTTGAGCAGGAAGTGCAGTCGCTACTGTCCAAAGGGGCAATAGAGCAAGTACCGGGGGCAGAGAAGGGCAAGTGGTGGTGCTCCCATTATTTATTTTTTTTGTTCCCAAAAAGATGGACGATTCAGGCCAATTCTGAAACTTTGACTTTTGAACAGCTTCCTTTCGAAGAACAGGTACAAGATTATAACTTTACCCAAGGTTCTTTCGCCAATAGATCCAGGAGACTAAGTGGTGCCATTAGACTTGCAGGATGTATAGCTTCATAAGCCCATTTTGCAGTCCCACATTCTCTTGCTTTGGTTTGTGGTGAGGTTGCAGCATTTCCAATTTGCCATTCTTTCCTTCAGCGGAGTGTTTACTAAGGTGATGGCAGTGGTCACGGCCCATCTTTGCAAGTCTGGGATACATGTATTCCCATTCCTTGACGACTGGCTGCTGAAGACTGGCTCACCGCCGTCTGTCGTGGACCACCTACAGACCACGGTTCCCTTTCTGTCATAGCTGGGGTTTTCCATCAATGAACTGAAATCCCACCTGTATCCTGTGCTGAAGATTAAGAGTTATCCTGGATACAGTGGCATTCAAGTCCTTTCCACCCCGCAGGGAGTCCAGGGCATTAAGGTTATGAGCCTGACATTTCTGGCTCCGTCTTGTGTTCCATTGCAGAGTGTTTTGAGGTTTCTTGGCCTGATAGCCTTTTGGCACATATGTGCCGTGCACCGGAATCTCTGTCAGCAGTGGGCTAATACTTCAGAGTAAACTCACCCAGGAAGTGCAATACAAACCTCAGAGCCTGGGTCATTATGCATGCAAATTATTATTGATTAACTTGTTGAGATATTCCTGTAATGCCTATTCTGTTGGGTGTTTGCCAAAGCTTTCTCATTGCCCAAACCAGTCTGGCTCTCCATAATAATTTTAAAGAGTGGCTTCTGTCTGGAATCTGAAGGTGCTGTTTTTCATTTTATTTCACTTCACCAGATCTTTCTTCCGTTTTGAACCTTGCCAGTGTCCCATACATAAACTCTGGGCTTAAATTGGATCCTTGAGTGTATTTTCAATATAAATATACAAGCCTCCCCTTTTCACTCAGCTTTGGCTGTGATAAGGGAAAGGATTGTCAATCAAGGGCATTTTATTAAAGAGCCATGGGGAGGGAGAGGGGACATCCCACCTAGGTGAGTAATAGATCTTCCAGAAATCTAACCAAGGCAGACTTCCTGGGGGAAACTCTTCACTTCAGTAGCCTTGACTTGTTTACAGAACCGTGGAGACTCTGTCCCTTCAGAACCTCAGCCTTCTTCCACCTGTCGCATCAAAGTTAAAAGCCTCAAGGACTATCAATGTTCCAAATAGCTTTAACTAGCCATTCAGTCACCCCTTAACCTTTCAGAACAGTGTGGCTGTCACAATACATAAACCTTCTGTTTTAAAATAGTGTGCTATATACTTACTAAATAAGCACAGCTAATTAGTGTGGGTTTTCCAATGTACCTCCATTGAATCAGTACAGTGTGAAGCTGTTCACACGTTCTGATTTCACAGAAGATGACATCAATATCGGATTATTACTACCCCAGAGTGCCTTCGCAATTGGTCTGGGTTGCAGTCTGCATAATCAACATTTGGTTTTAACATGGCCTTCTATGCATCCATTTACTGATCATTACAGTGTAGATATTGGAATAAGACAAGCAGCAGTGGCATGGCAGACAATACTGTACACTCTGTTTACTTCTACTTTAAAAGAAGGTGCATGCTTTCAAATCTGTGTACTTCCAAGGCTTAAACAGAATTATGATGTGTTGCATCTTGTGTCCATTATATATTTATGTGACCCATTTTACCGCCCCATGAGTTTGGAGAGTAGGGCACAAGAGCAATGCCTAACGTACTAGAGGGGAGGGGGGATTTGAGTATGCAATCTAAAGATGTAAGTATGCAAGGCATTGTTGGCCTAAAGGCCAATATCATATTAATTAGCTAGACACTAGTGGGCTTCTTTTACAATCCAAAACTTTGGAATACATTTCTGTGACCAGCCTAGAGATGGTGGGAATTATTTATAACATTTGAACTATAATAGATATCAGTTGCAAAATTACGGTTACAAGCCAGTAGAATGCTACTTCCACTTCTGTGATATTGCGGTTGCATGGTGTATGGAAATTTTACCTTGAATTTCATCTGTAGGTCTAGTCTATGATAATATTTTCACTGAACTCTAGACATTCTTATAGATTGGCATAGTCTGAAATGATTCTCAGGTGGATCTGCTTCACTCATAAATTGATTTCCATTGTTCAACCTTTTCATCTTTCATTTATTGACTTGCTTTCACTGATAATGGATTCCTAGCTTATCCTTGAATAATTTGAGCATTAAAATCTTTGAAAAACTTCATGCTGAAGAGCTGTAGATAACAAGAAGTTTTTTTTCCCAACCTTTTGGTAGCTCCTCAAAAGCCAACTCATTGTCATTTCTGTTTTACTTCGTAGTCAAACTATAATACCTGAGATTGCAAGCTATGGAAGACAAATATATTTATCTCTAAACTTAGTTATCCAATAGGGCATAACAAACCCCACCCGCAAAACATAATCGAGTGGAGTATTCATATGCTTCATTACAGAAACTGAGGAGGCCATAGTGGAATGCTTCAGTACTGGCTTGGGCTTAGAATTGATTCATATTAACAAAGACTTTTAAAAGCCTACTTTGCAGTATTATAAAAGTTTTAAATTTTTTAAATTGAGAAAAGAGCCATATTGGAAAGTAAGTAAGGGGAAAAAGTTACCCAATATGTAGGACAGTTCCCTTTTTTTTCCTTTGCATGGTTGCCCCCCACGTTTTGCCTGATGTTGATGCTCTTTGACTAAGTGTGCCCTGAGTTCCTGCCAACCAGGTACCCAGGGCCTATGTTCTTTCCCTAAATCTGTACTGTTGCACGCCCAAATTGGCAACTCTCTGGCCACATGTAAGTCCGTTGTAAAAGGTACCATGGGTACCAAGGGCACTGTGACCAGGGGGAAGGCCTCAAAGGGCTGCAGCACATATTGTGCCACCCTTAGAGGCCATGTACCCTGACACACACACACTGCCATTGCAGGCTGTGTGTTTTGGTGCAGAACAAAGTGAAGAGTCGACATGGCACACATCCCTGTGTGCAATGCCTACAGCCACTGCCTCTGGTATAGGTAAGCCACCCCTCTAGCAGGGTGCACTATACCATTGGTGAGGGTACAGGGGCATGAGCCCTGTACCCCTACAGTGCCTAAGCCTGTTCTTGAGCATTGTAAGTGCAGTACAGCCATAAAGAGTATATGGTCTGGGAGTTTGTCATTACGAACTCCACAGCTCCATAATGGCTTTACTGAAAACTGGGAAGTTTGATATCTAACTTCTCAGCACATTAAACCCACACTGATGCCAGTGTGGGATTTAATGAAAAATGCACTCAGATGCCCCCTGAAAAACGACCTGACTCTAGTGTCTTGGCTGACTGGCTGCTCCCTAGCTGCCACCCCTAGACATGTTTCGGGACCCCTGGGTCGAGAGCCTAACGCTCTCGGGGTTCTGAAACAAAGCACATCCTGGGCAGAGGTGCCAAGCCTCCTCCCCCAGGATGGGCCGGGTCCAGAATCGGCGGAAAAAACAAGATAGGAGGAGAGGTGTGCCCACCTTTGCCAATCCCACCCTTCATGTGCAGGAGGCAAGGTGAAGCACAACCCTCAGTCCCCGCCATCTTGAAGATGGGGGGACCCAGCCAACATGAGTGAGGCTTTTGCCCTCCTCCCACTGGAGGGTGGCATAATGGGTAGTGTACCAACCCCAAGGAAGGGACCCATTGGTCCCAACCTTTACCTACCTGAAACGCCCCTAAATTTAGTATTTTGGGGCAAACCCGAACCTTCCCTCCTCAGACACGAAGAAACCAGAAGAAGAAGGACCGAAGAGCCATGCTGAAGGAAGAAGAGGACGACACCAACTGACTTGGCCCCAATCCTACCGGCCTGTCCCGACCTCGACCTGCTCCAGCGAAATCCTGTTGTGTCCTGCAGCCAGCAGTCCCCCAGAACCCGGAAGACCTGCCCTGCCTTCCTCAACCAGACTTCGTCTCCTGTGAGCATTGGATTTGCTCACCCACAGACTCTGGCTTCGGCCAAATATGCGAGTCTGCACCACTCTACACCCGACGCCCACGGCCCGATTTCGAGTGGCCCAACACCACGAGGAAGTCTCCCCGGCAATCTTGACCTGGGATCTGGTGATCCCTGACCTGCCTTGAGTCTCCCGATGATGCCTGCAGCCCCTTTCTGGAGGAACCCGCGACCGGAGCTGGTAAAAAGAATCCAATGCCAAAAGACACCCCTGCACCCAACGCCCCACGGCCTTGGGTGGTCCAACCGACGCTGTCCTGTCATCCCACGACATCACAACTTACCTCTCCAACTGGTGGTCGCCTCCAGAAGATCTTCGGCCCCGAGCCTGCAGTGTTTGTTGCAACTGGAGAATCCCCATTGAAAACAACGGGGCACCCGACACCAAAACAGCACCCTGCACCCGGCTGCCCCGTGACACTTTGGGTGCTAACTTGAACTCCCCCTTTGCCCTTTGCTCCCACAACCTTGTGGCCGGCTCGTGAGTAGCCACTAACCGGAGGCCCCCTATCCCCCATTGGATAACATTGGGCCCCAGCACTCTGCACCCGGCCGCCCTAGTGCAGCTGAAGATGCTTTGAGAGTGCATCCATTACCCTGGGGGAACCCTTGTTCTAAGCCCAGAAAACAAACTCCCAAAACAAAGTACTTACCGGTAAACTGATAACTTCATTTCCTCCCATAGGATTGCATTGACTGCTTTTCTGTGAAAAATGTTCTGAGTGTGGAGTTGGAAAATTGTATGAATCCTTAAGAAACTGTGTACATACAAAAACTGATTTACTCACCTTTTAGCTAGGAAATGTCCCAGTGTGATATCTAGGCATATCACACGGAGTAGAAAAAGTAACTTAAAGAATAATCTGAAAAGTAACTTAAAAACTAATTTCAATAGTAACTGAAAAGTAATTCCATAATGTTTATGAACAAGTGACTTACCTGTAACCAATCTAATTGCATTCAACTGCATTCAAATTGTATTTAACTGCATTATTCTTGCAAAGTTCTATTACACTTGCCTGTACAAGGCCTGGCTTGGTTCTAGAAATAAAATACAACTAAATATTTTTTATACAAACAAATTGGTCTGAATTCAGTCTTGGAGTGTGTGACATCATTTCTTGTCTGAGTGTGTACAATAAATGCTTAAAACTACCCTCTGATAAAGCCTTACTGCTCGCCCACACTACCACAAATAGAGAGTAACATATTATCTACTTTTACCTCTGGGGATCCACTGGACTCTGTGCACACTATACCTTACTTTGGTATAGTATATACAGAGCCAGCTTCCTACACTGCCCAAGCAGGAAAGCACAGTATTCAGTCCTCCTGTTGCATGGAGGATTGCATGCAGACTGGATTTCCTATTCAACACGTCGACAAAATCCAGCACGAGAGCTTTCCATTGTTAAACCAGACTCTCAAGTACATTTGAATATCACCCCAGAGTGCATGAATATCTTAAAGCCAACAGAACACCAATGTATGTAGACTTTATAGGTCTTTAATTGGAATAGGTTCTGCATCTTTACCTGAAGAAGCCAATATGCTAGGAGTGACTGTTACCATATCTTAGTCCTTCTAAATGTGGTTGATTTTTTTCTTCCATTAAAGTATGTTTGTTCGACATCAAAAATTTCCAAATAAGTCGTTTTCAAACATCTCCGTTCGATAGCACAATGATTAAATATTTTAACAAGAGCCTTAAAGAGGTTTCTTTTCAGTTAGAAAAGTATCTCTTCTATGAGAATTCAAAATAGCCCTTTCAAAACTAACGGAGCCACCTCTGGAACCTGTTCATTATGTAAAACCACCAACACCTCCCATTGAAGGAAGCTTTCTTAGTGGTAGCAGAGTGTTCATGTCAAGGTTGAATGCTAATTGGTTTTAATGAGCAAGTTCCTTACCTTTGATAATGCCCTTTTTGGTAGAAACTCTCACCACAGATTCCTCACCTTTAGAATAGTCCTTGATCTAAAAGATTATTCCAAGCATAGGTAGGTGGTGCTGTGCAGCTCCAGGTTAACTTTGTTCAATCCCAGAAGTGACGATGGATCTACTGGACTCTGTGCACACTATACCTTACTTTGGTCAGGGATGTGGAATTCCTATAGCCCGACGCCCGGGACATATTGTTTGGGGTTGAGGGCAACACGTTTTCATGTGTATTTTGTCCTTGGGACAAGTAGGCCCAACCCCCTACAGCACAAACCATTTGGCTGCCAGTTCACACTACCACATTATGGACCAGAGAAGGGCATTGTGTGCAGTAAGGTAATATTTGTGTCCATGTTTTAATGCTGTTGGAACTTGTATTTATGGTTCATTAATTGAAAGCCTTTATTATTAGGGTGAGCACTAAAAGTAAATGTTGTAAGCTCGGCCTGCACTACTGACGGTGGTTCCAGTATAAATGTGTATAGACGTTTTCAAAGTTTAGTAATATGAGGATATGTATAATGCTCCCAGAATGCTCTGATTATATGCAAATATTTGCAGAAGCTTGAAAGCAAGAGTTATGATTCTTTGCTTTCAAAATAAAATGTTCACAAAAAAATGCACCTAGGAAAAAAACTATTTCGCTAAACTACTGTAAGATTTTAGGTACCATACCTTCGCAGCATCATTTAGTAACATGTTGATGTATGCTAGTATTTCCCAAAAATATTCATAATGGAAAATCAGTGTAAATACGATTATGGGAAACAAAAATAAACAACCATTGGCAAAGCCAGAAGGTCTGAAATTGGTGGTCAACCTTTTGGTTTTGTCAATGCGTGACTTGTTTAGGCATGGTTTTTGTAAAACCTTATTGGTGTGAGGAGCTGCTGGGCCCTCACCATTCTAACAAGCATTGGCAAAAGCAAAAATGTTTTTGGTCTCAAAAAGCACACATTGCCACAGCAGTTTTGGGCACTGAACAAAACTACTTTGTGTGCCAATATGCTCCTTGTAAAAGAGCAGAATACTGTCACTCACAGTCAGCTGATGGAGAGAGTGAGAGAGACAGAATTTTAATAAACACAAAAGGTCATGGTTAACGCCAGGCCTAAGTGCATCCACGGTATATATCCTTGCTTTAAGTGCATATATACAGGTTCCGTGAATTCACAAGAATTTCCAGAAGTAGGCCAAGAAATAGTACTCCTAGAAAATATTTGTGAACTGCATTTTAGCATGAGCAATTATGCATGTGTAGATTTGCTCATGTAAAAATCTGAATGTTTCCAAGTTCACTTTTCCTCCAACCACTTTTTTCCCAACCCTGGAAGAAGTTTTACGTCTGCCACAGTCAGGAGTAAATTTCCAACCTTTCTCAATATGGGAAAAGATTAGAGAACAGTTGGTGAAAACCCTTAAAACATGCAAGTTAGTAGGTTTGCACACACAAAAAGGTCATTCCAACCCAGGAATTATTACTTACCACTACCTTCAGCCCCAGTATGTAGACCTGCAGAAACGTAGCAACATAAGGGAATTGCTATTATTCAAACCCTACTACGAGCCCTAGCATAATCGGAGAGGTTATATCAGAACTCTTATATAATGAGATTGCTGCCGTAATTTGTCGCCCCATTACATGGCCCAAAAGGGACAAGTGGATTTTGTTACAGGACAAGTAGATTTATGAAGCAACCTGCCCCATGGACAAGTAGATATTTTATTAAATTCCACACCCCTGTTTGGTATAGTATATACAGAGCCAGCTTCCTACACAATACACCAGTTCTCACTCATAACTATCCTCATTATATTCATAAGCACTGAATAATCTTGCACAAAACATTTTTGTTTCTCCAATTAAAAAAGGGGGTAAATGAAATACAAATGTGTCCATAGCCATGCAGACTCATAAAGGCAAAAACAGTGTTGTCATTTTAAGGCTGCCCTTGCTCTTCCTCTATCTCTGCATGTCACTCAGTGACTGTTTGCCACGTTGACAGCCACTCAGGTCTTTTTGATGGTACAGTGAGGTCATAGGATCTTATATGTAGGTTTCTGCTTCCAATCTCCTTGGTTCACCAGGGAGAAGGAAGGGTTGTTAGAGAAATTAATAAGGAGGCCTTCGGTAGAAAACTCTTCTTACAGGTAAGTAACATTTTCTCTTTTATTGGCTTGTCGTTAATAATTATAAACACTGGCTAGAATATACCACCCCATCCCTTTCTAAAGACAATGAAAAGCTATAAGGACAACCCTGGAGACACATGTATACTTGAGCAATTTGAAGAAAAACTGCTTTTTGCCAAAAAGGAAATATTATATAACGAGTTTGTAATAAACACACATTGAGCCTGTAAGGCATCTTGACAATGATTTAGAAAGCACGTCCCTTCCTTGGACAGTGGATCAGTCACAAGGTGAAAGCTATATAAGGAAAAAAAACTGATGGCTCAAACAAAATCCCTTGTGAAAAATAATGAAAGACCAAAATTAAGCTGTCTCTTGTATGAAATTTAAAGAGTACATCCGTACTTTGGAATATACATATGCACAGTAAGAAGAAATATATTGAGCGCACCGTGCGAAAAAGTTTCATATAAAACTGGGAACCAGTTTTAGGACTACAAGTAGTTGAAAAAAAAAATCAAAAACCCTTCATTTAGGGGATAGCTCTTGGCCTCACAGATGAGGCTGAATAGGAGGAATTGAAAGCAGAGGCCTATGGAAGATTGTTATAGAAAGGTCACGGTTTGAGTTTCTTGTGGAATAAAGCATTAAAGGTAGCAGGGGTTGAGGATTTCACTGCGATAGCAAAGAATAGAAAGTAAACTTACTGCCCAGGAATGTAAGGACTGCGATTGGGTTATCTGGTGAAGTGGCTGCACTGTGGTAGAAGCACTTAAAAATAAAATGATTTGCAATTGGAAGACAGTGAAACATGGCAATATGGGTGTAGGAATTCCAACTCACCTTTATGTCCCACTTTCCAGTTAAAAGCTAGAAGGGCTTCCTCATCTGAGGGATCACCTTCAAAGGCTACACTGGCAACCCTTGGAGGTATACTAGTGGGTTTGTTTTTAGGACAGCAAGGGCCTCGGCTAGGTGACTTGTCTGCTTACAGTTAAAGGCACCAAGCCTTCTTGGGGTCCCAGTTCTTAACCTGGTACCCACCTTTGTTTTGTGAGGTGTCTCAGGGCCCACCCTCCTGGACTGGTTTTTGGGGCCTCTGTCTTTAGAGTGATCCACATTTTTCTCTGGGGGGGTAAGTGGGAGGGGCACAACCTCTTTCTTTTGGTCACCCCCCTCCATGAATTGTCTTGGACACTCTAGTTTTGAACCAATGATCAGCCTTCTTCTCCAATTCCTGGGGAAAGACTGACCCCAGATCTACCAGGTATTGATGCAACTTCTCATGAACACAATTACTTAGCAAATGCTCTTTTATAATTAAATTATAAAGCACATCACAATCCTGCACATTCTACCTTGTAACCAACCACCTACTGTTTTTACTGAAAAGTCTACGAAATCAACCCAGGACTGACTGGGGGTTTTCTGAACTTTCCTGATCCTGGTCAGTGGTGAGTCCAAAGCCCTCAATCAGGGTGCCCCTTCATGAGGTAATAGGACTCTGCAGCTGCCTCATTCAGTGTCGGGAGCCTAGCTCTACACTTTCCTGAGAACCGCTCCCAGAGCACAGAGCCCCAATACTTTTTATTGAGATGTCTCATTTTACAGGCCCTCTCAAAGGCTGTAAACCATTTGGTGATATACCTTCTGAGTATTTTGGGACAATCCCTTTGGGGATTTTAGGGTCGAAAGATTCATCCCTATTTATAATTTTGCTGCCACCAGAGATAGGTCCTAGGCCAATCTCAATTCTTTCCTTCTCTGTAGCCAGGAGTTTAGCCTCCAATGCAATCCTCTTGGCTAGTTTCTGAAGATCTGCATCTTCATGGTCTGTCTCCTCTGGGACACTACTAGGAGTGCTCCCAGTAGAGTTGCTTTCTGAGGGGGTAGTCGTGGAGTCAGTGTCACCCTCATCCACCTCCTGGTCTCCCTCACCTACCCCAGTGTGGGAACCTTTACCTGCCAAAGCCTTGTCATTTTCTACCAGCAACTGCTGCAGATGGGCATTTGTGGATTTAGGTCCAATGGCAAGTTTCCATGCCTTGCAGAGCTTCTTGTGCTTGGGTACCCTTATCTGCTCATAGGGAGCCAGGGTGAGTTCCTGGGAGGTCCCTTCTGCAGACACGGTCTTTAAAGTAGTTAGGAACTTTTTAGGAACATACCAAAACAATGCTAAGTACTTTTCTAAAGTCCTAACCTACTTTACTACTTTTTAAATTCTAAACAGTTTTGAAGAGGGGCTTAACCGAGGCTCTAACAGCAAATTTAAAAAAAAAATCAAAAAATCTGATATATATATTTTTTAAACTAGAGACCATTTTGAATTCCTCTGTGGAATCACTTATCAAGCAAGTGGTACAGCAAAGGTCAAGTCTTGTATCCACCACTGCACCACTAATGTAGGAAGCTGGCTCTTTGTGATCCATCAAAAATCTGATATATCGTGTAAAGAGTCCAGGGGATTCCTTATGAGTGGACAGGGACTTGCTACGAAATCGATCTACTAAGGTGTAGTGTGGTTGAGCATCCTTAGGCTTAACACAGAGGAGTGCAAGACATTTGCAGATGGACACAATGATCAATAAATGACGCACACAACTCAAGAAGGAGAGCCACACCAATTTAAAAGAATATCAAGTATCTTTATATATGTTTAGGCTTCGTAGAAAAATCATTCAGGTAAAGTACATGTTTAAATAGAAGTTCTTTTCAGTTTCAAAAGTAGACACATTGCAATTTCTGAGTTCTGCAATGTTATCTTATGGGAGAAAGAAGACCAGCAGCACGAGGGCGGCCGGGTGCAGGGTGCAAAACCGCGTCAGGAGCCCAATGCGTTTCATTTGAGATCGGTCACTGCGGAAAGAGGCTGCAGGCTCTGGCGAGGCTAGTCGGGCTAAACCACCAAGTGGGGTCAGGCTTTGTGATGCTCTGGAACAAAGGGACACCTTTGGTCCTTTTCTCCAAGATCGACGGGTGCAGAGGTGTCTGGTTTTTCCTTACCAAAGCAGTCAAGGTGGAGGCGGCCTGCTTGCAGAGGCTGCAGGCAACGTCGGGGAGTCCAGGAGGGTTGACCCCACGATGGACTCAAGCTCTGGAGGGCTGGGGGACCTTGTTGACACCGCTGGTCCACTTCAACTCGGATCGGAGGCGACGGGTGCAGTGGTTGCTTCAGGTGTTGGGTTTTGCCGGCTCCGGAGGCCTCAGAGTCTTCTCTTTTGGAGTTCCTGCAGGATGCAGGGAACAGTTCTGCTGTTCTTCGGGAGGTCTTGGTCTTTATTGAAGGCAGGCAGTCCTCCTAGGTTTTGGAGGCACACAGCTGCAGGACGAGTCGTCTTTGGCGCATGTTAGACAGTGAACAGCAGATGGGACAGCAGGACTGGGACAAAGTGAGGTGCTGTCCTCAGTCTTCTGCTTTTGCAGCTCTTCGTGTCCTCCTTCATGGTCGTCGGAATATGCTTCTCTGGTGCCAGGTGCCCCCTTAAATACTGAATTTATGGGCGTTAGGGGAATATAGGGTAGTATCCAGTGTGCTACTGATCCTTGGGGTCAAAATGCCCCCTATATGACGACTTTCTGTGGGAAGTAGGAATAACCCTGTCCCAGAATTCCTAAGTAAAAGATGGCTACTTCTGAAAAGTCGTGTCCACCTCTCTGTAGCCTACTTTGGGGGGTTATAGCCTGAAGATGGCTTCCTGACTAGCTCATTTTCCCGCCTGTCCAGGTACCAAGGGGGCTCTGGACAGAGGGGGTGGCTTCCTCTCCTGTGCAGGGAGCCAGATTCGAATTCCAAAGGCAACAGCTTCTTTGAAGCTTGCCGGTCCAATGAGGCTAATCCGCAGGTCACCCTGTGGGTGGAGGTGTTACACCCTCTTCCTGGACAAGCTTTTTTTCCTGGGTTTCCTGAGAATAAAGGCTCTCGCCCTAGGAGGTCAGAATAGTGTCGTGAGCCTGCCACTCAAAGATACCAGTCAGCAAGTACACCAGAGGGTGGTAGGTTTTCAGAGGCACCTCTAAGGTGCAGGCTGGGTGCATGTATTGGTAAATCCAGCTCTGAGATCAGTGTGGGTTTACCAATATGAGATGTTTGATACCAAACATCCCTATTTTCAGTGAAGTCATCATGTAGCCGTGGAACTCGTTTTCACCAGTGTTCAGCACATATCTCAAGATGGCTTTCCTGGTTCACTTGTACTGGCAGTAATAAGACTGACCAACACAGGGGCATATCTGCTCCTGTAGGTATTCCCTCACATGTAATATTTAGCACCTTGCCTTAGGGCTGTCAGGCCTGCTGTAGGGGTGACTTACAAATATTGCATGCAGTGCTAGGGGACTTGGCACACAGGGATGTGCGACATGTCGTGTTTTCACTTTTGTCTGCACCAAGACGTGCAGCCTGCAATGGCAGTCTTGCACGTGCTTGGTGAAGGGTCTCTTAGGGTGGCACAATTTATGCTACTGCCCTTAGGGACCCTCTTTAGTACCTCAGGCCCTAGGTACCAGGAGTCCCATTTACTATGAACTTACAGATGGTGCTAAAGGTACTGCCAACTTGGGGAAACATGGTACAGTTTTTAGGGAAAGCACACTGGAACTGGTTGGCAGGAACCCAGTACACTTCAGTCATAGGTGCATCAAATACCAGGCAAAAAGGTTGGGGGGGGCGATTCCTGCAGTGGGGAAAATTTGGCTAGGTCGATTGAGCCGAGAAAGAGGAAAGAGGCAAGTTTCAGCATTTTGTACATGGTGAAGGACAGACCTCTGTCTATGTATGATGAGCGGTGTGTGAATAAAAAATGAAAACAAAAGATTCAAATGGAGCAAGAATTTAGAAATGGTCGGGGGTAAGACTATGATGGATGTGAGATCGTGGATTATTAACTGGGTGGTTGTGAGACCTCAGCAAGTATACTGAGATTCGGTTTTTAGGAGTTTTAGAGTTTTTAGTGCCAAAAAGTACAAAGCGCCAACTGTAGGTATCTGGTTGCTGTCAACGAGGACAAAGTCAGAAGTTAAGGCTGACAATGATGGAGCGTCGATCAGCTCCAGGGACCAGGGTCCCTTTTGTCTTTTTTCTAGAGGAACTTTCTTGTTGCTGGGACAGGCTGCTGACTGGCTCAGATGGAGAGCTCGATGACTGCATGGTGCTGTTCGGTGTTCATGCCGGTGAAATCCTCTTCATTGGGACTTAAAAGATTTTCTAGAAATCAAGCTGCATTCAGTGGGGCTAACCGGCAGGTTGAATCCGACCGGCGATGCAATGACCAGGGCTGCGGTTTGGCGGCAGCCTCTGGTTCCTTTATGGAAAAGTTGAGATAAAGTTTGTAAGTGTCCACTTTTTCAATCATGAGGGGATGAGGTACACTCTAACACCAGCCAAGGGGCCAGGAGCTGTTGAGCACCACTTGGTTAATTTGGACTCAATCTCCCTGAAGCCACCAGCAAGGTCCAATCAAATCCAGTTGGTAGTGGCCTCTTTGTTGCAGGTTTCTTGAAGCATTTATGTTTGTGGAGCTTAACAGGAGGCTAGGCAACTAGCTCTTGGAGTCCACTCTCCTGGAATCAAGTGTGGGCAGGTCCATCCCTTGGGGTTCTCTCACCAAGTAAAATAGCAGGCTCAGTCCTCCTTCTGAGTTCCAGTCCTTTGGTTCAGCAGGTGCAGTCCTTCTGTTTTCCACAGGTACAGCAGTGTTCTGTTGAAGGTAGCCAGGGATGGCCCTTTTATGTCTGGCACTAGCTTGTGTGTGGGTGGAGGGGGCGTGGCTTGGCGCTGATGTAGGGAGCAGCGGACCTCGGAGCTCCTCCGTGGCCTCCCTCCACCGCAAGTGATCCTGTGAAGCTGAAGTAGCCCCTGGTACCGCAAATTGTGGCGAATACCTGGTGCTTCCCTAGCTGCCCTTTCGAGAAGCTGGAGTGCCGGAACGCGGAGAAAACGGCGATTTTACCTCTCGATCGTGCTCCGACTCGACTGAAGATAAAATGGCGGCCGCGCTTTGCGGTAGACACTCCCGCTGCTAGAGAAGACTGCTGCCCTTGGAGCGACCCCTGATCGGCGGACCAGAGCTTGGAGCTTGAGCGACGACAGGAATTCACCTGCGAGGCAACCAGACGGTATAGCCGAATCGAGGTGAGCGCTGAAGCGCGCCCTGCACAAGCCCAGAAGAAGACGCCTGACTTTAAAATGGCGACGCGGGGGGCTCTGAAGGCGCTGTGGAGGTGCTGTTGACTGCTGCGCTGATCCCCCTGCACAGGACCATTGTACATTGCTCTGACGACCTACCCATAGACGGCATAGCCGAATCGGGGTGAACACTGAAGCGCGTCCTGCACAAACCCGGAAGAAGACGCCTGACCTTGAAATGGAGGCGCGAGGGGCTCTGACGGCGCTGCGGAGGTGCCGTTGACTGCCGAGCTGATCCCCATGCACAGGACCTTTGTGAAATTACCCTGGCGACCTACCCATTGCAGCCCGAACTCGGGGAGGCTACACTGACGTCAGGGAATAAGAGCAGGCTGGGAGCCCCAGTAGCAGTGACTGCTAGAGGCCGGGAGGTCTGTGAACCTGCGACTCGACGAGAGAAAGAACGCACGTGGAGCCCAGAGCTTGCCCGCGCTGCTATGTGGCTGTAAAGGTGCCGCGGTGCTCCCTGTTGAGACGGAAGACCGATCACTGCAATGCCGCCCTGAGCTTAGAAGCACCAGAGGGGAGTCCTGAACGGCGTAGGGTGCACGCTGTGGGCCAACCTGGAAGCTGGAGAATATCGCCCTGGTTTCCTGGCCCTGGTTCCGGCCTCTCCACCGGAGAGGTAGCGCCGGACCTGGACGCTGCTCACGGGAGGCGCTACAGAGGTAACACTGCGCTGCCTCCTATTTGCTGGACCCCTGCATAGCGCTGGGCCTTCGCTCCTGACTGGATCACTACTGCACCTCTGGGAGACCTGAGGCGACTACCCAGAGTCCCTACATATTGAAATTGGCCGGCCCGTGCACGGGGGACTTCTCCGCTCTCCTCTAGACGGAAGCCCGGTTGCGCTTCCTGTGGAGGCCCGCGAGGACTAGAGACCTGACGATACTGCGCCCATTGGAGTGCGCTCAAATATACCTTGGCTTGGGAGATTGGGACTTACGAAACTACCGCAGCAGCTTACTACTTCCTTCAACAGATTGCATGATGGGAAGGGTGTCCAGAAAAAAGGGGTTTGAGGTCCTGCGGTTGGACGAACCGGAGCAACACACTGACGAAGATGAGAGCGCGTCTGGGGAGCGAGTGGGGAGACCAACCGGGGACCCTAGCCTGGCCGACATGCAGGCCATCCACCTCATCGCAAGAGGCCCTGGAGATGAAGATGGACGCCATAGGGACGGATCTCACCCTGTTGAAAGACGAGCACCGAAAACTTAAAGAGAGTGGTGACCAATGAGACCACCATGAAGAACATTCCGGACACGGTCGCCACCCTGCAAGATGCCCTGAAAGTAGTGGAAACCAGGATCAAAGTACTGGAGGTGAGAGCTGAGGACAGTGAGGGGTGTTCGCGAAGAAATAATCTGCGCATAGTAGGGGTGCCGGAACGAGAAGAGGGGGCTGATGCGGTCCAGTACTTGGAAACTTGGCTGAAATCCCCCTTCTATGCCCTAGAACGTGCCCACAGGGTCCCGGCTAGACCACCTAAACCTGGAGCCCCACCCCGCCCACTGGTGGTGCGATTACTACACTATAGGGATCGAGATTTTCTCTTACAGCGGGCCCGCGAGAAGCAGAACCTACAGATTGGGAACAGCAGGGTGATGATCTTCCCGGACTACACTAGGGAGGTGCAGCGGCAGAGATCTTCCTTTTTGGCTGTTAAGCGGGAGTTGCGCCGGCTTCATCTCCCCTACGCCATGTTGTTCCCAGCTCGTCTTAGGGTAAATGCAGATGCGGAAACACACTTTTTTCTTACCCCGCGTGACGCTTGGGACTGGCTAGAAACTAGACGCTGCAACGGAACACGCTCTCCGCATTTGCACTCGCCCCAAAAGGGGTCGACCTCCTCTTCGCCGCCTCAGAGGGCCCCCTCACCTGCTGGCCGGCGCCAAGAACGAGATAGAGCGGTACAAGCAGTAGCGGACATTAGCCATGGGGATGCCAGCCCGACCAGCAATGTCACGGACCCCGAGCGAGACAGATCTGAGAGCTCGAGATCGAGCAGTGTACATGGGCTATCTGATACTGAACTTCCGTACGTTACCCCACAGACAGCAGATGGAATGTTTGGCTGATCGGACCTCGGGTTGTATGAGCAGAGGATGGCCGGTTGGCTAATGCTGGCTCTTGGCCCCAGAGACCCAGTTCGAGCACTGCGGGAGGGCACGCTTGTATTATGGGGGCTAACTGAGGATTCTATGCATGGGGGAGGGGGGGCTGGGGGGGTTCTGGGTCCACAGGGACTGGAGATTGTACCATGGGTTCCTCTGTAGGTATCAAATGTATGACCTGGAATGTCAGGGGGATGCACACTATGAGCCGACGACACAAAATACATGCTTATCTGATAAGAAGAGGAGTGCAAATTGCATTACTACAAGAAACCCACCTAACGCAGAAAGAAGGAGCAGCGCTACAGCGCCGCTGGAGGGGGCAGGTGTTCCACACTACGTACTCGGCCTTTGCGAGGGGGACCCTAATATGGGTGAGGGCAGGGGTCCCCTTTCAATGTGCCCGACAGATAATAGATCCTGAGGGTAGGTTTGTGGTGGTGTCGGGGCGCCTTGATGGCCGAGATATCACTATAGGGAGTATATACGCCCCTAATGTTGATCAGCCTGCATTCTTCGCTCAGCTCTCACAGACATTGGCGCAGGCTTTGACTGGATCCGTGCTCTTTGGGGGAGATTTCAATAGCATTACTGACGTTAACTTAGACCGCTCCCATCCACCACTCCCCGACGCTCCTACACACAGGGTAGCAGAAGCCCGACGAGACTGGCAACTACATTGGGGGTTGACAGACACTTGGAGAGTCCATCACCCGGGGGAGAGGGACTACTCTTATTTTTCGGCTCTACATGAGCTGCATGTTCGATTGGACTCCATTCTATGCTCCCCGGATGTACATGTGGCGGTCACATTGAGCGAGTACTTAGCCAGGACGATATCTGACCACAATCCCCTCCTGGTATCTCTGAACTGGGTACGAATTAGGCCCACAATCCCTAGCTGGCGTCTCCGTCCAGAGGTATTAGAGGATCAGGTGTTTCGAACCACAATAGGCACCGCTATAGAGGAATACTTCCAGAACAATGCTAACACGGCCACCAGCCCTCATGTCGAATGGGATGCTTTCAAAGTGGTTATCAGAGGTCGCTGTATTGGCGAAGCGGTGGGTGTACGTAAGACCCTTTTAAAAGATATACAGAAAGCGGAACAGCTCCGAGATGTGGAAAGGGATAGACCAGGAAAGGAGGACAGACAAGCAGATCTTCTGAGAGCCAGAGAAGAACTGGCGGGCCAAGTAGAAAGGTTGAGATGCTTTGATTACAGGCCATATGCGGCTCGGGCCCATTCGGAGAGGGACAAGTCTGGGGCGTTACTGGCTTGGCTGGCCAATCCAGCGCGTAGAGGGACACCGATCTTAACCCATTATGGACAACAAGCTATTAATGCACAGTTTCTGGAATAGTATACTGCCCTATACCAGAGCCAGCTGGACCCAATGGTGTTGGAGGGGGAGGGATTCTTGGATATAGAACTTACCCAAATTGAAGCAGACGCAGCGGAGTCCTTAGGTCGGGATATAGAACTAGGTGAGATTAGGGGGGCCATAAAACACATGGCCAGAAACAAAACCCCTGGCACGGATGGGCTTCCGATCGAGTTCTATTCCACGTATGTAGATGCCTTGGCTCCCCGCTTGCTGGCCCTCTACAACAGATCGAAGCGGGACGGCTGCTTGCCTGTATCAACAAGGGAAGCGATAATCATACCACTCCTAAAACCGGATAAACCAGCGTGGGATCGCACTGCTTACCGTCCCCTCGCTATCCTGCACCTAGATTACAAGATATTAAGCCGCATCTTAGCTAGCCGTCTGATGATTCACATGACGACGCTTGTGCACGTGGACCAAGCGGGTTTTATCCCATCCCGGAACACGGCCATGAATATACGCCGACTGCTCCGGCTGTTGGACGGTCCCACTCGTGACAGGGATGAGGCGTGCATCCTGTCGATTGACATAGAGAAGGCCTTCGACAGCCTCGAATGGCCATATCTTTTCAGAGTTCTGCGAGCTTTTGGACTGGGTGAGGGATTTGTGACCTGGACGGCAATATTGTATAAGGACTCCACTGCCAGGGTGCGCACGGGGGGCGTGATTTCTGAGGCCTGCGCTGTGGGTAGGGGCACGAGACAAGGATGTCCGCTGTCTCCCCTCCTGTTCGCACTGGCGGTGGAACCGCTGGCTGTCCATGCGCGATCGGGGCGGTACTACCGAAGCCTAGACTGGATGGGTCAATCCCAATTTATTGCTTTATACGCAGATGATCTACTAATGTTCCTCGCCAACTCTGCAGCCGATTTACGGGGTGCTAGGGAACTGCTGGCCAAACTGGGACGAGTGGCAGGCCTCAAGGTCAACTGGAATAAGACGTGCCTTTCTCCTGTTCGAAGTGGTAGAGGTGACCCACCGGATGGGTTAGATGTGACATGGGAAAGTAGATGCCTGACTTACCTGGGAGTACGTATTTATCACGCAACCTCCGACTTGCTGGAAGGTAATGTCGGACGAGCGTTACGAACCACCAGGAGTAACTTTGAATTTTGGGGGTCTCTCCCGCTATCAGTGGCAGGACGGGTAGCGCTGCTAAAGATGGTTACTCTACCACGACTACTTTATTATTTTGGCTCCCTACCGCTATGGATACCGCTGAAAATTCTTTACCCAACTTAATACCATGACTACGGGATTTTATGGGGCTCTGGGAGGCGCAGGGTAGCGCTCGCCACCATGTTGAGACCAAGGCGGGAGGGGGGATTCGCAGTGCCCGACTTCGAGGCCTATTACCATGCTGCTCAACTACAGTGGTTCACAAAATGGATGGCGGGGAGACTTCGTAATGGGGAGGCCCACGGGGGCATGGACCCGGACCTAAGACAGCTTTCTCGAGTGCTACTCCGGCTCCCTATGCGCGAAAGAGAGGCTCCGAGAGATTTGTGAGTGATGAGTCAATGTTGGAACCGGGTTAGTAAATGAGCCAAACAGGGACCCCCATTTGCACCCGAGATTCCGTTGCTGGTTTGCGAGGTATTGCCACATGGGGGAGACTGGCAGGGACTACGGGACTGGGAAGAGGTGGGGATCTCCACTATCGGGGACCTCTATGAGGACAATACCCTACTACCCTTTAATGATCTGTTAGTGAGATACGAACTCCCTAGGCGAGACTTCCTCTTACATGCCGCACTGATGGCAGCCATCCGTAAGCATTGGAAGAAGGGAATGGCGGAACCACCGACTTCTTTACCATGCCAGTATGTGGTATTAGCGGCCGGGACGATCAAGGCGGTCACCTGCCTTATACAGGCGACTCACCCAGGAGATCAGGCGCCCCTTGGAGAGCCTACGTGTCAAATGGGAAACAGACCTTGGGATACCCATAGAGGAGAAACCGTGGGAAGCGCTGGTAGAAAGAGCATGGAAGTGCTCCAGAAATGCGCAATTCCAGCGAATCCAATTCTATATCCTCCACAGAGCATATCTCACCCGCAAAAAATTAATGAATATTTTGGGACCCAAACAGCCTGTCCGCGGTGTAGGTTGGAAAACGCAGAATTTTTGCATATGTTCTGGGAGTGTCCATTATTGGAGGGGTTCTGGAGAGCAGTATCGACTAAACTAGGAGCAATAACGGATAGAGACAGCACACTGACACCGGGATATTGCTTATTACACTGGTTCCCTCATACTGCCTGCAATAAAGTTACCAGCAAATTCATTGACCTGGGCTTAGTCCTGGCTAAGCGAGAAATTACCAGTCACTGGAAGGCGACCAATGCACCTAACATCTTAAGATGGCTGCGAGAATTCACAAAATGGGCTGACTGTGAAGGGATTTTTAGATTACAGATGGCCCAGAGAACAAGTAATGAAAAATGCTAGACACAGCAAGAGCATGGGTGGCGTTAGTGGACTTACTCAAGCACCCGACTGATGATACCGACCCACCCCTTGCGTAAGGAGAATTGTATGTGGGGATTGAAACATTGCCTTATCTGAGCAAGTAACTTGGGGGTTTGCACGCATGCACTATATAGTGGCTCCCCTTATGTGGATACCTTCCTACTTGAATTATGGAGCCAGATACCCTACATGACTAGATACTATGCTCCACTGAGTGTTCGATGACGGAGCGACATGCCTGAAAGGGGGAGGGGGGGTGGGCAGGGGCTATGGGGGTGGGAGGGGGGAGAGTTTCGTTATTCTATTGGTTGTTGGGATAGTTATGAGTGAGGTTTGGAACGGACACTTGAGATGCTAATTCCCTGGCATAGGGATATAGAGCTTGGCTCTCCTGGGGATTCTGATAGGATCGATGAATACAGTTGCCCTTTGAGACGATGACCGCGTATGGCGAGAAGCCGTGAATAGAAATGCATGACTACAATATGATTGTCGATATCTGCTATCAGTAACATGATGGAAACTCTTATATCCCTTTGTATTGATCCTACTTGATTTGATGTAACTGAATAAAATTTGCTTACTAGCTTGTGTGTGGGAGTGACTCCCTAACCAATAACGAAAAAGTTTCCAGGGGCAAACCTACCCACTTTGACATCCTTTCCTGGGGGTATGGCCCTAAACAATCCCAGTGCCTTGCTCTGCCAAAAGCCAACATGACCGAATCGTTCTTCCCTTGGTCAGACCCTGGGGCACCCCCCTGAGGTGAGTATTAGGAAATGAGGAACTGTCCCTTGCAAAAACAGTTCTTGGATAGGTTTGCCTTCCTTTGGGATTGGTGCCACTCTGGCTATTTAGACAAGGGAAGATGCCATACATATAGTTTAAAAACAAATGTGAACTATATAGCAAGTTTGTGTCAGTGTATTGGCATGACATAGTTTTTGCTTTATTTGCAGTGTGTTTTCTCTCCGTTTTTAAAGGAGTTCTGGGATCCAGCACTTGGGCAGGACGGTTCATCGTTTGTGAATATTAATGAATACCCTTTGATATAAAACGTTTCCTTCTGTCTCAGCCTCAGAAAATGTTTTTTGAATGTTAGCCCACAAAGTGAATCTGCCAGCTCATTATATAGAATATGGCAAATTGGAGATGCCTTAATTTATGTTGTGTGCTATGTGTATCAGTCACAAGAATACGTCTCTTATTGGCTTTTTAATTATTTTTTTTGTTAATCTGTTTTTTTTTTCTTTTGTCAATGACGGGACCATGAACACTGGTACTGATTTTTTTTTTTTTTGCATGTTGAACATACTCCTGCACCAAATTTGAATAACTGTATTTATTGTTACAGGAAACGTTTGATTGCGGTTCTGCAGGAAATTTTAGTTTTGCCCAGCACTTCAACGTCCCTTATAGCTTCTCTTGTTGAGATTCTAATCAGCATTACCAAAGATGATGATAGACGGATACAAATTGTAAGTAGTTGTTCATTATCTTTTTATTTTCCATACATATCACACAAACCGTTTATTTGAGAAGAATAGGAAAGTTTCCTTCTATGTGTTTTGTAGAAGAGTAATTGGTGTGTGTATGTTTTCATGCCTGATTATTCTGCAACCAATGGAATGGTGTGATGGTGTGTTGGCTGCTAATCTCTTCGGATCTACACCTTTCATTTCCATTTGGTGTTCAGATTTGTCCCTTAGGATCTCTCTTACCACCATTCGCTGATAGGTAAACAGAATTTCCTTGCCTTTTTTCTTTTTGGTTGGCTGAGTGTAAGAAATGTAATTAATATTTGGGGTGGATGACTACCGACTATAGGAATAATAACCCTTGTCAAGGTGAACCATCAAATTCATTAAATTAACCTGAGTTCAACCCCCTGGTAGCTATGGCACAGAGCAGACATTCTTTAATGAGGGCAATTTGTAAAGTATTGATGCAGTACTAAAACAGTAATAAAGTCAAAATGCAATTCAATAAAAATCCCAAACCGAAAAATAGAATAAACTAGTTACACCAAAATGACAAATATCCAACCAGGGGTATCAGATATGAATTTTTAAAGTTTTAATTAGGGTTAGCGTCAAGAAGCATAAAGTGCCAGTGATAGTCAGCAGTTGCTGTAGATCAGAACCTAGGTGCAATTTGACGCTGTCTGGTTCAGAGAAGGTCAGAGAAGTCATCACTGCCCTTTCAGATAACCCTATTGTTTCATCCTGTGAAGCACTTCACACCTTTTTCGTACAGATTCAAATGCTAATTACTGGCTGGCACAAGTGGGAGAACAAATGTAGGCTTCAGTAACTTTAGGCATGGAAAGGTAACTTTCTAAAAGTTACTTTTCCTTAATATTTATTAAAAGCCAACTTCACCTTTAAATTTGATTTTTAATGACTATTTAAATATAGTTGTTTCACTTTTTTTTCTAGCAACTCCCTTTCCCGAGATAAAGTATTAAGAATTTTAATATGATGTGTTTTTGCGTTGAACAGCTACGCCGCCACAGTAAAAAATTGCTATTGGGTGTTAGTCACTATGAGGACGTTAAGATTACATTTCTGCATGTCATACTTTTAAATACCATGCGCCCTGCTTTGTTGGCGACAAGTCCTAAAAAAGGGGGACTTCTTGATTAAAAGTAAGACTTCGACATGGCAAAAGGATTTATTTTGACAGGTCGAGTTGCAGTGTTTAAACTGCCACAGTTAGCTTCATGGGTAAACCTAATTTATGTTTGCACTGCCACTGTAGTGGATGACACAATAGGTGCTGCATTCCACTAGTGGCATTTAATTTCCATGCACTTGGTACACCTTGTACCATATACTAGGGATTTATAGGTAAGTTAAATATGCCAAAATTAGTAATATGCAAATTCGACATGTTCTAAGGGGGAGCACAGGCACTTTAAGACTGGTTAGCAGGGTTAAAGTTAACAGATTTCTAAAGCCAGCAAAAAATATAGGCTCCAACAAAAGGTGGAAAATGTGGAGTGATCACGCACAAAAGGCAGATTTCTTATAGAAAACCCTTGGAACATTGTTCAAATTGCTCAAGTTTTCCAAGGCCAGAGCTTTATTTAAAACCTGCCAGTACTGTGCGACAGGATGATTTACCAAGACGACCTCTACAAGAAATACACGCTATGTATTCATTGCTCTGGCCATATAGTTAGGCGATGCAACATCTTTTGGACCCTCAGTCACAAGACTGAATAATGGGAATTGTGAGAAAGGGCCTCTCTTTGCATGGTTAGCCCCCACTTTTTGCCTGGTTTTGATACGGTTTCAATTGTAGTGCACAAGGTCCCTGCCATCCAGGTCCCCTGTGCCAGTGCTCCTTCCCTAAAATCATATCCCCAATTGGTACTTCTACCCCCTGTAAGTCCCTAGTAAGTGGTACCCTGGTACCTAGGGCCTGGGAGCTGAAGAGGGTCCCCTGTTCCCCCTCCCATCCCTGCACTCACTGGGACTCTGCCACTGCCCTTGCAGCTTGCATGCCTCTGTGAGGGAGAAAATGACAATGTCGACATGGCAGCCTGCATGGGTGCCATGCCAGCCAGCACTGCCTGGAGGTATAGGTAAGTCACCCCTCTAGCAAGCCTCCCAGCCCAACGGCAGGGTGCACTATAGCACAGGTGAGGGCATATCTGCATGAACAGATATGCCTCTACAATATCGGGGTCCATTCCTTAATATTGTAAGTGCCAGTGAAGCCATATGAGAGTACATGGGCTGGAAACTCGACAACTCGAGTTCCCCAGCACCATGATGGCTTCACTGAACACAGGAGTGTTTGGTACCAAACTACTCCTCTCAATAAATCGACACCGATGCCAGTGTGTGATTTATTGTGCCATGTACCCGGAGGGCACCTCAGAGGTGCCCCCTGAAAACCTACCAACCCTTGTATGGTCTCTGACCAGCTGTAGGCAGCCAGCCACCACCAGACGGGTTTCTAGACCCCTGGGTAGAGAGCCTCTGCTCTCTGGGACCAGAAACAATGCACATCCTGAGCAGAGGTGTTACACCTCCTCCCCCAGGATGGGCCAGTGCCTGAAGGGAGAAGCTTCAAAGGCCTGCTGCCTTTGTAATGCGACCCCTAGCATCTGCTGCTAGCAGCAGATGGCAGCCCCTGGTTTTCACCCCCACTTTGGGTGGGAAAATCAGCGGGAAAACTCAGGAGAATAGGAGGTGTGCCCACCTCTGCCAACTCCACCCCTAAGGTGAGGGAGGCGAGGTGAAGCACATCTTTCAGTCCCCGCCATTTTGAAGAATGGGGGACCCCTCTAATCAGGGCTAGGTCTATGCCTTCTCCCACAGGAGGGTGGCATAAGTGGTGTAGTAATCCCAGGTAAGGTGCCCATTGGCCCTACCTGCTACTCCCCTAAAGCTCCCATAAATCTAATAATTAGGTGGCTCCCCCAGACTTAGAAACTAGATCTGTGACGACATAAGAGGAAGATGACGACTGCCTTAGCCCCAGCCCCACCGGCCTGTCTCCAGCTTCTGCGAACCTGCGACCAGTCTTGCAGCCAGCGACCTCTGAAAACCCTAGTAGGACTGCTGCCTTCGAAAAATATTTTAATCTCCTGTGGACAGCGGATCTGTCCAAAAAGAAACCAACTCCAAGGACCCCCAGATCCAGGCAGATCCATGTCTCCTGCTCTCTCTGCACTTGACACCCACAGCCCGAGTCTGAGTGGCTCACCTGCAGTGAAGTCTCACCAGTGATCCTGACCTCGTGTCCAGCCTTGGTTGACCTCTCCTGAACTCCGCGGTGGTGCATGCAGTGTGAATCCAGAGACTCCCCCTGACTGCAACTGGCTCCGGTAAGAAGACTCAGACATCGAAAGGCACCGCCCTGGGGCTTAATGAGTTGAACCAACATTGCCCCATGACCCCCCTACATCTCTACTTACCTCTGCTGTCGTTGGTCTCCCTCCTGTAACCTCCGGTACTACGCCTGCAGCCTGTTTGCCAAAAGAAGAATCCCCATTGAAAAGCATTGGGCGGCAGGCGTCCAAAATTGCACCCGGCCGCCCGGTTTATGTTTAGTGCTACTTTGTGCCCCCCATGCTTAACCTAAACCCCAAAGCTTGGTCCCTGCAACAGATCTACTTGCCTGCAAGCAGTGTGGCTCCAGCTCCACCGCCCCCGTCCCCCATTGCAGACAGCGTGTCCTGGTGCAGACAAAAGTGAAAGCATGTCATGCCACACGTCCCTGTGTGCCATGTCCCCTACCACTGCACATTATAATTGTAATTCACCCCCACAGCCCTAAGGCAGGGTGCATAATATCATATGTGAGGACATATCTGCATGAGCAGATATGCCCCTGTGCTGGTCAGCCCTATTTCTGCCAGTGCAAGGGACCATGGAAGTAATTTTAAACCATGTACTGGACGCAGGTGAAAACAAGTTCCCCAGCTACATGATGGTTTCACTGAAAATAGGGATTTTTGGTACCAAACATCTTGTCTTGATAAACCCACACTGATGCCAGTGGTGGATTTATCAAAATATGCCCTCGGAGGGGACCTTAGAGGTGCCCTCTGAAAACCTACCAGCCTCTGGTGTGCTTGTTGACTGGATTCTGCCAGGCTGCCACCCAAGACAAGTTTCTAACCTCCTAAGGTGAGAGCATTTGCTCTCACGAGGTCAGGAACAAAAGGCTGTCTGGGATGAGGGTGTAGCACCCCCACCCACAGGATGATCTGCTGTTTAGCCTCCTTGGGCTGGCGAGCGTCAAAGGAAGCCGCTGCCTTTGGAATTCGAATCTGACTCCCCTCACAGGAGAGGAAGCCACTCCTCCTGTCCAGAGCACACTTGTCACTTGGACAGGCGGGGAATTTAGGTAGTCGGGTAGGCGTGCCACCCTCGGGCTAGGACCATCCCTAAGGTGAGCTAACTGCGAGGTGGACACAAATTTTCAGAGGTAGCCATCTTTGTGATGGCATAGCTAGGAATTCTGAGCCAGGGTTATGCCCACTTCACATAGGAAATGGTCATATTTTATTTATTTTATTTATTTATTTTTATTTATAAAGTTTTATATAGCGCGAACAAGATCCCAAGGGATATCAGAGCGCTTTACATTAGGATGGGAGGAGGACATACATGCAAAATCGCTAACAAGTAGTCATGAAAAACAAACAGGAATGATTACTGATTCAGGGACAGTTGCACCATGGAAGGTAATACATTAGGCAAATAAAAGCGAGCCCAGATGGGGTCATTGTAAAAGGAAAAGAGGAGTAGTAACAAAAGAAGGTTCAGTGGAAGTAAGAGCAATGTCCAAGGAGGGTAATGCAGTAAACAAGTAAAAGCGGGCCCTGATGGGTCATATAGGGGGAGTAGTGACCCCAAGGGTCCATAGCCCATTGGCTACTACCCTACACTCCCCTAACACCTCTAAATTCAGTATTTAGGGGAGCCCCTGGCACCAGAAAAGCAGATCCTGCCGACTGAAGGACACCGAAGAGCTGCAAAGAGCAAGCAGAAGAGGAAGTGTGACTGACCTGGCGCCAACCCTGCAGTCCTGCCTGTTGTCTTCGACTCCTGTATCAAAGTCGTCTTGTCCTGCAGCTGTACTCCAGAAACCCGGGAAGCCTGCCGGTCTTTGACAAAGAACCAGGAGCTCCCTTAGACTTGTGGAACCATTGCCCTGCATGTCGCAGGCCAAGTCCGAAGCAGCCAGAAAGTGCTCACACTGGGTCCGTCGAGGTGGTGACCCACAGTGAAGTGGCACAAGCACTCCAAGTGTAGTAGCTGGCTCTCACTGATATTCTGAGCCCCTGCTTCACTTCCAGAGGCCTCCAGTCTGAAAGGTCCCTTTAAACTCCATTTGCCGCAGCCGTTGTTGTTGTTGGTAGCTAGTCTGCCCACCGACCCCTTCAGTCTTAATTCCAACAAGAGGACACTCCACAGCACATGCGATCGTCTGAAACGACCCAGTTCCTGTGATTCTGCATCTCCTGTTTGTTGGTGTCGACTGTGTGGCAGAAACCATCTTGGCATGACCGCCATTTGTTGACGGACCGACCGAGGCGCATCTTTGGGACACCCGCCCCGGGACATTTCCACGTGTCCCTGCATCCAGAGTCCCTGGGCAAGGTAATCGAGAACTGACTTTTCCTCTCTGGTCCGGTGACCCCAAAGACCTCTGCTCTGAAGGTCTGTGATTGACGGTTCTGCCCATCACCACATTTCCCCCATTGCTTGCAATACTAAATTGTCTGACAGTGACGCAGTTTACCGCCTTGTATTGTACATTGACCATCACTGTAAATACCTCACGTTGTTTAAGCATTTTCATCTGCCTGATCATATTGATTTTGGTGCTTAACACATATATAAAGATACTTGCTATTTTTCTATAAATTGGTATGGCTCTCTTTCTTGAGTCGTATTGTCATTTATTAATCACTGTGTGTATTTGCAAATGTCTTGCACTCCTCTGTGTTAAGCCTAAGGCTGCAGGACCCCACTACCCCTTAATAGAGCACTTTGGGATTGCATCGCAAGCCCCTATCCACTCATAAGGGAACCCTTGAGCTCTTTATACTGTATCTCAACTTTTTGATCTATCACATAAAGAGCCAGCTCTACATTGGTGGTGCAGTGGTGGGATAGAAGACTCGACATTAGCTGTACCACTTGGTTGAAAAGTGATTCCACTAAGGAATCCAAAATTGTCTTTAGGTAAACAATGTTTTTTCGATTTTTCTACTATATTTAAATAGCTGTTAAGGCCTTGGTTAAGTCCCTCAGTAAAACTACATAGCAAGGGAACCCCTGGGCTCTTTAAATGGTATATCAGATTATTGATATATCACATAAAGAGCCAGCGTCTTACAGATCCCGTACAAGACTTGCAGAGTGTTCTACATGTTGGGAAGGTGGGTGACAGTGATGTTGATGAGTTGGTAGACAATTTGTTGCCCCTTTACTACACTGGTCAAGCACTGCATTATACTTCCAAAACGCTAGTGGTCTTGACACTTCATCCAAGATGGACTTGAACTCTCCGTTTGGGCCTCCCACTGATGAGAAAACCTCCTTTGAAGTTGTGTTCTGTTCAGCAGCAGAGGTGTTGGATCTGCAATTGTCAACAAAAGAAACAAGCCGATCTTACCAAAATTTCACAATCTTGCCTTTTCTGAGCCTTTCCTACCTTTTAATGAGGTCCTGAAAGATTATCTGATTGCAGCATGGTCACTGTCTTGTTCGGTGTTGCTGATCAGCTGACCCATCCCTCTGTGCCATTGATTTGCCCTGTTGACAAAGCAGTCTTTACTCTGCATCAGCATTCCAGACCTAGCATACAACACCAGAAAGTCTAGTTGTGCAGGCATCAGTCCGCAAAGTCAACCAGAATACCCTTACCTGATGCACCACTCGATAGAGAATCAAAGCACATTATTGCACTTGACAAGAGCCTGTCATGACTGCACCCTTCCCTTTCTATCAACCTGCGTCCCCACACCCACCTCATCAGTTCCTTCTGTTTTCACTGAGACATTGCCAAAATATCCTGGCCAAAGGTTTAGTCATTGCTGGTCAGAGGGGGCAAGAGAGGAAGTCCGTGAGGAAGAGAGGGGCAATGAGTGCCACTACTTCTTCAAACCCAAAAAGGATTCTGACAGACTTCGTACTTATGGTTATTGAACATCATTCTTCAGAAAATCAAATTCAAGATTCTGGCTCCTCAATCATCCCCGCCATGGATCCTGGGGTTTAGATGGTGTCCTTGGACCTGCAGGACATGCACTTTCACGTACCTGTCCTGCAGACCCACAGGCGGTTCCTCTGCTTTATGGTAGGGAAGGTACATTTTCAGTTCACCTTCCTGCCCTTCATTTTAACATCAACCCCATTATGTTTACGAAGGTGATGGTCGGAGTTCATCTTCGTAGGTTAGGAGCGCATGTATTTCCGTACATAGATGACTAGCTGTGGAAGGTGGACTTGTCACAGTCCATCGCGGACAATCATTTTGCTCCTGTCTTCGCTAGAGTTCTCCATCAATAAGCCAAAATACCACCTTAGGATTCCCTTTATAGGTGCCTAGACAAGGTGATGTTCATAGTGTTACCTCCCCTTCAGAGAGTCATGGCCATTCAGGATATGATCCTGATTGATGTTTCGGACTTGGTCCTGTACCTTCTGACCCAGATGGTTCTGCACCGCCTTGGTCTTTTGTCCTTGTGTATTCTATTGGTGCATTATACCATTTGACATATGTAGTGGAAACTTTGCTTTTAATGGGATCAACACTGGGCACCCTTGACTGTGGCTGGCCAAGGATTTGCGCATACACCTTTCCTCCAGCCTCTCTCATCATGAGAGTTATTAAAAAGAGCTGGTCTAGCTGATCCTGATAGTCTATGCAGGCTTGTTGGTACCCAGACCTGTCGGAGGCATTCTCAATCCGATCCAAGGTAGACCCGTATGTGCTAACTGAGGGTCACAGTCCGGTTTTGCATCACAGTCCACGACTGCTACACCTTACTGCTTATATGATACAAACATTGAATTCAGATTTCTGAACATACCACCTCTGTGTCGCGGTATTCCTATGGCAGCAAGATCATCTTCAACAACCAATACATGCACTTTGAAGTAGAAAAGGTTGTGTATCTGGACAACACATAATCTGGATCCTTTAACCATACACCCTCAGGAAATCTTGCCTTAATTTTGTCTTGTAATTCCTACACTTGTGTTGACCGGGCCGCTCCACTTGAGTTGTGAAAGAGCCTGTAAAGAACTTATTTTGCACCTACTCACCAAAAGCCAAATGTGAGGAAATGGGGTGTATTATGTGGTGTGGTTGGGCAACCTCGCTGTGTAATACTTAACAACCCCTTTATGATCCTTAGGTTTTGTCCGTCAAACCCTTAGCTCAACCCTGGGTAGCTGTGGCATTGAGCAGTAAGACTTAAACAGATTAACAAGTGTGTAGCATTTAAACAGCACAAAAACATTTGGAGAAGAAATTGATGCGACACAAGAAATCCAACACCAATTTATTAAAATATACTGTAGTTTTATAAGATTTTAAACACTAGAATGAAAAAGATCCACTGGAGGATTCCGGAGATATGGATTTTACATGGAATAATAAATGAAAGCATTTGTACTCAACTGCAAACAAGCCTTGGCCAATTCAACGAATTGGCCCACTTTTTCACGGAAAACTTGAGTAAGTATCAATGCGGCCGGTTAGATGTTTTTGGGGCGACCAGTTCTGGCAGGGAGCTAGTCAAGGGGACCAGCAAGGCCCCTAGAAAGTGTTACCGCCACAAAAGAAGTCGTTTTCCAGCAGTTCCAGGCACTTTTTCTTTGTTGCAATGGATTCTTATGGAGTGGGCCTGATGCATGTATGAAGGATGCTGAAGATGCACCAATGATGCTGTGGATTTGATGCTGTTGATGGGGGTATTCCTGCAGGGATTTCTCTGTCCACGAAGATGGTGAGGGGGTCCTGGTTGCCGGGTCAAAGTCCTCTCCGGTCTGGCTGAAATCCAGTCGCCACTGGACGAAGAGTTGCCCGATATAGTCGCAGGCCAACCCTTCCTGGGTCAATAACTCGCCTTCTGAGGGTCCCAGCAACTTTCAAACAGCTCCCCCGGGCTCAACAAACTCAGGTGCAACTCTGTGTGCCAAGTCTTGGTCCATGGTGCTGCACGTGATGGTGGTAGCAGCTTGAAGACTTTGGGCTACCAACTTGCCCCAGCAGGCTTCTTCAGCTGTTGTGTCGTTGTGCTGTGAACAGGAGGCCACTGGCCCTTGGAGTCTCTTGGCTTAATTTTGTTCTGGAGACTGCTTCTCCTTGAGCAGGACATGGCAGACACAGTCCCTTTCTTCACTAGCCACCAGGTGAAGTCTTCACTGCAGCAGGGCAGTCCTACTTCTGTCCTCCTTCCAATTCGGTTGAGATCTGAGTTCTGGGTGTCAACAGTGCCCCTCTTATGCTCGAAAAATGCCCTCTGGGCTGGATGCAGTTGGTAGCCAATGGGCAATCAGGTTCCCTCTCGCCTGGCGACCAGTACTTGTGGAGTGTGGCGTATGACTATCCCAGGCTGCACCATTATGCCCATTTCCAAGATAGGCGCGACCCCTCTCTCGGTGTTCATACCTCCCTTGCCCACCCCTGTGGTGTGGCTACCTCAGGACTACCCGCCCCTGAGGAAGCTGGTTTGGCAGCTGGGTTTCTTCTCTCCACTCCCTGAGCCAGCCTGTCTGCCTAAACATTGGGACAGTCCTCCTCCCTAGTGTGATGCATCTGCCCGTTAAAGGCGGCTTCGACCTTGAAGCTTGCCTTTTGGGGCTAACACTTAAATGGCTTCCTGCCGGAGTGAGGTAATACCTCCTTGGCCTGCAGTCCCTCATTGTTCTCCTTCCGGGGAGTCGTTGGCACATCTCTCCAGGGGTACAGAAAGTGATCTTGTGGAACAGGCTCCATGTGCGCTCTGAAAGGCACAGGAGTTTGAGTTTTAAAGGCAACAAAGTGGCAGCTTTGTAAAAGCTGCACACTGCAACAAGTTACATTAATTTCGACTTGAGATACAAGTTGTGCTTAAGCTGCAACGAGTTTTGATACCTTGGAGTGCCCACTTTGGTTGCACTGTTCAGGAGTTAGCACTGCTGAGGAGTCACTTACACAGATGTACTGGGGAAGTAGCGGCTTTGCTATTGCTGTTAATGGCAAAGTCGGGCTACCAGTTTACAACTTCTCTGCCAGTCTGCAGTGGCAGAATGGGTGACTCGTTTTTTTGGGGCACCTCCATGGTTCCACAACCAGGGCTGCATAAATCAATGTCCAGTCAAATACTTATTTTCATATTAAAAAGAAGTATTTTATTTCTAACTTTATGCATTGAATGAAGTATTACGTGATTCATAAGCATAACACAATCCCCTTGAGGTCGGGGCTCTTGTGTTTCACTGGCAAATCCCTGTTCCTGCCATCGTAATGTGGATGGGGTCATTCACCCTGCACTGGTGGTCATATCCAGGCATTGCTTACTAATACGCCTTATTCAAGAGTCTTAAAAGTAGTCAAAAGTGTCTTCGGCGCTACAGCAATTACTGCCCCGGGGCCTGGTAGGCCTGTAACAACTCCTAGTCGCTCCAGAAGCGAAGAATCGGTCAGCGTATCAGCGGGTGCTCTGACCAAAAGGCACTTGCAATTCTCCAGTCCAGCTCGGTCTGCATGTGGGAGGCGAGCAGGACCTAGCTTAGCTGAAGCGGCCGGCTCCAGCAGCGATTGGATGTACTTCCTCCTACAGACCTGGGTTTTCCAAAATGCAATTGTGTCCTCCATATAATGTACCATTTAAGGCACAATTGCACTCAGAGTACATACACAGCATGCACACTTTCCAATACTGTTAGCTCAATGTATTGTGCCACTCCAGGCGAACATACATTCAGCACACACATTTTCTCTGTGTACACTGCTCAGTACTGTAGCCTTTCTGTATTGTCCCATGGTGTGCCACTTGCAAACACACACACTGCTAGCACACATTCACCATGCACACACTGCACCACACTTCACCCTTCATGTATTGTACTTCTCGCGAGCACACATACAACTAGCACATACTTTCACTGCGCACGCACTGCACAGCAGTATATCTTTCATGTATTGTATTCCTCTCCGGTATACATACACCCAGTACATGCACTCGCACTGCTCTGTCCCTGTACTGTACCCTTCACAGGCACACATACATCCAGCGCAGTCACCACTCCTGCTCTGCGCAGCACTTTACATTAAAACTGATTAAGGCCAAGGGTGAATTGAGCACACAGCAAATGATCTTTAAAAAGGTGACCGATCCTCTAGGCCTCTCTCGAGTGACACAGGTTGAAAAGGACCTGTTCACTCCTGATCACTACATGGTATGCTGCCAACGCCACGCTCGTGCTGCTTAACTCTTGGTAAAGGCGGTAGCCTTTCACCACTATGAAGGTAGCGCCTAAGGCGCCCCTACTGGGCCAACAAGAATGCAGTCCGTGAGAAAAGCCTATGTTATGGTGCACACGCATGATCTGTGTTTGCCGTTGACAACAAAAAACAGCATTCCGGATTTCAGACTACAGTACAGTTGGGCACTCAGTGCAGGGGTACACATCCATTACTGTGCAGAGGGCGTTTCCGTCCCAACAGCTGCTTTTCATCTTTCTAATCAATATTGGAACATTGGAATGTTGGGAGCTCCATTGAAGACAATGGAGTGCTCCCTGCTTCTACGGGCCGGTAAAGGCCCACAGAGCAACATTCCAATGTTTTACAAAGGCCTCTCGGAGTTCGAGGGGATTTAAATCCCCTCGAGCTTCGAGAAGCCTTTGTTTTATTTGTTAGAACAATCTGAAAGAGACACGTTAGTGACAGATTCCTTACCTTAGAATATCCCCAGGCGTCAGGCTGGATCCGGAAAGTTTTTGCGTAGCAGTACCCTTGCGCGTCGGTAGGCGGCGTCGTGCGGCTCCGCGTCCGTCGTCGGCGTCGTGATCGCCGGGATGACGTCGCGGGCAGTACTTAGACGCCGCCCCTGTGCGCTGACGTCAGTTCTTCTTTTTCCGCGCCAGTAAGCGCAGATCCGGGAAGAGCAGTGCCCTAGTCAATTTTTGACTAACTTTTTTTGTGAATTTTTTCACTGTTTCTTCTTTGAGTCTTCACGACTCCTAGGTGTCGTAGGGATGCCCGGCTTCAAGCCATGCGTAGCCTGTGGTCGCATGATGTCGATCACGGACCCGCATCTCGAGTGTCTCTTCTGTCTCGGCCGAGACCACGACACGAAGTCGTGCCCTGACTGCCGGAAACTTCATCCGAAGGCTTTGCGAGAGCGGTCTCGAAAGCTACTCGAGGTCCGGCAGTCGGCTCCGCGCCGCACCAAGCCCCGGTCCCGGGAGAGGTCGAAGGGCCGGTCGCGGAGTCCCCGCCGGTCGTCGGAGTCCAAGTCTTCGCGCTCCTCGGGTAAGTCGAAGAACAAAAAGTCTAAGAAGCATCATCGCTCTAAGACTTCGCCTCGCCGGTCTTGCGACTCGGCTGAGGCCCCACTCGGCACCGTCCCCGCGGCCCCGGACATGCCTGTAGAGCCGCCCCGCATTACCCGTCCTTTCCGGGTTCGGGGCGACTCCGGCCGAAATACAGGAATTCCTGTCGGCCATGGCCCGCCTCTTCGGGCCTTCAGGTCCCTCCGGTGCGCCTTCGGGCCCCGCGGGCCCTGATGGGGTTGACCCGGCGCCGCCGTCGACTCCGGTCCCGGCGTCGCCTGTCCCACCAGCCTTCATCCCGGCCCCGATCCCGGCGGTGCCGCAACCCCCATCGACGCCGGTTGACCTAACCACGCCTCCGCCGACGTCCCCGGTGCCGTTCCAGACGGCGTCGGTCCCCGGCTCTCTCCGGCTCCGGACATGGAGCCGGACAGACGTCGCTCGACGCCGGCTCCGGCGCCGATGAGACCTTGGGTCCCAAATGTCCCTCCTCCTCCATATTTTGAACAAGAGGAGGACCAGGAGAGCTGGGAGGGGTCTGAGGACCCTCTCACACAACAGTGTGAGTATGATCCGGACTGGGCTGAGGAACTTGGGGATGCCAGTGGTCTAGACACCTCCCCTGACACTGGCGTGCTGTCTCCTCCCGTGGCTACGGAGGAGGGGGCTAATTTTGCAACGGTGTTGCGTAGAGCAGCTGGAGCCTTACATCTCCAATTGCCTACTGTGGCCGTCAGGACTAACCTCCTGACAGAAGTGCTTCAGCCGACGGCTTCCTCCTCGGAGACTGTGCTGCCGTTTAATGATGCACTCACTGACGTTCTTTTGGGTGCCTGGTCCAAACCCACCACAGGGGCTCCTGTGGATAGGAACGTGGCCCGACGCCATCGCCCTGCTCCGGGCGACCCCTTGTTTCTCTCCCAACATCCCACCCCGAGAGCTTGGTTGTCCAAGCCTCTGCCTCCCAAACCGCCTTCCCTACCGCCCCTCCGGATAGGGAATCCAAACGCCTGGACCAATTTGGGAAGAAGGCTTTTTCTTCCTCCAGTGCTGGCTTGCGGTCCGTCAACACCGCTTGCCTTTTGGGCCGATATACCCACCCCCTGTGGGATTCGGTGGCGGCTGTTTTGCCGCAAGGTTCTGAGGAGGTCCAGACACTGCTTACCCGCGCCATTGCGGAAGGGCGAGATGCGGCTAAATACACCATACGTTGTGGCCTTGATACCGCCGACTCGCTGGGCAGATCGCTTGCGACGACGGTGGCGCTACGTCGCCACGCCTGGCTGAGAACAACTGGTTTCTCGGGTGATGTCCAGAATACACTCATGGACATGCCCTTTGATGGAGTCGGTCTTTTTGGTTCAAAAGCAGACCATGCGCTGGAGCGGTTTAAGGACTCACGGGCTACTGCCAAGTCCCTGGGCCTTTCTGTTGTACGCCCTCCGCTCACCTTTGCTTTTCGCCCCTTTCGTGGCCACGGAAGGGGCGCCCAGTCACGTCAGCTGCCCAGCCACCGGCCCGCGCAGCAAGCGTCTTCGCGTGGCCGAGGACGTGGATACCGCCGTGGCGGTTCGGGCAACCAGCGTGCGAGTCAGGCCACCACCTCCAACCCGTCCGCGGCCTCCAAGCCCTCCTTTCCGGTGCACAGCACGCCAGTAGGGGCAGGGTCCGCCATCACCTTCACCACTGGCGTCCCATCACCTCGGACAGGTGTGTCTTGGACATTGTCCGAAGGGGCTACTCCCTCCCCTTCGAGACCACCCCCCCAGCCATGCCACCTCAATTCCACCGCATGTCAGGGGATCACTTGGTACTTCTGCAGGAGGAAGTCACGGCCCTCTTGGCCAAGAGGGCCATCGAGCATGTTCCGACCCCAGAAGTAGGACGTGGTTGCTACTCTCACTACTTCCTGGTGCCCAAAAAGGACAAGGAGGACATGCGTCCTAACCTCGACCTCCGGAACGTCAATCGCTTCCTCCGGAAGGAGAAGTTAAAGATGCTCACCCTAGCTCAGGTCTTGACTGCCCTCGACCCTGGAGACTGGTTGGTAGCGTTGGACTTGCAGGACGCTTATTTTCACATCCCCGTCCTGCCGGCGTTACCTGCGGTTCACGGTAGGCCTCGAGCATTTTCAGTTCACCGTGCTCCCCTTTGGCCTTACAAGTGCCCCTCGGGTGTTCACCAAAGTGATGGCGGTGGTCTCAGCTCATCTTCGCCGGGCAGGGGTTCCAGTCTTCCCCTACCTCGACGACTGGCTGCTGAAGGCGGGCTCGTCCCAGGCAGTCGTCTCCCACCTCCAGACTACGGCCGAACTCCTGCACTCGCTGGGGTTCTCCATCAATGTGCCGAAGTCGCATCTGATTCCTTCTCCACAGCTCCTTTTCATCGGAGCAGTTCTGGACACGACGCAGTTTCGGGCCTATCCTCCCGAACGGCGAGTCCGGGATATTCAGGCTATGATTCCGATCTTTCAGCCTTTATCCTGGGTTTCGGTACGGATGACCCTGAGGCTGCTGGGCCTCATGGCCTCCTGCTGGTCACTCATGCCAGATGGCATATGCGGGCTCTGCAGTGGGACCTGAAGTTCCAGTGGGCGCAGCACCAGGGCAACCTGTCCGATCACGTCCAGATCTCGGAGGGGACTGCAAAACAGTTGCAGTGGTGGCTCTCGAACCGGCAATGGGTCATGGGCAGATCCCTCTCCCTTCCCCAGCCAGAGCACACAGTTGTGACGGACACGTCCCTTCTGGGATGGGGCGGTCACATGGGAAAGGCGGATATCAGAGGCCTCTGGTCTCCGGCGGAGTCCCGGCTCCATATCAACCTTCTGGAGCTCCGGGCGATCCGACTTGCACTCAAGGCATTCCTTCCCTCTGTCAAAGGGAAGGTAGTGCAGGTGTTCACAGACAACACCACCGCCATGTGGTACTGCAACAAACAAGGCGGGGTGGGGTCGTGGACCCTTTGTCAGGAGGCTCTGCGCCTCTGGACATGGCTGGAACATCAGGGCATGTTCCTGATGGTTCAACACCTGGCAGGTTCCCTGAACGCCAGTGCGGACGAACTCAGCCGCAGGTGCATGATGGATCACGAATGGCGTCTTCACTCGGAAGTGGCGCAAGGACTCTTTCTACAGTGGGGAGAGCCTTGGTTAGATCTATTCGCCACCGAAGAGAACGCGCAATGTCATCAGTTCTGCGCGTTAGAATTTCCAAGGCGGCACTCGCTCGGCGACGCTTTTCGTCACGAGTGGAGTTGCGGTCTGTTGTACGCCTTTCCGCCTATACCACTTCTACCCAGAGTGTTGAAGAAGATTCGGCACGACCGGGCCCAAGTCATTCTTGTGGCTCCGGACTGGGCTCGAAGAGTTTGGTATCCCGAGCTACTCAGTATGAGCGTAGATCCCCGATCCGTCTGCCTCTTCGGGAGGATCTTCTGTCGCAGCAGCAGGGGACGGTCCTCCACCCGAACCTGTCCAGCCTCCACCTGCTTGCATGGAGATTGAGCGGCGGCAGTTGATTCCTTTCGACTTGCCTCCCGAAGTTTGTGATGTGATTCTGGCAGCCAGGCGTCCCTCCACTAAGGTGGTATACGCCTGCAGGTGGAACAAGTTTGTGGCATGGTGCACAGCAAAGGCTGTGAATCCCTCTCTGCCCCTCTTTCTGAGGTTCTTCTGTTCCTTCTTTCACTGGCCCAACAGGGTTCTGCCCTGGGTACCATCAAGGGCTATCTTTGTGCCATTTCGGCCTTCCTCAGGCTTCCTGATCAGCCCTCCCTTTTCAAGTCCCCTGTTGTTAACAGGTTTCTAAAAGGCATTACACACCTCTTCCCTCCTGTTCCGTTTGTGATGCCTCAGTGGGACTTGAACTTGGTTCTTACCTTTCTTATGTGCGCTCCCTTTGAGCCTCTACATAACTGTCCTCTTCGTCTTCTGACTCTGAAGACAGCCTTTCTGGTGGCCATCACCTCCGCTCGGCGGGTGAGTGAGCTCCAGGCTCTATCATGCAAACCTCCCTTTCTGTCTGTCCATCCAGAAAAGGTTGTTCTTAGGACGCGTCCGTCCTTCTTGCCAAAGGTGGTTACTGCCTTCCACATTGGGCAGACCATCACTTTGCCCACCTTCTTTCCGCCTCCGCATCCTTCCAGAGAGGAAGAGAGGCTCCACCGTCTGGATCCAAAACGTGCGCTTTCTTTTTATATCAATCGCACACAACACTTCCGGGTGGATGACCAGCTCTTTGTTGGCTACGTGGGCGCCAAAAAAGGTCAAGCGGTGCACAAGAGAACCATCTCCCGCTGGGTAACCTTGTGTATCAAAGCCTGCTATTCTTTGGCTAAGAAGGAGCCTCCTGTTGGGCTGCGTGCCCATTCCACCAGGGCAACGGCTGCTACCACGGCTTTAGGCCGCGGTGTTCCGCTGCAGGATATCTGTCAGGCAGCTACGTGGGCCTCGCTGCACACATTTACAAAGCATTACTGCCTTGACAGTCAAGTCCGGAGGGACGGCTTCTTTGGCCGTTCTGTCCTCCGGGACTTCCTTGTCTGATCTTTGTTCGCAGACCCACCACCGGGGTTGGTATTGCTGGGGTATCTATTCTAAGGTAAGGAATCTGTCACTAACGTGTCTCTTTCAGATGCACAAGTTACTAACTTGTGTAACGATATATCTGTAAGAGACAGTAGTTAGTGACAGATTCCTTACCGCCCCAGAACTGATTTCTAGGGTTAAGGACATCCCTTTCAGGGCCCTAGTATTTTTCAGACACCTATGTCAGCTTCTTGCATGGCTCTGCGTTCCTGGCGCGGAAAGTCGTGTACAGAACTGACGTCAGCGCGCAGGGGTGGCGTCTAAGTACTGCCCGCGACGTTATCCCGGCGATCACGACGCCGCGACGGACGCGGAGCCGCACAACGCCGCCTACCGACGCGCAAGGGTACTGCTACGCAAAAACTTTCCGGATCCAGCCTGACGCCTGGGGATATTCTAAGGTAAGGAATCTGTCACTAACTACTGTCTCTTACAGATATATCGTTACACAAGTTAGTAACTTGTGCTTCTGCCCTCTAGTGGCAGAATGTTCTAATAGCCTTATAGCCCTTCGTAGCAGGGCTATACCGGCTATTAAAGTCCCGATCCCTTGTTAAAGTCCCTCGCCTTCGGCTCGGGCCTTTAACGCGGGAGCGGGCCTTTAATAGCCGGTATAGCCCGCTACGGCGGACTATAAGGCTATATTGAAGCTTCCCCATTTGCCCACACCCGACCCACCTGGACTTCCCTAAATAGTTAAATTGATCAGCCCCCAACTTTCTACCAAATATTGAAACTTCTCTATTTGTCGTTGTCCCCCACACACCTGTAGTCCCAGGACTTCCCCAAATAGTTAACTGATTGCCCCCCAACATTATATATGAACTGTCTTAGTGGGGCTCCGTCCTCGTTGGTCCCAGTTGCTTAATTAAGAGATAGCAGATATGCGCTGGTGAATTTTTTAAACTGTGTACACAGTGCTTACTTCCATTGAGAATGTATTAATACATTTTTGTTTTATT